>CM053598.1:151902843-151933451 GCA_028646575.1 Pseudocheirus occidentalis | reverse complement strand
GTATGTCATTCATTCCCTAAGACAAATTCAATGAGAGTAAAGTTGACCCTTTCCCTTTTGCCTCCCCGTTCTACCCCTCCATTGTGACAGTTATCCCTTACCTCTTCTATATGAGAGGATTAACCCCATTCTGTCTCTCTCGGGTTAACTTGACTTTTGCGCTCAGTAAAACTCTGCTTCCAGAGGAGAGTGCTTTGTCCTAAATCATTAGGGTTTTTACAGCTTCTGGAGCTTTTAGGGGACCTCCATCTCTGCAGCCCCTCAGGACTACCACCCAAGACCATGATCCCAATCCAAGCCAGTTAAGACAACAGCACTTACCCTCTGAATGATTGCTTGGTTCCCCTACAATCTGCAAGCCAGGAACTCTGAAGCAGCCATGTGGTGGCAGGCGCAGGGCTGCTGCCACTGCTTCTTACTATGGAGGCAGACGGCTGGACTCTCTCCCCCAAATTTAGACAAGTTCCACTGACCTTTCACTTAGTCCTTGTTTCTTACGGGTTGATAATTCTGGAAACCACCACAGCTGCCAGTCATCTAATCTCCTGAAAGCTCCAGCTGTGGCTTGTTCTGGCCGTCGTAGGGCTCCAACCATGGGTTCATGCAGTGCGGGTCTGGGCTCCCAATGTGCTGTGATGAACCCCTTCCTGTCAGCCTGCTGGGCTGCCTTCAGCTGGAGCTTTGTTACTCTGTAATTTTGTGGGTTCTAGAGCTCTAAAATTTGTTTAGAATCATATTTTATAGGTATTTGAGGTGGTTATGGGGGGAACAACGGAGTTCTCCTGCTTCTAAGCTGCCATCTTGACTCTGCCCCTCTGATTGTCCTTTTCAAAGAGGATCAGTGACATCACAGGGGTGATGTCCTGAGTAAATTAGATTTAAGTGAGGCAGAGTTCCACAAAGTTACTTAATAAACACTTATTGAATAAATGAATGGATGAATGAATGAATGAATGAATGAATGAATGAATTTGGAAAATCATCCATCATATTTGTTATCCAACACCATGATTTCAGTCAAGGTTCTCTGCCAGAACATGAGATCTGCTTTAAGAGTAAGTAACAGGCAGTAATCAATAACTGAGTAGCAAAAATGACCAGAAACATAAGGCAGTTTTCAGTAACCCAGAAACATGCAAGTATGAGTCATAAGTTAGACCTTAAACACATTATTGATTTCTTGTTACTGTTTCTTATTTTCTTATCACTTATTAAGCTTTATATCTCCTACCTCCATCTCATTACACAAACTTCCCCTTATCTCTGGAATGTTCTCCCTCCTCACCTTTACATTTTATCTCTTAGATTCCCTAGGAGTTTTCAAAGCCTCCTTTCTCTCCTTTACCACAATCTAAAGAAAAAAAAATCAATATAGGTCAGAACATGTAATTGCAGATGGTCCAGAGTATGGAATTCAGGGCAATAATTTTATTGGCATGTGATTAATCAAAGAAAGAAAGGACTAGTATTTGGTTTGCAGTGTCTTATCATTAGATAAGGATTTTTTAAAAAGGAAATTAAAGTAAGGAAGCAGCAGGCCATTTAATGCCAATTAAAACTATTTCCAGTTGGCCATGAAAGCATCACCAAATGCTAGTCTGAGGCAGACTAAGAGAATATAGGAAACACTTCTATTCTTGAGATCTTTTTTTTTTCCTTTTTATTATTCTGGCTCATTCCAGAGGTCATGGGGGATAGATGTCCAGCACCTCACTGCTACATATAGACAATGTGAAGCCACTGTTAATACTTTTACAACCAAAATATGAATAAACAGTACCTAGGACAATGCAACAATAATAGCCTATTCATATTGCATGAAGGTTTTTGGAAACCACCAATTATAGAAGCATGAAAGAAAAGTCTCAGAGAGAACCAAGGTTCCAAAGATGCCAAAGAAGGATCAAAAATAATTTGAAATATAGTTTACACAAGAATCTAATGGGGCAGCTAGGTGGTGCAGTATGAATAGAGCACCAGCCCTAGAGTCAGGAGGACCTGAGTTCAAACCCGGCCTCAGATACTTAACACAAAACTGGCCTTGTGACCTTGAGCAAGTCACTTAACCCCAATTACCCTGCCTTTCCCCCTTCAAAAAGAAAAAAAAAGATTCTATCAATTCAGTGAGAGGAAACATATAGCAAGGAAACATGTACACGTTGTTGACTTAACTCTGTTTCACCCCAACTTGAATGGAATCTCTTTACTTCCTTCTCTTAGAATGCCTGGCTTCCCTTAAAGTCTATCTTCTTGTGAAGGAGGCCTTTCCTGATTGCCTTGGTACTTAGTGCTCTCTCCATCTTGCAAAAATTTGGATAAAGTTTATATTTACCAATTTCTATAGCATATTTTACCTTTGGACTCTAGGCATTTTCCCTGGCTGTCCCCCAGTATTCTTTTTTGTAATCTTTGCATCCTGGCTTCCCATGGCTTCTCTTATGATCTAGCCAAAATCCCATTCTACAGGAAGCCTTTCTGGAACTCTATTAATTCTAGCTCCTTCCTTCTGTTGATTTTTCCAATTTGTCCATATTTAAAAAAAATATGGCTGGCTTTGTACTCAGTTGTTTGTATGTTGTATCCACTCCATACTCCTTGAGAGTGGGCACTACTTTTTAAATTTTTTCGCATTTCCTGGCATAGTACCTCTACATGACACATAGTAGGTTCTTAATAATTGTTTATTAACTGACCTCAGTTGAATGTAAATTACTTGAAGGCAGGAACCACTTTTGTTTTTTTGTTTTTTCCTATACCTAGTTCTTCATACACAGATTCTTGATAATCATCCCTTGAAAAAAGTTGAATTGAGCCTAAATCTATTCACTTATCTGTTAGATATTTTGGGAGTATATGCATAGGTCAAGAAGAACATTCAGACAGATGTAATCATTTAATACCTTTGCAAATAGTTGTTTGTAGAAGCAAAGAAAATTAGATTTATGGAAGGCCAATGTTAGGTAGGTAGAATCAGTAGGGAGGTAGATCAGTTGGGAGGTAATATTCAATACATTTGTTTTAAAATAATCATTTGGGGCTGACATAAATAGCCTTCCTATGTTTCAGAGTACAGTGTGGTCATTGTACTGCGTGTGAAATAAAGATCAGACCATTATTGAAAACATGTGCATCCCTCAAACGTGGTTAGTCTGACATATGGTTTCAATAGTCATCCAGTATTTGTTTAATATACAGTGACTTTATTATTAAATGTGGTATGATTATTTAATTTAAATGTCAAATATTGAATCCAGCCCAGCTGAAGATTATCAGTTAATGCCTACTTATGTGTTAAATATTCAAAAAATATTTCTTAATACACAATTGCTACTTAACTACCTCCATGCTGGAGCTTCTCTCCAATCTTTCATCTGATATCTAGCTTAAAAAAAACAATTAGTATGATAAAGGGATCCATGACACTGAAGCTGCCTTCAAGACAAAGATGTTGTGGATTATTATTTCTGGGTCACACATTCTCTAACCCCTTCTCCTCAATTTTTTAATTCAGTTTTCACTATGAATAAAATAGCAAAGCCACGGAGTGCTTTCATTTTTTTTTCTGTTCCCGATGCTTCTGCTAATATTTTCAGAAGTAATAGCCGGTAATTTGGGACATTGTTAATCAGGCAGATAATCTACCACCTGCATGGTGTTGGGGAAGGGATATAGGCAAAACCATCAGCAGTTGACTTTCCTCCCCCCTTTTCACAGTAGCGTCCTGGAACCAGCTTGAAATGGCTGATTGTTCAATTTTCAGCACATTTACACCTCAGAAATTGGCAAAGCTATACATCAGGGCTTGGTTTATCGTTTTGTAGACTTAAGAAAATGATAATAATGGAGATTAAACTTAAAAGTGTCAATATGACACATTAATTTCCCCAAAGAGTTCTTGTTAAACATTTACCAGCAGCCTGCCCCTGATTTCTACCTATATTCTTTGGTGAATTCCTTAAATTATGCCACTAGAACTTAATTCCTTTGGTCGAAGATTTCATTCTTGAGTGTTGAAAAGGTAACACAGGTGTAGTATAAAGAGATCTGTCATTAAAGTAAAAAAGAATTGGGTTTGAGTACCATCTGTGACATAGTCTGGTTGTGTAATTTTGTGCAGGTCCCTCTCACTGACCCAGGATACTCTCTGAGATGATAAACTGAAATAATTTTTGATCTGCATTGGTTGAAACAATTTGCTTACTAGGAACTCCCTAGATATATATGCATGTATGTATGTACATATACACATATGTATATACACACATGTATGTGTGTATGTGTACCTGTATATGTATGAATATTTATGTGTATATGTATTGGTGTAGATGTATATGCACACATGTGTATGTATGCATGTATTTATATGTGTATCTACATGTTGTATATGTATGTATATATGCTGTATATATGTATGTATATGTGTGTATACGTATGTATGTACAAAGGCCAGTTTGTATATAATTTCTCTGTGGACACGTATTTACTTAGTTTTAAAGTGTACTATTATCTACATTTTATTGTATTAGTATTTATTTTGTTAAATATTTTCCCATTATGTTTTAATCTGATTCAAACCACTATGCCTCATGCTGTTGGACAACCTCTTTCCTAGATTAATGAAGTCCCAGGTGAGAATAAAATAATATTATTTTGTTAACAAAATAACAACAGACCTTAGTGGGAATTTGTTTCAAATTATTTCTGGAATAGTATTTGGATAGGGATAGGTAGAAGGGATAGAGGTCTTATCTGATTTGAATGAAAGAAGGAAGAAAAGAAGCTTTAGAATGATGAACATGGAGGTACCAAAAAACCTTTGACTTTTTTCATAATTTTGCTAAGGGTTCTTCTTGCTAAAAGAAGGGTCTCATCTCAGCCTCCCAAACAGCCTTGTGAGGCAGGTAGGATAACCATTATCATACCCATTTTTTACAGATGAAACACATGCAGCCTCTCCTTCTGATTAGATGGCTCCTCACAGACCCTGCATTTAATGAAGGTATCCAGGCCAGCCATGCCTCTTTCCTTTCCAGGCCACACCCTGGACTTTTTCTACCACAACTTCACACCAGTTGTCGCCCAGCCCTCTCCTTTCAGCTCCCTTTTATGTGTTATTCCCCCTGGCCTCTCATTAGAATGTGAGCTGCTTGAGGGCAGGGACTACTTCTTTCTTTCTGTTTGTATTTGTATCTCCAGTGCTGAACACTTTTCCTCACACAAGGTAGGGGCTTAATAAATATCTATTGATTGACGGTCTGACCCACAGTCACACAACTAGTGAGTGAGTGGCAAAAGCACAACTCAAAACCACATCATCCTACTCCAGAACCAATGTTCCCCATCCTCCTGTACCATGTGCCTCTTTATATTGTGCATATTCTTAAGTGAAATCAAATGTAGAAATTCTGTTTGCAAAGAATGAAGCATTCTATAAATGTCAGTTAACACAATTGTCATCATTCATATCCTTAGTAAAAGTTCTTTCAATTTTCAACTCTGAACTTGGATATAGTGGGATTTGATGGCACATAAGAGCCCCACCGTAGTGTGCTTATTGATCACAACCTCTGCAATGCTAGGCTTGAGATGACTCCAAGAAAAGCAGGGCAGACTCTTATGAAATCTGCAGTAATTAGAGTAATGAACCCATGTCCAGATGGTTCTCTATATCACTTGGGGGAGGAGGCACTCTATTTAGATTCTGGTGAGGTTTCTCTACTAAACAATGACCCTCACCACTTAAGAGATTACCCACCTCTGAGATGGCTCCATGTAAAATAGGACTTGGTCTAGCAACTTAAAGAAAGAGTTTGAGAGACAGTGTGACAAAGAGGAAAGTGTAAGGGTTTGGAGTCAGGTACATTGAGTTTAAATCTTAAAAGTTCTCCAGCCATGGGCTAACATTCCCATTTTAAAATTTATTTTAATAGTGTTTTATTTTTTCCCCGATTACATGTCAAAACAATTGTAGCATTCAGTTTTACAAGATTTTGATTTGCAAATTTTTCCCCCTCTCTCCCTTCCCCTTTTCTTAAAATGGTAAGCAGTCTGATATAGGTTATGCATGTGTTATCATGTAAAACATATTACCATATTAGTCACAGTTGTGAAAGAAAAAACAGATCAAAGGGGAAAACACACACAAAAAGAACAAAGTAAATGAAAAAAAACTTGATTTGCAGAGTCCATCAGTTTTTCAAAGTCCTTTTTCAGTTGATCTATAGCTTCTAGGCATTCTTCAAGTGTCTTGGAAGCATTTGGTGTGGGAATTCTGACTGTGTTGTCTTCCTCCCATTCCATGCTTTGATCCTTTTTGCCCACAAAAAAGGATTCTAGAGTTTTATTGCTGTTATTATTTTGCTTCCTTTTCCTCATGTTGGCCAGTCAATTAATTGGTTGTCTGTTTTTTAGCTTTGTGGAACTCTGCTTCCAGGGAGATAAGCTCTTTTTCAAATCACTAGGGTTTTCCCAGCTGCTGGAGCTATTAGGAGGGTGTTGCAGCCCACCCCCCAGCTTTGGCTTGCTGAGAGCGCACCCCAGGACCACCACCCAAGACCACAATCCGGATCCAGACCGCTTAACGCAAGAGCACTTGGCCCTGATCAATTGACTCAGTCCCCCTGTGGGGTCCACAGGCCAGGGCTCTGAAGCAGCCCAATGAGGGCTGCCGCGGGTTACAGCAGTTCCTGCCCTTCCCCCACTGCTTCCATGCCCTGGGGGCAGATTGGCCAAACTGCTTTTCTTCCCCCAAATTTAGCTTCAAAGTTTCACTTTCCCTAATCATCTGTAATCCTGGCTTGCTAGATGTGAAGATTGCTGGAGGTGCTGTAGATCTGCTCCCCAGGGTAGACTCTCACCGCAGCTAGGCTTCTCCTGGTCTGCCCTGGGGCCTGGCCGCATTTTGGTTTTAGCCTGGACTGGCCTTGGCTCCCGCTGCGATAAGCCTCTCCTGCTGATCTGCTTTCAGCTAGAGATGTGTTTTCTGTATTTTTGTGAGTCTGAGAGCCCTAGAATTTGTTTAGGGTCATATTTTATGGGTATTTGTGGTCTCTGTGTTGGAGCTGCGGAACCCTGCTGCTTCTATGTCACCATCTTGGCTCCAGGGCACAGTTTTAAATTGCTTTCTGAAATGGTCCAATCATTTCACAACTCCACCAACAGTGCATTAGTGTCCTCATTTTCCCACATCCTCTCCAACATTTATCATTTCCCTTTTCTGTCATATTAGCCCATCTGATAGGTGTGAGGTACTAACTCAGAGTTATTTTAATCTGCATTTCTCTAATCAAAAGTAATTTAGAGTACTTCTTCATATGTATTCTTCTAAATATGACTCTGTTCTCTATATATTTGAGAAATGAGGCATTTACTAGAGCCACTTGTTGTAAAGATTGTTTCCCAACTTTCTGCTTTCCCTTTGGTTAACTTTTTAACCAGAGTCTGTTTCCTTATCTATAAAACAGGGAGAGTGAGAACTGTACCCTCTACCTCACATGGCTGTTATTAGGGGAGTACTTTACAAGTTATTTATTTATTTTGCACCAGATTATGTTGTTTCATTGGCATAGGGAACGTCCCTTGGTAAAACTACCTTTACCTAAGCAGATAGGTACCTACACTTCAATTTATAGTCTTGGAGCACTAAGAGGTAAATGACTTACCCGGAGTTACACAGATGGTATGTATTAAAAGTAGGATTTGAATCTAGGACTTCCTGATTCTGAGGCAACTCTCTGTCCAATCAATCAATCAATCGATCAGTACCATGTACCATGAAGTATGATAAATGCTAAGGATAGGAATTCAAAGAATAAAAGGCTCTAGGAGCCCTGCTACAGTGCCTTGCAGGAGGAAAGTACTTTGCAAACCTTAAATTACTATAAAATACAAGTTTGATTATTACTACCTTTTTACCCCCTTTTTTTGCTCCTTACATTCCACTTTGTTTTGTATTCTTCTTAGTCCCTTGAGATATAATACTATGTGTTATAGTTACATGTTTTTGTTACATTTTTCTGTTGACTATAAATTCCATGAGGGCAGATACTGGGTTTTAGCTAAACTTTACAGCCATCCCCTCCCTTTCCCCCAAAAGTGCTTAATTTTTTGTTGAATTTGTGCTTGGAACCACTTTTGACTCTGATGGATGAATCCTCATCTTAACTTGCCTGAATCCAGGCCTCCACCAAACTTCTCTATACCATACTGCCCTGCTTATATCCCCATTCTCTTTCCACCTTCGTTTTCTGTGTTGTCTTCCCCTAGTAAATAAAGAGATCTCTAGAAATGCATCCTCCCTTCCCAACCTTTTCTTCCTTTGTTACCTCAACGGGATATTATCAAGACAAAGGAGATGAAATATACTTAATATTTTAACTCACAGGACAAAAAGACACCAGAATAAAGGCATTGTTTTATTTGCTTCCTCCTACTTAATGGATAGAGTCCTGGCCTTGGAGTTAATTTCAAATCTGGCCTCAGACACTTCCTAGCTACATGACTCTGGACAAATTACTTAACCCTGTTTGCCTTAGTCTCTTCACCTGTAAAATGAGCTTAAGAAGGAAATGCCAAACTACTCCAGTATCTTTGCCAAGAAAACCCAAAATGGGGTCACAAAAAGTTGGAGAAGATTAAAAAAAATGACTAAACCACAATAAAATATTTTATTCCAGGAAAGAAAGGTTCTCATCCTATGTAACAGTATAGAGCATTCTTATTGACTTGACGTTCAGATTGAAACAGAGGCAAAGGGAAGAGTCAACTCTCCTTGAGTTGAACCAACCTGGTAATATTAATTCTATTACAGCAGGTGTCCAACATTTTCATGTCAGGACCCCTTTATAATTTTATGATGACTCCAAAGAGCTCATAATTGTGTGGGTCATAGCTATTGATGCTTATCAGAACAGAAATTAAAAGTCTTAGTATTATTATTAAAATATTGTGATCTTATATACTCCCTGAAAAGATCTTGTAGATCCGCAAGGGTCCCTGGACCACACTTTTGAGAGCTTCTAGATGAAGAGAACAATATTGAGAGTTGTGTTTTTATAATGCCAAATTAGGCCGGTAATGTGTTGAAAAAAAGTCAGCAAATTGTTTGGCATTCTGTGGCCCAAATAATCAGTTACTTGACTGGATTATTTATTCAACTTTTTAGCTGGATATCTTGGTTCAAGGCAAACTAACTATGATGTATAAAGGATGTGATCTTGCCTATAACAAATAAAAAATTTATGATTAGTAGAAGAAAAATACATATCCAAGCCATTCAGTTGTTATATTTCTAAATGATGATGATGATGATAAATTGAATTCACATAGCACGTCTAAGTTTGCAAAACCTTTTACTTATGTTACCTGACAGCAGGCCTATGGTATAATTACATAAGTAAGTGGTACAGTGGACAGAGCACTGGGTCTGAAATCAGGAAGACCTGAGTTCAAATTTGACTGTGTGACCCTGGGCAAGTCACTTAACTTTTGTTCACTTCAGCTTCCTCAACTGTAAAAATGGGAATAATAATAACAATGCCTATCTTGCAGGGTTATTAAGAGGATCAGATAAGATAATATTTATAAAAGTGCTTAGCACCGTGCCTGGCACGTAGTAGGCTGGATAAATTCCCTTTTGTCCCTCAACTTACATAGGAATGAACCAAGGTACACAAAGGTTAAGGACTCACTTAACTGTGAGGAGTCACATAACTGGGAAATTTAAAGGTAGAATTTGAACCCGGTCTTTCTGACTTAAAGTCTAGGACTCTATCCATTTCCCCACATTGTCTTTCCAATAATCCTCTCTTCTTTCCCTTCCTTCCATCCTTCCTCTGTATTATTCCTTTCACTTCTCTCTTTTCTCTCTTCTGCTCCTCTCCCTTCCTGTCTCCCACTCTTAAGAAGCATTTCTGGGAATCATAATAATGAACTCCTTCATTCGCTCCAGGAAATAGAAGGGACAGACTTTGTGATGAGACTGTCAGAAAATAAACTAAGATTTGATGTTTGTAACCCGTCTTTTTTCCCCTTTACCTGTGCTTAAAAAGTTGACCTTTCACCGCCAAAATGGAGTCACCAGTTTCTTATCCATTAATGAGTTGTAATTTGCATCTTAACCTTAAGGACTTTAGGATGAAAATGCAAGGCACTGGCATGAGAAGCCTCACACATTGTCCAGACATACTATATCCACATGGATTTTCTGTGTAAGCTCATTTCCAATATTCTGGGATGGCAGGAGGCATTTAAATACAAACCAGACCTTCATACTACTCATCAAGGAAATATCTCATGCTGAGCCCAAGGGCTCCTTTACCAACCACTGTGTTTACACATACCACCTCCTAAGTCCAATCCTCAGTTCCCTGAATGTTATATAACTCAGAAACATTCCCCCATCTTGATGGCACTACTGGACTAGCTTCTCCATCTTTGATCTCAGACCAAGTGTATTTGCCTCTGTTGCCCTCCAATGTCATCTACAGGTCCCTCCCCGACTCAATCCCATTCTCCTACCTCAGCAAGGAAAAACAACCAGAAATCAGGCATGAATAACTAGTGAATGAACATGCCCTCTTTTTTCTGGGCTGTCAGTTACATTGCTTCTCACCCAATTTCTTTAGGATTCAAGATGCTTTTCCCACATGCAGAATTAGCTCACACTAGTTTATTTACATACCAAATGTACTAATCTCTTCCTGGTATAAATGAGTGGATTGCTCCTATTTTTCAACCCCATGAGTTCTTGGCATTGAACTTGGGTGCTTGTAATGCTTTGAAAAAAAAATTCAGATTCCTCTCCAGTGTCCTTTTGATGAAAGGACTTCTATATGGGTCATAATAACCCAGATGTACCAGGTTAAATCCAAGGCCTCCAAAAAACTGTCCAGGGCTTCTCCTTTTAGGTTGTTATTTCTTTCCTTCAAAAATAAATGGAATTTTGACTATATTGAGGTATTACATATCTCCACCAGGACAGACCTGAGTGCTAAAGCCCTCCTGGAATTAAAGATATGGATTTCACTGAAAACGCTGGGATTTATATATTTTTCTCCTCTTAGCACAGGAGGAGATGAAATATCAGACCAAATTGGGCTGGGTTATAGTAGTCTCAGGAAGACATTGAACTGGACAAGCAGAGATATTGATTGAAAGGCAAAGAGAGAAGAAAGAGAGGCAGGGATGGCTATAAGAAGCTCATAGAAATGTTGTGAATGTGCTCAGAGGATATCATTTTACTGAACAGAGGGTATGTGTTCAGAGAATGGTGGGATGAGTGTAGCAGGATTGCCTCAGGGGCAACTAGGTGGTGCAGTGAATACAGCACTGGCCCTGAGTCAGGAGGACCTGAGTTCAAATCTAGCCTCAGATACTCAACACTTACTAGCCATGTGACCTTGGGCAAGTCACTTAACCCCAACTGCCCTACCTTCCCCTCCAAAAAAAAGGATTGCCTCAGAACCAGCCTTTAGTTTATGGGATGGAGAATTCAGACTTTATTTCCTCTTGCCTAGACTATTACAATAGCTCCCCATTAACTGCTCCGCATCTCAAGTCTTTCCTTCTTCTCCCTCTCCCTCTCCCTCCTCTCCCTCCGTCTCTCTCTGTCCCTCTTTCTCTCTCTCTCTCTCTCTCTCTCTCTGTCTCTCTCAACCATCCTCATTCAGCTGCCAAAGTGATTCCTCAAAAGCATAAGTGTGACTAGCTCTAATGAGATCTAGTGACTCTCCATTACCTCCAAGATCAAATATATACTCCTGCATTTGTTATTTAAAGTTCTCCATAAACTAGCCCCTTTCTACCTTTCTTCTCTATTTGCACTTTGCTCCCCTCCAAACACTTTGCATCCTAGCTATGCTGGCCTATTTGCAATACATTAAAAATAGCATTAAATCCCCCTTCTCTGCACCTTTACATTGGATGCTCCCCTATGGCTGGATTGTTTTGCCTACTCGCTTCTGCCTCTCGTTTCCAAGGCATCCTTCAAGTCTCCCCTGAAGTCTTACTTTCTGCAGGAAAGCTGTCTGCGTCCCTCTGGTGGCTAACACCTTTTTTCTGAGGCTGCTGTACATTTTCTTTTTATACAACCTCTACATGGAGAAGGGAATAGCCAAGAAAATTCCAAATGGGGTCATGAACAATTGGAAACAGCTGAAAAAAACAAACAATTGAACACCAAATGCACCTTTTTTTTAAAACATGTTTTCCCTGTTAAGAGTGTAAGTTCCTTGAGGGCAAGAATTATTTTGCCTTTCATTGTACTTGACATTTGGCACAGGATCTGGCATATAATAAATACTTAATAAATTCCTGTTAACCGACTATAAGACCAGGTAAGTTTGGTGACCATTCCTTAAGGATCTAAGAGAGTTCTAGAAAGCTTTTTCTCTCTCCAAGGTATCCTTTCTGGTGCCTGGCACCTACTTGGCATCAATTTATGATTTAATTTCTAACTATGCTTTAAGTCATTCCTTTCTCCTGATTTTGGTTTCCCTTCTCATGTTATCTGTGGTTGACCATGAAATTTATGGATTTCGTCTTTGTACACTATGAACTACAGAAATAATTTAAAAAATACACCAGTGGTTAACTGAAATTTATATAAGATTTTAGATTTGCAGAAATTCTAGTCTTTTGCCAATATTTTGTGAACCTTCTTCTGATTGTGGGCTTGAGAACTATGTTATTATTCTGTGGATGAAAAATGTATAAATTTATAAATAAAATAAATTTTTAACAAATTGATAAATAACAGACAGAATTTAAAGTGGATCTATTTTAATTTTTTTTTAAATTTTGACTATTCAGCAACTAATTTTTCTGCAACTAGATTATTGACTGAGGATAAACAACCATTAACTCTGGATAGGAAAGATAGAGAGAGGTGGGATGTTAAGGAGAAGATGGTGGCGTCCATGAGGAAGGGGTTCTCTGGGGGATTCAGTTCTTCTTCTTTCCCAAAGATAGGAGGAAATAAAAAGGAGTGAATACTAGCCAGTCAGCTTCATTCTCCATGAAAACCACCTTCTGGCTATATTCATAAGTATTCTGTTGCATGCAGATTGAATGATAGACTATACAGATATATGCTTATATATTTATAGTATACATATATACATATGCACACATTCACACACAAATATCTATATTTATATTTATATCATTTATATCTACATCCATATCTATCTATGTATCTATCATTCTATCATTCTATCTATCTGTCTGTCTTTCTGTCTATCTATCCATCCATCCATCTATCTATCTATCTATCTATCTATCTATCTATCTATCTATCTATCTATCTATCAGCACCAGAAAAAATAAACACAACTGAACAACAAATACATCTATTTATTTAAAAGTTGTCTTCCCTTGGGGCAGCTATGTGGAGCAGTGAGTAGAGTACTGGCCCTGGAGTCAGGAGGACCTGAGTTCAACTCCATCCTCAGACACTTAACATTTAGTAGCTGTGTGACCTGGGGCAAGTCACTTAACCCCAATTGCCCTGCCTCCCCAGACACTTAAGGTTAGACACTTTTTTTTTATAGACCTTTCATTGTACCCAATGTTTACCACAGTACGTGGCGTATGATAAGTACTTAATAAGTTCCTGTTGACTGACTATACGGCCAAGTATATTGGTGACCATCCTTTTAGGAAGTAAGGGAATTCTAGAAAGGTTTTTCTATCTCCAATCTATTCCTATTGTTTCAGTTGTTTATATATAAACACACACATATACACATATGTGTGTGTGTGTGTGTGTGTGTGTGTGTGTATTCCAAAGTGGAGAAGTTAGGTGACAAAGTGAATAAAACTTTCTGGGGCTGGAGTCAGGAAGATCTGTATTAAAATCCAGCCTCAGATACTTCCTAGTTGTGTGACCCTGGACAAATCACTTAACTTTATTTGCTTTTTTAGTTTCTTATCTTTAAAATGGCCTGGAGAAGGAAATGGCAAACCATTCCAGCATCTTTACCAAGAAATCCCAAATAGAACCATGAAGAACAATGTCATCTGAAGGATCTATGAAGATGGGTACTCAACATCTGAATTTTGGGGGGGAAAAGAAATAGAAAAGTAGATTTTTAACAAGTTTGTTTCAAGAGTTTTAATGGTGGGAACTAGGGAATAGGACATCAAAACTTCCATAATGACTGGAATGGTAGGTAGGGCACAGGCTGAGGAGTGAGGGAGACTTCCTTGGGTTAGGGAAATATGCACATTCCGATCATATGCCTGGGGTCTCTCAATTCTGGTGTCAGAATCTCAGGGAAATATTCAATCAACAAACATTTTAAAAGCTCTTACAGTATTCTAGGCTCTGTGCTAAACCCTGGGGATGCAGAAAAACAAACAAACAAACAAAAAAGACTTTTACACTTTTCTGTCAGCTTCTATTTCTGTCTATAGAGATAAACAACATGTCCCCAAGAGATATACATAAGATACAGTCAGGTTAGATGTCAGACAACTTTACAGAGAAAAGATGTTATGATACTCTTGATATTGTAGGAGAAACAGGTAAGACATCTTACAAAAGATGTATTTTACAATTACATTATATTACAAAAGATGGTATTTAATCTGGGTCTTGAAGGAAGCCAAGGATTCTGTGATGTGAAGATAAATATTTAGAAGGAACTTTAGAGATAATCTTTCTTTTATATGAAACCATCTCTGGTGGGTTTTACTGAATTAACACTCCTGTGGTCTAATTTTTCTATTGCAAGTGTGCATAGTTGAATGAGTGAGAGTTAAGAGGTTAATAAAAAAGCATTTATTAAGCATTTTTATTGTGCTAGGCACTGTACTAATTGCTAGGAATATAAATACATGTAAGCAAAACAGTACTTGCCCTCGAGGAGCATAAATTCTAATAGGAGAAGACCCGGTTTATTGGGAATTGTGGTCAAACAAGAGTCTTTGAGAAGAGAAGTTGGACATATCCCAATACAGAACTTTTTTTTTGCTTGACCATACATATTCGTAATAAGTTTTTGTTTGTTTTTGTTCTCTCAAAGGAAATGGGAGAAAATGGAAGAGGGAGAGAATAAAGACCAAAAAATGAAATAAAATTGATTTTTTAAAAAGAGAGAAGTCAGAGAGAAGAGTGATTGGAATAACTGGGCAATTAACATGTCCTTACAGGGAATGCTAGTGTTGATATGATTACTATTTTCTGAGATAGAGATGGAAAGCTGGGCGTAAGGATGTTGTATGTATGACATGGAGACAGCTGGAAAATAGTATGATGGGCTTGAAACTGAGTAAGAGGAGATAAAAATGCTCACCAATGAGAGCCCAGAGTGAAAAAATGGGGATCTTGGGTTCTACATGGAGGTGGAAGCTAGAGGGCAGGTGGCTTGGTATGGAGCCAATTGAGAAGTTACTCCGAAGTGTACACTTACCGGCAATAGGTAAACTCTGCCATGTACAGACACCAAAGGTACTGCCCTAACCTTCTCTGCTTTACAAAGAATGTTGCATTTAAATTGTTGATTTCTAAGTTAGCTCCATGGACAAGCTAACTTTCTGCCACTCAAGAGTGATGATATTGCTTTCAGACCTTAGCTAAGGCCAGTTTTCAGTTTGAAAGAGACCCAGAATACTAGTGTCCCCTCTACTCTTACCTGATAAACTGTCCCTGATGATATTCCTAAGAAGAAAACTAGTCCAAAAAATGTTGAAAAAATATTGTCACCTGGAGCTGGGCCTATTCTATTTTGTAAAAACAAGCAAACAAACAACAACCTACCAACTAACCAACTAAACTATAATTTAGATGGAACATAACTTAGAAATAGCACATAGCTAGCTTTGTTCGGCTATATGGATACAGAAAATCCTCTCTTCACTGACTGCCCAGAATATGAATAATTTTATTTATAAACCCTTAAAAATGAATAAGTGTATGGCTGAGGCATATGTGAGAAGACAAGCATATGTTTTGGGAAAAGATGCACTTTCTGCTCAAGAGCATATTCATCAGCATTTGAATAGTTTGATGAAATGAAGCTATGAATAGGCGACATAGCAAGATTGGAATGTTTGGTTTCTTACCAGTTCTCAAAACCCTTTGCAAGAAGATTCAAAGATTTCCAGTTAGAAGGTCATCTTGTCCTAACAGCAAGGGTGGGGAACCTGCAGCCTGGAGGCCACATGTGGCCCTCTAGGTCCTCAAGGGCAGCCCTTTGGATTCAGTTAAAGGGCTGTATGAGGACCTAGAAGGACACATGTGGCCTCCAGACTGCAGGTTCCCCACCCTGGACTTAATCTGTCACCTTGTTCATAACCTAGGGTCTATGGCCCCTAAAATTTCTGCAGATAGATTATGTATACACACATACATACATTTATATACGCACATATCTCTCAGAAAAAATATTTTTTATTTATCTTGTATAAATATATTTTATTTAATACATAAATACATGTAAATATATATTTAAATATTTTAAATATATTTTACCTTTATTTTAAAACAATTTCTTTTGTAATGTTGTGTATTTTATTTTATGCGTTTAAAAGCATTATTCTGAGAAGGAATCCATAGGCTTCACTGATATTCACGGAAGTCCATGACAGAAAAAAGTGCTAAAGAATTCCTGATCTAAGCCAACTTTTCCTTTTACAGATGAAAAAACCTAGACTTAGAAATAAAGTTATTTACTCACCGAAACACGGACCCAGGATTGAACTTTGTTACTCTGACTTCAGTCTTTACTCTTTTCACAGTACCATACTTTCCCAGTTGAGGACTAGACAACAAATGAGTATTTGACAATAAAATTACTGCTTGAGTCTTATAGAAAAAGATGATGAAGGGCTTCTGCCATGGAAGGCATTTATGAAAATAAGAGAAGCAAATCATCCAAGAAATAAAAAAGAGGTAGCTGTAGAAAATGTATGAACATCAACCATTAAAGAGATGTTCCCCTTAATCAACTGATAACTATTAACTGAGTGCCTACTGTATACCTATGATGTACCAGCACCATGAGGTATACTAACATAAAAGTAACTACCCCTGCCCAGAGAGCTTACCATCTAATTGAGGACAAGGAGATTTATATATGTAGAATGATTAGTATGATAGTTATGTTTGAAGTACAGAAAGAAATGTTTTATGTATGTTGTCACTTAATTTTGTAATAGAGGTAACTATAATATTAAGGTGATTAATAAAGTAAGAATTATATGGTATGGATAATCTCAGAAAAGGCATTAGGGAAGGGAACAGAGTGATTGAAGAAGGTTGAATGGAGTTGCGTCTAAAGTTGGGACTTCATATGAGCCTACGAGGATGAGTAAGACTTGAATAGAGCAGGGGTGGGGAACCTATGGCCTCAAAGCCACATGTGACCCTAGAAAAGGCATAAAAAGGAGAAGAATAAGCAGAATGTAAGCTCCTTGAGGGAAGGTAGTCTCTCAAGAAAAAGTGTTTCGTAGATTTTATCTTGTGGCAATATGGCTAGAGCACTGCGTCAAGAAGAGTCAGGAAGATTCGTCTTTGTGAGTTCGAATCTGACCTCAGATACTTCCTAGCTGTGTGACCTAGGCAAATCATTTAGCCCTATTTGCGTATTTTCCTCATCTGTAAAATGAACCTAAGAAGGAAATGGCAAACTATTTCAGTGTCTTTACCAACAAAACCCTCAATGGGATCACAAAGGATTAGACACAATTGAAATGAGTCAACCACAACAATACATCATGTGCTTAACATGCTATCATTGAAGTGAAAGGATTATAGATGGGGGAGAAGCAAGAGCAAAAGTGGAAAGATGGGAATGAGCACAACTCGGCCTCTTTCCTCAGACAGGCATAGGATCAAATGTAGAAAAGTCCTAGGGGATAAAATAAGTTTGTGAATCTGCTGAGGAGGAAGCAGAAAAATTGGAAGCTCAAGCAATGATTTCTTTCTTTGCTCTTCTTAGGCAGAACAAGCATCACATGCTGACCCAGCACTCAGTCAGCTGTGTTTTCCACAGAGGGAAGCCTGTTTGCTATACATATCACTATTGTGAATAACAGACCTGGTAAGTATGTATTGCTTTACAAAGATAAGATATTTAAAAGTACGCCTGACTAATTACTGGAAAAAAACTCTAGAACATGTTCTTAAAAGGTGTTGTGTGAGCATTGAGAAAAGAAAGCAGGGTTCAAGAAAAGGCGGCATTGGCTACATCAACAACAGGCAATGTCAGTGATATCATTTTTTTTTTCTGATTTGTACATGATTTGGTAGATTAGGGTAATGCTCTAGGAACATTTTATTTAGTCTTAGCTAAGCATTTGATGAAATGTCTCATTATTTGGCTTTATGGACCAAATGAAGAGTTCTGGATCAGATGATAACACAGTTAGTTGGATTTAGAACTGTTTGACTAATAACCGAATCCACAGAACAGGCATTTAATAGATTGATGTTGGGATAACTGATGTGCCCTATGGATTTGTCTTTGACCCTAGGTCTTAGGTTAATGAATGAAGGCATAAAAGACATGATTATCAGACCTGCAAAGTTGGGAGGTATCACTCACTATGAGATCCTAAAAGATCTTGACAGGTTAGAAAATGCACTGAATCTACCAGATAAATTGTAAGAGATGATAAATCTAAAGTGCTATGTTGGGGTTCAAAAAAGTGACTTTATCATTATAGTCAAGTGGTTTGTGACTAGTCAGAAATTCATGTGATGTAGATCTTGGGGATTTAGCTGACCATGAGCCCAATGAGTCAACAGAGTGAAATAGTGGCCAAAAAAGCTTATTTAACCATAGTTTTAAATAATCCAGAAAAGGGGGAGTTTTTAGTTGCACTGTACTCTGTCATGATCAGACTATATATAGGAAATTGTGTTCAGTTTTCAGTACTACAATTTAGGGACAATTCTGAAACACTAGAACACTTCTAGACAAGGGAGACCAGTATGGTGACAGGACCAGAAACAGTGCCACACCAGACTTCCTTGAAAAACTGGGGATGTTGAGTTTCTAGAAGAGAAAGTTAAAGTTGACATGATAGTTTTGTTCAAATACCTGAAGGGTTGTAATGTTGAAGAGCTGATTAGACATGCTCTGCTTGTCTCACGAGGCCAATGCTAGACACAGTGGGATAGAAACTGCAGAGAGACAAATGCAAAAGTAGAAGAAAGGCTTCCTAACAACAAATTGCACAGAATACTTCAGGATGTCACCAAATCTCAGAATTGCAGTGGTGCTCACAGGCCCTACTGTGGCATCTCCATTCTAGAACATCTCCAAATGGAGGTTGGTTGACCACATGCCTGATTCATAGGTCTACTGATTTTGAGCTTTTTTTGTGGGTCTATATAGGTTACTCTGAAAGCCAACAATTTACTTTGGAGTCTCACTTTAAATAGCTTGCAACTCTAGTTTATTCATTTTACTAAGGCCTTCTCTCAGGCCAGGCTAACCAAGAGGAAGAATAAAAGATACCATGGTGGCTTGGCCCATCGAGTAGTACCAATGACCTTACAATTTTAGTTGACCTCAACTTAGTCTCCTTTTCTCAATCACAGTGTGTCAGGCACAATAAAGCATTTATACCTCATGAAACTACTCTGTAGCCCAGATGAAAAGAAAAATTTATCTGTACTATGTTAAAAAAAAAGAAAAAAAATCATTCAACTCTGCCCCTTATCCTTTTGATGCTTGTTCCAGGTTACCTCTTTTGAATTTATTTCCTTACTCTCTCTTTTCTTCTCTTTCTCTAAACAAGTGATATTTTGGTCCCATAAGCATTTGAGTACATGCCAGCTTCTTTTCAATTCCTGAAAATGGTTCTGGTCATCCAGATAAAGTCTATATCCACCTAGCAAATGTTTATATGCTGGTTTCTCTTACATCTCCCGTCAAAGCAGTTATTGATTTCCTCAAGCCAATAGTTCATGTTATTACTTTCCCCTCAACTTCTTCCATTCTTGGAAATGCCTTTCCCGTTTAATTTTTTTTTTGTATTTAAGCTCTTTATAAACTTCTGAAGACAGGGTCAGTAATCTAAATCCCAAATTCTCTAAAGAGGGAGAAGGCTGGTTCCCACCCTCTCTCAGATTTCCAGTCACAGCCCTGCTGCCATATTTCCTTTCCAACAACATTGGAGCTGAACTTTCTCCCATCTCATTTGATTATACATTTAATCAGAGCCAAGAGCATTTCTTCTTTCCATACCATATTTTTTGATAATTACACAGGTCTTATGGGGGAATAGAGAATGTTCTGTGCTTGCCAATAGCAAGTTCCACAGATCTTTCTTCATGAGTACTGGGAGTATTTTCAACGTGGCTGCCATTGCAAATAAAAACCACCAACCTCGGTGTCCGTTCATCTTCCTCTCCTTGTTTAGCCATGTCGTTCAGCATTTTCTTGAATGATTCCCCTTCTAAAAATGGTCTGTCAATTTCACACGTGCTTTATTAACACATCCAGGCTATCCAGCAAGGCTTTCTGGATACTTCTCTTTCCCTTGTTTTGAACATCAGAATTTTTGAGATGACCTGTGTCAAGCAACAGTATTTTTCTTTTAATGCCATCTGACAAATCATGAAATCACATATTAGAAGCTCAAAGATGTATTTAGTGGAAAAACTGGAACCTCAGCACACAGAATGTTTCTCAGCTTCTCTGACATGGAAGATATGCAATTGTTAGTAATGGAAATCAGTCACTAGAGTCACTCCAAAGGAAAACTATGAAGTAGGAGAAATTTATCCTTAGCTCTTCTGCTTCATTATTTACCATTTTCCCCTCATTCTATTAAACTTCTTGGTCCCTACCTCTTTCTCCCTACCTCTTTCTCCCTCCTTCTCCCCCAAAACTGGGCATTCCCCCATCAAAATGTGCTCTTTGGAAAGCTCTAAAATGCATTCAAACTATATTAAATGATTAGAAAACCATCCAATAATGTTAGCTCCTTAAGGGAGATATGCATTTTAGACTAGTGATACACTTGGGGAAAAAAAAAGGAAAAAAAATAACAACCCTGGACTTGGTTGGAGACAGAGGACCTGGGTTTAAATCAGCTTGACAATTTCCTGGTTGCATGACCTGGACAAAATAAGGGGTAGCACTGCATGGTGGATGGAGAGCTGTTCTTAGAGCCAGGAAGAACTGGCTTCAAGTCCTATATTTGACACATATTGGCTGAGTGAGTCTTGCTAAGTGACTTCTCAGTGCTCTAAGATTTTTATAAATTGAAGGGAAGGCAGCAATCTGTCCTGGTAGAGGAAGCTTTCCACTCCAGGGAAATAACAGATCCACACTCTATTCCAGTGTCCTTGGTTATATCATTTAATTTCTTTGAATTTTAATGTCCTCAGTTCTAAAATGAGGGAATCAGATGAGGTGATTTCTAAGAACCACTTTAGCTCTAAATCCACGATCTTAATGAATGAACAAAGCTTTGCACTAAAAGAATGAAGTCATAATGATAGAATTTCAGGCATCAAACAGTAGGTAGCAAGCATGTTGCTAAATGATTATCAACTAGTGCCCCTTCCAAAAACAGTGTGTGGAACACACTTGAAGTTTAATCTTCTTTATTAACATTTTCCCTATCACTTTGTAGTTATTCGATCATTTCAGTCATGTCCAACTCTTCATGACCCCATTTGGAGTTTTCTTGGCAAAGATGCTGGAGTGCTTTGCCATCTCCTTCTCCAGCTCATTTTACAGATGAGGCAAACAGGGTTAAGTGACTTTGCTATGGTCACACAGCTAGTAAGTGTCTGAGACTGGATTTGAACTCACATCTTCCTTACTACAGCCCTGGTGTTCTATCTACTATGCCACGTAGGTGTCCCTATCACTTTCTTAATCCTAGACAATCAAAAATTAGGTCAAGCCCTGATTTGTGGTGTTTATTGATTTCTGAGGTATAAATACTCCCAGTGAAAATTTAACAATTTTCAACAAATTAACAACAAATTAACCCATAATGGTAATGAGCTGACTCCATCAAATCATTGTAAGAAGGATAGTTTTCATTCACCTGACCTAGGGGCAGGGAACCTATTTCCTTGAGGCCACATGTGACCTTCTAGGTCCTTGGGTGCTGTCTTTTGATTGAATCCAAGGTTTACAGAACAAATCCTTTTATTAAAAGGGGATTTTGTCTGTAAAGTTTGGATTCAGGCAAAGGTCTGCACTTGAGGACCTAGAAGGTCACATGTAGCCTTGAGGCCGCAAGTTCCCCACCCCACCTGGCCTTACCTGTGTACAAGGCTAACTGCCAATGATTCAGAGTACAAGAGCTCTTGGGTCTCTCCACAATGATGTTTTGGGGCTCCTGCCAAGGACCAAATTATATAGACTTTTAAAATAGTCCCTTTGTATCATTTCAGTACTCATTGCTTTAACTAAGGGCCAAGATTTGAAACTGTGTCTTCTGACTCCAAATCCATCACTCTTTTGACTGTTCTCTTGCCTCTGACTCCTTTAGATTCTGGATCTCAATTTGGTTTGCTCACATTTCCTCTGATCCAGACCCTGATTTCCATTTGACAGCTCTTTTGTTCTCATGGTGCTTGGTTCTCTTGTTTCTGAAACTGACTTAGTGACCTGATTCAGTTTCTAACTGCTCCCTGGCTCTTAGATCTCAGATTTAGACTTGAGTCTGTAGGGGACTTCAGAAAACATCTCCAACTTCCTCAAGGAAATGGAGTGACGACTCTGTGATCTGGACACTGCCCCCCTTTGCTGTTTCTTATATAAGACATCCTGACCCTGGATGTTTCCACTGGCATTCCCCCATGCCTGGAATACTTCCCCTCCTCATTTCTGCCTCCTGGCTTCCCTGGCTTCCTTTAAATCCCACCTAAAATCTCACCTTCTACAGGAAACGTTTTCAGTCCCCCTTAGTTCTACTGCCTTCCTTCTGTTGATTATCTCCAATTTATCTTGTATATAGTTGTTTTGTATAAAGCTCTTTGCATGCTGTCTCTTCTTTCTATATTATTGATAGCGTGCTGTGAGCTCTTTGAGAGTAGGGACTGTCTTACCTTTCTTCATATCCACAGGGCTTAACACAATGCTTGGCACATAGTAGGTGTTAAAGCAATGCTTATTGTCTTGTTGGCTTGCACAGGGTCCAACATAATATGGTAAACTACAGAGGCAGGATCTGAACTCTGATCTTCTTACTCCAGAGGATAGAGTTATGGACCTGAAGTCATAAAGACTTATTTTCTTGGGTTTCAATCTAGCCTCAGACACTTAGTAGCTGGGTGACCCTGGGCAAGTCACTCAACCCTGTTGACCTCAGTTTCCTCATCTGTAAAATGTAGTAGAGAAGGAAATGGCAAACCACTCCATTATCTCTGCCAAGAAACCCCCAAATGGTGTCCCAGACAGTCAGACACAACTGAAATGACTGAGCAACAATAACTTCTGACTTGAGAAACGGTGTTCAGTGACCATTTCTCTGCACCATTGTCCTCTCAGTGCCATACCTTCATGGTTTAGTGTTACAATTCTTAACTTTATACCTACCCTCAGTGAATTATTTCAGTCTTAGGAACCTAATGACTACAATAGTAACAACAACAGCGGTAGCAACCACACTAACAACAAAAAGTCCTACACTCTTCCATAGACATGGTCTGTATCTTTTTTTAACTGTAATGTTTCCTTTTCCTTCTACATCAAAGTCATTCCTGGAAATGCCTCCTTTTTCCATCTCTGAAACTTGAGCCTTTTCTCTAATAAAGAAGAGCAATGAAAGATTCCAGACTGATCTAACAGTGCATGTAGTGTTCTGCCCTACTAGTCCCCCCTTCCCGGATGAGAAGAGGGAGGTGTGGTTCATCATCTGCTTTCAGGAACCATAAGGATTTTCATCCTCCTGGTTCCATTTCCTTTTCATAATCTAGGCACTTTGGGGCTTTATCATCCCTTTGGTTTTCTTTATTTTACTTTCTATTGGTACATGCATCTCTTCCCATGTTTCTTCGAATTCCTCATATTCCTTATTCGTTACTGTCATTTCTGAGTATTTAGGATGTTTATGACTCACAACCAAAGTATTGTGAAGTTTGACAAAAAACTTTATTTAAGATATTTAAAAGGATGTAGGTGCCAAGAAATATCACTTTCTTCTCCTCAGCATCTAGTGTCAACTCTGATCATTCATTCTGGATTTTTTTGATCAAAATCTTTGGAGAATCCTTTTTCCCACTTAATTCAAAGGTTCCTATTCTAAACTCTAGAATTAAGTGATTTCTTCACCTTGAGAAATAATGGAGTTAAATCACATCCAGAGCATGAAAATAATGGCACAGTGATACTTTGGCAGGAAGGAAACAAACATTTATTAAGCACCTACCGTTTGCAAGGCAAAGTGCTCTGCCAATATTCAAAACAACTTTGGGAAGTAGGAGCTATTATATTCCTCATCATTTTACAATGCAGACAATTGAGGCAAATATTGGTTAAGCAACTTGCCCGTGGTCACACAAATGATAAGTGTCTGAAGCTAAATTAGAAGTCAGGTCTTTCTAACTTTGAGCAAAGTGTTCTATCCGCTGTACCACCTAGCTGCCCCATTGGACAAAATGCTGGATTTGGAGGCAAGAGACCTGAATTTAAATTTTGGTTCTGCTGCTTACTTCCTGTGTGACTTTGTATAAATTACATCACCTCTCTAGGCTTTAACTCCTTACCTTTAAAATGAGGGGGGAAGAATAGATGACCTCAGAGGTCCCTTTCAGCTCAAACTATTTGATTTTATGATTCACTGGTTCCTCTTATTGTTTGTTAGGATTCGTGGGAGGTAAAGGGGAGGAAAGTTTGAGTGACCTAATTTTAAGAAAGTTAAAAGTTTAAACTAAAATACTTAAAACTGGTTTCTCTTGAGGTGACAGGGAACGCTGCCGGCAAGAGAGACAGGAAAATATCCATTTCAAGGGTATGTCTGGGTATGTAAACAGGCTAAGAGGATGAGGACTATGGACTGGATTTAGAGATCCCACTTCAGTTCAAAGCTTTCTTAACAAGCATCTGCCTTCTCTCAGGCTTTGGGAGGCAGTGTCAGGAGACATCAGTGCAGCTGCAAAATGTCACTGATGGAGAGGTCCTTCCGCCCACATTCTTTTCTCCCTGAGTCACTCAGTGAATACAGTAGGTAATGTTTGCCTCTGAAATCATGTTGCATTAAAAAGCCAGTTCCATAGGAAAAAAAAATAATAAGCCACCCTACTTTAATGGGGGAGGCAACTTAGTAGTCTGGTCCAGGAGCTTGTTTCATGCCAAGTGAGAAAGTCATGGGGTTTCTGGTAAAGAAGAACACTCTTGTTTGGACCGAGTTAAGCTCATGTGAACTTTGAAAAACTGAATCAAATTTTTATTGCTATTCATTGTTCTGCTTGGCTCTGGCAGGTTATGTGAACAAAGAACTTTGCACAAGATTTAAAAATATCAGCAGATCTCATCTCTCCTAGGCTGGGATGTGAAGAGAATGGTCTATTCATCTTTCTGTTCCCCACTTCACAAAAGGAAAGGAGGCTGAGAATAATAGTACAGTTACTTGCCTAAGGTCACACAGCAAAGTGGGTGGAAGAGTTTGGGATAGAACCCTGTGCTGGATTCTGATGAAACACCCTGCCTTTAGGTTAATGACGTGTTTTTTGAACTCTGGCACATTCTATCTTTGGCTTGGGGATTAGGCTGGGGATTAGGGGGGCGGTGGAAACAATGAATTGTTGTGATTAAAAAGTTCTTCATATTCTGCATTCTAATTATTCTTTTTTGGTCCATTCAAAAACTGATTTATAACAAATAAGGAAATAAGGCATAAGCCAATAACCACCACTACCTCCCAACTCCATTAGGAAGAAGAAATCAATAGAAATGGAATGAATCCACCATTATTTTATGTCTATTCACCTAAAAACAGTATCTACATGATTGGAAGAAAATCTAAAATTCTATTATAATATCAGGCATGCAAAGAAAAAAAAAACTACCGAAAGCATCTCAGGGAATAACTTATTTAAACACACAAACTTCCACCTGAAATGGGGGTACATACCTATTATCCATTATTGGGGATGCTGATACTAGTGGAACTCTTGAGTTCAGGAATTGCAGTGTGCTATGTCCCATAGGTTTATGTGCTAAGTACATTATCAATAGGATAAGCTTCCAGAGTGAGGGACCTAGATTGACTAAGGAGGGGCAAATTTGCCCAGGTTGGAAATGGAGCAGGTCAGGGAGAGAGAAAGAAGACGAGAGAATAAGGAGTATTTTATTTTTTGTTTTTGTATCCACAGTGCCTGGCACACAACAGGCATTTAATAAATGCTTGTTGAGTGATTAATTAAAAGCCAAACAGTAAGACCTAGTTAAAAAAAAAAAGCTTCGTAGAAAAGTATGCAAGCCAGACACGTGCAAACAAGCTGAACAACCAGTCACCTGATGATTCTTCTCTGGCTTTTTGTTGTTGTTGCTGTTCAGTCATATTTCAGCTCTGTTTGTTGTAGCTATAAAACAGGCTATTTGTATACATAGCTCTTTTTCAGATGTACACAAACTGTCCCTTTAATATCGTGTTCTAGAATTTTGGCAGGAACTAATGTTCTGTTAATCAGTCTATAATTCATAAATTTGACTGTTTCCTTCTTTTAAAATTTGGACATTGAATTTCCACTGTGTGGCTCTCCTCCCTTTCTCCGTTCATTTATTTTTCTGTTTATTTATTTATTTTCAATATTCATTAATGGCAGATCGGTAATCAGGACTAAATAATAGAACTCCTTCAAACCTGGTGACGAGTTCCTTGAGGACACTGTGGCATTCCCTTAGCATAGTCTCACTTGTCTTGGTTTTCACTTTTATTGTAAATATTTTTGTTTTTCCCTTCCCAATCTGAAATTATTTTTCTTTGGTTGTTGTTTGTCCTTCATTCTCAAAGAGGACCATGACATCAGAGAGGTGATTCCGTGGCATTCAAGTCATACAATTGAATTTAAGTAAGGGAGAGTTGTGCAAAGTCACCAGGGAAGGGAAGGGAAGGAAAAAGGCAGGGGAGGGGAAGAAGAGGAGGGAAGGGAAGAAACCAATCTGGGAGGGGAAGACACTCAAGGTTTCTGGACAAAACAGAAACAATTGCTATGTACGTTCACCCTGAGCCAATGGGACCCAAACAATGACCAAATAAGGCTTGGCCTGGGACCTATTGTTGGCCAATCAATGAGAGTCACACTGAGAAGAAGGAAAAACTAATATAGAAAAAGGAGAAGGTAGAAGATACTCTGCTTTCTCTCTGCCTCTATTATGATCACCTACCCTAAGTAGGCATCTCATCCTATCTTGATTTACTTTTTTAAAAAGTTATTTTATTCTGAATTTTTAAGAAATAAAATAAACATTTCCATAACATAGTAGAGTAGGGGGGGAAAAAGATGTTTGTACATGAAACTACAAATGTATTATGTACAACTTGCTATTCCTTTTAAATATATAATGAAGTTATCATGGAACTTTCTTTTTTGTCTTTCCTCCCCCCCCCCCATCCCAACCATTAGATACACATGTATGGAAAACAGTTTTATACATTCTACCTATCTGTTCTTTCTCTGGATACAGGTAGTGTCTTCCTTCATATGTCCTTTGCACTTACTTTGAATATTTATAATCGTCCAAAAGACTTAGTCACTCAATGATAGTAGATCATAGATTTAGATTTTGAAGGAACCTTGTAGGTCATTTAGTCCAACCTTACATGGACCTGAGATGCAGTGACTTGCCCAATACCAAAGAAGGATGACACTGCTCAAGTGGCAGATTGGAAATGAAAATATCTAGTGTGTTCCTAAAGGCCCGATGGAGGAAATGAATGTGTCCTTGGGAATTCCATGCCAACTGTGCGGTCACATTTTTTCACCTTGCCCATCATTGTGCAGCATGTTCCCAATTCCCAATAGGAGTTACTTTGTGTGATGCAACTATATTAAAAAGAGTTAGGATATCTTATCGACTAGGTTATTGGAGTGATGGAATTATAGAATTTGGGAGGTGAATATGGGCATTTTGATGCTGTAGTAGAGCACTGAGTTTGGAGTCAGGAAGACCTGAATTCAAACCTGCTCTTAAACATTTACCAGTTCTGTGACCCTGGGCAACTCATTTAAACTTGTTTGCCTCAGTTCTTCCTCTGTAAACTGAGCTGCAGAAGGAGATGGCAAACAACTCCAGTATTTTTGCCAATAAAAAGATAAATGGGGTCACAAAAAAACAAGAAATTTGAATGGGAAAAAAATACTTTAAGTGAGGAGAAACCTACAGTCCTACCTCCTGAGATCATCTCTACTACTTTTAGATAGCAAGTCATGCAATGTCTTACTTGTAAGGTGCTGAAAGATTGACTACCAATGCCCTAAAGCTTAATTTAGTACAAGGGATCATCCTGGAGAGCCTGTGAAAATCTGGTTCAATGATAGGAAGGCTTTTCTATAAACTATGCTTTAAAAAGTTCCATTTCTGAGATAAATCATCCCTTTCTTCTAAATGGACTTAAAAACATGTCTTATTATACTTCTCAGAAACACAAAATGTATAAACTAATTCTTTGTGGAAGGTCCCCTTGGATGTCCCTGAAGGTCCTAATAAGCTGGAAAGGTTTTCAACACAGGCACTACAACTTTATTGTGTTTACTGTCATTTGAGACTAGCCTAGCTATGTAATGATGTCATGTACTAGAACTGGTATAAAAGGCTGTGGGTTCAAATCCTGGCCCTGCTATTGCCAGTGTGACTTTGGGAAAAAACATTTTAGCTTTCTGGGTCCTGGTTTCCTCTTCTATCAAATGAGTGGATCAGATAAGATGATATCTCTAAGATGCTTTTCAATTCTAAATCTATAATTCTCAATTCCAGGGGTTCATCATTAATGTGTTGATCACCACATTATAAAAAAATTTATGGGCAAAGAGAATCCCAAAAGTTATCTACTAAAGAGAGAAAGGATTATAATGGACATTGGTGCAGGGAGTCTTTCCACTTAATGTAATAATGGATCCTTGAAATATAGAGATAAGGATTAATTGATAACACAAGGCAGTGTCCCAATATGCAATAATTCTGCCCATTCCCCTGCCCCCTAACAAGTGAAAAGTGATTTTTCCTTACTTGATGGGTTCTTGCTCCACTTTTGGTTCCTTCCTAAACTGACTGACTAGTTATTAAAGGCGACAGAAACAATCGTTAGTCAATCCCTTCCAATTCAATCAAGGGAATCTTTTGTAGTCTCAGAATTAATGTAGTATGTATACTGACCTATTTACTTAGTATAATGCCTGATTATCCACCCCTTCCTTTTGGTGAGTATATCCTGGGCTGACAAGTTGGTCAGGGATTCGTGTGCGCACATATGCACACATATTACTATATATACTATAAAGTGGTTGGCACTTTGGCCAATGGCCTGATTGGTGACTGGTCCCTTCTGAGGGCAGCCATGCCATAGGAAAAGGTTGTAAACGTTTCCTGAGTAAGACTAGTTGAGTATAGCTCAACCAACTAGAGTGATGAGAAACAACTGAACTGGTAGCCTCTGGTAGGCTAACTACAAAGACATTTCAGAATTGCCTGAGTCATGGAACAAGAGGATTTGAGAAAGAACAGTCACTGTAGCTATTTATGGATCTGAGAAAGTCAGTAAACTCCCATCTGTTTAGTGGGTTTCCTAGGTTTTCTCTTTTCCAGAGTTCATACTGGTTTAGTATTTGGAGAGGAAGAATTGGAGAGCAGACTTAAGTTAAAACAGCCAGTATTTATTCTAACTGACATTTTATAAAACATTTTCAGACTTTACCAAGCCCTTTGCACACATAATATTATATTACCTAACAATTGGCATATGAAGTAGAGCGTGTTATGTCCATTGTACAGATAAGGAAACAGGTTCTAAGAGATCCAATGAATTCCTCATGTTTATATAGCCACTAAGTGTCTGAAGCAGACCTAGGTCTCTGTTCAGGGCAGGTCTAGTGTTTTGTTTTGTTTTGTCTTTTCACCACATTATCCAGTGTTTGGTAAAGTGCCTGGCACATAGATAAATGTTTATTGACTGACTAAGCAAAGGGCTAGCAATGTGTTAACATAACAACTTAAATTCTATAAACATATGCACAATTAATTTACATTACATATGTTCCATAATTTGTTTATCCATCACCTTAATCAGTTGGTCAATGGAGGTGAAGAGAAAGTATATTCCAAGAATGGGAGGGAGCCTATGCAAAGGCAAGGAAGGAGACAGGAGACTAATTACCATATGTGAGGAAAAGCAAAATAAAGAGTCATCTAGATCAAAGAAGATTTGAAGCAAAATAATGTGGAATAAGCCTGAAAAAAAGTTTGGATCCAGGTTCTAAAGGACTTTAAATAACAATTGGAAAAGTTGGTATCTGCTCCTAGATGTATTAAAGAACAATTGGGGAAGCAGCAAGGTCCCACAGCTCCCACACTGCCACCCTAAACACCCATAAAATATGAGCCCAGACAAAGTCTAGGAAAGTCTAGGACTCTCAGACTCACAAAAATACAGAGAACACACCTCTCGCTGAAGGCAGCTAGGCAGCAGGG
>CM053598.1:151882856-151902343 GCA_028646575.1 Pseudocheirus occidentalis | reverse complement strand
TGTTAAGGTGTAAATTACTCCCAAGGAGTTAACTGGAAGTAAGGAGCTAAGCCTTTGAGGTGCTAAGTGCCTTTAGTAGGTGCCAATAGAAAGGGGCATGGAAGATCTTCTGATTTCATTAACATTACAGACACGTAAAGCTCTTTGTTGATAACTTCTGTCACATTGATCCAACCTAAAAGATTGCTGATTGAACTTCAGAAGGGGAAAAAAATCAATGAGAAGTAGAAGTTTTTCACACACCCATAACTCTTAAAAAGATGACTGTCATACATGGTTATAGGAACCCCAGCTGTATAAATAAATGTGTAGAGATGTGAGTTCGACCAATTCAAGGTCAATTTATTTTTCGTATTGAAATTTTGTAAGAACACCATGCTTAAGCTAATTTACTTTTGTTTCAGGGCTTCTGTGTCCTGCCCAGTCCCATGTCTATTTCCAGGATCTGACTGTGCCACAAAAATGACTCCAAGCGAAGTCACTACTGGTATTTACTTTCTTACTCCACTCTCCCAAATAAGGCGAAAAAGACCAAACCTACGAGAACCTGTGGCTTACTTTCTGAATTTTTCTTTGGGAAGTTATTTGAGTTTATTTAAATAGGTTTTGAACCAAGCAAACTTCCAAATTATCATTTCCCCCAATAGAAACATGAGCAGAAATCAGGAAAGGTACAGCCAGGATTTGTGTCTTTATCTTTTTTTTTAATTCCCAAGGGTAAATGATAAAGAAAGGTGAGTAAGAGAAATGTAAGTTTATATTTTCCATTCCAGGTTTCTCCTCTGGCTTTCATTGGTCTGACAGTCAAGATCCCATTGTTTACTTGGGTCAGATTTTCCAGAGGCCTCCATACTGCCATTCATGGGCATTCACCTGCTGCCCTGAAGCTATCCAGGCCTTTGTCCCCTGAGCATTTGTTCACTGAGCTGAAAAACCCAATTGCTGAGGGTAGAATGGAGGGGAACAATATTGCAGCAGATGACCTAGGCCACTCTGACTATAGCTTCCAGAAAACTTGATTTCCCACTTTTTACGTGGGATGTTAGAGAGTCAGATTGTTGGGGGGGTGTTAATTGCACATTCCAATCTCAGCATGGACAGCATATTCAAGCACCGTTTCCTTTGCTTGGCTGTGTCTTTTGTGCAGGAAAGAGGTCTCCAATTCCACATAGTTTTGTTCCCAATCCTGTAAGAATTCATTTCCTCTGTTTCCAGCAGCCCAGATCCATAATTTTCCCTTGAAATTGAGTGACAGCTTGCTCATCATAGCAACACTTTTACAGACTAAGGTTATATTCACAAACTATCATTTTACCATCAGTCACCCTCATAAGCAGTTAATAATCACTGAACTTGAATTTTGTTTTGTTGTGCAGATCAGAATGGAGCCTTCAAAGAGTGTGACACCTTCTTTCAAGAACCTATCTTTTGTCGTATAGGACTCTAAGGTTTTCTACTATTGCCAAAACAATTTTGTTAATTTGGCCAATTCAATCAGAAAGATTCTTGAGCTCATGTATTCATGGATTTCATTAGTTGATAAGCTACTTAGATATTTCAGGTGTCATATAGATGTAAACGTCAGAGAATACATGCCAGACTCAGTGTTTGGTTGGGTCACTGACCAGAGCCATTAAATCATAATTTGAACTGACTGGAACCACAATAGCCATCTAGTACAACCAGGAAAGGCAAGTGGTCATCAAGAACTTAGAAGGTAAAGGAATCCCCAATACAATATAAATGACAAGAGGTCATCATGATCTCGAAAGATAAAAACTACATACTTGAAGCTTTCCTCTTTTGTTATTATTCAGTCATTGTGGTTCTGTTTAACTCTTCAGGACAAGTTTTTTAAAAATTAATTAATTTAGCTTTAGTTTTCAACATTCATTTCCACAAGATTTTGAGTTTCAAATTTTCTTCCTGTCTTCTCCCCCCCCCCAAGATGGTGTACCTTTTTCTTGATAAGTTTTTTCTTGGCAAAGATACTGAATTAGTTTACTATTTCCTTCTCCAGCTCATTTTACAGATGAGCAAACTGGGACAAACAGAGTTGAGTGACTTGCCCTTTGCCCAGGGCCATAGGAAGTATCTGAAGCCAGGTTTAAACTAGGTCTGGCACTCTGTCCACTGTGCCACCTAGTTGCCCTTTCCACTTTTAGACTATTTTAATAGTCAAGAAGGTTTTTGGATGTGTTCTGGTTTGTTTTCCCTCAGATACTAAATGACAAAATTTGCCTAATTGCAGTTTCTACCCAACATGCCTGGTACTGCCTTCTGGGGCCAAATAGACGATACATGACAGTCCTCCGAACATTTGAATATAGTAGCTACATATTAAGTTCCCACTCTGTACTCTTACTCCAGGCTAAGCATCTATGATTCCTTTGATCAAACTTCAGATGTCATAGACTTAAGACCATTCATCATCTTTGTTGCTCTTCTCTTGACAACCAGGACAAACCCTTACTTTGGACTAGGCATTGTATTAGGTGTTAGGGATATAGATAAAATAAAAACAATTTCTGCCCTCAAAGCCCTTATATTCTATCAGGAAACACAACATGTAAATAAATAATGACACGAAATATAGAAAATGTAAATACAAAATAGTTTGGAAGGGGAAGACATGAATACCTGCGGGATAGGATGGAGGATAAAATAAAGGCTTCATATAGAAAGAGACTCAGGCTGTGCTTTGAAAGAAACCAAGGATTCCAAGAGGCAGAAGTGAGGAGGGAATGGACATAGTAGAGACAGTAAACAACAGAACATTAATTGAGCTTGTACATAGTGTTAACCTGCTTACACAACTGATTCTTTCTTAGTAAGTGGTACAACGTAGTGAATTCAAGATGGCTAAGACAGAGGAAGCATTTTTGTCCTACTGGCCTAACATACTTCCTCTACAATGACCTAGAAAATGCATCAGAATGAATTCTGATTGGGAAAGCCAAGAAAAGTTCACGGTGAGTCCTTTTTCCAGCCCAGGGTGCTTAGGGGCACAGAGAAGACTACAGATAGTATGGCCAGGAGCATGCTTGGGGCCAGTGGTGGGAAACATTCTCAGGGATAGAAACAGGATTTAGACAGACCTAGGACCAGAAGTTCTAGGGCATAAAAAATCTCAGGGGATCTCTGAACCAGCACTGGGTACAAGAATGGGTGTCCTTAGGTCTTTCATCTACTACCCAGTTCTAGGTCATGGATACAGAGCATAGAGGAACAGTCAAAAGGGCATGGGACCTAGCTATGTACTGAGAACAGAGTAAGCTATGCAAACATAGCTATATGGTTTTAAGCCCAAGAGCAGAGGGGAAACTCAGTTCTAACCGTTAACTCAGCATATGAGTCTTCAGTGGAATTGCCAGGGAAGGAGTCTTAGAGCAAAGACAAGCAGCAGTTCAGTCACCCTGAATCAGGATAGGCCTGAGTTCAAATGTGACCGCAGACACTACCTACGGGACTGGTTTCTTACCTGTAAATTGGGGAAGATAATGGTGCCCTCCCCACAGAGTTACTGTGAGGATCAAACAAAATAGTTATTGGGGTTTTTTTCTTCTTTTTCCTTTTGTTGGTTTTCATGGCTACTTAGTGTGTCAAGTGTCTGAGGCCACATTTGAACCCAGGTCCTCCTGACTCCAGGGCCAGTGCTCTACTCACTGTGCCACCTGGCCACCCAACAAGATAGCATTTGTAAAGTATATGTTCTTTTTGCCTTCCCATTTCCCTGACTTTAAGGCCAACTTTTAAATGATAGACCATGCTGTTTGAAATATAAGTCTCAATGCTATTCCTAGTTATCTGCACAATTAACCATAAGTAGCTTCTTATACCTGAGATTAGAACAGTGAACAACTTCCTTAATAATAGTAACAATAATGATTTTAACTAATGTTACATAGGTCTTTAAGGTTTGCAAAATGCTTTCTGCTTGTTACTTAATCTTCATAGTACTTGTATAGTAGGTACTCATTATTCCCACTTTACAGATGGGGAAATAGAGGCTGAAAGAGTGTTAATCATTTACTCAAGGTCACAAAATTATTGTGCCAAAGGTGAGACTTGAACTCTAGTTTTCTTGACTTTGAGACCAGTTCCCTATCCACTATAACACTACCCTTTACTGTTATCATCAATTACTTTTGTCCATATGTCCTTATCCACTGAGTGATCACTAGATTTTCTTTTCATTTGGTTACTAAAAACAAAAACAAAACAAAAATTTTGCCTCTTTCCCTAAATCCACTAGTATTTTCAGGATAGGAGAAGAGGTTTCCCATGAAGTTTTTTCAGCAAGAAATAGTTGAGACTTTATTAGTTTACCTATTGATCTCATACATCAGTCCACAGAAAGCCTTCCCTTAAATAAAACCATGGGATCTTTCTACTGTAATAAGTTCCTGACATGTTCTCCTCGGGGATTCATAATTCACTGCTCCTAGCCACAGATAAGAACTTAATTATAGACTATCAGTTCTGTATAACCCAGGCCTGACAGTCACCTCTTGGCAGAGAGAAAAAACTGTATTGTTGCTGTTTGCCCTTCATTTTCAAAGAGGACCAATGACATCACAGAGTGATTTCTTGACTCATGTGAATTGTATTTAAGTGAGGCAGAGTTGCATCAAGTAGTCAGTCTCATTCTCTTCAAGAGTTATTGAAGTCCAGTGGCAAGACAAAAGCCAACATGACTGGTGATGGCCCAGCATACAGTGGATAGCTTTGGCATCTTTGATGCCTGAGCAAGCTCTAAGCACTCCACAGCACCTGATTCAGCTGCCTTCATGGCTGTTGAAACAAATTGTTCTTATCCACCCATTCCACTGGGGAAAATCTTCATATGCTTGGGATAGACACTCCTCTAATTCAGGGTTTGAGGCCTGTTGATAATCTTCAACCTTATTTAACCCATCTGCCAAGATGGTTTACTGGGATTTGGCTACTTGCACACGCTTTTTGGAGCCTCAGGTGAGAGTTGAATGCCAGGTAGACACCAAAGGTGAATGAGCAGCCTTGAAAAGGGCTTGGCAGGCCCTCACACCAGAGGTACTAGTCCTCCTTGAACACCCCATGCACCCCATGTAAAACAGTATGTAAAGGAAAATTAAAACTCATCAGTATCAGTAGGAATAAGTTCAGAAGTTCAAATAAGCTCAAAGTTCCTTGAAGCCATCACATTCTGATACTTCCTAGTATTCTATGGTCGTATCTACATTTGAGGATCAACTCATTGCCCTGTTAACCACTCTAATTTATCTCTTTATTATCTTGATGATTGCAGCGGCCTCCCACTCCCAAACACCTACCACTTTAAAGTCATTCATGCATTCCACTGCAATATAAATCCATATAGATCATTAAACCATAAACTTACAGGTGAAAGGGACATTGAAGAGGTCACTGAGTCCAAAGCCTGCATTTTTGAGATGAAAAAAATTGGAACAACTGAATATACTAGCAACTTTCTACTGGAGCTCTTAACATTACAAAGATAACAGTATAGCACATAGATTATCAATTTGTTATGCCTTGCTCCAGTTTCATGACCAACCCATCTCTTTTTCTGGTTAGGGCTATCTTTGATAATACCTTTATTTCATGTGGGCAATTTTTCATTAGTAATATATTGCCCTTCCCACCCATCCCTGTCTATTGACCTTGATTCTTTGATGACTCTGGTTCAGCACCCAGCAGATTAGACAGAGGACAATGATTTTTTATTGGCCATGGAAACTCATGTAAGGGTGATTTGATTTCATTCTATTGCAACATCTGAGTTAAAAATCTATATATTGTTGTGTTTTTTTGTTGTTGTGTTGTACATGTCACCTGTAAGTCATATCAATAATTTCTCTGATGCCATGGTCCTCTTCAAAAATGAAAGACAGACACAACCTATGAGTAATCCATATTACCTCATGCCTGAAAAATAATTTCCTAACTAGTCTCCCTTTCTCTAGTCTCTATCCCGGCAATGCATCTTATAAAACCAACACAAAATGAATATTTGTATTGTAATTCTCCAGCACAAGGACTGTGTCTTTCCCCTGTCTTACAGGATAAGGTCCAGATTACATAGTTTGGAGTTGAAAGTATTGCATGATTTGGCCTCAGAATACTTACCTCTTGATAGCAAAGTGATAAACTTAAGACAAAGAGACAGGTTTTTGCTTTTTCTTTTCTTTTTTAATAGTACTTTACCTAAATACATGTAAAGACAATTTTAACATTAATTTTTAGAAGATTTTGTGTTCCAAATTTTTCTCCTTCCCTCCACTTTCCTCCCCTCTTCCAAAAATGGGAGGCAATTTGATATAGGCTATACATGTGCTATCATATAAAGTATATTTCTAAATTTGCTACTGTTTTAAAATAAAAAATAGATTAAAAACATGAAAAAGAATGAAGTAAGTGAAAAACTTATGCTTCGACCTGCATCCAGAGTCCATCAGTTCTTTATCTGGTTGTGGATAGCATTTTCTTTTGTGAATCCTTTGTATTTGTCTTAGATCATTGTGTTGCTGAAAAGAGCTGAGGCATTCTATCATACACTGCTGCTGATTCTGTGTACAATGTTTTTCTTGTTTTGCTCATTTCACTTTGCATCAGTTTGTACAAGGCTTTCCAGGTTTTTCTGAATCTTCCTGTTCATCATTTATTGCACAATAGTATCCCATTACATTCATATCCCAGAGCTTGTTCAACCATTCCCCAAATGATAAGCATCTCCCAGTTCCCAATATTTTGCCACCATGAAAATGACTGTTAGAAATATTTTTGCACATAGAGGTCATTTTCCCTTATTTATGATCTGCATGGGATAGAGACCTAGTAGTGGTATTGCTGGATCAAAGTGTATGCACACTTTGGTTGCCCTTTGGGCATAGTTCCAAATTGCTCTCCAGAACCATCCGATAAGTTTACAACTCTACCAGTGGTGTATTAGTGTCTCTATTTTTCCAACATCCTCTCCAACATTCATTCATCTTCCTTTTCTGTCATATTAGCCAATCTGATTGGTGGGAGGTGGTGCCTTAGAGTTGTTTGAATTGGCATTTCTCTAATCAAAAGTGATTTAGAGGACTTTTTTCAAATGCCTATAGATATATTCGATTTTTTTCATCTGAAAATTGCCTTTTCATATCCATTAACCATGTATCAATTGGGGAATGGCTTGTATTCTTATAAATTTCACTACATCCTCTACATATTTGAGAAATGAAGTCTTTATAAGAGACACTTGCTGTAAAGATGCAGTTGTTTTCTTTTTCCAAGCTGTTAGTTCTTTTTTTTCATAATTTCTTTCATCACTGTCATTTTTTTACTATTTTTTTCTTCTACCTCTCTCATGATGTTCAAGATCTTTTTTGAGCTCCTCCATGAGTTCTTTCTGAGCTTGAGACCACTTTCCATTTTTCTTTTGGGTTTGCCCACTCATGTTTTGACATTGTTGTTCTCTTTTGAGTTTGCCTTTATCTTCCTGGTCACCCTAATGACTTTTTATGGTCAGATTCTCTTTTTGTTGGTTTTTGTTCATCTTTTTTAGTCTTTATCCTTTTTTAAAAATTTGAACTTTGCTCCCCAAATGGAAGGAGCACTGTCAGGTTTCTTGCAGATCCTGGCTCTTTACCTGGTACTGCACTGGTGTTTTTCTGAGGACCACAGGGGATTCTTGTGTCTGGTGCTGTGCTGAAGGGGTGTATTAGGGGGTGACTGGCACTACTGGAGGCTGTGACTACTGTGGGTATTTGTGTTACTAATGACTAATGTGGGAATTTATTTTACTGAACTACATATATGTGTATCAAGGCATTTGTTGTTTTTGTTGTTTAATTTACTCAGTGAAGAGTACTGTAGTGGAAGAGGCAGATTAACCATAAAAGGGAAAATAAACAGCATTAGTTTCATTTTTCTTTCTGAAAAAATTAAATAGACTGATTTCAGTCTCATTTCTCTTTTCAAAATAGCTTGTCTCTGTTGATATTGGTTGATTTTAACATCATATTTATAAATGAATATATTTGTCACCTCAAATGTGCTTGTAAGAAAAGTCTAAAAGAGACAAGTCATTCAATAAAACTAACCAGCACATCAAGGATCTCTGATGCAATATATAATAATTCACATCCTTAGGAAACCACCTCTATAATAAGGGAGTCTTTCTTCTCTTGTTGTTCTGTTTACAGCATGTCATGTTAAAATGATCATGCAGTGAGTAGCCTTAAACTGGTAAGACATTAACAGACTGGATTAATGTTGTTTGTTTATTTAAGGAATGTATTATTTAATTAGGTCCACCAGAGTTATGACTCATAAATTTGTGCCTAAAGCAATTAATATTACAGGGGAAAGTAACAATAATAACATCATTAACAACAGAAAGAGAAGCATCAGCAAGTAGAATGAAACACAACTTCAAACACTCCTAGCAGGTAGGAGGGAGGAAATGGCATGATCTGGTAGCTTCCAATTTCAATTCATTTTTTTTTCCCAACTAGGTGCTCTGATGTTATTGGTATACTAATATAATCTGAGGGCTATCACACTCTAAATTTGGGCACCCAGATACAAAGATCCATTTGCCTCTCCCTAGTTACATCTCTATTCACAACTCTTCCTCCTCAAAGATCAAAATACTCCAAGCAAATCAGAAGTAGCTTGCTATAAGGAAAAGGCTGAGGAAAGTCTGCATTTAAATAATGGAATGCTTAGTGCTATTTTCATTTGCTTTTTGTTAGGAGAGGAGAAAATAAATGAGACAGATTTTTTGTTGTTGTTGTTTCATTGTTTTCAGTTGTGTTTAATTCATTGTGACCCCATTTGGTGTTCCCTTGACGGAGATGCTGGAGTGGTTTGCCATTTCCTTCTCGAGCTCATTTTACAGACGAGGAAACTGAAGAAAACAGGGTTAAGTGTGACTTGCCCAGGGTCACACAAGCTAGGAAGTGTCTGAGGCAGATTTGACCTCAGGTCTTCCTGGCTCCAGGCCTAGTACTTAACTGACCCATGATAGCCATAGATAAGCATATTTCCTTTTGTCAAGGACTCTACCTGGCTACTGATAGGAAATAAATTCCCTAGTATGGAAGATAACTGCCTTCTGAGCAATTAAAATGAGCTCTGGTCGCTTCCTGTCACAGAGGCACTAAAAGCTTCAAAACTGAATCATCTGTTTAAACATCATCAGAAATAAACTGTTACCAAATGAATCACAATTCTTAAGCTGCTGAGGTAAAACTGCAGCTGCTTAAGTAAGGGTACATCTGGGCAAGCTTTTGACATAACTTGGACTAGTTCCACCTCCATCAGTCTGTCTGCTTAGGTGGTAGACTACACAACCATCAGCAGGGAGAGGGTGTATTAAAGAGAAATCTGGATAAGTTCCATCTGTCATACATGAGGACTTTCATTTCCCCAGCTTTACTGTATCAGTAGCAACTAAGTAAAGTGAAAGAGAAATTTATTTTTCATCTCCCGTTAGTTGCCTTTTTATTTCATTTTTTATTAAATTATTTATTTTTATTCTCAACATTCACTTCCACATGAAAGACATTTTTCAAAGTTTTCCTTCTTTACCTTGATGAGTTATTTTCTGAAATGGATTATCAATCTACCTTCCTCCTTTGTAAAGGGGGAGATCTTATGGATATGGGACAGTAAATAATAAAATGTCAAGCCTCATAGATGCATTTGGTTGGCTTTCCTAAGCTACTTTTCCCCCTTCTTTATTTTTTATTTTTTGTTGTAAGAGTAAGCACTTAGGATGAGGAAGGGAATAGGAATATGTATGGAAATGAAGGTGATATAAATGCAAAAAATACAAATAAATATATTTTTAAAAGGAAGAGAAAATGGAATACCTTCCCAAAAGAGGAAGTGACTATTTGTAAATTATCAGTCAAGTCAGAGAACTCAGAACAGGAAGATGGAAATTGTCTTTGGGTAGAAGAGTAAAGACAGACAAATTGGTGGTAAGGTCTGGTTCAGGTATCAGGGGAAATAGGTGAGTAGGAATCCAGACCTGTGAGGTCAAGTTTTATGAGCATGTAGTTGCTGTAGCTTGAAAGTGACACATTTTGAATGAACAGTAGACACAAGACAATCCAATATTGAGACACAGGTTCTGGCTCAATTGGGGCCTTTAGTACACTTCCTTTCTGATAGATGTCCTGACCCTGCCAAAAAAGGCAAATAAATGATTATTTTTGACTTGCATGGGTGGCTGGCATCTAACATGCTCACACAAGACAGAGTATATAAAACTTTGGAAATTTTAAGTACTATAGAACTGTAAGCTTTGTTGTTCAGTCATGACCCTATTTGGGGTTTTCTCAGCAGAGATACTGGAGTGATTATCCATTTCCCTCTTTAGATCATTTAAAGTTTGCTGAGCAAACAGGGTTATGTGACTTGTCCAGAGTCACACAGCTAGTTCCATCCTAGCTCTGAGATTCTATGACTCTGTAACATTAAAAAAATATATTACTGATATTTTTTGTTTTTACATTATCTTCATTTCTAAATATATCTCTCCCCTTTCTCCTAGAAATGTTGTAATATATTTAAGTATTTGTTTAAAATAAAATATTAATATTTAATAAATAAATCTTTTAAAAAGAGTAATCCAGCAAAACTATATCAACTGTGTCTTATAGTATATATGCATAGACCCTCACCTCTGACAAAAGGGAGGAAAGGGTTGCATTTTCTCAACTCTGCCAGGCCTAGAGTCAAAAAGACTTGAATTCAAATCTGGTCTCAGATATCTGCTACTTGTGTGATTTTTGGACAAGTCACTGTAATGTTAATGGAATATGAAGATCTTCCTTGTCCATTAACATGCCTATGTAACCACATGTCCCCTTTTCCCTTGAAAGAAAAGCCACGTTCTCAGGTCTAAAGGTATATAGGCATTTCAGTCACAGCTGTGATACATCCTGAGTCACATAAAGTCCACTGGGGGAGAAACTTGCCTAAGAAGGAGCTTGCTTAGGGGGAGGCTTGCTTGTAAGAAGGCTTTCACACCTTTTGGTACTAAGCTAATTAGGCACTGAGTCACATGGTTTGTAATGTCTTCTGGCTCTCAACCTATTAGCCAAAAGTCTATATAGAGGTGAGTTAAGATTTTGCTTTGGGGGCTCATTCATGAGACCTTTTGAATTCCTAACAGGACTCTGGGTAGTCATTTGTTAAGGGATCCCTAACTACTCAGAGACTGATGCTGTCCCAGTCTGCTAGTGTATGTAGGTGATGGTATTGTTCTGGTTAGACAGTTAGAGCCCTGCCTATTGGATTCTTTCTTGGATACTCACTTTTTTCTACCTATCTTAATTAAAATAAGACTGCTGACCCCTTTAAAAGTTGTCTTTCCTTTAGAAAAGCAGATCAAAGAGCCTGTGCTAAGAACGTTGCTGTATCCTGGTGTTCTGGTCGTACACCTACACAGTAGCTACAAGTAGCTTTAATGTTATAATCACTTAACCCTGTTTGTTTCAGTTTCCTCATTTGTAAAATGTAGATAATAATAGCTCTTACCTCCCAGGATTGACGTGGGGACCAAATGAGATGATATATGTAAAGAAGAACTTGGGGTAGTGCCTAGTATGTAGTAGGCAATGTATAAATGTTGGAATTATTTTTCTTTTATTCCCTTCACTTAGTTCATTGTAGTTACCATTCATGCTGCTTTCTTGATTCTACTTACCTCACATTGGATCAGTTTTTACAAGTCTTCTGATACTTCTCTGAATTCTTCATATTTATTATTTTGTATGGCTCAATATTCCATTACATTCCTGTACCACAATTTCCTTATCCATTCCTCAACTGAGGAACAGCTACTTCTTTCCTGCTTTTTTTTAAACTACAAAAAGTGCTACTATAAACATTTTGTTGCATCTTTCTTCTTATGTTTTACCTCCTTAGTCCAAGGAGTATAAGCCTATGAATGGAATTCTAGGTCAAAGAGAAAAAGTATTGAAGTCAATTTCTTGGCAGAATTCTAGATAAGCCATTGCATTTTAATTTAGGAATCCTTAAAAGCAAGGGTCCCTAAAAAGATCCATAGGATTATAGATCTGGAACCAGAAAAGTTCTTGGAGACCTTGGTTCGATTCCCTTATTTTACAAATGAATAAACAAGAATGTAAGCAAATTTAAAGGTCATACAGCTAGCAAGTGTCTGAGATAGGATCTGAATTCATTTCTTCCTTATTATACACATAGAACCCTATCTGGTGTGCCTGAAGATGGGATGACAGTTCCCTGAGATCCACAGTATGTAAACAGTGCCTAAGCTTCACCCAATGGTAGTTATACCCCAAGCCTTAGTGTGGTTGAACAGACAGTAATTACTACTAGAATACTCGGGAATATTATTGTGCAAATCAATGCACAACATTCTGGGGGATTACCTTTTGCCATCTGACACCATATTTGTGACTTCACCCTATCAACCCTAGAATCTAATACTTAATGACTTATGCAAAAGCGACTACTTATTGGGTTTTTAAAGTTTTTTCTCATTCAAGGGCAAACCATCCACTGTTTTGTTTTGTTTTGTCTTGTTTTGTTTTTTTGCAAATTTCTCATTTAGCAAGAAAGTGAATTCTATGAAGAATAGAATATGGGTACAGAGACAGTACAACCCATTTGGATGGAGGACAACACAATAAGGATATGCTTTTGTTTCTTTTTTTTTCTTTGAACATCAAGGATGTTCTTATTAATTGATTAATCCAACTCTGTCTGGGACTGTTTGGCTCCTCCTTTGTTATCTCCACAATCTTTTCCCAGATATTTTGACTCTGGTAAAGCACATTTTGGTCTTAAGTTTTCATTCAACCCAAATAGCTTTGAAGGGGAACTTAAACAAGGGTGTTTCTGATCTCCTTACACTTACCTCATCAAAGTATGTTTTCCTAGTGACTATTTGATGTCTAAGAGGCCTCATTAGGAACCCCTTTTATATGCCTGTTAAAACAGTCTCTTTCCCTTAGGAAAAGGAAGTCACATTCTACAGGAGTGTAAAACCCCCTCAAATCTCTCAGGGATACAGCCAAATTTGGAGGCCTACTCTAAGTATTTTCAGAGCCCAAACAGCACTCCTCCACCATCTGTCCACCACTGCTAGAGAAAACCAGACCACTCTGGGGTGGGTTAGTCACTGATCCACCTTGTGGTACTTAGTTCATTCATGTTAGCAAGTGGGTTTCCAGACACCTTCTCTGGTTCCAGGAAATTAATTCATTTTTAATACATAATATTTGAAAGGGAGTTGGTCAAAGCTGATCAATAATGCAGCTGGCTCTATGAATGGCTCCTGTACTTCTAGCCGGAGTAAGATACAGAAACTGTCTAAATAGGTAGAAAGGTACTTGAATAGATAGATAAATAAATACAGATATACATGTCTTTCTATTCAGTCATATTCAACTCTTTGTGACAGAACTTAGGGTTTCATTGCAAAGATGCTGGAATTGGTTTGCTATTTCCTTTTCTAGCTCATTTTACAGATGAGGAACTGAAGAAATCAAGGCTTAGTGACTTGCCTATGGTCATAGTCTGGGGCCAGATTTGAACTCATGAAGAGGAGGCTTCTTGATTCTAAGCCCTGTGATCTATCCTCTGTGCCACCTCACTGCCCCAGACATAGCTAGCTAGCTAAGTCATCAAATGAGTAAGTAAATAAGTAAGTGAATTGATAGATAAACAAACATATAAATGAAGGGATGATAAATAAATAACTGAATTAATTTCTTTATAATAAATAAGATAAAAATAAGCAGATACATAAATAAATGGGCAAATAGATGAATGAATAAATGAATGAATGAATAAAAAGCTAAGAATCACTGATTTAGAAGAAACTACTTTCACATAAGTAGAAATTAATGAAACAACTTTAGTTTGAACATAAATGAACTCTTCCTAATGATGAGAGATGTCCAAAAGTGACATCAGTGTTCTTCAAGAGATGATACTTCCATCACTACAGGTGTTTGAGTGGACAGAGATTGATCAGTTGTTGGAGAACGTTGTTGACCAGATAAATTCCTATGTAGGTATAGGGTGGACTATGTGGCTTTTTGGGGTCCTGCTATTCACTTAGGTAAATATTATTAGTCCAAAGAGAGATAATAAGAACTGCTTCTAGTGCTATCATTAAAGTAGTGATGTTATAATAGTCATAGCCCTTACTTCAAGAACATTTCATAAGTAGAACGGACTGAGACTCTCTTTTCCCTAGAAATCATATGATCCTGAGCCCCACCAAACCATGTGTCATCAGATAAACACATCATTACCTTAGAGATGAAAGTCATCCATCCCCCCCACCCCGCAAAGGTGGTAAACTATACCTGAAATAAAGAAATCATACCTTTGAATTTTGTCACAGGAAGCTGAAGGAGGGATATAGAATTTCTATTTCTATGATATTGGTGATAGACGATTCCTGCACTGTCAGAAGCTAGAATGAATGTCCAATTAGATAAGGATGGACACCAGCCCTGGGATTTCTGTCAACCACTGAAGATTTTTGAGGAGTGACAAAAGGAGTGACAAAAAGGAGTGACAAAAGGAGTGACAAAAACAGATTAATACATATAAAAGCTCATTATGTGGTCAAACTTATCTGTGAATAAGAGAGAGGTGTTCCCTCCTTTTTTTTGAAGAGGTAAGACCAAATATAGAATACTACACATGGTGTCAATTGAATTGATATGCTGATTATTTTAGTTGAATTACGCGCCCCCCCCATATTATTCTTTATCCTTACAAGGCATAGTTCTCTGGGAGGAAGAGGGAGAGATCTATTTGGAACTGAAGAATATATAAAAATGAAAAATGTCAATATAAATTGCTTTAATGAAATGGGAAGATTATTATGGCAGTGTTATGAAAGATAAATTTAAAGGCAGAGAGTGAAGGCAGAAAGACATGTTAGAAGTGTTTACAGAATTTCCAAGTCATGTGACCAGAAAGAGTGAGGATTCCACCTTTTTATCAGTCCTTGTGACCTCTTGAACCTCTTCTGCACAAGAGGTAAAGCAATTGTAGCTACCTCCACAAGCCAAGACTCCAAGAGCCTTCACAAGGAAACAAAATGATGAAGTAACATTAGAGAAGAATAATCCGTAACCTTACTCAGCAGCTCTTGTCCTACTAGCTACCACATTCTGGCAGGGCTATGCAGCTGGGCCCATTGGCTTAAGCTCTATCATGCATTGGAAAATTCCTTTGTGAGTGCTGCTGCTGCTGCTGCTGCAGGCTCTGCCAATACATCAGCACAATCCCAATGCCTCTTCCCTCACTATACCATCATGAGGCATCAAGCAACAGAACTCAGCTGTCTTCTGTTCCCCTCCCTGCCCCAATTTGGTGGTGGCAATACAGAAAAGTGGAAGTTTGCCACATATGGGGCTACAGAACTGGCAATATACTATGCTATAAAAAATTATCAGTCAGAAACATCAGGAACAAGAGGTACTGGGGCAGTGTTCTTGCCTATGTGTGGGTCTTCAAACATGCCTACAAGTAAAGGTCCCTGACAGCCAGCTGTGGTAACTTCGTCCTTCTCAGAAGTCAAAGCAGAGAATAAAATCAGTGAATAGTTGATTTACAGTATGAGAGGAGCCTGTGAGAGTTTTGAGATCTAGACCTTGGGAGAATTTCCATTAAAGGAGAAAGACTCAGAAAGTGATCAACAGGGCAAGATAATAAGAGGAAAGACTAAAATTATCAAGTATCTCAGGAAGAAGAAAGGTCAATTAAAAATCTGAGTACAAACAGACAAGCCAATAGGGAAGGTATTAATAAAAAGGCAACTAAATAAGTCCAAACATCTCTGAATAAATATTGCAAGACAAAGAAAAATGAAACAACACCTATGAAATGGAAGCAGGCTGTTCCCAAATGGTTCAAGAGAGAAATAAAGATAATGAAATCATAATTTAAGGTTTGCACAGCAGAAATAATTGACAATTAAAAAAATTTTAATCCAGAGAAGTGAGTCTCTCCAAAGAAACAAAATGGATAATTGATTGGGAATACAAATACACAGAAATAAAGACCAGCCTGGAAGAAGAGAAGCAAAAAGTCAATAACATTAAAAGAAAACATAATCTCTATAAAAGAAAAATGTACTGTTCTAAAGAACAGGATGCATTGAGATAATTTAAGCAAAATACGTCTGCCAGAAGAACACAAGTCACAAAACTTTGAACACTGTAAGATAAGAGATATTTCAAATATGCAAATAATATAGAAAAAGGTGCAATTGAAAGAATTCATAGATCACATAAAGAAAAAAGAGAAAAATATGCTGCAAATTCCAAAACAGTAGTTAAATTTAATAATTCAAACAACAATAAAAAATTCTCCTAACAATCAGAAGAAAGACTTGCAAAATAAAGAAAAACTAATTCAAGTAGCAAACTTGTATCCACCAGAAATCACAGCAAGATATTGCAATAATATTAGTGGTAATGTGGGTTAAGATGGATGAAAGATATGTTATAGAATAGGTATCACTGTTATTTGGAAAATAGAAATATTAATTGTTTGTGGGTAGTCAGGGTCAATGCAATAAAAATGACAATTTTACCTAAACTAATTTATATGTTCAATGCCATCCCAATTAAATTTTTAAAAAGATTACTGAATTAGAAAAAAAAGTGATAGCCATTCATTTGGAAGAACAAAAAGTCAAGAATATCAAAGGAAGTAATGAAAAAAATGTAACAGAAAGAGGTGTAGCAGTACTGGGTCTTAAACTATATTTTAAAGCAGTAATTGTCAAAATTATCTGGTACTGGCTAAGAAACACAAAGGCAGATTAATGCAATAGTGTAGACATTGTAAAGCCAAGCATAAGCCACTTTTCAGAGTAATGCTGCTGTGAACAGCTTTCAAGGTTCTGATGACACAATGTAGTGAACTCTCTATTTATTCAATAACAAATAAGAGCAAAACATTCACAGGAAATCAAGGTACAGCATTCAGAATGTTTTAAATTCACAACTTATCACTAAAATGGCCACAAAGTTTTCACCAAAGTGGTGACATACTTTTCAACAAAGTACAATCATTTAGTAACTCAATCACTGAATCATCCTTAAGGAGGGGGACAAAAAGTACAAAAGCCAAAGTACTCCACCCATGAGGTGCAACAATTTCATCAGTCACTACTCAGTACCCTCTTAAAGGGTAGTGGAATGTACAAAATCCATACACCCCTAGGCCACAAGTACATTACAATTTCATCAGTCACTACTCAGTATTCACAGAGAGATCTTTTCATCTTGACTCCATGCAGGTAGCTCCTACCTGAATCCACCAAACTGTCACCTGGGCTCAAAGGCAGATAGCTAACAGTCCCTTGTCCAGCTTTCTGTCTAGTTCCTGCTTCACATTGGAGGTCACAGTGTCCAGTCCCTCTCAAATCCTTCACAGTCTCTATTCCTGGGAAGACAAGGCATAACAAAGCCACAAGAACATTCAAGAAAATACTAGCACCACAGTCATACTTCCTCAGTCTTTGTCAGCTCCAGCTGGCCCTTGGAAGTCTTGCCACCACAAGTTCGAATTTTGTGTCAGTTCTCAGTTCTCATTTCTCTTCTCGGTTCTTTTCAATTCTCAGTTCAGTTCAGCAGTAGCAGCCTAGCCTCCAGATGCTTGCTGAGAGAAACTCTCTCTGTCTCTCTCTCTCTCTCTGTCTCTCTGTCTCTGTCTCTGTCTCTCTCTCTCTCTCTCTCTCTTTCTCTCTCTCTCTGTTTCTGTCTCTCTCTGTTGCTCTGTCTCTCTGTCTCTCTCTCTTTCTTTCCCTCTTTCCCTCTCTCTCCCCAGCAGTAGCTGCCCTGCCTCCCCAATGCTTATCCAAAGAAGTTCTAACTGTCCAGCTTGTGCTCTTCCTTATATACAGTATTAGCTTCTCCCTGTTCAGCCCCTTCCTGTCACATAAGCAATAGGGGATCATACCTTCTGTTTCTTTAATAGAGGCTTAATTTGAAACTAGGAGCTAAGTACCTATCAGCTTGGCAATATAAAGGGATCTTCAAATTTCATTACTATTACAGACATACTATTAATAGCAGCAAATAAGCATAATAAACTTATTTGACAAGTATAAAGACTTATAATTTTGGGATAAGAATTCATTATTTGGCAAAGATTTTTGAATAGGAGAGAGTCCAACATTCAAACATTTCATATAAGTAAAGAAAAGATAGAAAGCAAAGTTAGGTATAAAATGGATAAGATTGATTACATCATATTAAAGTTTTTGTACAAACAAAATACATACAACCAAGTACAGAAGGAAAGAAGAAAAAGAAAAAGAACGAAAACTTTTATAGAAGTTTATCAGATAAAAGTCTCATATCTCACATATATAAAGAACCTTTTCAAATCTGTAAGAAAACCATTCATTCTCCAATTGATGAATGGTCAAAGGATATAGATAGGCAGTTTTCCAATGAAGAAATCAAAGCAATTTATGGCCATATAAAAATTATCTTAATCGTTATTGATTAGAGTAATACAAATTAAAACAATCTTGAGATATCATTTTATGCCTGTAAGACGGGCTAAAAAGATTGAAGGGGAAAGCTACAAATGTTGGAGGGGATATGGAAAAATTGTGACACTGACGCATCATTGGTGCAATTGTGAACTGATCTAACCATTTCAGAGAACAATCTGGAATTATGCCCAAAGAGTTGTTAAACTACCCTTGGAGGTCTTGCCACCACAAGGTCAAGTTTTATGTCTCTTCTCAGTTCTTATTTCTCTTCTCAGTTCTTCTCAATTCTCAGTTCCATCCAGCAGTAGCAGCACAGCCTCCAAATCCTTGCTTTGACCCAGCAATATCATTACTTGGTCTATTTCCAAAAATTATTAGAGGAAAAAGAAAAGAACTTACACATTCTAAAATGCTTATAGTAGCTCTCTTTGTGGTGTCAAAGAGTTGGAAATTGTAAGGAAGCCCATCAATTTGGAAATGGCTAAACAAATTGTGGTATATGTGATTGTGATAGAATACTACCATACTATAAGAAATGAGAGCTCAATGGTCTTAAAAAAACATATATTTTGAAATTTTTATGTAAGTAGCTTATAATTTATAAACATTTTCTGTGATGGCATTAGGAATTAAACATATTGTTCTTGAGGGGTGGAGCCAAGATGGCCGCATAGAAGCAGCAAAGCACAACAGCTCCCACACAAACATGCTAAAAAACTCATAAAATGGGACTATAAACAGATTTTCAAGCTACAAAACTCCACAAGACAGAAAGCACATCTGTTGCTACAGGCAGTGCAGCAGGCGGGGCTCTTCGCAGCAGTCTGGGAGTCACAGCCAAAATCCCAGCCAGGTCAGGCCCTGGGGCATCAGGCGGGGAGCCGGGTCTATAGGAGAGCAGATTGGCTGCACTGGAGGCACAGTTACCACATCTATCAGGCCAGAAGAAAAAAAGGCT
>CM053598.1:151865833-151882356 GCA_028646575.1 Pseudocheirus occidentalis | reverse complement strand
GAAGGAAGGAAGGAAAGAAGGAAGGAAGGAAGAGAATAGAATAAAGGAAGAAAGTGATTTGAGGGTGAGATATTATCTAGGAGATGGTATCAATTAGCCAGACCCAATGTATTCTGAAGTATGAATAAAAGTGGTGGTTGCTGAGGAAGATGGGAAGAAGGGAGCGTAGATATGAGGGAGCATGAAGGGACAAAAGTATCCATTATGCAAATACAAAGTATGAATATATTCAGGAAATATTTTCTCCACTCCCATGAAACAGCCCAATACCACCACCAAACAAATAAACAAACAAACAGAATTTAGTAATAGGAATTCCCTGATCCTGGTAATCTGACATTGACCTGGCCTCTTGCCTTAGTAACATAACTAGGGTAAGTTATCACATAATGAGAAATTCTAGTTTTTATCACTGTAAACAATTCAAGTCTGAGGATCATGGGGCCCTATATGGTTACTAGAGTTTCCTGTTCCATGCTACCTATAAATAAGCATGTGTATTTCACCAGGTGTTAGCCTTGACTCCTCATTCTCTCTCAGCCTTAGTAACCAATCTGTTGCCAAGGCGTGTTGATTTCACTTTTACAGTAACTCTTGATCACACCCCTTCCTTCCTCTGACACTGTCATCACTTTGGTGTAGACCTTCATCAACTCATTCTTGCACTATTGCAATAACTTGCTGGTGGATCTGCCTGTCTCAAGTCTCTTCCCACCCTAATCTATCCTCCATTCAGCCACTAAAGTTACTTTCCTAAAACATAGGTCTGCTCAGACTATAGAATCTTACTTTGGTGACAAAGAAGGAAGAAAAATATAAAAATATAATAAGAAATATAGAAAACCAGAAGAAGACAACAAAGTCAAAGCCCCTACATCCAAAGTCTCCAAGAAAAATATGAATTGGTCTCAGGTCATGGAAGAGCTCAAAAAGGATTTTGAAAATCAAGTAAGAGAAATAGAGGAAAAACTGGGAAGAGAAATGAGAATGATGTGAGAAAATCATGAAAAACAAGTCAACAACTTACTAAAGACCCCCCAAAATACTAAAGAAAACAGCACCCTAAAAATAGGCTAACCCAAATGGTAAAAGAGATCCAAAAAGCCAATGAGGAAAAGAATGCCTTAAAAAGCAGAAATGGACAAATAGAAAAGGAGGTCCAAAAAATAATTCCTTCAAAATTAGAATGGAGAAAATTAAATTTCTTTAATTTCTCTATGAGAAATCAACAAATTATAAAACAGAACCAAAAGAATGTAGAAAAGAGAAGACAATGTAAAATATCTCATTGGAAAAACAATTGGCCTGGAAAATAGATCCAAGAGAGATCATTTAAAAATTATTGGACAAAATCCTAGGTCTAACCATCCCCCCATTCAATAAATTCCAGTGGCTCCCTATCATCTGCAGGATCAAATACAAAATCCTTTGGCATTCAAAACTCTTCATAACTGAAGTCCCTTCAATCTTTCCATACTACATAAGCCATATTTCCCACCACATATTCTTCTGTTTCAGTGACACTAGCTTCCTTGATCTTTCACAAATAAGACACTCTATCATGCCTCCAAGATTTTTCTCTGTTTCCTGTGCCTCGTGGATTCTCTAGCTTCCTTTAAGTTCCAGTTAAAGTCTTCTTTTCAACAGGAAACCTTTCCTAGGCCATCTTAATTCTAGTCCCTTCACATTCTTTATTGTTTCCTATTTATCCTGAATATAGCTTATTTGCACATATTTGTTTGTTGTCTCTCCATTAGATTGTGAATTCCTTGAGGGGAGGGTGCTATCTTTTGCCTCTTTTGGTAACCCCAGTCCTTAGCAAAGTGCCTGGCACATAGTAGGCATTTGATAAATGTTTATTGACTGAATGAATGAATTCACCCTGATGGATTCATTCCCAGGAAGAAGAGGGATATTCATGTGTCCCTGGGAGAAGAGAGACCCCTGGTGTACTAAGGAGATCTCTATTTGGCAATACATCTGGCAGACATCTGGCCTGAGTGGGTCACTTTGCTCTAGGAGGTAAACTAGTCTGGGAATCTTCTCTAAAGGAAAACAGAAGACTGTCACAAATATTTAAATATTTAACAAATAATCAGACAAATTGGCAATTCCAGGGCTGTCCATCCAATTGCAGATTATAAATTAGAGAATTAGGATTCTTCATTCTCTAGGTTTATCTTGTATTGGTAGTGAGGTAAAGATATTTTGAAAGATTAAAGATATCATTTAGGATGTGTCAAGAATTTATATAATCAGTGCAAAGTAATTTAAAAAAAGAAAAAGAACTAGGTGGCATAATGGAGAGAGTGCTGGCCCTGGAGTCAGGAAGACGTGAGTTCAAATCTACCCTCAGATTAGATAGGTGACCCTGGACAAATCACTTAACTCTGTTTGCCTCAGTTTCCTCATCTAAAAGATAGGCTAGAGAAGGAAATGCTAAACCACTCCAGTATTTTTGCCAAGAAAATCCCAAATGGAGTCATGAAGAATCAGACATGACTGAAAGATAACTAACATCAATTATTTGCAAGGGGGATATCTGGCGAATTTTACAATTTAGAACAGGAGTAAATGTTCTTGGTCTTTAAAATGATTTTGATATCTACATTTCAGTATTGGTTTCCTATGTCATCCTATGTATTTTATTAAGAAAATTATTCTGAGAAGGCATCCGTAGGCTTTATCAGACTTCCTAAAGAAAACCAGGTTAAGAATCTTTGGTCCAGAACAGAGGTGGAGAACCTGTAGCCTCCAGGTCACATGTGGCCTTCTGGGTCCTTGGGTCCAGCCACTTGACTGAGTCCAACTTTTAAAGAACAAATCTTTTCATTAAGGGAATTTGTTCTGTGAAGTTTGGATTCAGTCAAAGGGCCACAGTTGAGGACCTAGAGGGTCACATGTGGCCTCAAGGCCACAGGTTCCCCACCTCTGGTATAGAAGGAATCTATACCAGATTTGAACTCTGAATTTGAACTCTGGATTGGATATCCTCCATCACAAAAACAAACAGCTTTGGTAAACACATATCTCACCGTTTTATGGTTTCCCTACATGAATAAGCAGAAGATCATTGAAAGAATTCATCTTTGTTTTTTACAACTATCAAAGACACTGCTATGACTTTAACATATACATGGAAGACACCAGCTTGACTGAATCAAATCCTTTTTTATAGTTAATTAACAATAAACACAGTGAGAGTCTGTAATTTTTTTATAACTTTCAGTCAGTTGTGTGACTTAAAAGATATGATCTGCTGTAGAATATCATTTGTGAAAGCTTCCCCATATTTAAATTCTAACTTCATAGTCTTTAATGATTTTCATGAGGAAATGGGTATGACAATCAATAAATAAAGATGGAAAGAACAGCTGAACAAATGCACACAGAGGAAGACTTTGCTGGAGGTGAGTTTCTGGAGGCATTGATCCTCGATTCTCAGAATATCTACACAGGGGTTAGTGCCAGATTGGGGGAGGGAGGAATAATGGACCTCATTAACACCAATGTTACACTAGCTTCAATAGCCTCTCTCAGAGAGAACCAAAATAAAGTATCTTTAAAAAAAAAGCTACAGACTCTAACTTCTATTTCATGGAGTGACATTTTAACTACTATTCTCTGAGGTGTTAGCAAGAAAAACCCTGTTTTCCTGTCATAGCTAGAAAGAGTTGCAGAGAAAGATGAAGAGGACTCTTCTAATTAGAGAAATGCTTTAAATTTTATCTTATAAAAAAAGGATGAATAGAGTTCTTGAAAAGAGACTTTAGTTGGTGTTTTTAGATAAAGAAATGGTAGGACTGTGGGAAAGAAGTCAAGTTGTACTTGATCAAAGGTGATAACAGCAATAATCTTTCTTGTAACTTAAACATTATAAACAATAATTTCTGTCTATGTAATATATAATAAATTATTCTGTTGTTGGCTTATATATAATAAAATATGTTATTATTACTTGACTTTTTAATGCATTATGTAGCTAATAACTAATGCTATTTAAGAGACGAAGGGCAGCTAAGAGGTATAGCAGATAAAATGCCAGCCCTGAAGTCAGGAAGACTCCTCTTAGTGAGTTCAAATCTGGTCTCAGACATTTACTAGCTGTGTGACCCTGGGCAAGTGATTTAACCCTATTTGCCTCAGTTTCCTTTTCTGTAAAATGAGCTGGAGAAGGAAATGGTCAAATACAACAGTACTTTGCCACGAAAATCGCAAATGAGGTCATAAAAAGCCAGACAATTATTATCCTATCATTACTGAAATGACTGAAGAACAGAAACATTTAAGAGATTAGAGTTTTCCTATAGTGAGGGGGTAGGGAAGAGAGAGAGAAAGATTAAAAGGCCCTTTGAATCCCAACTCCACAATCCGTAGGCTTCTATTTATTTAAAAAATGAGATAGAATCATTTAAGATTGTTCATGAAATCCCTTTTTCATGAAACCACGACAATCCCTTGCCTTCCTCTACTCCTAGGGAACTGACACTTGTTCATTATCTATCCTGACCTTAGGTATGGATAGATAATGGCTCCCAGTTTCGATCTTGGATTTCCTGAGCTGTTGATTTGGGACACTTTTTGGAATCGTATCTGTGTTGGTGTTTCAAATGGTTTGTATCGTGTTGTGTTCCACTGTTTTACACCAACGTATTACGTTGTGCTTAGACAGAATGACATCCCAGGCATCTTCCATCCCAAAAGGTGGTTACTGTTACTACTACTGCCTTCAACCATCCTATAACTATCCCTGACTCTTGGCTGCCCTCCAGTGGTCACTTTCAGCAGACCTCTTAATTGCCAGCTGTGTGTTCTGGAACCAGTTGCCAAATTCCTTCTACTCCACAGAAGATAATAAGTAAAAGTCAATAGAAACAATAGAGATCACTACTCCCAAATTCAGTCCATGTGCCCAGAGTTCCCTTGACAACAGCAAATGAAAGGAGTTGTTCAGGAGGGGGAGACTGTTTTCATTTCCACTCAGAAGAAGAGAAGCATCCTTGGTTTAGATGGAACTGTGTGTCTTTTATTGGATTAGATGCATTATGGAACTTTTAGAGGGGAAGACTGCCAACATGCAGGACAAACCGTAGTATATCTTCACTACCCATAGACACGGGGCTGCCCTCACTTTGGAAACAGAAGTAGTTGGGGACTGTAAACTCCTACATTGCTTTCTTGCCTTAAATTTACTTTTAGGGTCTAGCACTGAACCCAAATACAAACATTTTGCAGCAAGCATTGAATTCAGTGACAAAAGACAAGCTGAAACAATGCATACTATCATTTGGCTCCAGGCATTTTTTCTGGTTATCCCTTATTCCTGAAATGTTCTCCCTTCCCCATCTCCCTGCCCCCCCATTGCTTCCCTAGCTCCCTATAAGTCCCAACTGAAAGTCCCACCTTCTACAGCAAGCCTTTTTCAGCCCGTCTTCATTCCAGGTGCCTTCCCTCTCTCAATTGTTTTCTGTTTATCCGGTATGTAGCTTGTTTGCACCAATTTGTTTGCTAGCTATCTCCCCCATTAGATTGTGCCCTCTTTGAGGGCAGGAGCTATCTTTTTACTCTTTTTTGTGTCCCCAGTGCTTAACATAATGATATCTAGCATATAGTAGGCATTTAATAAATGCTTATTGACTATAACTGACTGAAGGCACATACAAGGAGAGACAGAAAGACAGAGAGACATAGAGAAGACAGAGACAGAGAGAAGAGAGAGAGACAGAGAGAGAAAAAAAATTTGGATAAAAAAATCCAAAACACATATGTAAACTTTTGAACTCTGGTTCAGCTTCCATTTCCTGAACCTGTCTAAGCCTGAAGACCATAGGCAGTGAAGCACATAAGAAAAGAAAGTTAAATTACCATGATAGTTCATTTTCAGCAGAGACTTCAATGCTTTTTATCAAGTATAAAAACCAGTAAAAGAGTGGAAGGAGCAGTGGATTTGGAATCAAAACACCTGACTCTGTCCCCTATATTGCCTAATTACTTAACCTCTCTGAGCTACAATTCCCTCAACTATGAAATTAGGAAAATTAAAAAATCATACCACTACCTCACAGGATTGTGATGAGGATAACATTTTGTAAGCTGTACAGTTCTGTATATACATGCATCATTTTTTTATTGACTAGATGGTCAGTTGAATCTTTTGTTCTTGGTTTACATGTAAGACATTCAGTGGCAAGAGCCTTGGTCAATATGTCAATTCAATATGTCAATACCCTGTGGTTTGATAAGTGCAGAAACTCCTGCTGTAGCATGGGAAGACAAGGTCAGAGTTGAAAAGCAGGAGAGCCACCATTAATTCTTTGACTACTGCTTGTATAGTACATTAAGGTTGATATAGTAAGCATTGATTGATTGATTGATACATCCTTGAGTCTGTTATAAACCTCATAATATCACAGAATGACACTTGTGCAAGGTAGATATTTTATTGCTTTGTTGTACCTGTGATCTCACTGATAGAGGACCCCAGATCCATCCCTTTTCATACTATGTCACCCTACTTTGTGTCCTTTACAGGGTTCCACTCAATATGCTGAGAGCCTTCCATTGGTGGCCTTGATGAAGCAGTACAATAGATCATTTTCCAATGGGACAATATGTTGAGAGCAGAACTCTAAGAAAATGGAATACAGGACAACGGAATTTTGATAGAAGTACAAGTGTGTATGCTTTCTGGGGAGGATGAGGCTTGGAAAGCCAGTGTAAAGTGGTCCTTGGTAGACACAGGCTCAACACGAGCAGCTTGGAGAGAAGACATTTAAAGAGTATCTAAAAAAGACCATAGGTTATATTTTGTTGCCCATGTCTACTATCTATGATTATCTCTATAGAGACATATTTGCTGTTTGGCTCTGTGTAGACAAAAACATTTTAATTAAAATGAATTTTAATAATTACAAATATTAGCCATCAGCAAACACAAATGCACAATAAACCTAAACACATTAATATGTATTAAACCATAACCTTCCATTATTTAATAATTTGATTAAAATATTCAAAATGGTAAGATAAAGGTCCCATTTGCTTTCACTTCCCCTTCTGAATATTTTTCTTCTTTTGTGTATTTTTCTAGATCTCATTACTACCATCATTATTTCCATATTTACGTACAATGTGTGTCTTCCCATATTTTATTGTATTTTCACACTTGTTATTTCTTATGACACAATAAAGTTCCATTGCACTCATATTCCAGTATTTGTTTCTCCATTCCACACTCTGGATAAATGGGTTAATTCCAGGGGTTTTTTTTCCTATATAAATTATGTTGTTTGTAATATTTCTATACAGATAATGCTTTTTTCCATTGTCAACAACATCCTTAGGATGTAGTCTTTCAGAGAGATCACTGGCTCAGACGATGAGAAGCATTTTACAGCTCTCAATATATTTATATAAAACTTCCCAAAAATATTGCTCCATTTCACTCTTCACTTGCAGAATAATAGTATAGTTATTTAGTTTAATATTTAAATTTTGCCATCAGTTGTGTGGTGTTATGTAGAAACCAATGAGACCAATGCATTCAATTTATTACATTACAATATTCATTGGTTATGTATTAGACAGGGGTGGGGAACCTGCAGCCTTGAGACTACTTGTGACCTTCCAGGTCCTCAAATGTGGCCCTTTGACTGAATCGAAATAGGATTTGTTCTATGAAGTTTGGATTCAGTCAAAGAGCTGCACTTGAGGACCTACAGGGCCACATATGGCCTTGAGGCTGAAGGTTCCCAACTCCTGCCTAGGCACTCAGTTTAGGGCTGCGTGTGGGGTAATTAGGGTAATATAAGAAGTAGAGTATTAGGGTAATATAAGAAGTTCGAATTCTCATTTCTGACCCAAGGTGTTCATTACCTAATGTATCTGATTCTTCATATATACATAAAGCAAAGAAAGAATAGAGGAAAATTGTCATACCTTTCTTTTGGGGGGGGGTTCTTTATATAGCTGTCACTTAGCACAGTGCCTTGCACACAATAGGTACTTAAAATGCTTTCTGATTTATAGAAATATTTGAATGAGTACTTAGGTTTTTACATGATACATAGGGCAAGAGCACAGGTAAACTTGTGAGTGGTGATGGATTTGCATCTGGGAGGTGGGGGAGGGGAGAAGAAGCGAGGGGATGGGAAGAAAGAGAAACCAAGACTCCAGACATAGGTAGACAGATGCACAGAGATAGAGACAGGCAGATGGAGATAAAAACAAAGAAACAGTGAGAAAGAGAGATAGACACAGAGAAAGACAAATGAGAGAGAAACAGAGACAGAGAGAAAGACAGAAAGGGAGAAAGGGAAGGAAATAGGACCAGAGAAATTTCAGCACCTAGAGATCCAGTCATGACAATGACAATGACAGCTAAGCTTACCAAAGATAAATTGTTATGTTAGGATTTCTCCTTTACAATTTATTTTTTAAAAATACAAAACATATGAGGCCAGGGGTTGGGTGAGATAGTTTAAAAGACATTTTGGGTTATTATTGCTGTAATCCAGAAAAACTTGTTTGTTTTTTGGGGGTGGAGATTCAGATCTAATCAATCTCTGCCCAACACAGGAGCTGTGGTAGCCATTGGGGTCCTCCCTCCCATCCTTTACCACCTCCCTCCTGCCCCACTCTGCCTCTAGGATCTATCCTATATGGTTTTTTTGTTTGTTTGGGATTTTTTGCTTTTTTTGGAGGGGTGAAGGCAGGACAATTGGGGTTAAGTGACTTGCCCAAGGTCACACAGAGAGCAAGTGTTAAGTGTTTGCGTTCAGATTTGAACACAGGTCCTCCTGACTCCAGGGCTGGTGCTCTATTCACTGCACCACCTAGCCACCCCTGGATCTATCCTATCTGTATTGTCTATGTTTGGAAGCTTTCAGACTGAAAACTTCCAGTTTTCTATATGATCTCCACCTCCCTGACGATGACCTCAGAGATGGAAAATCAAACAATTCCATCCCTCCCTCTAAAACAACTGAGCAGCTCTGATGCATTGAGCAAAGATGGGCCCTGGGGTCCTAGTGAAAATAAGTGTAACCAGGCTCCAAGTCCTGGAAACAGCCCCTTTCCAAACCATCGTGAACTCCTACCCAGGCCTAAAAACCATCATGCTGAAACTCCTGACAACATTCCTGGTTATATCCCTTCCTGGACCTGCCTCATCCTGATTTGGGGCATCATTCCTGGCCAAGTGTGGCTGGGAAAGTTCTGCCTGTGGATCCTTCCCTTGTTATGGCTCATTCTCTCTGCATGCTCCAGGGTATTTCCAGTTAAAACATGTGGTCTTCCCTTAAGTCTGCCAAAGAAAAATCTTAATGCTTTTAGCATTATTGTCTGACTTATCTAATTTTTCTGTAAACTTCCTTTAGACCCCAACAATTACACTATAGAATAATAGATAACATATGAGTCCTGTTATAGAAAGGAATGATGGTGATAATGCACAAATATGTAACCATTCAGACTTAGCAAATTGCCTTGACCTATAGATTTTCAGATTATAAAACATTTCATTTACAGTAACACTGTGAAGTAGGTAACAAGCTCTGACATTTGTATTATGCCTTAAGTTTCACAAAGTATGTCTCGTGTCATCCCTTCACAACAATCCTATGAAATAGATACTATTAATAATAGTATAATTATAAATATATAATAAATAAATATAAATGTATAATAAATAAAACTAACAGTATAATAATAAAAACTGGCCAGGAGATAAGCACTCAAAATTAAGTAACATGTGGAGGGTCATGTAGCCATTAAGTATCTTATTTAAACCTAGGGATTCCTGCTTCCAAGTCCTGAGCTCTTATCTACTATAATTCTCTTATTCCCATTTTGCAGATGTAAACAAACAAATAAAAAAAAGAAGGCCCAGAGAAAAGTGACTTGGCCCTTAGTTTATATCTAGTAAGTGACATAATTAGGATCTTATTTCCCCTAATCCAATTCTATTTCCTCTATATGTATACAGGTCAAGAGCACAGGTAAACTTGTGAGTGGTGATGGGTTTGTATCTGTGAGTGACGGGATGTGGGGGGGAAGGAAACAAGAGGGAAAGAAAGAGAAACCAAGGCAGCCAGAAATAGGTAGACAGATGGACAGAGACAGAGACATACAGATGGAGACAGAAACAAAGAAACAGTGAGAAAGAAAGATAGACACGGAGAAAGACAAATGAGGGAGAGAGAAACAGAGAGAGAGAGAATGTGGAGAAATTGTTTGTTAGGATAATCACGGTATTAAGAAGGATATAATATCGTTGAACAAAAAATGGAGATGGCAGGAAAGTGAAATTAGAAATAAATGGAATAGAGAGTGAAATGTTCAAATGCCCTCTAGATAAGAAGTTAGAAATTATTTGAATTCAAGATCATTGACTTAAAATATACCCACAATAATTAATAGCCTCTCATATAATGGTGGCTAAGAGGGCAGGGCAAGACAACCATGTTCTGCTCATGGCTTGGAATTCAGATGCTAGCTTATGAGGCTAGTTAATTATGATATAAAAAAAGCCAGAGGTTGGAGGGTCAGGCAAGTGGCTGCCTGCCCATGGATACTTAATGCGTTAGAATTTTCCCAGTAAGAAATTGAAAAGACTGAGACACATCTACTCTCTTTGTGCTCACAAGGCACATACTGTGATCTTCCTCCAAGGTCATGAAACAAAGACAAAATCACAAGTTTTATGCCATCTTGCTATTACTCTGATTGGAAGATTTCAGAAGCAATGGGGTCTGTGCTGGGAAATAATGAGAAAACATGAAGTCGTCTGATCTTTTCAACAATCTTTTCAACTTTTTTTTAAACTTGTATCTACCATTCTCCCATTTCTTTAAATGGAAGACTATAAAAAATTAGCCAGGAGGAAAGATGATGTTTGATGGCAAGAGTATCAGTTTATGGGAAATAAAAATGAAAACTGCCAGAACTTAAAAAAAAATCATAAATGCTATAGGAGATATTCTGATCTCTCCTTGCTTTGGTGTCTGCTTTCCCCCATGCCCCCAAAAGGAATGTGACTGAAAGAACATTGGAACAATTAAGAGTCGAGACTTTAAGAATCTGGCAGGGGCAGCTGGTAGTGCAGTGGTTAAAGCGACGGGCTGGAAACAAGAAGATTCAGATTCTGCAGGGGACACGTACTAGTTGTGTGACCCTGAGCAAGTTGCTTAACCTCTAATTGCCTCGGCTTCCTCAACTGTCAACTGAGGACAGTAATAGTGACTATTTCACAAAGTTGTTGTGAGGCTTAAATAAAATAATATTTGTAAAAGGTGCTTAGCGGCATACCTGGCACATAATTTGTTGTTATTTGGTTGTTTAAGTAATGTTCAACTCTTCATGACCACATCTGGGGTTTCTTGGCAAAAATACTAGAGTGGTTTGCCATTTTCTTTTCCAGCTCATTTTACAGGTGACGAAACTGAGGCAAACAGGGTGAAGTGACTTACCCAAGGTCACACAGCTAGTAAGAGTCCCAGGCGAGATTTGAACTCAGGTCTTCCAGACTCCAGGCCTGGTGCTCTATCTATTACATAGCACGCTGGCCTATACATAATATGTGCTCTATAAATGCTTGCTCCCTTCTCTACTCAGCATCATGGATTAGACATTAAAAGAATCTCTGAGATCACCTAGTCCTATTCATTTTACAGTTAAGGCAACTGAGGCCCAGAAAGGATTTGAACGCCTACTATGTGCCAGGCACCGTATGAAGCATTTTACAAATAATATGCACATTTGATGTTTACAACAATCCTGGGAAGTAGGTACTATGGTTATCCCCAATTTACATTTAAGGAACTAGAGACAGAGCGATGTTAAGCAGCTTACCCAGGATAACGTAGCTAGTAAATGTCTAAAGCAGGATTTGAATTCAAGTCTTTACACTGTTCTTTATACTGTGTTCCTTTCACTGTGTCATCAGCTGCCTCTGGTCACAGAGGTAATAAGAGAAAGGGCCAGAATCTTAAATTTGATTTTAAATCAAGCGTTCTTTCCATTACACTACACCACTTCCCAAGTTCTCGTTTTAAAAAATGAAAGTTATTTCATTGTGTTCCACTTCAGACTTCCATGGGAAACTCAGCAAAATGTCAAGAAATCTGCACTATTCCCCTATTTGTGTTTCTATTCTGTTCCATCCAAAATAGTATTTTGAATTCTACTCTGGGTCTCCCTGAGGTTGCAAGCTCTATCCATTGATGGTATAGGAGGAGAGTCCAAAGACCTCAGTCCTGTGTAATGACGTTGCAGGATCAGAGGAATGCGGCCTGCAGTCATCCATCATGGCAAAACCTTGGGTGGCCTGTTGGAGAGGAAAGCTCAGTGTCAAGGGTGAAGCTTCATTTTGCAAACCTTAGTAATGGCCTTTACATCTGGAATGTGCTGGTCTTATCGGGAAGCCAAGATCTCAACTGGCTTTATTATTAAATAGAAACACACCAAATCAAAACAGGTCATTAGCTTCAGCTGGGTTACCAGTCTACCAACTTTAAGAGTGGGGCCATGTCACTGACTGTTTATATTGGCTACCACCGTGCTTTGGCTGGGTAGAAGATGCTCCAGGATGACCGATCGTTTCAATAACCTGATTAGTCATTTGATAAAACCGCTCAGATCTTATTAGCATCATGTAGATATAGCCTTTCTTCCCTTCCGGTTCTGGCTCTTTTTTCTTATATAAATATGGCCTCTTGTCATGGAATGTGTGAGACCACGTCAGGACAGGTTTGTGTGAACCTGGGTGGATCATGAAAAGAAGGAAAGAAATAAACATTTATTAAGTACCGTTAAGGTACTGTGCTAAAGACATTATAAATAATATATCATTTCATCCTCACAACAACCCTTGGAGGTTATTTCTATTTTACAGTTGAGAAAACTAAGTCGACCAGAGATTAAATGACTTGTTCAAGATCATAACGCTAGTAAGTATCTCGTCAGGATTCTCCTCTATGCCCAGAGTTTTACCTGCTGTCCTACCTAGCTGCTTCTAAGATAACCCGAGTCTGTTTCCTATGTGTAAAATGTGGCGGTTGGAATTGATGGCCCTAAAGGTTCTATAAGCATTAAATCTATCGTCCTGTGATATTCTCTGACTTTCTACTCCCTTCTAATTAATGCTAGAATTGTCATAGAGCTTTAATGTGTGTAAAGCATTTTTCGTATGTTACCTCACAACAACCCTGCGAGATAGATGCTATTATTTCCACTTTACATTTAATTAGAAAGGCATACCCTAAAGAGGGAATACTGGGATTAAAAAACTGAGGTTAGAAAGCAGTGTTTAAATCCACAGTCTTTTGTAGGCCAGATCCTATCCAAGGTACAGTGGTTCTGAGGCCAGTTTCCTAAATACAGTCTAGTATTCTTGCTCATGGTTTTTGCCTGGTCTCTTTCGATATTTTCTTTACAAAACTGCCCAGCTTCCATGAATGTTTTTTTTTTTTACCTCCCACACTCCCTTTGAGGTTAACATTTTCCTAGAGTTGGATTCATATTTTCATCCACATCACAATCAAAACTATTGCTCGTAAACAAAGACAATTCCAAACCCCAAGAAAACATGTGTATGTTTAGGGAAAAGAGATTCTGCATCACTCCTCACTTTGCTGCCTAGCTTGCCATTTGGACAATATTCATTGGTTTCCTTGGCACGGGAGATGAAATAAAAGGCTTATAGAAACCCGGGTGATGTAAACCCTTTAACCTTTCCTAGGGGTCTATGACAACATGGCCAATGACTCCATTTATTCATTCTTTCCTGTAGAACAGAACTTGGCTTGAAAGGAGAGCTGGAAAGTGTCCAGAGGCTGGTCTGTCTCTTCAGTAATTTATATGGTGCTAATTAATATTAAACAGCAGGTAACAGATACCCTCCTTCTACTCCCCACCCCACCTCCACACCAAAGGCTTTTAAAACTGCCAGGGGAAACACAATTCTATTGTTGTTGTTGTTGTTTTTGAATTTTTTTTAATGATATGCTTTTTTGTTTTTTGTTTGGAAGATACAAAATCCTAAAGACACAAAATGTCTCTTGTTGTTTTTTCCTATTTCCAGTAGCAAATTTTTTTTTTCATTTGTAACATGGTTAATACTTAAACTGAAGAATACTAGTAACAAAAAATTAAATTTACTTTGTCTTTTCTCATGCTATTCAGTATAAAGAATTTAATCTCCTCTCCCTTATCCACAACCTTACCCTTTTCTGAAAGATATTGCAAATGCTGCCTCCCCATAAAACCTTCTGCAACTTCTCCAGCTGCAAGTGACTTTTTGATTAGGTACTTAATAAAAGCTTTTTTTAATTAAATATATCCCTGAAAGATTACAAAGTGATTTTTCCTACTCAAAAATCTCATTTTTGTGCTGCTCGGCCCCTGGGATAGAACTGGGAGTAATGTGTACATGTTGCAAAGAGGCAAATTTAGAGATAAGGACTAGCTCCCTAACACATAGGAAACTGTCCAGACCAGGGGTGGGGACCTGCAACCTTGAGGCCACATGTGGCCCTCTAGATCCTCCAGTGTGACTCTTTGACTGAATCCAAACTTCACAGAACAAAGGATTTGTTCCATAAAACTTGAACTCAGTCAAAAGGCTATACCTAAGAATGTAGAAAGCTACATGTGGCCTTTAAGCTGAAGGTTCCCCACCCCTGGTCCAGACTGTCCAAAAGCATAATGGACTTCTTGGGAAAGCAATGGAGTCAGGGAAGGGCCCAGCACTGACAGTAGGCCTTCAAGTAAAATTTAAATGAGCAATTGTCAGGTAGATAGATAGATAGATAGATAGATAGATAGATAGATAGATAGATAGATAGATAGATAGATAGATGGATGGATGGATGGATGGATGGATGGATGGGTAGATAGATAGATAGATAGATAGATAGATAGATAGATAGATAGATAGATAGATAGATAGATAGATAGATAGACAGATAGAAAGATAGACAGATAGACAGATAAGCAAATAAGATAGCCTCTTACTTTAAGGAACTTATATTCTAGTACAAGAGATGCATCTTAAAACCTATATGCCCTTGGGGAAATCACTTAGCCTCTCTGACCTCCAGTTTCTGTCTCTGAAATTGAGAGAGTTGGTGTATCTTATCTCTTACATTCTCTTCTAGCTCTAAATCTTTTGCTACCACTTCACTTTGGCTTTCCGTTTCACTTCAATAAAGGTGGAGTCTATCCTCATCTCTATGTCTCCATCTTCTGGTCATATGAGGTGTCTGAGGTGATGAAGGGAACGAGGCTTTCCAAAGTCAAAAGGAAGAGCCAAAAGTCAAGGGAGAGAAAGGCTCACTTGGCCTCTTCTAGGTCAAGGCCCTTCAGTCTACAGGCTGGCATCCCCTTAGTCTAAGACTTAGTCTTAGTCTTAGGTCTAGAGACCTAAGTCTCTTAGGTCATCTTTTATGGATGTGGACGTTGGAGGTAACCATTAAATTTTTTGGAGACTTGTTACTGCTGAGCTTATGTCAGTCATGCTATCCTCTTGTGACCTTTAAGCACCAACTCATTTACCTTTGGCTTTTGACTGAAATTATTTGCAAATGGAGGGTATTAGTAAGACATTGGTGGGCTAGAAATGACAGTTTTAATTCTGAAAGTTTCTTTTCTTTTCTTTCTTTCTTTTTTTTTTTTGCTTTTTGGAGAGGGGAAGGCAGAGAGATTGGGGTTAAGTGACTTGTCCAAGGTCACACAGCTAGGAAGTGTTAAGTGTCTGAGGCTGGATTTGAACTGAGGTTCTCCTGACTCCAGGGCCAGTGCTCTATTCACAGTGCCACCTAGCTGCCCCTATTCTGGAAGTTTCTCTAAAAAAATCCTGTTTGACTAAGGAACCCACCAAAAGTCACCTTTGTCTCTAAGGGACAAAGTTAAACACTTTTATCTTCATGGTAACCATAAGAAATTCCATGGCCCTGGACTCACTGAGATGATATACCTGGTCCTTCCTTGTCCATCTCTGGTCTTCAGCCAGGTTTGCTGATTATGGGAAAGTAGCAGCTGAAGCCTCCATTGGGCTACAAAGCTGAAGACACAGGATGCTGAAAGAGTTGGAGGAGAGAGGAGAGACCAATCTGCAGTCTCAAATTTCCCCATTCAGTGTTCCAAATCTAGTCCTAAGACTTGAAAGCCCTTCCATAGTTTTCCTTATCCCATGTGCGTATTTCCCTCCCCTTCTTTCACTTTCTGAGAATCTGAGAGCTGGCAGAAGTAGTGTGGAGCTGTGGAGAGAACGCTACATTCCAAGGAGATCTGCTTTAATATCCTGCCTCTGCCATTTATTCCTGGTCCAATTGCTTTGCTTCTCTGAGACTTCATTTCCTCACCTGTAAAATGAAAATGTTGAACTAAAGACCCTTCTAGTTCTAAATCCACGACTTTGTGACTCACTATTCTTATTAGTCCTTCTGAAGCTTCCTTTCTGAACCCCACCTATAGCCCAACTTCCTCTATTAGGTATTCTTAACCTGGGGGTCCATGAACTTTTT
>CM053598.1:151851493-151865333 GCA_028646575.1 Pseudocheirus occidentalis | reverse complement strand
CCTAGGGATTTATAGGGATCAAGTATGTGATCCACTTCTTTTTACAGATGAGAAAACTGAGTCACAGAGAAGTACAGGGATTTGTTTAAAGTAACACTGGAACAAGTTCCAGAAGAAGGAAACTTGCCGATTCTAGGTGTCTGGAGCAATTAGTGGACTCATGGGTCATTAGGAATTGGCTCTCCTAGGGCTTTAGTCAGGGTCAGTTCCACAAACAAAACCTTCTCTAGGTCCTGGCTTATAAAATGTAACTAGATTGTAAAACTTGTAGTAGTTTTTTCATTTATTGTTTCTGTATCCCCAAGTGCCTAGTACAGGCATTTTAAAAATATGTTTTGATTAGTGATGGATTGATTAAGTACCCAGATATACAGATACCATCTTAGGATTTATATGCTAGGAGCCCCAGCTGATAAACAACAAAAACTTCCTTACTCTGTCTTATGTCGCCTTCCTTATGAAAAAAGACACATTAATGATACCCGAATAACTCATTTATTCATAGTCTTTGACTCTCTTTGCCTCTCCTATTCCACTGAATAGAGTTTTTATATAAAGGACATTATTAAATGATATCGCTGTTATTTCTGATTTTTTCATTCCTCAGTCCTGTGAATTTATTTTATATCTAACTACTTTGCTAAGAAAGAGTAGCAAAATAGATAAGTTGGACTTTAAGACAGGAAGAGCTAGTTTTAGTCCTGCCTGACATGTAGTAGTTGTGTGACCTTGAGGGAGTCATTTACCTCTTAATGTTCTTGCCAACTTGTAGCCTCTCAGGCTACAAGTTATAGAGATGGTGCCAATTGGTACAGGGAGTTTCCTCATTTGAGAGGTCTCTATCTCAATGAAATCACACATTCAGTGTCTATTTCTTGTTCTGTTAATCTCCATATTTTTTTGTAAATATTTGTCCATTTGATTTAATCAGTTTAACAATATGTAACGGGGAAAAATAATTTATAATAATTTACTTTTTATTGTGAATCATATTTTTTTCATTTTAGTATGTCATTCCATTTCCTCTTTAAAAATAAATTTGCTGGGGCGGCTGGGTGGCGCAGTGAATAGAGCACCGGCCCTGGAGTCCGGAGTACCTGAGTTCAAATCCAGCATCAGACACTTCACACACACACACACACACACATACACAGACACACACACCTAGCCATGTGACCTTGGGCAAGTCACTTAACCCCAACTGCCCTCAAAAAAACAAAAACAAATAAATTAGCTAATTTTGTCTCTTTTGTTATAATTTTTAAAAATCCTGATTCCTTTTTTCCTTTTTATATATGTTATATTAGATGGCCTCTACATTTCCATCCAGTTCTGAGATTCTGGAATTCTGTGCTTTTCATAGATCTACAATATTTTATGCATAAGATTTAAATAGACATTCTGCAAACAACTTGCCCAAGGTCCCAGAGCTTGGAAATGTAGGAGGTGGGATAGAAACTCAGTTCTTCTGTCTCTGAAACCTTGTTTCTAGTTTAATTTGATTCAATAGCTTTTTGTTTTCAACTTTCTTTATCTTTTATTTTTAAAATTATTTTTCTTGTATTGTCCTCATTTTCTTCCTTTCCTGGTTTTGACGCTCTCATTGACCAGTTTAACTATATCCTGTCCTCTTCTCTTGAATACCCTCCACTGACCCATTATACTGCTAGTCTCATTTCTCCTCTCAAATGAGAAGTGTAGGAAAAATTCACAAAGTTTCTACTTTTCTGTTAGACACTGCTTTATTAAAAGTCATCAACTGTTTCCTAATTACTAAATTTGACTCTTTTATCCCTATCTCAGTGTTTCTCAACCTTCCTAATGCCATGACCCTTTAATGCTCGTATGTGGGCGAGCCCGCCTGGAGATGATAGAGGAGCAGTGTCTCAGTTCCTAAGACCATCAGAAATCCATGTTTTCCAATGGTCTTAGGCGACCCTGTGAAAGGGTCATTGGACTCCCAAAGGGGTCGCAACCTACAGGTTGAGAACCACTGCCCTATCTTTTTTGACCTCTCTGAAGCATTTGACACTGTTAATCACCTCGCTCTTGGATACTTTTCCTCTCTGCATCTTTCTCCTATTCTCTACCTACCTATTTGATTGCTTCTTCACAAATTCCTTTCCTTTGCCATATGATCCAAATCCTATTCCCTAACCATGGATATGTCCAAGCCTCTATCCTTGTCCATCTTCTTTCCTCTCTTCATCCTCCTCCTTCATGAGCTCATCAGTTCCCATAACTTCAATGATTATATCAATGCAGATGATTCCAATTTCTATATATTCATTCCTACTATATCCCCCAATTTCCAGGTCCACATTACACATTTTCTATTAGACATTTCCAAATAGATGTCCATATCCACCTCAGTCTCAAAATGTTCAAATGGAATTTCCATTCTTTCCCCCAAAAATCATTTCTACCAGCTTCTCAGTTTCTGTCTAAGGTGTCACCATCCTTCTTTAGCAAGGTACAAAACTTTGGAGCCATCGCTCATTCTTCTCTCTTCTTCAACATGTATACCACCTAATCACCTACCAGTTCTTCTTGATTTTGTCTTCACAATATCTTGGCCATCCATTCCTTTTTCTTTACTCACATAGCCACCACCATTGTTCAGGTTCTTGTCATCTCTTTCATGGCCTGTTTTCCACCTTTGGACTTGCCTCCTCTCCGATTCATCTTTGTGCTGGCTGACAAATTGCTATTCTTAAAATATAGTTAATGAAAAGTCATTCTTCTTTTCAAAGAGCATCAGTGGTTCCCTATTGCCTCTGGTATAAAATAAAAGCTCTTGAATGTAATATCTAGCCACTTATAATCTGACACTGATAACTTTCTAGCACAATTTCACTTTATGCCTTCTTATTCACTAAAGGTTACATACTTGTTGTTGCCCTCTCTGATTCATTCTATCTCGCACCCCATATCACTGACAAGCTGTCTCTCATCCCGCTCTGGAAGTATCCTTACCCCCTCATCTTCTCCCCTGGCCAAGTCTGCACAGAAGCCATCCAGGTTGCTTGACTGCCTACATGGCTAGGTTAAAATGGCAATCACCAATTTTATTCTCTCCAGTGAGGCAGAAGACCATTGGACTTTGTATTTGCTCTTCTCTATGTCCTACAGCACTCTAGGACTATCCCTGGACAAACTGACATAGCCTAAGGATCTTTATCTTACTAATGGAAACTTCAGACTTTAGGGCCTTTCCATCGATCCTCTAGCTGAAACTTCTTTTATGTGTTGCTTCTCCTAATCAGACCATGAGCTACCCTAGACCAAGAACAATATTGATTTTTCTATCTATATCCTCAGCACTTAAGTATTGCTTGGTACACATTAAGCATTTAATGAACTATTCATACATCCATTCTATGTATTCTCTCCTTACTTCTACTTCTTAGAATCACTATCTTCCTTTAAGGATTAGCTTAAAGCATACCTCCTACACATCACTTCCCTTTATACTCCCAGTTTATAGTACTCCTTCACTTGGAATCACTTTTTATTTTCTTTATGACAGCATTTTTGTGTACTGCTATTTTCTCCCAATATGTATGACCAAAGTCCAGAAAAAGTACCCTGCTTGATTGATGAAGGAAGGAAACAGGGAAGAATTGAAGGAAGGGAGAAAGGAAAAAAGGAGGGAGGAAAGGAAGTAAGGAAGGAAGGAAGGAAGGAAGGAAGGAAGGAAGGAAGGAAGGAAGGAAAAAAAAGAAAGAAAGAAAGAAAGAAGGAAGGAAGGAAGGAAGGAAAAAAGGACGGAAGGAAGGAAGGAAGGAAAAGAATTATAAATTTAAGGAATAAAATCTGCAGCTCTAGCCTGTTCTACTCCATTTACCAGGAGAGAAGATACTTGGTCCCATATCTGTTTTTCAATATGAGGAGGAAGAATGGTATTGATATCTTATTTCCATAAGATATTTTCATATTTTCTATTTTTGTATTCAGGATGACAACACAGTTGCAAAGATACAAATTGCAAAGAGAGAGATGGCAGTAGGGAATGTGTGTGGAGGCTGGTTAGGTGATACATAATTTTATACTTGCCAGCTGGTACAGGTAAAAATATAGATATGGATATACATACAGCATGTACAGTATGTATGTATATGTCCAAGGTAATAAGAAAGCAAAATAGATACTGGCTTAGAATATAAATCTCCTAAAACTTCTGTGAATGTACAATGAAAGAAGGAAATTATGGGGGCAGGGAAGCAAAGGGGGGAAAAGTATTGAAATTTCAATTCTGCTGTTTTTTCCAGGCTCTAGATCTTGAACATCATGTTTGAGGTGGGTATTGGAGGGGGAAGTATAATTTTTAGCTCCTGTATTTACTATTTAATATTAATGAAACTAAATTTTCAGGACTGAGTGGTACAGAGCCCCAGTGGTACTGAGAGAAATCTGTTCATGGCCAGACTGTATGCTTGACCCCAATCAGATGTGCTCTTTGGCTTAGTTTAGTTTAGTATCACTAATCAACACTACTAGAAAAATAACCCTCCAGTGTTCCACACAGAGAAGTTGGTCGATGGCAAAGATGAACTATATTCAGCACAGGAAATACATTTTCTTCATAAGCAAAGGTTAGCACATTAAGTATTGCCAGATTCAGTGTTTAAAGGTTCTTTAGACATCATCTTATCCAACCTATATCTGAGTAGGAGTGATGATGATGAAGATGATGGTGACAATGAGGATGACAATGGTGGTGACCGTGATGATGATGATGATGATAATGACAATGCTAATAATAGCTAGCATTTAAAATTATTATTTCATTTTATCCTTAACCCTCTTTAACACAGAAGCAGTGAGGGGTGATCAGTAGAGCTTTGGAACTGGAGTCAAGAAGACCTGGGTTTGAATCCCATATCATATTTGGTAGTTCAATGATCATGGACAAATCGTCTAACCTCTCTTTGGCCTCAGTTTCTTCATCTATAAAACGCAAGATTTAGACTCAATGAAGGAGAGGGAAACAGCGGTCATTAAAAGTATTCCTTCATTAAAGGTCTACCATTGTATACTCCAAGAACCATTCCAGCTCTAAATAGATTTTCTTTGGAGAGGGGTCTTTGAGTTCATGATTACTCAGTTTGATATATACATATATATATAATATTATATATGTTCTATCTACAGTATATAAATACTAATAGCTAGTATTTATATAGCACTTAAAGAGTTACAAAGCACTTTATAATTTTTATCACTTCTTATCCTCACAACAAATCTGGGAGGTGGGTGCTGTTATTTTCTCCCTTGTGCAGATAAGGAAACTGAGACTGATATTAAATGACTTCTCCAAGGTCATATAACTGTTCAATGTCTGAAGCTGCATTTGAACTCAGGTCTTTCTGACTCTAAGGTCAGTTTTTGGTCTACTGCATCATCTAGTGACCTGGCATGAATCAATCTGTCTGTAACTTCTACTTATCAGTCCTAGTGATGGCCATTGAGGTCAAGAAGAGTCAGTAAAAAACAGATCCTCTTCTTTGAGTACTTGAAGATATCTATGACCTGCCCCCACCCCAATGTAATTTCTTTTCCAAGATACACCCTCAGTTCATTTAATGAGTCTGCAAGCAGTCTCCTCACTCTTCTGTTTGCATTTCTGTGGATATATTCTAGTTAGTCCATTTCTTTGCCCAAATATGGTACCCAGGATTAAACATTGTACTCCTGTGAATTCTAGCCAGAATTAAGTACAGAAGAAATATGACTTTCTTTCTTCTGGACACAAGACCTTTCTTAAACCTAAAATTATGTAAGCTTTAATGACTGCTCTGCCTTTTTGTAAATACTGATATGATTTTCTTGTCCCCTGAAATATCTGGAGTTTTTAAACATGAACTGTTGTCTTAGGGCATCTCTATACTGAACATTTAGTGTATGAGTCTTTGTCGAGTATTCTGTATATTTGTCCAGGTTTGTTTTGTTTTAAACCTAAATGTATGACTTCATATTTTTCCTTTTAAATTTCTTTTATTATCTTCCACTCATTGTTGTGGTCTGTTGATATCATCTGTTTCTAGATGTTGTCAACCAATGGGTTAGTTTCATCTGCAAATTTTATGACCAGGCCTATGCCTTTATCTAAGGGATTAACAAATCTTGGAACAGCATAGGGGCAAGGACAGATGCTTAGGACACACCACTCAAGACTGTTTATAATGGCAACTGCTCTGACTCCTATTACCTAAGAGCCAGGTTTCTTATATTTTGTCCTTCTCCCAGGTATCTGTGGTAATCTTAAGAGGTTCAGGCATATTTAAGCTCTCTGCTATAGGCTCCAACCCCCAGTAACAGCATCCTCTCAATTACAAGGAATTTCCTGCACTCCAGTTCCATGTAACCACTTCAGAGTCAGATTAAATTTTACAAAGAAATATTTACTTAAAAAGTATAAGAAGTACAAACATACAAACATCACCTCCCAAGACCTGGGGGTCATTGACCCCCCTTACCACTCATTCTTTGGGGTGGATAAGGGGATTAGGTTCACTACTTAGCTTAGTTCTATAAAGTTCAATTCTACCAAGTTGCAAGTCCAAAGTCCCACTTGGGCTCTAGTCCCAGGCATTCTGACTTCTCAGGGCTTCCCTGATGGACTGGCTGGCAGCCCATCCAGCCTGGAATCCTGACTATAAGGTCACCATGGCTTAAGTCCAAATCTGAAGATTTGACAGCCTGTGCCTAGACCTGAAAAAAGACAAATGAAACATTCCAGACCAAAACTCCAAGCCTCTTTCTTAGAGCAACAGAACCTAAAGGAGACGATAGGAAAATTAACTTTCTCCCCTCTCTAGTTCACCTAATGATTACCAAACTGTGGATAAATAGAACTATGACCTTTTATAGATATCATCAGAAAAGAGATAGTGACCATCCCAGACTTGTAGTTTTTATTTTTTTCCCAATAAATTGCATTTTACTTTTTTTCCAACTCCTACATAAAGATAGTTTTCAACAGGGGACACTGTCCTAAGCTTCTTGTGCTGGGGGCCAGGGATCTGGTCTCTGGCTATCCAGGCAAGAGCCTCAGGGCTTTGCTGCTTGCCCACTGTGTAGAGGTATCCCAAGCTAATCATGCACTGGGGGTTGGAAGCCTTACAGCTCACCCACTGTGCCACTTGTCTGCTGAGCCTGCAGCTAAGTGACTCCCACTGGCTTACCCAGACACCATTTGTGCTGCATTATCATTTTGCCCCAAGTGAGACAGACCTTTCCTGAAGTCTTTATAACTTATATTAAGGTGGAAAATTGTTTCACACAACCTTTTTGTGGCTTCTATAATTCCAGAATCTGTTTAGAGGCTTGATTTCACATTTCTGAGGAAAACTGGGAAGAGCTCAGGCAATTTCCTGGCTTCCCTCTGCCATCTTAGACTTGTAGTTTTAAAGACAGAGACTGTTTCAGTTATGCAGTCAGGGGAGAGATAATGTTGCTATCCACGTGGTAAGAGAATACAAGTTGTCTTCTCTCAAAAGCAGAGTACCACTGTGTTAGATGATATGGGCATGTACCCTAGTGATATGTTAATAACTTCTGTTTAGGTCCTATCATTCAGCAACTTCTGAATCCACCTAACATATGTTAATATAGTCCATATTTCTTCATATTCTCCAAAGGATAGCATGGGAAACTTTGTTTAGCTTTGATTCCAGGAACTGAAATCAAGCTCACAGGCTTATCATCTAAGGACTCCATTTCCTTCTCTTAAAATAAGTGGGGGATTGCATTTATTCATTTATTATGCTTGATGGAAGTATTTCAAAATGTTGTACTTTTCAATTTAGAATTACATTAAGAAGCTGAGTAAAATGCTCCAAGATCCCAGAAATCCTATTGCTAAGCACAAACTCCAAAAAGTCACACTTATACCCAAATATCACTAGCCTTAATTTTTGTAGTAGTGAAAAAGTAGAATCAAAGCAATGCCTGTCAATTGGCTAAATTACATGAATATTTTCATAACCTAAGAAATGATTATTAAGTGTTTACTACAGTGATTACTAGAGAAACATGGGAGGATTTACATCAGCTGATGTGAAATAAGTCAGTGTTAGTGATGTAGATGTTGGAGTCATCTGAACAGCTGCTGAGGAGTAAAAAATAAAATCATGAAAGTGTGTAAGTCCTCCAAGGAAAATTGGTGGGAGGAAGTAAAATAAAGGGCTAATGCCTAAATCTTTAAAGGGCAAGAAGACAAAATAGAGTGAGTAGATAGAGATAAAGAAGTAATAAGATGGGGGGGGAGAGAAAAACAAGAATAGTGTGGTGTCATGAAAGTGAAGAGAGGCAAAAATTTCAAGTATTGCCAACACTGTTGAATGCTTCAGAGTTTAAAGGTAACAAACAATGATGCACAGTAGAAAGAACTCCAAAATACTTTGCAGTCAAAGAAGCTGTGTTCAGATCCTGGCTTGTCTTTATTTTGTGGGACCTTGTGTAAGTCACTTCATATCCTTTCTGGTCCTCAGTTTCTCCATCTGTAAAATGATGGCATACTCACCATGATCTTAAAGTTCCCTGCCAGCTCTAAATCCTAAGAGAGCCTATTATCAAGATGAAAGAAAAAGCTGTCGGGGCAGCTAAGTGGTACAGTGGATAAAGCACTGACCCTGGAATCAGGAGGGCCTAAATTAAAATCCAACCCTGGGTGACTTAATTGTGTCACAATTGTGTGACCTTGGGCAAGTCACTTAATCCTGACTGCCCAGGGGTGGGGAAAAGCTGTCAACATTCACCATTAACTCCCCTGAGTACTTTACCATTCCCTCAAGTTATTACCACATTATATCTCCTCCACTTCTTAGCTAAACTCCTTGAAAAAGTCATCTACACTCAGTGCCTACCCTTCCTCTCCTTTCATTCACTCTTTATTCCTTCATAATCTGGTTTCTAATATCACCACTCAATTGAAACTACTCTTCAAAGCAGTAATCATCTTTTCTCAGTCCTATCTTTCCCTCTGTTGCATTTAACATTGTTGACCACCCCATTTCTCTTGGTTCCTCTTCTCTCTGCATTTACATGAAACTGTACCCTGTTTCCCCCACCCTCAGTCTTTTTCCTACCTCTCTGAACTCTATTTCTCAGTCTACTCTGCTTGTTTATTGTCCATATAATGACCTCTTACTGCGGGTAGAGGTCAAAGTTCTGTCCTGAGGAAAAACAGAGAGGCAGGCAGAGACAGAGAGGGAGAGAGACAGAGACAGACAGAGAAACAGAGACAGACAGAGAGAGGGAGAGAGAGAAAGAGAGAAAGAGAGAGAGAGAGAGAGAGAAAACTATTGAACTCTAAATGCAGGTTAAAACATACTTTTAAAAGTTTCTTTTTCTTTTTTGATCCGTGTTTTCTTTTGCAATATGGTTAATATGGACATATGTTTTGCATGATTTCACAAGTATAATCTTGATCCAACTACTTACCTTCTCAAGGAGGAGGAGGGGCAGGGAGGAAGAAAAGAATTTAGAACTCAAAATTTTAAAAGTGAATCTTAATTTTGTTACATGTAGTTGGGAAATATTTAATGAAATAAAAACACAATAAAAAACTTAGCTTTTTGGCTTCATTGAACATTATTACCCTTCTTCTATTCAATAAAACCAATTGATTAGCCTTTCTTCTGTTCCTCACATGTCACACAATCAAAGGCCTCTGGGCCATTACACTATTTGTCCCCCCATGACTAAAATGACCTCCCTCCTCACTTCTGCATCTTAGAATCCCACGTTTCCTTTGAGACACAGTTCAAACATTACCTTCTCCACAATGCCTTTTCTGAGCTCTCTAGATGCTAATGTCCTCCTTCCATAACTATTTGGTACTTATTCTCTTTATATTTATTATGTATATGCTTATATATATACACATACATATACATACACATATATGTGTGTATGTATGTGTATATATGTATATATGTGTATATATGTATATATATAAGCATACACACACACACACACACATATATACATATATATATATACACTTGCCATCTCCCTGGTTAGAAGGTAAGAGAATAGGGATTGTTACAATCCCTGTCTTTGTAGCTCTAGTGCCTAGCATAGGGCTTGGCATGTAGCAAGCACTTAATACATACTTCATGATTGATAACCAACTTCATTTGACAAATGAGGACACTGAAACAAAGGGACTCATGGACCCAGAATGGCTAGAGACTTGGCGCCAGAGGTGGATCAAGGTCTCTAAGACTCAAGTTTTCTGACTGTTGCGTATTCTCATGTTTCCTGGGCAGAGAACTGAGACCATGAAATGTTCAGTATTTGTTTAGCATTAGACCAGGTTCTGAGGATGCTTTTTCTGGAGTAATTTTGCAACCACAGAATAGAAAAAAAAATTCAAGATGAAATGCTAACCCTGTACCTAGGTTAGTTCCTCATTCTTTCCATTCAGAAGGGCTCATACCACGGTTGCAAAACGTATTTTATACAGGGTTTTAAAAAATCTTTTCCTACTTTTTCTTTCCAACCACTAAACTATGATAGGAATGTTTGAATTTATACCAGTTTGAAACCTTGAATGATATTTTAAAAAATCATAATCATATTAAAAATAATTAAAAGTTTGGTTAACTGTTTTTGTATGTAACAAGGAAGCTCAACTTACTACATTTCCAATTATAACATGCATTCTTGAGAAATATTACATAGGGACATCTATCTACATAGTTATCTAGATTGAAATTATGCAATTTTAGATGGGAAAAACTATAAATGAAATAATCTGAACCCCCAAGATGTCAATAGTTTCCCTTCTAATTTTTTTTCGTAATCTAGTCTTGCAAGTTTTAAATAAAACAAACAAAATGTTCTATTTTACTGATGGATACAAGTATCTTAAAACATGATGCTTCTCAATTTAGAATAATGCTACAAAAATGATGAAAATTATTAGAAATCCTAGAGATTGCCCTGCAAGGTGTACATTTCAAAAAGATCAATGATAAAAAGAAGGATCTCAGTTACACCAAAATATTTTTAGTTTCAGTTTTTGTAATAGTCAAAAAGTGGAAGCAAAGTATATGCTGGTTAATAGTGTGTGACTAAACAGTTTGGTGCATGAATGTAATAGAATATTATCATGCTCTAAGAAATGATTAATATGAACAATACAGAGAACCATGAGAGGACTTGAATGAACTGATGAAAAGTGAGGTAATCAGAACCAGAAAAACAATGTACAAAATAACTACACCAATGAATATGGAAAGAACAATGAAGGCATAATGTAGTAAAGTAACAATGATGGAAATTGGTTCTAAAGACAAGATATGAAAAGCAACCTCTTACTCTTTTTTGCAGAGTTGGGTAACAACATAGAATAACATATATGTCAATTAGACTTTTTCCAATAAGTTGGTTAGTTTTCCTGAACTATTTAATTGTTTTTATTTGGTTCTTATAAGTGATGGTTCTCTAGTAGAGTGAAAGGGAAGATACATACTGAGAAACTATAGGTAATATGAAAATATATGGATAACAACTTTCAAGAAAAAAATAAATATGGGTTTAAAACACAGCCATTGGGTGGCTAGGTGGTGCAGTGAATAGAGCAACAGCCCTGGAGTCAGGAGTACCTGAGTTCAAATCCAGCCTCAGACACTTAACACAAAAAACTAGCTGTGTGACCTTGGGCAAGTCACTTAACCCCAACTGCCCTCCAAAAAGCAAAAAAAAAAAACAAACCAGCCATGTTGATCTACTTTTATTTCCAAGATATTAACATTTTCATTTGAAATATTTGATCATAAAATAATTTCCTGAATATGGTGGAGTAAAAACAGTGATTTGCTTGAATTCTGCCTCAAATTCCTCCAAATATCTGTAAAAATGACTGTAAAATTCTAGAGCTACAGAATCCACAAAATGACAGAGTGAAACACATCCCCAACCCAAGGCAGCCTGGAAGGTCGACAGGAAAGGTCCATCACACCAGGTTGAGTGCAGTCCAGCATGGGCTGTGCCAGCATAGACAGACCAAAGCAGGCCTCAGGGGGCTGAATCACTAGCAGCTGTGTCAGTTTTGAGAATTTTCAGCCTACACTGCCAGAGGCAGCATAGAAGGTCAATGGGAAAACTCCAGCCCAAGTCTGGGGACAGTCTTCTAAGTTTTAAATAAAACAAACAAAATGTTCTATTTTACTGATGGACAAAAGTGTTTTAAAACATGATGCTTCTCAATTTAGAATTATGCTACAAAAATGATGCTCAGACTATAGAATCTTACATTGGTGACAAAAAAGATCAAAATATACAACCAGAAGGCAGCAAAATCAAAACTCCTACATCAAGGGGCTCCAAGAAAAATATGAACTGGTTGCAGACCATGGAAGAGCTCAAGAAGGATTTTGAAAATCAAGTAAGAGAAGTAGAGGAAAAATTGGGGAGATGTATGAGAGAGATAGAAGAAAATCATGAAAAATGAGTCAATATCTTGCTAAAGGAGACCCCCCAAAAAGTACTGAAGGAAATAACACTCTATAAAATAGGCTGACCCAAATGGCAAAGGAGGTCCAAAAAACCAATGAGGAGAAGAATGTCTTAAAAAGCAAAATTGGCCAAATGGAAAAGGAGGCCCAAAAGCTCACTGAAGAAAATAATCCCTTCAAAATTAGAATGGAACAAATGGAAGCTAGGAGAAATCAAGAAATTATAAAACAGAGTCAAAAGAATAAAAAAATAGAAGACAATGTGAAATATCTCATTGGAAAAACCACTGACCTAGAAAATAGATCAAGGAAAGATAATTTAAATAATTATTAAACTACCTGAAAGCCATGATTTAAAAAAAACCAGCCTAGACATCATTTTTCAAGAAATTATCAAGACAAACTACCCTGATATTCTTGAAGCAGAGGGTAAAATAGAAATAGAAAGAATCCACCAATCACCTCTTGAAAGAGATCCCAGAAGGAAAACTCCTAGGAATATTGTAGCTGAATTCCAGAGTTCCCAGGTTAAGGAGAAAATGTTGCAAGCAGCCAAAAAGAAACAACTCATGTACATGTACATACACAATCAAGATAACACAAAATCTAGAAGCTTCTACATTAAGGGACTAAAGGGCTTTGAATATGATATTCCAGAGGTCAAAGGAGCTAGAATTACAATCAAGAATCACCTACCCAGCAAAACTGAGTATAATACTTCAGGGGAAAATATGGACATTCAATGAAATAGAGAACTTTCAAGCATTCTTGATGAAAAGACCAGAGATGAATAGAAAATTTGACTTTGAAATAAAAGACTCAAGAGAAGCATGAAAAGGTAAATAAGAAAGTGAAATCACAAGGGACTTATTAAAGTTGAACTATTTATACTTTTACATAGAAAGATGTTATTTGTAACTCATGAGACCTTTCTCAGTATTAAGGTAGTTGAAAGGAATATACATATATCTACACACACACACACATATACACACACATAGACAGAGGGCACAAAGTGAGTTGAATATGAAGGGATGATATCTAAAAATAAAATTAAGGGGTGAGAGAGGAATATATTGGGAGAAGGAGAAAGGGAGAAATAGAATGGGGGTAAATTAGCTTACATAAAAGAAGCAAGAAAAAGCTTTTCAATGCAGGGGAAGAGCAAGGAGGTGAGAGGGAATGAGCATACTTTACTCTTATTGGATTTGGCTTAAGGAAGTAATAACATACACACTCAATTGGCTATCTTATCCTACAGGAAAATAGGGAGGAATGGGACAAGAGCAGGGATGATAAAAAGGAGGATAGACTGGGCAAGAGGGTAGTCAGAAGCAAACGCTTTTGAAAGGGACCAGGGTCAAAATTTA
>CM053598.1:151818111-151851393 GCA_028646575.1 Pseudocheirus occidentalis | reverse complement strand
TCATTCTGCTTTCATTTTATATGTAGATCATAATAAGAACTTATAATTCTGCAAAAAATTATTCAGAAAATATACTAATTATAAAGTTAAACTGTATATATATAAAGTTTATTTAAGTATTTATGTATAATGTATATGTATTATGTATAAATATATCCATAGTAAAATTACATTAATTATAAAATGAGTGATAATATATCACATATAATACCAAAGCAAAGGAACCAAAAAGATAAAATTTGTTTAATGAAATGGTTAAGTCCTAAAAATAACGCTACTCTTTTCCCCAAACAGCACAAGAATACTAGTCTCACATATTAAGTAACAATAACAATACATAGAGAAAGAACAAAAAGCAAGATGTAATACAAAAATTACTTAATTAGGGTGGCTAGGTGGTGCAGTGAATAGAACACTAGCCCTGAAGTCAGGAGGACCTGAGTTCAAATCTGGCCTCAGACACTTAACACAAAAACCTAGCTGTGTGACCTTGGGCAAGTGACTTAACCTCAATTGCCCTCCAACCCCCCAAAATTACTTAATTAAGTTATGTTAGTCAATATATTAGTCCAAATACTTTTGTTCAATGTATTTATGCCAAGTGGTATTTGCTGTGAGCAGCATAGTGGATAGAGTATCAGATCTGGAGTCAGAAAGACTCATCTTCCTGAGTTTCACTGTGGCCTCAACGTGACCCTGGGCAAGTTGTTTAATCCTGCTTGACTCAGTTTTTTCATCTGTAAAAGATCTGGAGAGGAAATGGCAAACCACTCCAGTATTTTTGGCAAGAAAATCCCAAATAGGGGCATGAAGAGTTGGATGCAACTGGGCAACTAAACAACAGCACAATGCTTGCTATATGTAAGGAATTCTACAAAACTGCTATATAGATGTGTATAAATATTGCTTATACATTTATACATTATGCATATACAATTTAAATTTATATCATGTATGTTAAAATTGGAAAAGATTTTTTAAGTGCTACAAGCATTTCATAGAATCTCAAGTTGGGAAGGGGTCTAAGAGGCAGTCTCTTCCCACCTGTACTTATATGAGAATTCTCTCTCCAATGTTCCCACCAATGTAGTTATCCAGCCTTCCCCTGAAGACGTTCTGTGATGGGGAGGTCTCTATATCTCAAGTCAAGTCATTCTGCTTTGAGATGGTTAATTTCTACCCCACTCCCACCCCCTCAATATGGAACTAAATTCCTCCTTGGTCCCCAGGAGCCAAGTTAAATAAGTTTCATCCCTCTTCCATGTGGCTGTCTTTCAAATACTTGAAGACAGCTATCATGTCCACCCCAGGTTTCATCTTCTCCAAATTAAACATACTTGGTCCCTTTTAAACCAACCTCGTATGTGGCATAGTTTCTTACCATGTTTCCTTGCTTCTTGGGTTACTTAAGATCTTTAATTTGCCAGAGACAGTAGTCCTCGGTTAAGTACCAAAATCCACAGAAGTTAAGTGAACCACTAGTCCTTCTTGAAGAAATGCTAAAAAAAAAAAAAAGAAAAGCTAAACTGGGATATAAAGGATTCTCAAGGGAGGTACCAGACATAGGGTGGGTGGGAAGTGATAATCCTGATTTCTGGATAGATAAATAATGACTCTTCCAAAAGAGTTAAGAGTAGGAACAAAGTTGCTACAATATGGTATAGTGCAGGAGATCTCAATTTTTTTAATCTTAACATTAATTTAAACATTTAAGTCTTATTGGACTTCACCCCAAGAGCTTTTGTTTATTTGTGTTATATCTATGTTGTTGTCTAGTCATTCATTTTTTTACTCTTCATGACCCATTTGGGGTTTTCTTGGCAGAAATACTGGTGACCTGCTATTGCCTTCTCCAGCTTATTTTATAGATGAGGAAACTGAGGCAAATGGGGTTAAATGACTTACCAAGGGCCACATAACTAGTAAATGTCTGAGGCCAGATTTGAACTCAGGAAGATGAGTCTTCATTTAGGCACCACCTAGCTGACTCACATATTTATCTCTATCATAGGAGAAATTAAAACATCTTAGCATTATTTCAAAAATAGTTTTGACCTCCTGGACCACCTGAAAGGGTCTCCAGGTCCTTGATATCACAATGTAAGAACTCCTGGTAGAGTGAATCAAGGGACTGAACTTGGAGTCATGAAGAATTGGGTTCAAATCTTGCCACAGACACTTAAGAGGTATAAAAATAGAAGAAATGGTCATTTGCCTGGGATGTTTTAGACTTTGGCTTATGTAAAAGATGGCTTTGCAAAGTTTTTGAAAATTCCTCTTTTTGCACTAGACTGGGACTGCCAAAAAGGTTCACTAGGGCATGTGCTTAGAGGAATCGAATATGAACACACGCCTTGGAGCCCCATGAAGTACAGGTTCCAAATCATTGGCTGGGCATCACACTTTGATGAGTCCCAGTGGAAGCATATGACAGTGTTGCAGGAAATGTAGTTAGAGACCATATAAGGTCTGTTTTGATGCCTTATGGCTGTATCCACAGCATTCACCCACCTCACTGCTTTCCCATTTACCCAGTCTCAGATTACTGTTCATCAATGACTCTTTTAGGTGTCAGTTTCTAGCTGCTATACCATTTCTCTCATTTGGGGAGATTCCCTAATCCCTAATGTTCTTTGCAACTGGGTAGTTTTCCCCAACACCACACAATTCTCCTTGATATCTAATAATATGTACATCACTGTCTTAGTATTACAAAGGTCATTGACTCATAATATAAAGGGGAGCAATAATAGCACAAAAAGATTAACAATTTACAAAGATTATCAGTGCCTTCCGTAGTGGATTCTTAGGACCAGGTCTAGATTATTCAAGTAATTGAATGAGGTTTTCTTCTATCGTCCTCCTGCCTGGTCTTCACCTAGATATCCAAAGAATCACAGAGCTTCAGAGTGAAATGGGACCTCAGACATTCATCAGTCCAATGTGTATCTGAGCAGAAATCTCTTCTACAATATTCCAATAAATCTACTTGAAGACTTTGAAGACTTCCAATGAGGCAGAATCTATGCTCTACATAGGCAGCCCATTCTCCTTTTGAGCATCCCTGATCATTAAATTCTCTGCAGCTCCCAGTTGTGGTCCCTGGTCCAATCCTCTTAAATTCAAGCAAATCAAATGCAATGGCTTTTCTATATGACAGAAAAACTAGAATATTAGGCCAAATTGAATAAGATGAAATTTAATGTGAATCAATGTAAAATTTTACATGGGTTCAAAGTATCAACTTCACAAATATATGATGGGGAAGTCATGGCTAAACAGCAATTTGTCTGAAAAAGAACTAGATACTTTAAGTGCACTGCAAGTTCAATGTTAGCCAACAGAATGAAATAGCAATTCATGATGCTAATGATATAATGTTAGAGTTTATTCAGAGATATAACTGTGCCCTGTGACCTCGTTTTCCAGAAATTTCCTTTTAAGTAAAGGACCAGACCAGCCATGCTTCATTCTCTGGGCTTTGGCATTTTACCTCTTCAGTCATGTCCATCTCTACCCCATTCTTTTTAGTTTGTTATTTCTTTCTTTAATGTGTTGTCTTCCAGCATTAAAATGTAAACTCCTTGAGACTGGGGGTCATCTTTCCTTTTCTTATAATTACATTTCCAGTGCTGAGCACCATACCTGGGACATGGTAAGCATATAATAAATGTGTTTGGATTTGATATAGAAACCAGAAACAAGAGGTGATCGTCCCACTATAATTCACCCTGATCAGACCACATTTAAAGTGTGGTGTCCTGTTCTGGGTGCCACATTTTAGGAAAAGCATTTGATAAGCTGTAGAAGCAGAGAAAAATAATGGATATAAGCAAAATTATTTTGCTATTATATTAATAACTAATTATTAAATTAGAATCCAGACCTTTCTTTTTTTAATTTTTTCATTTAGGCCCTAGCCCTTGTAGAAGGTCAGCCATTCTCTGAAAGACAGGACTGATGGATGAGATTGCCCTTGAGGAACATGCTTCTAGACCTTACTTCTGTTTAGAGTATAAACAGAATCAAGTCTAAGTGTTTTTTTGCCTTAAGGAAATGAGCCCCTGTCATTGTATCCCTCCATTAAAGTATAGGGTGACCCAGCTCATGAAAGAGAAAAACAGCCAAAATGGGCTGGATGAAGATGGATTCTCCTGGTCCAGATTGCTGGAAGTAGCTTAGTATTTTGGTCAAGCCATGTTGTCAGCAGGGGGAGCTAAAGAATTCTAGCCCACCTCCTCATTAAATATCCACCAATCAGGGTTGATTTTCACTCGTCAGGAAATACACGTGTTCATCTTTGATTCCTACTTTTCCAAAGGTATATTAAAGCTTTCAGCGTCTTCATGGTTTTTTCTTTAGTTTTCCAAGAGAAACTACTCATCACCAATTTATTATTAACTACTCTAATTAATAAATCAACTATTATTTACCCAGAAACTCTATCTCTTGGGGTTATTTATCCATCTCAGGTAGCAGGGTGACTTTGGAGTCAAGATGACCTGAAACTATTAGAAGGAAATAGACAGCCTTCCATAAATTATATTCACATCTCATAATTTATCAAAAGAGTCTAAGAATACAATCCCACCAAAAAAAGCATTTGATTTGGTGGTACAAAATACCACCATAGTCATCTACTATGTATTTAATAACTGCACTCCACTCCAAGTCATCATGTATATGTTAAGATCATAAAATGTTCCTTTATAGATGCAATGATCAAAGTAACATTGTTCAGTGATCCTCTGATTATTTTAAGGCAATAATATAAGTAGACCAATGATCTATTGTCACTGTCATGGACAGTATTAACCAGAGAAGTTCCAAATGGAAAAGGAATATTTTCTCTTAAACATGTAGTTCAAAAATCTTTTATTCATTTCTAAATGACAAACATTTCTCAATCGCTTAACTATGAGCAAGGCATTCTGGGAAGTCCTGGGCATACGAACACAAAATGAAAACCAGACACTGACCTCAAGGAAGACATATACTATGTCAAATGCTTCTGATGATTTTGTTTGTGGACAAACATTATCGAGCCTCCTAAATGAGAATCACAGTCTCTCCAAATAGTATAGCTTAACAATGCACACTGAAAATGCAAACATATGAATTATGGTCATTGTCCAGCTGAATTACAACTGAATTGCATGGGCAATAACAGTAATGATAGCTGGCATTTATATAGTGTTTTCAAAAGGTTTTTAAAATATCAACTCATTTGATCCTCATAATATTCCTAGAAGATAAAATCCTATTATGTTATTATAATATTTATATTTATTATTTATTTATTAAATATTTATATGTATATGAATAAACAATATGCTATTACATTAACTATCTGATGCTGGATTTGAATTCAGGCCTTTCTGATTTGTACTTGTGCTTTTTTGTCAAATATTATAGCATATTCCTTTTTGTATATGAGTTGAACTATTAGATGGTTGTTGAGGTCTCATAGCTCTGATTCTATGAAAATTTCCTAACAATGAATACTATTCAAAGTGGTAAGAGATGCTTAAGGGGAAATACTGTTTACAGAGGCATGTCTTTTAGGCAAAGTTGGGTGACTATCTTAGGCATGTTATTGGAGGGATTCCTTTTTATGTATGGATTAGATTAGATGGCCTTTATAGTCCTTTCTAATTCTGGGATTCTATGCTTTCATAGACTTACAATATTTTATTCACAATATATGAATACACATTCCTGCAATCACTTGAAATAATTCATAAGTATTAGAGACGGGATAGAAACTCAGGCCTTCTATCACTAAAAGCAGTGTTTTTTTTCACTATACAATATAAAGCTGCCTCTTAAAAATGAAGAGTGAATTGAAATGTAACATTAATAGTGGTTATCCCATTAGCCTGTTCAGATTATTGGTTCCAAAGTATTTCACCCACCAAATTCACATATCCCTGTTTGGATGCAAAGAATGGTCTTGATTTCACTAGTCACTTTTCCTATCATCTTTTGGGGTTCTTAGAATTAGACTCTGATGAGAAAAAAGGAGACAAACACCCACGCAAAGTATCCTTTTTACATAAACATTCCTCTGCATTTACAAATACAGAGGCAAACAAGAGGGCAAGATGATGTTTCCAGGGCAGTTAAGCGGATGTCTAGAAATTCTGATGTCCGTCCCTTGGATGGGAATTTATTTTCTCTCAGTCTAAGCCTGAGGCTAACATTCCAACTGCTTACAATTTAGCCTGCAAAGGGATACAGATGTGTCTTTCCTCCCACCCTTACCCCCAGAAGCTAATGGATAAAACATCTGCCTCTCAAGGGTGGATGAACCACTCTGGTGGCCAGACAATTCCCTTCTGCCACACACCAATAGACAAATCCAGATATGCATTAGAGAAAACCACATGGCTCTATGGAGCAGAAACTTTATTTAGAGCTTTGGAAACTATAAATAAACTCCTATTTTTCCAGGAAATATTCTCTTTGTATGATGATTTTCACAAAAAAACATCATGATCTACATGTTTCTGAATGGTGAGTTGGACAAGATATGCAAGAATTGAGAGTATCTCTACAAAGATTTTATTTAGAAACAATACAGTTCTATGGAATGAACACCATTTTGGAAGCCCTATTTCTTGTTGAAATGGCTGCCATCATGGAAGCACCAATCTTTGCTGAGATGGTCACTTTTTCATTATTAAAACAGCAGTCTTTGATAAGATGGTCTTTTTTTTTGTAATGGAAGAAAGGTAGTGCACCTTTCCAACATCAAGACTAAGGTATATGACCTTAAAAGGAAACAGCTTTATTAATATCTTCTGTTGGTCCATCAGTTTGCTCCCCTACAGAGCAGTATTTGAGAAGCACCTGATTCAAAATTACTAGCTGTCAAAGGACCTGTGTTTCTACTATTAGTAAACATTTCCTTTGGTTGTTGAAGATATTTTAGTCTTAAGAGTTTCCTTTTACAAATGCATGTGCTTCTGGAAAGGAAGAATAAAGTGCCAATTGACCTGCTAAGAAGGCCATAAAAGGTAAGTGAACATCAAGGACCACCACAATAGTGTTAATGGAAAAGAAATAGTTTATCTGTGTTTTGCAGCATGAGGTAGTGGATGCAGGGATGTCTTTGGTAATCAGAAAAACTTGGGTTCAAGTACTGCCTTGGTCTAAAACTAGTTATGTGACTATGGATAAATCATAACCTCTTACAGGCCCAGGTAACTCTTTAAGCCTTTAAGTTATAAGTGTGTAACCAAATAGCATCAGTGCAGATGTTCAATACTAGGAAACCCCCACACTGATGAATTCTCAAGCCCAGACCAAAAATAAAAACCATAGCACTTTATACTTTATAAACTTTTCTAACCAAGAGGAAGATAAGTGTAGGTATTATTATTTCCAGTTTACAGGTTAAAATAACTGAAATTTACACTGGCAAAATAACTTACTTTCTTCTCTCCACTAAGTATTAGAATTAAGACTCAAACGTTGGTTTTTTTTGTTTATGTTTTTTAAACATTAAATTTAGCTCTCAAGAAAAGAAAGAAAAAATGAAAAAAGAGGGAAGGAGGGAAAGAGGGAGAGAGGGAGAGAGGGAGGGAGGAAGGAAGGAAGGAAGGAAGGAAGGAAGGAAAGAAGGAAGGAAGAAAAAGGAAAGAAGGAAGGAAGGAAGGAAGGAAGGAAGGAAGGAAGGAGGGAGGGAGGGAGGAAGGAAGGAACCTAGGGGGCATGATTTTGAAGTCCAGAAAGTCAAAAACTTGGCAGAAAGAGGAATGAAGGTAGGCCTGTCCTGATTCATAAAATGGAAGCTAGAAGATGAGCTCACCAATGGGAGGAGGGTAGGTTTTGCGGGGAAATAGAAATTCCAGGGTGAGTAGGCCACAGGTTAAAATAAGAGTAAGACAGATTGTTACTACTCTACTTTTTTTTGTATTGCCATTCCTTATGCTTCTGAATATTTTTGAATTAGACAACTATGTCTAGTGATACTTTGTGCCAGATAGTCATCTGAAATTGTCCTCTGAAACCATAAATTCAAGTACCCTGTAATTCTCATTCACAGTCCATATATGTGTTCATGTGCAAAGAAAATTGTGGCTTCATGAAAACTAATGGGTGCTTGGTACAAATGGTACCCATGAGGAGATAGCAAAAACAGTTATGCTTCCCTAAGAGCTGCAGTTGTCCAACTACACAGAACAAGACCTTGAATATGGGGTCTCAGGGAACAATGAAGGATAAGGAATTGGCCCTGGCCATAGAAGGGTTTATGAATCACCAGTACATTTATATGTCTCTTGTGGCTAAAGGATGTTGCCAGTGTGGCCAAATGAAAGGACTTCAGCTTCAGCAGCTGAGCCAACTGGACAATCATGGCTTCATTCCCCTGGTAGACTCTGACAGTTTGTTCTCTTCAAATGAGGCCTACAGGTTCCTTGGATTTCAGTCTCTCTGGTAGACTTGGCTTCGTTTTCTCACATTTAAATTCCAGGAGCCAAGCTGCCCTAGTTCCAAATCCCAGGAGACACTTGGGCCCAGCTGTGTCTGAATATAATCTGAACTCCAGAAGTGTCAAGTTTGTGTGGCGAGACTTGTTTTTGAAAGAACTCTAAGGAGACTGACTTGTTCATGTCCTCAAAGTTTATTTCTCTCTTAAATCTCTCTCTTTTCTTCCCTTTGGTGTGTGGTAAAGGACCATAACTGTAACTGGGAATTTTAGCCCTTGGGGTGGGGAAAAAGGAAGATCAGTTGAATTGAAGCCAGCCATTGGTGGGCAAGAGACACACCCGGGCCTGTGATTTGTTGCCCTTTAAATTGTGGGGCCTTGAGTCTAATTACAACTCTGGCAGGGATTATAGTGAGAATAAAGGGGAAAAGGCTTTTAGTATTTAGAAATCTATTAAAATATAAACTTGGGAGGGTTTGCCAAGGAATTACTCTCAAATGGGAAATGTTTTATTTTGAGGGGGGTGGGGGGACTGCTTTTGTTTACTTTTTTGACATGTAAACTTATCTATTCACCTGGAAACTGGCCTCAGAGCTCCATCAATTTCCGATCTCAGGGAAACGGTTGGTGCCCAAAACCCTTCATTACAACATGATTGGCAGGCTCTCCAGGCCCATCCATCACATTCCGATTCTTGAAGACAGGTTACCTCTCTTTACTGAGTGCCCCCTGCGCACACTAAGCTGAATGTAGGCGGCCCTGGTGTCCCACTTGCACTTGCTTGCCTTTTCTTAGAAGTCAATGGCCTTCTGGTACCCAGTGGCTACTGTGAAAAGAGGGAAACTATTTACCCTTTGTTGATTTTGATGTTATGAAATAGAACTTTCCCATGCCATACCATAAGTATAGAACTTCTTAGGAAAATTGCATCGTAAGGTCTAGGGAAACCTGTAATGTCCTAGTATATGCATGTATTTTTTGGAAAAAAACTATGATATGGTGAAAAAGGAGCTGAATTTGGAGTTAAAGGTCCTGGTTCAGATTAAGATTCTGCTGCTTACTACCTGTTTGACCTAAAGCATATTACCTAACATGCCTAGATCTCAGTTTCCTCTTCTATAAAATAAGAGGGTAGAACTAGTAATAACTAACATTTACCTAGCACAGTGGTTCTCAACCTTCCTAATGCCATGACCCTTTAATACTCATATGGCATATCCGCATGTAGGCAGACCGGCCTGGAGACCAATAAAGGTTCTTGGTCTGCTCTTCTCTGCTCTCTGCTCCACCCTGGCGCGGCTTCCTTGCGCTCAGCGTTCTTCTTACCCCAACCTAAGTAGGCGCTTTCCTGGACTGGGAATCCGCCTCGCTCAGTCTCTCTGTGGGTTCTGTTGCTCTTGAATTCATTCAGATTCACTTTTTAGCCTTTAGCGCTAGGATGACTCTGGCTGCAACTGCGGCTTCTCCCCACTGCCCTGGGGTCAAGCCACGGTTTTTTGGGCTAGGCTGGTCTTGGCTCCAAACCTGCTGCGATGGGTCTCTCCTGCTGAACTGCCTTCAGCAGGAGATGTGTTTTCTGCAGTTCCGTGGATTTTGGAGCCGTAAAATTTATTGTTTTATGTGAATTTAAGGTGGCTGTGCCAGAGCTGCTGATCCTTGCTGCTTCTACACCGCCATCTTGGCTCCTCCATGTCTCAGTTCTTAAGACCATTGGAAATAAGTGTTTTCCGACGATCTTAGGCGACCCCTGTGAAAGGGTCATTCAACCCCCAAAGGGGTTGCGACCCCCAGGTTGAGAACCAGTGATCTTAGCACTTATTATGTGCCAGGTACTAGGCTAAGGACTCTATGAATATTATCTCATTTAATCCTCACAACAATCCCAGGAGGTAAACATCATTATGCTGATTTTACAGTGGAGAAAACTCAGGCAAACAGGGTTATGTGACTTCCTCAGGGTCACACAGCCAGCATATCTGAGGCTGGATTTGAACTCACAAAGATGACTTCTTCCTGACTCTAGGCCTGGCACTCTGTCCACTGTGCTACCCAGCTACACTTAATATTCCTTTTTAGCTCTATTGGAGGGTAGGTACAGCCTACACATCCTAGTGCTTTTACATTTTATTCTGTGCCAGTCATTCAATTCATAGCAGCATGCTAAGCACTTAGTATGCTTACCTTTCCAGGTCTCTTGTTGTTACTGCTGCTTATCCTTTGTTCTTGAAGAGGACCCATTACAACTGGATGGTGACGTCTTGACTCACAAGTGAACTAAATCTAATTGGGGCAGGGCTGTGCAAAGTCATAAGCCTCACTCTCTCCTCCAGAGTCTCCAAAGGAGGCTTAGGTCAAGATGACTACTCCCCCTTCCCAGGCATATTTGAATTTAAAAGAGAACTGCCCTGATAAGGGCAATATTAACCCCCCAAAAAAGGATTATCTACTGGTAGAATTTTAGGTATATATTGGAAAAGGAGTTTTTTTAATGTCTTCAGGCTCTCTTCACTTCACCATCACAGAGTTAATTACCTACATGTCATTGCATATGGCAGGCCCTGATTTTTTGCTTGCTCAGTGCCAGCCATAGAATTTCTATTCCTATCAATAAACTAAATAAAATAAATAATTCACCCAGGCAGGCAGCTTCAGTCCTCCTTCTTCTCCCTCAACATGCCCTGGTGTGTACTCTCTAGTTCAGAAAGTACAACATCCAAGCCCACACATCCAGGAGAATAAAATGTGGTCTTTGTATTATTTCTTGATGTACACCAGAGATGGCCACATTTTCAGTTGCTGCTTCCCTTTGTATGTTGTCTTGTGCAATCTGTCTTCCTCATTATTTTTTATTATCTTTTTCTATATCGGTTTAATGAGTCTAGTTTGCCAGCACTGGGCTTCAAATTCTGGCAGTCTTATCTAAGGATTGTTCGTTGAACTTTTCCATTGATCCAGGCTCTTTCCCTTCTTCCTTTAACTTTAATTTCATTTTCCATTTTGATTCATTCATTGAACAGATTTATAGGTATAGCATATCAAATGCTACTTATAGTCTTGGTAATCCCAATACCTAATGCAGTGCCTGTAACTTGGTAGGAGCTTAATATGTTCTTTGAGAATGAAGAACAAACCAACAACAACAAAAAAAAAGCTTTAGTGATTGATTAATTTTTTTCTAGCCTGCTCTCTGTCTTATCATTTTTGTTGGCCTGAGGCAAACTTACCTTAGCCAGAAATGATGGCTGATATAAAAGCTTAGTTGCTCAGTTTTCCAAATAGATTTTAGGGGTAGGGTCTTTTCATTCATTCATTCATTCATTTTTATTTTCCATTGAAAAGAATTATTTTTACTTTTCTCAGTATGAGGACAGTTGAAGGGAATATATATTTTGTATATATTGATACATATATATGTATAGGAGGATGTATGTGTATAGAAACATATATGTGAGTGTGAGCATATATATGCAAGCCCTTTGATTATTTGTTCAGGGAGGCAATGTATTGCTTTGGAAAGAGCACTGGATTTTGAGTCAAATAATGTACTTTAGAATCCACGTTCTGCCACTACTTGAATGGTCCTAAAAAATTACCATACCTCTCTTGGACTCAGTTTCCTGATTTATAATATAAGGAGACTGAATTGGATGACCCCTGTAACAAGATGCCCTCCATTACCTGAATGCCAGCTATGTTGCATTTAACTCTTCCCTCAGAGGTCTAAGGTACCATTAGGACACTGGGAAGGAGTGTCTCTTGTCTCTGTCACTGGCTCAAGCTCCTATCAATTATGTTTCCCTAATTTTGAGGAGTCTCCAGTACCCCAGTTTCACTTAACCAGTTAAAAATCAGTGTAGCTTTTACAAAAGAACATTTACTTCAAAGGTATAGCAAGAACATATGTTTTACCCAATAAATAACTTGGGAATATAATTACTCCTATAGCCCTTCAGTCTTTAGGGAGGGAAGGGGAATTATATTCATAGCTTAATTCAGCTCTTATACAGCATTAATCCAACCATGATCCAAGTCTACAACCAACCTTCTTGTTATTGTTTATCTTTAGTTCTTGAGGAGGACCAAGATATCAAAAAGATGATGCCATGACTTGCAAGTGAATTGAATTTAAGTGAAAAAAGCTGTGCAAAGCCACCAGCCTCACTCTCTCCTCTAGAGCTCTCTGAGTCCAGTGCTAAGATATAGATGAGGATGACTGGAGATGCAGTGGGAGAACTTGGCTTTTTTAGGTTAAGGTCTTTTCCAGGTCTCAGTTTGACTTAGGCAGTGCCCATTCAGTGATTAAGGCTAGGTAAGAAATGAGGCAAAGAATGGCCTTTTTCTCCTAGTCAAAAAAAATCAATCTGGGAGGGGACGACTCTCAGAGTTTCTGGCAAAAACAGAAACAATTGCTATTTGCATTCACTCCAAAACATTGTTGGCCAATCAATGAGGGCCAGAGTGATGTGTGTTTAAGGATTGGTACTTGGGGAAAAAAAATCTAACTCTTAAACCCCAAGATATCTTGTGAGGTTTCAATGATCAGAATTTACATTCCTTTGGGCAGAGCACCCCAAGGTAAAGGTATTATACTCAATGTGAACAGAGGGATAGGAAGGAGGACAGGACAGGAAGAGAGAGAGAGAAGGAGGGAGAAAGGAAGGAAAGAAGGAAGGAAGGAAGGAAGGAAGGAAGGAAGGAAGGAAGGAAGGAAGGAAGGAAGGAAGGAAGGGAGGGAGGGAGGGAGGGAGGGAGTTGTATTGCCCAAGTAGAACTAACCAGTTAGGTCCCCAGTGGGGCAACTCATGCTACTCATAGGTTGTTCTTTGTCCTTCATTCTTGAAGAGGACCATAACAGACAGCAGGAAGGTGATGCCATGACTTGCAAGTGAATTGGAATTAAGCGAGGAAGGGCTGTGCAAAGTTACCAGCCTTATTCTTTCCTCCCCTCCAGAGCCATCTGGCTCCAGTGACAAGATATAGATCAGGAGGACTGGAGATGGTCCCAGGTGGCTTTTTAAGCTAAGTAAGGTCTTTCCCAGGCTCAATTTGACCTAGGACCCTGGCTTCTCTACTGATCTGATTGTAACATCCAGCCTGGAATACATACTCTAAGGCCCCCATGTCTTGAGATTCTGGGTGCTCCCTGGCCACAAAATTGAAAAGGACAAACAAAACAGGCCATAGTCCCAAGTCCCTTTCTTGGGGTCTCAGGGACTAAAGGAAAAGGAGTTTAAATTGAATGATGAGGAACTGAGACAAATTGAGTTTTAATCCAATCTCAAACATTTACTATCTGTGTAACACCTGGCAAGTCACTTAATGCTGTTTGTCTCAGCTCCTCATCACCTAATTTAGAGCTGGAAAATCAATCAACAAGCATTGATTAAGCAGCTACTAAGGGTCAGGAACTGTACTAAATGCTGGAGAGGAAAAGAAAGGCAAAAATGTCAGTCTCTGCTCTCAGGGAGCTTACAGTCTAACAATGGAGAAAACAGGCAAACAATTTGTAAAATGAGCCTTCCTGGCTTCTGACCCACCACTGTGTCACCTAGCTGCCCCATGGTGGTTTATTCATGGTACATGATAGGTACTTAATAAATGTTTGTTGTATTAATGAATGAAAATAATTCTAATTGAAGAAGATAGAACTATCAGAGCTCCCCCCCCTACTGCTTCAGCCCAACCTAAGAATAAGAAACTGCCAGGTAGCATCTTTTGGTTTCAGTTAAGCTGAAGTTAAGGTAAAATCCCTCAATAAATGTAACATTTCTATAAACATTTTCATTTTTTTTTTGTTTCAGTGTGATTTGCTTTAATGAGAGTTTTCTATTTCAATTGCCCTTGAGTGCCCGAGACGTGTGGTAGTAAGAAGGAAAAGGATAAGACTGATGGGGGGGGGGGTTAGGGAAGTAGGCACCTTAGCATGGAAAGAGTGACTATTTGCTTTCCTGTTACTGAAGGAGAAAAAAAATTCTCAGTACTTTTTTTTTAACCAAGTGAGTTAACATGTTATCATCCTTGTGTCCAAATCAAGCTTCCTCCTTATTTAGTTCCCTAAAAAACCTTAACAGAAACCAAGAAACGTGTGTTTCTCCATAGATGGTTTGGCTAGTTCTCTAGAAATTCCATCTTTAATAGTTCTAGAGTTGCATTTGGCAAAATGGAGCTCTCTGCTTCTTTGACTTCTTCTAAAATTGGTTGTATAATCTCAAGAGAGTGACACCACAGGTATGAAAAAGAGATATTTCATCAAACATGCCACACAGAAGTTAGCAGAAAGACAGAACTTCCATAATGTGGTCCACCACAATCTGTTATCCATAGAAGGATGGTATGCCATGGACAGATGGGTTTACAGAACTGGGAACAAAAAACCTGGTTGCAGTTGCCAACTGCTGGAAGAGTTGTCATTAGGAAACAAATTATGCTTGTTGTTTTGACCCCAGAGATCAAAATTAAAAGCAATGAAATTGAAACAAATTAGAACCAATATATTGGTTAATTCTTGCTTCATTCATTAATTCACCTGTATCACCCAGATTCTGTTAATAGCTTATTTCAGCCATTATTATTCTTGGCATTGACTGTGGTTCTAAAGCCTTTCCATTGTTTTCTTTTGCAATGATCACTGTCATTGTATACATTGTTCTGGTTGTGCTCTTTTGGTTGCCCAGTCCCCTAGGAAATCCAGGGCTAGGATGGAGTGAGAGGACTGTCCCAGAAAGATAAAACAGATCTGTAATCTTCACTTTTGGTCTTCTGGAATTGGAGTTGGTCCTTATATTGATTAGGGATCTTGTTGTTCTCCTGGTTCTGTACATTTCACTCCACTCTGCATCAATTCATGTATATCTTCCCAGGTTTCTCTGCCAGAGAAATGATAAACTAGACTGAAGAATGAGACACACATATTTGCACAAGACAATGTGGAAATTCGTTTTGCTTGACTATGTATATTTGTTACAAGTTCTTCCTTCCTTCCTTGCTTCCTTCCATCCTTCCTTCCTTCCTTCCTTCCTTCCTTCCTTTCTCTTTCTTTCTTTCTTTCTTTCTTTCTTTTTTCTTTCTTTCTTATGCTTGTATTGACAAGTGGGTCAGACTCTTAAGGAATCTGAACACTTTAATGGAGGTAAGATGGACCTTTTATATAGAAGACTCTAGGAAAATCTGGATGTGATGTAGGAATGACCAAGTAGTCTGGTGACAGAGAAGGGATCTAGATGGAATTTAGGAGTGGTGGTTCAGTGTGGGGCCAGGTGCAGAAAAAGAGCTGCCACAATGAAAGGATTATTAACTAGGAAGGGTCAGGTGCTCCAGGAGAGTTCCAGGGATATGGATAATGTGGGAAAATTCAGGGGTACTTCCTTTTGGGGTTCCAGATCCCAAAGACATGGTCTTTTCCTTTTAGGGGTTCAGATCCCATCCCCATCACTTCCAGGACTAATCTTTCCAAGATTGTGGAAGCTTTAAGACATCCATGCTTTGAAATTTATAATGGTCAGATAACTACAGTGAAAGTCAGCTTTTTCAAGAGAGAGGGGGCTGAGCCAAGATGGCAGCATAGAAGCAACAAGGTGCTTCAGCTCCCACATAGCCACCTCAAATATCCATAAAATATGACTCTAAACAAATTTTAGGACTCCAAAACTCACAAAAGTACAGAAAATCGCATCTCCTGCTGAAGGCAGCTCAGCAGGAAGGGCTCATCACAACATTCTGGGAGCTGAAAATAGCTCCTCCTGAAACCATGGCTTGGCCCTGGGGAGGCCAGGACGAGCTGCAGCTGGAGCCTTCAGGAGAGTGGATCAGCAGCAGCTGTAGCAGTTTCCAGAATTATCAAGCCATAAGAAATAAGGACAAAGTGAAAGGTCAGTGGAACTCAGCTAAATTTGGGGGAGAAAAGCAGTACAGCCAAACTGCCTCCAGAGCAAGGAAGCAGCAGAAGCAGCAGCCCTCCAGCAGCTTCCACATGGCTGCTTCAGAGTTCCTGGTCTGCAAACTGCAAGGGGCCCAAGAGATCATTCAGAGACCAAATACTCTTGTGCTGAACGGCCTGGAACTCTATTGTGGTCTTGGGTGGTGGTCCTGGGGTATGTTTTCAGTGAGCCAAAGCTGATGGGGGCTGCAGTGGCCTCCCAATAACTCCAGCACCTGCAAAACCCTCAGCTATTTGGGACAGAGCTTTCCCCTCTAGAAGCAGAGTTCCACAGAGCTAAAAAATCAAGTAATTGACTGGCCAACATGAGCACACAAAGGAAGCAAAGTAAGAACAGCAACCGAACTTTAGATTCCTACTTTGGGGACAAAAAGGATCAAAGCATGGAAAGGGAGGAAGACAACACAGTCAGAACTCCCACACCAAAAGCTTCCAAGAAACATGAAGACCACCTACAAACCATAGATCAGCTTAAGAAGGATTTTGAAAACCAAATAAAAGAAGTGAAGGAAAAATTGGGAAGAGAAATGAGAATGATGCAAGAAAATCATGAAAAAGAGTCAATAACTTGACTGAAGAAAATAACACCTTAAAAAACAGATCAACTCAAATGGCAAAAGAGGGCCAAAATATCTATGAAGAGAAGAATGCCTTAAAAAGTTGAATTTGACAGATGGAAAAAGAATCTCAAAAGCTTTCTGAGGAGAATAATTCCTTCAGAATCAGAGTGGAGCAAATGGAAGCAAATGACTTTATGAGAAATCAAGATACTATTAAACAGATCCAAACAAATGAAAAATAGAAGGCAATGTGAAATATCTCCTTGAAAAAAACCACTGACCTGGAAAATAGATCCAGGAGAGACAATTTAAAAATTATTGGACTACCTGAAAGCCATGTTCAAAAAAAGAACTTAGGAAGCATACTTCAAGAATTTCTCAAGGAAAATTTTAGAACCAGAGGGCAAAATAGAACTTGAAAGAATTCACCAATCACCTCTTTAAAAAGATACCAAAAAGAAAAGCCCTAGGAATGTTATAACCAGGTTCCAGAGTCCCCAGATCAAGGAGAAAATATTACAAGCTGCCAAGAAGAAACAATTTGAATACTGTGGAAACAAAAATCTCCTGATGTGGCAGCTTCTACATTAAGGGATCAAAGGGCCTGGAATATGATATACTGGAGATCAAAGGAGCTAGGATTAAAACCAAGAATCACCTACCCAGCAAAACTGAGTATAATGTACTGGGGGAAAATATGGTCATTTGGTGAGGTGAAGGATTTTCAAACATTCTTGCTGAAAAAAACAGAACTGAAAAGAAAAGTTGACACTCAAATACAAGAAGCATGAGAAGGTAAACATAAAAAAGAAGTCATAAGGAACTTATCAAAGTTGAATTATTTACATGCCAACATGGAAAAAATGAGAATTATAACTTATGAAACTTTTCTCAGTATGAGCATAGGTGAAGGGAATACAAATGTGTATATATATATATATATATATATATATATATATATATATATATATATACACATACATATGCCTTTATAGGAGGTCCTATATATGCATATGAACACATATCTGAATATGTGTATATATGAGTCCATACAGGGCACAGGATCAATTGAATAGGAAAGGACAATACTCTAAAAGGTGAAATTCTGAGGTGGGAGAGGATTAGAATTAGAGGAGACAGGGAGAGACAGAATGGGATTAATCATCTCATATAGAGGAGGCAAGGGATAACTGTTACAACAGAGAGGAAGAAACAGGAAGGCAAAAGGGAAATGGTCAGCCTTAGTCTCATTGAATTTTGCTTAGGGAAGGAATGACATAATCTCTAAACTGGGTATCTTGACACACAGGAGAGTAGGGGGGATGGGGCTGAGAGGTGGGATGACAGAGGGAAGAGCAGGGTGGGAGAAGGATTGCTGGAAGTACACATTTCTGTAAAGAGACAGGGACAGGGGCAGGGTAGAGAATAGAACAAGGGGGAGGTGGGATAGGAAGGAGGGACATATAATCAGTCTCTCACAATATGCCCACTGTGGAGACATCCTGTGTTGAATTACTTGTCCTTCCAGTGGGGGTGGGTGACAAGGGAGGAAGGGAAAGAATCTAGAATTTAATGTTCTATAATCAAATGTTAAAAATATATATGTATAAGAATAAAAAAAGTCAGCTTTTTCATTCCAGGGGAAAAAAAGACTCTAAAAGTCTAATGTTCTATCACCTTTTTGGACTTTACTTCCATGGATGAACTGAATCTACAAGCAGCGTGACAGAAATAATAATAATAATAATAATATAGTATTTTAAAATTTATAAAGTGCTTTGCGTATTATCTCATTTGATCCTTGCAACAATGCCCTGAAGTGAATGTTATTTATCATCCCATGTTTCAGATAAGAAAGCTTAAAGAGAGAAAAGTAATTTAATCTAAGGCAGAATTTGAACTCAGATATTCTTGATTCCAGTAAAGTAGTTTTCCATTCCACACAGCAATTTTTCACACTGTGGCTTCAATATATCACAGGTTGATAGAAGAAATTAAATGGGATATTTTTAGCAGTTTTGCCTAAGATGTAGATGCTCCTTGAAGGCCAACAGACAACACAGAAACTTTGCCCAAGTAATTAACACAAAATTTACAATAAGATACTGTAAAAATCACATAAAAGAAAAAGAAAAAATTCTGATTTCTTCTCTAGGATAAAGGGAGGGGCAAAAAATTTCCCAGATTGGATGCCATTAACCTCTGCAATGTTACAATTGTATAGGACTCTTGTCCTTCCCTCCCTTCCTCGCTACCTCCAATTTGGTACATTGGCAAAAGGAATGACACTGGAATTGGGAGACAGTTCAAAACCCTTGATCTGGGACTTACTGATTATGTGATTCTGAAAAATCATGTAACCTCTCTAAGGTTTAGTTCCTCCTATGTAAAATGAAAGGGGATTAGTAACAGATTAGCATATCCAAGAGAGAAAGACCTGGGGTCAGGAAGATGATTCAAATTCTGCCTGGAATATATACTAACTGTATGACCCCAAAGTCAAGTCACCTCTCAGTGTGTGAGGCAAATTCCTAAGGCCCTAAATTTGCTGACCTGAATCAGGGGATGGAGTTCACTTATATTAATAAAATTGTAAGTCTTTAAAAACATAGGTGAAAGGCCACATTCATGATATTACTTAAGGGAAGTATGTTTTAAGCCTCAAAATGTCATAGAAACATGAGCAACTATTTTCTCTCTGTACAGCTTTAAGCTAAAGACTGACCTTCAATGTCCAAATGCAGGCTCTCCTACTTTCTTGCTTCCCATGTTCCTCATCTAAGTGGTGCTTTGTAATTGGGAAATCTTTTATTTTGGGGAAGAGAAACAGACATTTATTTCCCCAACCCTTTTCTCATTTTCCTAGCCCTGGTTCTTTTAAATATCCCTTATTTTCTTCCTTTTTGAAGTGATGATAAAAACATGATACAAAGGGAAGTACAGTGACTTTACTATTGGGGGATGTAAATTCAAATTCATCCTTCACCATTTACCATCTATGTGATGTTAAGGGAGTTCATTTACCTTTCTTGGTCTCAATTTCCTTGTCTACAAAATAAAGATCCTGGAGGACTTCGAAGGCCCCACCTAGCTCTAACTCTATAATCCTTTTCAAATGATGCCTCAAGATGCTAACACAAGCAGAGAACAATTATTTTAGTGCAAGTTTCAAGCTAAGGAATGTTCCTTCTGACCTCAATTTTTATTTTTTAGGAGAGAAGAGTTTCTCCACTGTAAACCACTAGATATTTTCAAAACAACAGTAAACCAGACAGATCATTAAGAATGGGAAGCTTAGAGTGAGTTCTTTAAGAGCCCAGGGGTTTTGCCCTGCTGGAACCTCACCACAAACTTAACCAAATATCACTTTATCCATTCAACTCCTTCAGGGGCCTAAAGCCCAATGCAAACAATTTCTACTCATTATTTTTTAAGGGATTGGCTCCTACAAAGGCTGATGATTATCATAGAATTTAAAATCCTAACAATTATAACTTCTCCCACATCCCAACCAGCCATCAACTATTCCAAAGCAGGAAGAAAAATAGTAGAATATGCTAGGAAACCCCATAGCTGAGAAGGTGGATCACTATCCAAGCTTCTTAATCCTTCTATAACAGGAAGTCAGAACCTATTGTATGGAGCAGGTTTGCTTGTATAAAGGTAAAATTGTTGTCATTTTCCTGCTTTGGTTTTGCTTCACTGAGATAGAGAAGTTTTAATATCATCTATGGAAAGCAACATGACATAGTAGATAGAGCTGGTCATGAAGTCTGGAAGTCCTGGTCCAACTACTGTCTCTGATGCATACCAATGTGACCCTCGGTAAATTTATCAGTGTCAAAGACAATTATCTAATACTAAAAATTACAAAGAAGATGCTTCTCTACATCAGTAAATGGAAATTTCCTTTAGTAATGAAATCACAGATCTAGTTCCTATCCTTCAGATCCCCTATTCTGGAATTTAAGAAGGCAGCTATCCTTAGCTAGAACCTCAGCACCTCGGGTGATGATTCATTCATTCAATAAGCTTTTACTAAATATTTGATGGAGTATGACCCATAGTACCATATTATCCTAATCAAGATCTCCAGTGAAAGTTGCCTGTAGGACATGGAAAATTAGAGTTGTTTTGTGTGGGCAAGCTGGTAGGTTGTCAGTGATTCAAGGATCTAAGATATGGAGGGAAGGTTGGTTTCAATCAGTTGGCATTTTAAAAAAAGACATAATTATACAAGACTATACATTCCTCTCCCACCTTCACTCATTATGCTCCACAACTTTCTCTACTATTATGGAGCAGCCTCTTCACCCTGGAAATGCATTCACTCCTGGCTTTCATATGTTGAAAGTATAACCTACTCCCCATAGTCATTTTCTTTGCCTGGTTCCTCCAAGAAACTCCCTTTGAAGGAAAGGGCCCAGGCCAGTCAGGTCTTCCTTCTTCTCAGGCTTCCCCTCATGACTCTCCTCCAGACCTTATCTATCATGTCTCCAGATTCCCCCCTCCTCTCTCCACTTTTAACTTCTTATGTATCATCTTCCCCCATTAGAAGATAAGCTCCTTGAGGGTAGGTCTGTTTGTTTTATATTCCTAACACTAAGCACTGATCTAGTATTTAATCAATTCCAGTTGACTATATGATGAACCCATGACTCACTGGATAGAGTGCTGTGCCTAGAATCAGGAAACACATAAATTCAAATCCCGCATCAGATCCTTACTAGCTATATGACCCAGTCATTTAAAGTTTGTCTGTCTTAGTTTCCTCAACTGTAAAATTTGGGAAATAATCATACCAATTATTGGAGGATTACATGGGATAATATTTGTAAAATACTTAGCATAGTGTGTAGCACTTAATAGGTCATTAATAAATACTTGTTTCCTCCTTTCCTCCTTTTCCTTCCTTTCTTCATGTATTCTTACTCCCAATCATTAATTACTCTTCCCTGACCCATTCCTTTTTCTTTTCCGAAGTTTTCCTCATTTTAAGCTGCCCTTGACATTCATTTTAAGTTGACTTCACCTGGATACAAATGTGGTAGAGTAGACTAGCAATATGACTGACCCTGTGTAAAGCCAAGCACGAACAGCTTTCCAGAGTTCTGCTGCTGTGAACAGGTTCAAGGTTTTGATTACGTAGTATAGGTAACTATTTATTTATTCAGTATTAACCTAAGACAAAGCATTCACAGAAATGAAAGTACAGCATTCACAATGTTATAACATAACAAGTGATCACTAAAGTGGCTACACAATTTTTCCCAAAGTGGTCACCTAGTTTTAAACAAAGTACAATAATTTAGTAAGTCCTTAACTCAATCATCTTTAAGAAGCAAGCCTCCTTAAGGGACATAAAGTACAAAGGTCAAAGTTTTCCCACCCCTAGGTCACATTGCCTTAATAACTCATTAAACAAGTCTTCTTTCTTCTTAATTAGAGATTAGTTTCCAATCATCCTTAAGTCAATCATCTTGAAGAGGTACAGGATACAGAGTACAAAGCCCTCCCACCCCTAGGCCACAGTAAATAATGATCTTTAAAATTGGCATTAAATACCCAAGGAGAAGTCTTTTCATCTTGACTCGAGGGTGCCTCTCAAATTCCATGGTTCCACTTACATGGTCCCAGCTCCTGCCCAAATCTATCCAAGTGTCACCTGGATTCAAAGGCAGGCAGCTCTTTGCTCTTTGTCCAGTTGCTGCCAGTTCCTCATCCAGTTCCTGTTCCATATAGAAGCTCATGATGTCCAGTCCACCTCAAGTCCTTTACAATTTCTGTTTCTGGGAAAACAAAGCTTAACAGAGCCACAATAACATTTATACACATTGACAGCAGCAGCATCAATTCACTATGTGCCTATGAAATCAGCATAGACCCACCAACAAGGTCCAAGAGGTCAACACAAATCATCAGTAAAGTACCAGGACCTCCAAAACCCTTCTCCAGGTCTTCTGTGAACAGACAACCAGAAAATCCTCTTTCAAGGCATCCAGTAAGGTCTCAGGGCTTCTATACAAAGTATCACAAACAAAAATCAACACAGAAATAACAGACAAAGATGGAGTGCTGGGATACCACAAGTTTTCTCCTTCTCAACTCTTTCACCAGAAGAGTTCTCTTCTCCATTATTCTCAGTTCTACTCAGTTCTGTTCAGTTCTGCTTAGTTCTTCTCAGTTCTCTTCTCAGTTCTCAGTTCTGTTTAGATCTCACTTCTGCTACCACAAGTTCTGTTCTCAATTCTTCTCTCTCCAGCCTGGGCCTCTCCTTATATATGATCATTAATTCCTCCCCTACTCTCAAGGAATTCATTACAAAAGAGGAAACCACAGACACAGGTTTCAATGCATTAGATGCACTGTCTGGCCAACTTGTCATCCCTTGATTTCAAAACATGGGTAGTCATCTTCTCTTCCTTTCATACAATCATTGATTGTATGAAACATCCTTTACTCTTATTCTTCAAAGCTCCTCACTGGTTCTTCATTAGCCTTAAGTTTATCCACACTCACCTTGAGCTTCTCTATTGTTCTCTGTGTGATACACATCTTTAGTTATTAAGGGGCAATGGTGTTCCAAGTCTGACTACCATACAGCAACAACAGGAAAATGTCTGTATTAAAAATAATCTTTTTGTGTTATGGGAAGCTTGGAGAGGGGGAGGGAGGGTCATTAAAAGTGTTTCACAGTTTCCCCCACATTCAAATTCATTGCAAGTGAAAAAAAAAATAAAACCTCCCACATAGCCAAAAACACTTTAATGGGTTCTGAAGGATGAAAATTCTTAGAGTTAAAATTGTATTTCCCATTAAAAGAAGTAATCTTTTTCTCAATGATTTTGAACTGTGTAGTATAGTGATTTCAACCTATACAGGAGGTACCCAGAAGCCCTCACTTACTCAAATACAAATGCCAAGAGAAGACAGTCTTTTAGCCATGGCTTATTTCAAGAATGTACTGGAGGTTATAAGTTTAGAGATCTGAAATCAGAAGGGACTTCAGAGGTCATCTGTTCCAAATCCTTCATTTTACAGATGAAGAATTTAGGGCCCAAGGAGTTTAAGGCTCCCTACCCTACCCCACCCCAGGTAGTAAGCAGCAAAATCAGACTTTGAACTTAGAATCTTTGGCTCTAAGCTCTGTATTCTTAGATGGATACATAATTCTCTTTCCAACCATACATGTTGGCTCTATGACAGGTTCATTCTGAAAAGCACAGAATTTAGAATTGAGATTTTTTAGAGATCAATTAGTCCAGTCCTGTTTTTAAGTATATGACAAAATGGAGTTATTTGTGGCCCTAATGGCCATATAAACAAGCAGGTCTTAAATTATTATCTCCCTAGCCTTCTACAGGACTCATTCCATGGAGCAGATAGTTCAAATAAGCCTGATACACAAGTGAGTTAACCCTAAGATGGCTCGAATATGCCAATGAGCCAACCCTGAAGGTGGCTTGCATAATAACCACAGGCCCTCTTCCCCCTTTACTCTATAAGAATCTCACTGTTCATCCCTAATGCTAGAACAGTACAATGTCCCAGATCCAGCATCTTGAGATCTTGTACCTTGTGCTCCCTCCTCTTGGCTGAAATTCTGTCTGTATACCTCCTTCTTCCTCCTTACCTCCTTCATCCTTATCTCTCTTCTCCAATTGAGTTATGTTCTTCCAGAATCCTCAAATCCCAAATTTGAGGCATAGGTCCAGAGCTCAGGTCCAGGACTCATTCTAATGCAAATATTCTCATTTTACAGCTAAGGAAACTGAGGCCCAAAGAATTTTAGTGACTTCCCTAAGTCCATTGAGCAGTAAACACTAGGTGATAAAAAATAGAATTTAAACTCATGTCCTTTGACTCCAAGGCAAGCATTGGCTTAAAACAAAACAGTCTCAGCAACTCCATCTATTCTTTCTTTATTCTCCTTTTTCAGAGAATGACTTATTCCTACTTCTGGCCAAGTCTGATCCATCTTCCTGTGACATAACCCATACCCTCATGCTTACTCAAGGATTTCCAGGAGTCACTACCTTCCTTGGATATCTTTAATCTTTCCCTTCCTCTGGCTCCTTCCAATCTGGTAGCTTGGTGGAACAGGGGATGGAGAACTTGGCCTGAAGTCAGGAAGACCTGAGTTAAAAACCATCCTCAGGCACTTTCTAGCTAAGAGACTTTGGACAAGTCACTTAACTACAGCTTTCTCATCTAGAAAATAACAACACCTACCCCTAGGATTGTTTAGAAAATCAAGTAACATAATATTTATAAAGCATCTGTCACATAAAGGGTGCTATATAAATGCTAGCTATATTATTGACAGGAAGATCAAATGAAATGGTTTTCATACAAAAACACAACCCTCCCTAGCACATAGTAGGCACTTTATGAATACTTATTCTCTTCCTTTGCTATCATCTTCCTCTTCCTCCTCGTCCTCCTCCTCGTTATTATTAACTGTCTTCAAATAGACTCAAGTCTAACTAATCTCATTTAAAAGAATAAATGAACAAAAACCACCTTGCTTTGGTCCATCTAGTCCAATCCATTTATGACCACATTAAAAAAAAAAGACACAATGTTTGAACCCTTAATGATTGAACAACTCTACCTTACTTTTTACATAGATCTCATTTGATCCTAATAACAACTTTATCTTACCTAAACTAACAATGCAATCTTCATCCTCATTGAACAGATAATGTAAACTTTAAGGTAAAATGACTTGCCCAAGGTCACCCAACTAGTAAGTATCTGAGGTCTGATACATTCTGGTTTTTGTGACTGCATTACCTATTCCACAATTCCACTTGCTTCCTAGAGAAACTTCTTCCTGATATTCAGCTCAATATTCTTTTCTGTCTCATCTTTCTTCCACAAATATTTATCCTGTAAATCTTTCCACCCCCCGCCCCTTGCCTTCACCCAGAGCTTCTCTTTTGTAGACCAAACTTTCCCAATTTCTTCAAGGGTTCCTTCCTCACAACATGGATCTCACCCTTCTCATCCTAATCAATTTTTATTTTATTTCATTTTTCCTAAAGAAGACAGAGTATGTCAATACCCCTCTTAAAAATCTGCACTGAGCTCAGTGCATTTCAAAGTTCTAATGGAAAGGTAACTGAACTCTCACTCATTTGGTTAAATAATTTAATTTTTAAAAACCCAAGCAAAGAGCTCTGTCTTCTCCAGTGGTCTTGAGACTGTTTTTCTTTTCATTGCAGACCTGCTACTATTTTTCTATCAGTTCATTTTTCTTCTGAAGTTTGACAAACTGGAGTGCTTTTTCTTTGTTGGGGGGCAGAGCTTTTTGGAGGGAGGTTTGCTTTTTTTGGTCTTACTGTATATAGAAAGAGATAGCATTCAGCAGCACTTTATCCAAGAGGAAGTCGTAAGTCATGCTTTATAAATTGCAATAGTCAGTTTCCTTGACATCTGCTACCAAAACATGCAATAAAGCTTTGAAAAAATCTTAAGTGTTGTGACCTAAGGGCTGTCCCAAAGGTGGGGAATATCAGAAGATGATTTATTTTTTTTGAGAAACCACTGACTTAAGTCTGGATCCTAAAAGAATATAGTCTAAATGACTTGTTATACTGGAAAATAACATTACTCTCTCAGCTAGGATTTCATCATCTTCAAGTATTTCCATATATCACTCTATTGCTCAAGCTCTTAAATATATAATTGTAAAGAAAAGACAATGGGAATGTTTCCAAAAGAGACATTAAAAGTCTCATCAATCAATGGCAAATCAAGGAACCTGTTTCTATTCCCTTCACACGAAAAAATGAGCTGGTGGGGAGGTGATTCGTGTACTGTGAGAGACTTGGAATCTCTCCTTAAAACTCTATAGTTGGTCAAGGTATGTATTCCTGTCAATCAATTAGATATTTATAAAGCACCTCTTTTATCCTGGGCATTGGGAATGAAATTAAACAATTCTTGTCCTCAGAGAGATTACACTCTATTAATTATACATTCATTTGATGATCCACAGACACAGGGTTAAAAAGCACCTTAGAGATATATGACATAGCACAAAAACTGTCGAATTTGGAGTCAAAGGACCTGGGTTTGAATCCAGATTCTGCCACTTTCTATCTATGTGATCTTGGACCCATTTTATTTTTCTGAGGCCAATTGTGCTTTTCAGTAAAGTGAGAAAGTTGGGCTAAATCAGAGACCCTTAACTTAATGTCCTTGAGCTTTTTAATAAATATTTTGATAACTATATTTCAGTATAATTGGTGTCTTATGTAATTATATATATATAATGCATTTAAAACATTATACTGAGAAGGGGTCTATAGGTTTCATGGGAGATTGAAGATAGAGAAGATCAATTCTGGACTGAAAGGGGTTTTTTGGCTTTGGGAGTGGCTGGATGTCAATGTTGAAAAGAATATGCAGTTTATGTTTTGTAATTCATTCTTTTGCTTTTACTGTGCTAGGTTGGACAGTGGATACAGTGATAGGCCTGGAGTCAGAAGAACCTGAGTTCAAATTCAGCCTCAGATACTTACTAGCTCTTTGACCCTGGACAATTCACTTAACCTTTTTTTGCCTCAGTTTCCTCATCTGTAAAATGAACTAGAAAAGGAAGTGGCAAACCACTCCTATATCCTTGCCAAGAAAACCTCGAATGAGGTCATGGAAATGTGGACATGACTGAAACAAATAAATAATACATTTACTAATTTAATTCAAATGTCTATTTAAACCATGCTCTTGTGTTAAGTTGAACAAATTAAACAACATAAATGGAAGGTAAAGAAAGAGGCATGGCCAAGTAGGTAGAAGCCAAGCCAAAGACTGAATTCATCAGTAAATGTGAATTCAAGATGTTAAGTAGTTGGGAAACAGGGGTATTGGAAGGCAGAATTTAGGCTATTTATAGCTATATGCCACCTAGATCTTTAATTTTTTATAAGATATAGTATAATCTGCTTATTTATATTAGGCACAGACACATAAATCTGACCTTTTCACATGTGCCATTTCTAGTGGTGGCAGAGGATGATGTCAAATGTGTATTTAATCTCTCTTGCAAACACCTGTTATCCCAGAAAAGAGGAAGCATGGAGAAGAGAGCATAGGGAAATGTTAATTTCATGGTAAATGATGTATATATCACTTTAAAATAAAAAAACCATGATATTCATCATCTCATTTGATCCCCTTACTCAATTTAACAGAAATTTACTATAGGAATTATCATTAATATTTTACAGATAAGAAAAATAAAGATCAAAGAGTTAGGGTGACCCACCTATGCAATTGCCACACAATTAGTTAAATGTCAAAGATGTTACTCATTTTCAGATCTCTTGATTCTCTGTCCTGTCCTCCACTCCACCATCCTGCTGTCCTCAGAAAAGGTGAGGGAGGATCAAGGTCAGTGTTTGTTAGAGAACTTCCTGGTGCTCATTTTCTGCTGCTAGAAACTACATACTTCTTTGGAGTGAGCCTACAATGACAGTAGCAAAAACTCAAGCAACAGTTGGACTGATTTCTGGGATATGTTTCAAGGTTCACATTATACCAGCATCCATTTTGGGATTTAGTTCTTAAACATCCACAATAGCTTCCACTTTAGGGTTTAGGCCACATTTAGCCCTCTAGATACTCAAGTGCAGCCCTTTGAATAAATAGAAACTTCACAGAACATATCCTTTTATTAAGGGGATTTGTTCTATGAAGTTTGTGTTCAGTCAAAGGGGGACACTTATGAACCTAGAGAGCCACATCTATCCTCAAGGCTTCAGGTTCCCCACCCCTAGTTTATGGGGTTTGGTCTTGCTTTTTCATCAGCAGTATATCTTCTTCAAAGTGCACTTTGGCAAACGATTTCAATCTGCCTGCCAAAAAGACCCACCATCTTTTCTTTTCCAGTTCCCTTGATATAATTAGATACTTTTTTGGTCCAATGCCATCAGACAAGTACTAACTTATTCATTACTTAGAAACATCATATAGGCCACACCCAAGTCCTAGCTAGTTGCCAACAGATCAAGATATTTTTGTAGTATGAAAACAACTTGAGTATTTCCTGGTTATTTTACACTGACCAATACAGACTTGGATTAATGCTTTAGCTACAGTTAATGAAAAACAAGGAGTCTATTTCTTAATGTTCCCAAGACACTCAATATCTTCCTGGTTTCAATATAGTTGGGAAATTCTGGGATCCACCGCAAAGTCATGAGATAATTGGAGTGACACCATTGTCATTCCCTTGGACTGAGCTTTCACTGCTGGAACTACATAAAGAAGGACTTTGAAAGCTAAAGATTGGAATGCTGCAATATGTACAATACACAAAAGAAATGTTACCGTGACAGGGTGACCAGGGCTTACACTCCAAAGTCTGAATTTAGAGAGTACTGAGTACTCTTATACTTCTCGCCATAAAATAGCAGTTTAGTACCTAGATTAATAAGAATAATTTGTTCAAATAAAAAGTTAGCAGTTGACTTAATTCTGACCTTCCTCTCCTCACTGACCTTACAGATAAGGTCCTTTGGGCTAGGCATACCTCCGTCCTCCCTCTTTTCTTACAGGTAGCTTGGGCTATATGCCAATGGTACCAAAATTGAATGGCTAGTGTTTACAATGCTTCATTTTAAAAAGTGCTTCTTCATAAAAGACAGATAGCAAAGGAACTCAGAAAGTAGGGATGCTGAGGTTAGAGTTGTTGTGGTAATGGAACCAGTACATTTTAGGACACTGAAGTTGCTCAGGTCACCCTTTTCTTCCTTCTAGTTGCTCCAAACTTGACATCTCGAGAACTAAAGGTTTTCTGTTCCTCAGAGCACAATGACAGCTTTTAAAATATGTCAGGCCACTGGATGAAGCGAATTGGTTGGAAAAAAAAGTAAAACTTTAAAAACTTTTCCTTGGAAGTTCTGAGACCTCAAGGAGATTCTATGAGGATTTTTTTCCTTTGTTTATTGGGTTTGGAGCTCAGCTCTTAAAAACAAATGATACCAAAAAAATTTTATTTTCTGCTTAGGGTTGGTGGAGTCAAACACAAAACAGCTGGGGCTTTTTTCGTTCATGCTAAGTGAACATTCTGGTCACATGGGACCCCAGAAACATTTTTTCATAGATGAGACAACATGTGATCTAAAAAACAATAGATCTCTTGATTTTAAACTCTTGTAAATTAACTGAGATCTCTTCTAAAAAAATCTAATTGGGTCAATGATGAAAATACTCACAAAATCGACATCAAATGTCAGTGGGCTTTCTCTCTCTTAAATTGTTCCATTGCGTCAGAGCACCTGATGGAGACTGGTTTTACTATATTTGGACCCTTAAGGGAGGAAATCATAGGTTCATTGATGTAAAGCTTAGAAGAAACCTTAGAGATCATCTTGTTCAACCCTCTCATTTTACACTTGAGGAAACTGAGGCCTAAAAAGGGTTAAAATTGTTTGTTCAAAGTCACATAAGGTAAATGGTAGTTAGTATTTGAACTTAAGTCCTGTGGTTCTAAGTTTAGAGTTTTTTCCACATCCTTTCCCTTTATGTAAAATATATTGGCTGAATGTATTTAATTTGACAAAACCATATAACTTATGTTATTATTATTATAGATAACAGTAAAAGATTTTACAAACTTGAAAGAATTATATAAATTTTAGATGATGATGATAAATGCCAAATTATTATTTTGCAATTACTGTATACAATGAGAGCAATATTGTTTTAAGATCAACATTAAGTGAATGTCATTTTGACTATTATAAGTATCCAAATTAACTATAAAGGACATGTAAAGGAAAATGCTATCTACATCCAGGGGAAGAACTGATAAATAGAAGTTTGTATAGAATAATATTACCTAGATATACCTATTTGTGTCTAATGGTAGTCATCTATAAGGTGTGGGGGGAGAAAAGAAGAAATAAAAGAAATTTGCATGATAACATTATTATGTATTTATAAGGAATAGCAAGTTGTACATCACAATAGATTAGCAGTTTCATGTGAATCATATTGCTTATTATACTATGTTACGGAAATGCTTGGGGTTTTTTCCATAAATTAAAAATGAAATGAATAAATGTAAAAAATTACTATTCTATCCAAAGTCAGAATTGGCACTGGATAATCTAAGATGAGTGCCAGAAATTGATATCCGTTGAATATAACTTCCTCCCTTCAAACCCGGAAGATATGCTTCCTGCCTTTGTATCCTTCCCCGCCCCCCCACTTAATGTAGACTTCTCCCCACCCTAGTCCCTGCTTCTTCCTTCCATCCATCTGTTCCTTCTCCTGGACCAGAAGTAGCACTACCTTGCCACTATCCCAGGACTTTTTCACATCTTGGAAGAGCAAAAAACAATCTACCTCTCCACTTTCCCACCCTTCCCCAATCTCCCATGAATCATCTAACCTAGTGACTGATGCCATAAAGGATATATGGAATCACTCTAGGATCAGCAATAGTTCTGTACTAGTCATGACTGTCAGGCCCACCAACACCTCCAATGATATGTTTTTTCTTAGTCTTTCCCAGTGCTATACTCTTCTACCACCTCTCTCCACTCTGCCCTCATAGATCTTTCCTCTATTGCAATGTAGAGGAAAACTCAATAGATTTATTACATATAATTTTTATTGCACCATGATCTGGAAAGGATTCATTTAATATTTCTTCTTTTCTGTGCTGGACTGTGAAGTTTGTATACTCTAGGACACGGACAACTTTTGTGTAGGTGCCATATACTGCTTAGAGAAAGGTATATTCTTTTCTATGCCCATTTAGTTTTCTCCAGAGGTCTACCATATCGGACTTTTCTAAAATTCTATTCACCTATTTGAACCTCTTTCTTGTTTATTTTGAAAACTCACTAGATTTAGAGTCAGAATCCCTGAGTTCAAATCTTTGCTCTGCCACTTACTTCTTTTGTGACCTAGGGCAATTCAATTTGCCTTTCTGGGCCTCAACTTCTTCATTTGTAAAAGGAGTAGATGAATGAAGGGTTAAGGGAATATACGATCTTCCCAGTACATTAATAGGCCTATGGGACCATATATGTACCCTTTTCCCCTTTGACCAGGGGCTATGTTCCCAGGTCTAAAGGTGATTGAGTATTTCAATCATGGATGTCTTGCTGTTTTAAGCTCTGGCCTAGATGACAGCTGTGACACATCCTGAGTCACACAGAATCCTGGCACAGGGCCAATCATGCTCTGGCCATATGGATCCAATGAAGTGCTGAAGTACTGAGATTTTCAAGCTTTACAGCACTGAGTCAATCAGATGCTGAGTCTTTGTTTGAAAACTTCATATATCTGGGAGGTTGGTATTTTGCCTTGGGGCTGGCTCACTCATGGGAAGAATGTTTTGCCTGAGGTCTTTGTGATTTCCCTGATGAAACTCTGGGTAGCCGTTGGTAAGGGGTCTCTGTGGCTCTGTGAATGCAGATGTCAGTGCTCTTTGGCCCAGTGATATATGCAAATAACTCTATTACTCTGTTAAGACAATTGGAGCTCTGTCAATTGAATTTTTCTTGGGTATTTATATATGTTTCTGATCTTTCTGAATTTTTTAATTAAAATAAGATTTTTAACCGTTCTGAAGCTGTCTTTCCTTTAGAAAGCAGATCAAAGAACCTGTGCTAGCAGCCCTCCTGTGTGCTGGTGTTATTGGTCTTAGACCTCCACAGCAGCTGCAAGTATCATTACCAATACAATGAATTAGACAGCCTCCAAAGTTGCTTCCAGCTTAAATCTATGACCTTGTGATCTTAGATCTCTTCCTCTCATTTCCCCCCATCTTCTAGTATTCATGGAAACCTAGATTTTCCAGAAGATATCATATCTTTCAGTATCTTCCAAAAGACTGGCTGTTCCTTCTCATACCCTTTGGTACAGAAAGTCAGGAGAAAGTGTTAACATTCTCCTTAATCACCATTTTCAGACAGTTACCTAGTAGCCAGCTTTCTCTCTTAAAATCACTCTATCCAACGGTGCCATGCTAAAGAACTTAGACTTGATTTCATTGGCAATAGGGAGTCATTGAAAATTTATGAGTAGAAGAGTGGCTTAAGCAGATCTGTCACAAGGAAGATGACTCTGGCAGTGATAAGAAGCAGTGGTGTAAAACCCAAATAGAAACAGATCCTTTTTTGAATCCATCCATATGCACATAACATACACACTTATGTATATACATATATATACACACACATATATGTATGTATATATACATATACACAATATATGTGTATATATACTTATGTCTGTGTAGACAGACAGACGCACACACAGGCTATATCTACCTATAGCCCAAAGAGATCTGTTTCTATTAATTTCTATCAATATCTACATAAAAT
>CM053598.1:151793796-151817611 GCA_028646575.1 Pseudocheirus occidentalis | reverse complement strand
AGAGAGAGAGAGAGAGACAGAGAGGAGAGCTAGAGAAAGAATAGAAAAAGTTGTTGAAGTTTTTTTTAATGCAAAGAAAAAATCCTGAAGAAAATAGGAGTAGTTTTGAAAATGATTATTTACTTAAAAAGTATTAAAGTATTATATGTTAAAAGATGTCATATACATATATACTCATATACTTAAGTATACCTATAATACACTTAAAAGCAGTAATGAATCCCTCCAGCAACATGTTGACTTTGTTGTTGTTTAGTTATGCCTGACTCATTGTGACCCCATTTGGGGTTTTCTTGGTAAAGATATTGGAGAGCTTTGCCATTTCCTTCTCCTGCTCATCTTATAGATGAGGAAACTGAGGCAAAGAGGGTTAAGTGACCTGTCCAATGTCACACAAATAGTAACTGTCTGAGTCCACATTCAAACTCAGATCTTCCTGACTCCAGGAACAGAGGTCTATGACTATGCCACTAGCAGCCCTAAACTAATTTAGAAAATCTCAAATTAACATTACCAATGTTGTATTGTATTTTTAATTTATTGTGTTAAACATTTCACAATTACATTTTAGTCTGGTTTTGGCTATACTCAGTTTTGCAAGAATTTGATGAAAAGTAAGCTGAGGTTTTGTATATATTTTCTGTTCTACTTTGTATGTAAAAATACCAATTTTATTTGTCATTTGTTAAGTTTAGAGTAAAAAAATGTGTTTACAAGTAGAAAATGCTGGATTTTGAGTCAGAGAATTTGAACTCAAATCTTAACTTACCATTTGAAATCTTTATTATTTCAGATGAGTCTTAACCTCTCTGGGATATTTTTTTTCCCCACATCTATAAAACGAAATTCTAAGATTTTTTCCATCACCAGGTCTATGATTTTGCTCGTTATTACTTCTCTTGTCTTGCTGGATCCATCTTCTGGGAAAAACCCAGGAATGGTCTTACTACTGCTACTAAAAAATGAATATGACACCTTAAAAACCTCTCTCTATTGTGACTAATGATGTAATGGAATTCAGTCTAATGTGGATTAGTTTTAGACTCCACCCAAAGAAGCTCATCTACTAGAAATACCGAGAGGATGCCTTATCATGAATTTTCTATAATCCAGTTCTTTGGGCTGGACCCTGAGTCTAGTGAAGTTCAAGGACAGGACAGTGAAAAGACTCTAATGGGGTCTAAGCAGCAGAAAACACAGTAGCTAATACTGCATAGGATAAAGGATGAGCTAACCCTCTTTGGAAAAGCACACACATGTGCTATTCAGACACATTTATCATAGGTTGGAATTTATTCACAATGATTCCCTAGGAGACCCATTTGAAAAAGAGAGAAATAAAACCTGGACTGATTTAATCACCCACGGAGGCCTGGAAAAGAAATCATGAAAGCTGTTCCTGACTTTAGTCCATTTTTCACCTACCTAACTTAGTTGAGGGTCTTATTGAATAAGGTAACTGACTAAACAGTAATAAGGCAAGTAAATGAAGATTTACTCTTTTATACAGAGACCTGTCATAATTTTTTTATTAATTAGTGTCAGATTTTTATTGTTAAAAAAACCCTATTGGGTGACATACATGAAAAAGCAATTAATTTCATTATACGAAAACACTTTTGGTTAAATAATAATAATAATAATAACAGTAATAATAATATAGCACGAATAAAAGTGAGAAGTGAATAGAGCACCGGCTCTGGAGTCAGGAAGACCTGAGTTCAAATCCAGTCTCAGACACTTAACATTTACTAGCTGTGTGACCTTGGGCGAGTCACTTAACCCCAATTGCCTTGCCTTCCCCCTCCCAAATCAAAACAAATAAAAAAACAAAAAAGAATAAAGTGAGCTTCTTTCTTTAAACATAAAATAATTTAAATATAAATAATATAAATTTAAATAAATATAAATTTTATGAATTTATATAGGTAAACATAATATAAATTCTTTAAACATAAAATACTTTTGGTGGACAAAGAGGTATTTCCTAACAAGCACCCAAACACATTCCCTTACAAAGTAAAATACATTTACCCCAAACAGTATTTTGAGTAAGCATAGAAGTGTCCTTTAACTTGGGCAGTATGGTACTGACATTAATTGTTGCATTAGATAAAAGACTTTTTTGCCTTTCCATTTTAATTTTATTTATATTATTATTTTCTAGTTCAGCAAGCATCTGTTGAATAATTACTATGTCAAGCATTGTGTTAAGTACTACAGACACAAAGCCAAAAATGGAAGTCCCTCTTCTCAAGGAGGCTCCTAGGTGGTGTAGAGTATAGAGCACAGGGTCTGAGTCAGTAAGATCTGAATTTAAATCCATCCTCAAATGCTTACTGGTTATATGATCCTGGATAAGTCAGTTGTCCTCTGTCTGGCTCAGTTTCTTCAATGGTAAAATAGGGATAATAATTAATAATAATAATAATAATGATAATAATAATGATAACACCTCTTTTCCAGGGTTATTGTAAGGATCAAATGACATAATATATGTAAAATGCCACACACACACAAACACACACACACACACGGACACAGATACAGAGTAAATACAAAATTAATTTTGGTTAGGGGCAGGAAAAATAGTAACAACCAGGAGAGGGGCATCAGGAGAACCCTTCTATAGGAGGTGATGTGTAGTGAAGGAAGCTAAGGATTCACTGAGGTAGAACAATGATCAGGAGAGATCATGGTAACAACTGGGGAGAGCCTAGCAAGAGAAGGATGATGGAATGTTGTTTACGGGGAGTAAATAGTAAGCAGGACAATGGAGCAGCTACGTGATGCAGTGGATAGAATGCCATGCCTGGAGTCTGCAAGGCTAATCTTCCTAAGTTCAACTTTGGCCTCAAATACTTCCTAGCTGTGTGACTCTGGGCAAGTCACTTAACCTTATTTGCCTCAGTTTCCTCATTTATAAAATGGACTTGAGAAGGCAAACCACTCTAGAAGCTTTGCCAAGAAGACCGCAGATGGGGTCATGAAGAGTCAGACTTAAGTGAGCAACAAAAACAGGACAGTTTGTCTGAAGCATAGAATATATGAGGAGTAATGGACAATCAATCTGGTCTTTTGACTCTGTTTTCTTCAGTTTCATTTCATACAAATCTTCCTGCCTCCTGAAATGATTCTGTTCTTTCAAGTCCAAAATCAGATATCCCATCCTCCAGGAAACTTAAATTGTTCATCCCAGATGGAAACGATCTTTTTATTCTTCAAATTTCTTTTAGAATTTTGCACAATCAATCAATTAATCAATCAATAATTTATTAAGCACCTGCTATGGCCCAGGCCCTGTGTTAAATTCTGGGGATACAAAAAGAGGCAAAAGACAGTACCTGCACTCAAGGACTTTACAATCTAAATCCTTTATTGAATGCAAACGCTTTGGGAAGGGTAACAACTGAAAGCAGTTATCAATCAAGATCTAAGCTAGCTGTAGTTCGGGACAAAGTTCTTCAAGATTGGGACAAAGGAAAAGATGTGAAGGAGAGCAGTATCAAGAGTTAAGAGGGGCATCAGATATAGGGGACCAAGACTCTACTCTGCATTTTTGCCAGGTGGAATTTTAACTGAAAGAAAAAGATGGTGAGACTGATCTTTGAGGATATAATTTAATAGTCCTGAAGACTGACATCTTTCCTGCCTGTCACACATCTCTGTGATCTGAGATTCTGTTTAAGCTGAAACCATTACAACGCTCTTTCCTGTGTCTTGTGTATTCATTTCTACAAGTTGAAAAGTATCAACTCTCACTATGTTTTTTTCATAGTTCTTTTCCTTGCATTTCATCTATTTTTTTCTCTTATATGTCCTGACATCATGGTCTGTCTTTTCACTAAATCACAGAATTTCAAAGTTAGAAGGTGTCAACCTGAAATAAAGAGGACTACCAAAATACCAACAAGGAAAACCTTTAATCAAGATAAGGAGACTGCACTTTGGAACACCACAGCACCAGGGTATTGGAGTGCCTGGAAGTGATAGATAGGTCAGGGTTTAAATATACTTAAGTATACAACAGGGAGGGAATCTCATAGAAGGCACAGAATCTTGAAGCTATTACATAAACTGTTTTGCGAAATACCTGAATGTCCCTAAAAAAGATTGGGGAGGTTGGGAGGGAGAGGGGTGGTTAACGTCTGGTTAGAACAGTGAACTACAGGTACAACAACAGGTAGTTTCCAGAGAAGCCATAAGATTGGCTCCAACTGATTCAACCTGCTCTGATCAGGGAGTCAGGATCAGATAGCTCTTCTATGGTTGCATTCAACAAAGAAGTCTCAGAGGCCATCAAGTCCAGCCTCTGGAACTGAATAGAATGTCCTCAGGAGTGTGCGGAGCCAGCTCATATACTCTTGTGAGAGCAAATTGTTAACTTTTCAGTGTGAACAGAAATTGACAACTTGGAAATGAGCAACATCTAGAAATTAGGGCTTGATTTATTATTTTGTTGAATGTCTAGACTTAAGAAAGAGAGAAAAGTTTAATAATACAGATTAAACTTCAAAATGTGTCATTCATGCTTTTTTTTTTAAAAGAGCAGGTTTGTTAAAAACAAATTTACCAGTATGCCCTTGCTTGATGACTATTAGCTATATAGCTTTTTTTGTTTGAAGAACTCTAGTAACACAGAGGCAGCCTAATCTACTAATTTCTAATTTCTACTAAATCTAATTTCAGACATTTTTAATTGTTAGGAAGTTTTGTTTTTCTTTTTATTTTCTCAGATACCAAGGCTAAATCTGTCTCTCTGAAATCTCTACTCTCTGATCCTAGTTCTGGCCTCTGGGACCAAGTTCAACAAATCTAATCTCTCTTCCGCGTGACAGGTCTTCACACTTGAAAAGAGAGTTTCTATTATACCCCTCCCCTGTCTTCATTTTTATAAGATCAGTATCTCCAGTTTCTAATTTTGATCCTCATGGTTTCTTGCCATTCTGGTTCTTGTCCTCTAGACCTGCTCTGGTTTGCCAGTAAGTAACCTAAAATATTCTGCCAGGAGGTGAACACAATAGGCAGGTCTAACCAGAACAGAGTACTTTGTGACTACCTATGAAAGTCACATAATTAGTGCTTAATAAATGCACAATGGCTGGCACATGACAGAGGCTTACTAAGTGTTTTTTTGATTGCCTGTCTTTCTTCTTGTTCTTCATTTTAATTGAATGAAATGGGGTCCTGCTTTGATAAGTTCATTGTATACCATCAGGGATGGGCAACACAGGAGAACAAAGAAGAGAGAATATATTGAAAGCTAATTTTAAAATAATTCTGAATCAAAGTGAATGACTACAGATCCCAGCTAATCATTCACAAAGGGATTCTGCTTGTCCCTTAACCAGTTAGAAGGATTTCAAGAGAATAGGTTGGCCACTTGAAACCTGGAGGAGAAACAATAAAAGGAACGAATAACAGGGTACACAACTGCAGAACAAACTGATAACAATTTCCAAGTCTTGTCCTGGACTAGACATTTCTCCCAAGCTACCAAACACAAAATGCTTTCCTTTTTAAATTTTCTTCTTCGTGCAACTTCAGTACAAAGGCTGTGAGGAACAGATGTTCTATCGGTGAGCTTAAGATTGGCACTTTACACAGGGTCTTGTGACGTGGCATAAATGAAGGCAGATATCTTGGCTTCCTATCCTGCCACATGGCTGGAAAATGGACCGTGTGGAAGTAAACAAAGACTCCATGACACCATGTCTGGCTCAGGAGGTCGGGGAGTGGGGGTGGGGTGTTAAATTCTCTAGGGTGGGCCAACATTTTGGCGTTTATTATCATCTTATTGAGTCCTTTATTAACGACTCCGGGAGTGAGTAAACAGCTTGATAATGAAATTTTCAGATGATCCTAAATGGAGAGATGGGACAAACACCAGCAAAACCAGAAGAATAACATAAAGGAGTCAGGGATACAGGAAGGAAAGATGAAAGGCAGATACAAGGGGAGAATCATCTTGGAAAAATGTAAACTAATCCATCTGGGTAGAAATGATCTGAAAACCAGACACCCATTGGCTGCTCAATCCTGGAGAGAAGTGTCAGACATGGCTTCTCTGTTGACCTTACTTTATGTTTAGATACATGTTTCTTCTGTGAGTTCTAGTATAGAACCAAACCCAGGCTTACGGAGGGAGAGAGAAAGATGTTGGTCCTTCTAGGGTGCTCCCATCATGGCTATGACTTGACTTTCATAGAACATTCTTTTTCCAGATTCCTCCTTCCTCCACCTAAATACATGCACACAATACCCTTACCTCTCCGAAGTTGCTTTAGGATGGCCGGAAAGACAGCCTGATATAGAGGGTAGTGCACGGGATTTGGAGTCAGGCAAATGTGAGTTCAAATCCCACCTCAGATGCTAGTTGTGTGATCCTAAGCGAGTCATTTAACCCACTCTGTGCCTCAGTTTCTCCACCTGAAAAATTAAGTAGTTGGATTCATATTCTAAGGGTTTCCTTCCAGCTCTAAACCTGTGAATTTATGAGAACAGAATTATAAGTGTTAGTCCAGGTGACAAGAACAAGTGTCTAGTGTGATACAGATAGTATACTAATAATAAGAAACTTTCTCAAAGCCAAGATACCCAGAGTTGGTATGGTCTTAAAAAAAAACTTCAGGGCTCCAGATACATCAAAGAAAATATATTCTATACTTTGGACAGCGGTTGCATGGGATGAGGAGAGTTCTATAAATGATTAAAGCATGCACTGTTTATATGTTGCAAAATAACAAATTCTGAAGAAATTTGATATTATTTGTTATTTTGTCCTATGAGCCTTATCACGGAAATACTTCCTTTTAATGTCGCTTGTTAAATCTCTATGATTATGATCTGATGATGATCAGAGAGTCTAACATTTTCCAGAATGCTCTGGGAGCTGACGTTTTTATAAGCTTGGAAAGTGTTCTATTTTGGAAATTCCTAGATGAGACTCCATTGAAACGTTCTTAATATTACAATACCACTAACTTGCAACATTCTGAAGAAAAACAGACTTGTTGGCTTCCTTCATGCTGGAATAAAAAACAGCATGGCACGTGCTGTAGTTTTCCTAAAAGTTCATCGTTTTGTTGTGAGTTGCCACTTCAATTAGAAAAATGAGGTCAGAAGACAAATTCCTGTATGTGTTAAATGTGTGCATGAATGAATGAATGAATGAATGAACGAACGAATGAATGAAAGAAAAAATATGTAAAAGTAATTGCTATGTACCAGGCACTGGGAAAACAAATACAAAAGTGAGACGGTCCTTTCCCTCAAGGAGCTTCCATTCCAGTAAGGGAAGTTCTAAAACCATTCATAAAGTGCCCAAATATCAGATTTGGTTACTGGGAGGTCCCTTTTACCTTTGGATGGATTTTTCATCTCGACCTATTTGTAAACTAGGAAAAAAGTGACCTAAAATAACTTGGAATAAAGAGTTTTATCTTATTTAGTGTGTTAACATTGTCTCCCTCATTGTAATCTCCCAAACTGTCTTACAGCTGGTTATGAATGAGTATTTCTTGAGCTGTGGAAATCTGTTGAGCAGTTTGTTTTTCTCACTGACCTTCACTGGATTACCTAAGTATCTGAGGGCCTGAAACAAATCTGTGATGGTATTATAAACTCCAACACTGAAAGTTTAAAAAAAGACCATCCCAACATAAGAAAAATGAAATTACTCTTGTGGTAATCTTCAAGTCCCTGCCTAAATTTTTCAGTGCCTGGTATATAGTAGGTACTTAATAAATGTTTATTGACTTGACTTAAAACTGCTTGACAACATGGACAGAGCAGGAGAAAAAGACTTTGGTAGGAAAAAAAGCCAAAGGAGTCAACATTCTGAGTTTGTGAGTATGAGTATGGAGGTGGTAGCATCATCTAGGGACTTGTAGAAAAGACCTGTTCTCACTTGTGAGGCCTTCCAGAGAAGAGCTGCATTTTTTAGTGGCAAGTAATCAATTAATGAATCAATCAAGATCTATTGGGGAGATTTATTGTGTACTATGAGGGAATAGTGATGTCCAAAGAAATATAAGAAATATTCCCAGACTCCCAGGAGGTTAAATTTCCCTGGGGAGATAAAATTAACACAGGTAACATAATTGAAGAGTGATTGATGCTGGGATCAAATGCTAGTAGTTTAGGTGATGGAATCTTTCAGAATTCATACTAATAACAATACTTACTTATTTAAGTGCTTTTAGACTTACAAAGCATCTTCCTATCACCTTTTGAAGGGAAAAGTCCAAATTGTCTTCTCAGTTTCCTCACTTTTTCTTCCCCTCGTGGTAAACTCAGGAAAACAGATGGGAAGTAATCCATTTGTGTCAAAAGCTGTGATGTTCTCTTTCTTATCAAGAGGTTTTCTTGTTCTTAAAGTACATAGATTTGGTGCCAGAAGAGGATCTTAGAAGTCATTGTGCTTCCCCTCCCATCTCCCCTCTTTGCTTTTTCTGTGGCCTAGAGAGAATAAGGGACTTGACCACAGTCTTACAGCTATTAAGAATTTAAACTCAATTCTTTCTCAATTCAGGGGCAGTACTGTACCCATTATACCATGTATTCACCCTGTCTCCTTGCTTGTTGAAGATAATAGGGTAAAAACTCTAATTTACCTCAAATACTAAAGATTAACTGTTGTCAAAGGCTCCCAGCTTTTGATAAAAGTCTTTAGTTGCTGGAATATTATTAAAGTGTTTTTGAATGTACTACACCGTGATTTACTTGGCATAAGTAACTCCTGGTGAGGAAACTCCCTCTACCAATGCAGATTGGAATAACTTCTTCATACTTTAGACCAGTGGTTCTCAACCTTCCTAATGCCGGGACCCTTTAATAGTCAAATGTGGGCGTATCTGCATGTGGGTGCACCAGCCTGGAGACGAATAGAGGAGGTTCTTAAGACCATCGGAAATATGTGTTTTATGATGGTCTTAGGTGACCCCTGTGACCCTTGTAAAAGGGTTGTTTGACCCCAAAGGTATCATGACCAACAGGTTGAGAACCACTGCTTTAAACAGTTGCTTTGGATGCCAAGAGGCTGATTATTGCTATAGTCAAACAGCTGCATTATTTAAACAGATTAATTAATCAAATAACTGGTTAGATGAGTTGAAGTGTTATTTTCATAGTTACCTTTTGTTATTTCTTGGTCATTTGCCTGTTGGTTCCTTAGATTTCTAAGGCCTTGGTTGATAGTGACCAAATTCTATAAATGATGACAGTAGCAAGTCTGATGTGTGGTTCAGTCAGTCATTTTGAAAGAGAATAAGAGGTGGGGTTCCATAATAAATAGGCCTGGACTTAGTGTAAGGAAGAACTGTGTTCAAATCCTGCCTCTGACACCTACTACCAAATTATTTAACCTTTCCAAACCCCATTTTCCTCATCTGTAAAATAGGGATGATAGCACCATAAATTGGGGATGATAAGTACCTCACATGATTTCTATGAGTATAATGAACCAATGTATGTAAAGTGCTTTGCAAATCTTAAATTGCTACGTAAAGGGTAGTGTAATAAAAGAGCAATGTGATATAGCAGGGGAGAGAATGTAGTTAGAACAGTGGTGAGAGTCTTAGACTAAGGAAGAATTGGTTTCAAATTCCTTCTTTGACATCTACTAACTATTTGACAATAACCCACTGGTTTGATTTCCCTGGTAATCTGTTCCCTCATATGGAAATAGAGATGACAATGATAGTGGTACCTATCCTAGTTGGGAGCCTTCAGTGAGATGGTCTATGTAAAGGACTACAGAAATGTGACTTGTCAATATTTTTGTTTTATTGACATCTCTTATTTTTATAAGGAACCTGTGATCCTTACTGCACCCATCCCCTCTCTCCTACCCAGTGAGCTATCCCGTATAACAAAACAGCAAGAAAAAAGAACATAAAAACAACATATCAACTGTTTTGGGGTTGGGGGTAGGGGAAAGACGGGGAGAAAATTTGTAACTCAAAAATCTCCTGGAAATGAATGATGTGAACAAGAAAACAAATAAAAATTTATATTTAAAATAAAAGAAACAATATATCAAACAGGACAGCACATGCAATATTTTATACCTCCACCTCTGCAAATTGAAAGGAGGAAGATGTTTCTCAACTTTTTCGAAGTTAAGCTTGATCTTTATAGTTGTATAGTGTTCAGTTATCATTTTTAAAATTCTTGTAATTTATCTTGTGATAGACTTTATGGACATTGTTTGCCTGGTTCTTCTTATTTAACTCATCAGCCCATGCATGTCTTCCAGACTTATATGAATTCATAAGAATTATCAGAATTTTTCATATTTATTTTTTTCTTATGGCATTGTAATAATCTATTACATTCATGTTTGACAGTTTGTCTGGCCATTTCTTAGGGAATGGGAATTGACTGCTTGTTTTTCTTTATTGGTTTTTATTTCATAGCAACTAGTAAAATGATCGAAATATGTTTATATTATGTAAGTTTTGAATGTTTCAGTTTTATAAATAGTAAATTTTATTAAAGTGTGTGGTTGAAACTATAGTTCACAGAACCACTAGAGGATCATATTTATTAAAAATAGATTTAAAAGCTTATCTTATTTGGACTGTTGTTTGGGTATATGTGATTTCTCCCATTACTGTCACTTCCTAAATTCAGTTTTAGGAATTTGAATCATTTCCATATATGTAAGATGAGGTGACTGGACTGCATGACCACTGAGGTGCCTTTCATTTCTAAATCTATGATCCAGTCATTTTTAAGCCAGCGGGAGTTCAATAAACCAGGAAAAACCGTGTATCAAGCATTTACTGTACAATGTATTGGACACAAAGACATATAATAAGTTGCATAATTATAAGATACAGTTATTGCCCTTAAAGTTTAGTGGGAGAAAAAGAAACAGTGATTTCTCTGTTGAGGTGTTGGTATATGTTCTTTTTTTTTTTCTTTGCTCTTTTTGGAGGAGGAAGGCAGGGCAATTGGGGTTAAGAGACTTGCCCAAGGTCACATGGCTAGTTTTTGTGATAAGTGTCTGAGGCCAGATTTGAACTCAGGTCCTCCTGAATCCAGGGCCAGTGCTCTATTCACTGCTCCACCTAGCCACCCCTGGTGGTATATGTTCTTAATGCTAAATTAATGCTGCAACAAAGAGTAAGTTTCATGACTTGGAGATAGAAGAAATCATTGCAAGTTGGGTTGATCAGGTAAGACAGTGAACTCACTGAGAAAATAGTGATTGAATGAGACCTCAAAAATGGATAGAATTTTCTATTCCATAGGTAGAGGGAAAATCAGAAAGTATCCTGAATAAGGGAACAGCATAAGCAAAGGTACAGTGACAGAAATTTGAAAGGTATGCTCAGGGTCAGTGATCAGATCAACCTACCAGGAACAGAGGGCTTATATTGGAGTGAGTGATAAGGTTAGACCAGGAAGTTGATGTCAGACTGAAGGGAACACTTTTCTCATATAAGACATGAGCAATATGAACTTGCTTTTCTGTGTTATTGAATGTAGGGGGTGAGAAATGAATGTTATATATTGCTGGGAAGTTGGCATTAACCCTGGGAAGACTTTCCTGTTTGATGAGTTTAAGAGAAAAACTTTACTCAGGATAATAGAGCATTGTTTGATACTCATGATGCATGCTGAGGACTTTCCTTGGAAAGGTCCTGGTGGGTGATACCAGCATTTAGCTTAAGTATTTACTCCACGATGCCATTGTCACCATATAGGATACTTCTGACTGCCAAATGAGTCCACATCAATCCTGTGTGCACATGATTGTAAGGATTTGTAGTTCTTTATTACTGCTGGTGGTTCTGGCTTAGTCTTGGCCCTTTGTCAAAATCACAGCCCTACGCAGGTCACCAGTTCCAGAAATCTCATACAGACCAGCTTTGTGCCCTTTCCATCATGCTGAATGGACTTTCTTGGCTGAATTTCTTGGCATTTCAAGACTCTTTTCATTGGAGACAGGTAACATGTGGCTGCAGTTGTAAGGGGCCTCTCATTTTCCATCCTGATCCATGTAGGAGAGCCATTGCGAGTAAAAATGAATTGAATAAGGCTTCTGTATATGTGCGTGTATGCATGCACATTTTTCTCTAGCTAGAGACCTGCTGTTTGTTAAGTAAAAGTGTCTATCATTTAGCATTGGAAAATTCTTAATTTAAAAATTATCCATGAAAAATTGGCGTTTGAAACAGAGGATGAGGAAATTAGTAATTTTCCCTTATTTTCTGCTCTCAATTACTTATAGTGTTGTCAGTGATGGGCAGAGGGTCATTTTTAAAGCTGTTTTCTCCTGTAAGAAAGTTCTACTCAAGCCATGGAAGCGCCTACTAGACCGACTTCTCTTGACCAGAATGTTGGGATTTCCAGCAGAGCATAAACCACTGATGCAGTCAGTTCTTTCTCCACACAGTTCTCCCAAATCCTCCCTACTGCTTTACATGCCACGCTCATTTCCCTTCCCATGCTTTTGCACATGCTTCAGTTTGGCATGTCCTATTTCCTTTTGTCCATTAATCCAAGGTTTGTCAATCTTACAAGCTCCTACTCAAATCTTGACTTTTCCTTGATGGATTCCTCTACTACCACATTCATCCTTCCTTTCTCTGATCTGAAATAGAAAATACCATGTTTAATCTATTCTGCACTGAGTTTGAATTCCTCTTACACTATTTACGTAACCATGAACATGAAATTTAGCCTCTCTGAGACTTTCCTAACTTTTAGAATAATAAAAATAATGGTATTTACCAAGTGCTTTGAAATTTGCAAAATATTTTCCAAATATGTTCTCGTTTGATCCTCACAACAATCATGGAAGGTAGATGCTATTATTACCCCCATTTTACAGATGAAGAAATTGAGGCCAAGACAAGTTAAATGATTTGTCCAGGGCCAACTAGAAAGTATGATCTCAAATCGGAGAGCAAATTTGAACTCAGTCAGGCAGATCTTTTTACTCCAAATCCAGTTCTCTCTTTCCCCACTCAGATCAAATGCTTCTTGATGATGGTTCCCATGTATTATGCTATTTGTACGTGCCCCAAGTAAAGGGAGTCACAGAATCACAGAATCTGAGAAATGGAAGGGACCTGAGCAGTCATCTAGTCTGACCAGTACGTGAGCAGAACGCCCACTGTGACACATAGAATAAGTGATTGTACAGTCTTGTCTTGAAGACCTCCAAGGAAGGGATTTCATTGCTTCTCTAGGTAGCTCACTTCAGTTTTGGACATTTCGAGTTGTCAGATAGGTTTTCCTAAAAGCAAACTTATTGGTTTTTTTTTTTTTACAACCTCTACCCATTCTTCTGATTCCACCCTCTAAGGCCAAACATAACAAATCTAAGCCCTCTGTGTGACAGTCTTTAAATATATGAAGACAAGTTATTGTGTCCTGCCCTTAAGTTTTTTCTTCTTTAGGTTAAACGTCCTGAGAACAGTACTAAACTTGTAAATACTCAAGAAATGGTTGATGAATTAACAAAGGAGGAAAGAACCGGACTCAGAGGGTCTTGCTTTGATTCAGAGCCATAATAGATTCCCAGCTCTTAGCAAGGAAAGAGAAAAAGAGAGGAAAAGAGACTCCCTGCCCCCCAAAAGGCAGCTTGTTGCTCATCTCCTGGCAAGAATAGTTTTTTTCTCTTCTGGTGTGTAAGAGAAAGGGGAGTACAGTGCCTGATGGAAGAGGATTAAACTTGGAGTCAGAAGGACCTGGCTTTGAATTCTATGTCATACACTTACTAACTCTGTGGACCTTAAGTAATCACTTAATGTCTCTGAACCTCAGTTTCCTCATTTGTAAAAGGGATATCTCATGGAGTCATTGCAAAGTCCAAATAAGATGATGCATAGAAAGTGCTTTGCAAGTCTTTTATAGTGCTATATAAATGTGAGCTAATAATAGTAACTCAATGAAAATGAGAGAACAAGAGTAAAGCCATGGCTATTTTAAAAACTCAGATATGTAACTTGTAAAAAAAAGTTGCTTTCCAGCCTAGCTTCTAGAAAATAAATTAAATACAAAGGTCTGGTTTTTTAAAGTTTTAAAAAAAGGTTTGGCTTAAATCATTACCATTCTTGAGAAGGTGACCAAATGGCTATGTGCACTCCTGGCTTACATACCAATCTTGAAATAAGGCTATTTGTCATTGTTGTTTACCTCTCCAGAAAGACTCTTGGAGTCGGGAGTCTCTTCTGGTGCTTCCACTGAGTCATTTAGTGATTCATAGAATACTCTTGAATGCTCTTGACAGGGGCTTAATGATGTACTTGGTTTCCAGTACGTGGTAGGCATCAAAGTCAGGTCATTGTGGACTGGACTACCAGCCAGGCATCCTTTGAGCAAATATACTTCTTTTGTTGTTTGCTCAGCCTATTGTCTAATAGCTAAAGAATTTTCCCAGCCTTCTTTGTGGAGGTTGCCCTACCTGAATGGGCACTTAAACACCTGTTCCTGCTTAGTGACAACTCGGGAAATCTTCCAATGAAAGATGATTGGTAAATGCCAAAGAAGAGGAAAAGATGCTGCTTGCAAAATCTTTGAGTACTTGTGTGAGAATGGTATGCCGATGAGCCGTGAGGGTAGAATGGTTTGGAGCTGCTGCCAGGGGTATAGCATCCTATAGGGAAGAAAAAATACAAAACATTGGACCTGAAGTCCCAAAGGAGCTGTATTTGGATCTTGATTCTGGCACATATTACTTGTGAGAACAAGCATAAATAATCTTACCTCCCTGATACTGTTTCCTTTCTTTCAAAGATAAAAATACCTTTAATATCTATCTCACAGGTTACAAGGGTCAAGTTCTTTGTAAATATTAAGATCATACATTTAGAACTTGAAAGGATATTATAAATGATCTAATTCATCACCCTAATTTAAAAATTATTTTTTCAATGAACAAATATTTATTTTCTCTCTTCCCCCCATTAAAATGCCACAAACCCTTGCAATAAATAATTGTAGTCAAACAAAACAAAACACCATCTCTCCCCCCATTGGTCATGTTGAAAAAATGTGTCTCATTTCTCAGTTTGCATTTTGGGTCCATTATCTCTTTCTGTCAGGAGGCAGATAGAAGGGGGTTAACACTGGATTACTGGACTAATGGTTGGTCATTGCGTCCATCAGAGTTCTACGTTTTTCAGACTTGTTTGTTTTAAAAATATTCATTGAGCTAATTTTTCTCCTGTTTCTGCTCATTCTGCATCATTCAGTCAATAAACATTAATTAAGCGGCTATTATGTGTGTGTGCTAAGCTCTGCTCATATAAAAAGAAGCAAAAGATTGTTTCTGTTTTCAAGGACCTCATAATCTAATGGGGGAGACAATGAGCAAATAAATGTGTGCAAACAAGCCATATACAGGACAAATACTTAAGACAGGGAAGGCATTAGAATTAAGAGAGGTTGAAACAGTCTTCCTGCAGAAGATTAGATTTTAGCTGGGACTTGAAGTCAGGGAAGATATTAGGAAGAGATAAGGGGGAAAACCATTTCAGATGTGACGGACAGTCAAAGAGAATGCCTGGACCCAAAAGATGGAGTATCTTGTTCATGAGGCAGTAAAGAGGTTGATCAAGTATTTAGATCAAAAAGTATATGGCAGGGGTAAGGTGTAAGAAGATTGGAAAGGTAGGAGAGGGCTATGCTACGAAGAGCTTTCAAGCTATTTGACCTTGGAGGTGTTAGGCAGTGAGTATAGGGGTGACATGGGCAGGCCTACACTTTAGCAAAATACTTTGGTGGTTGAATGGAGGGTAGATTGGCATGGGGAGACACTTGAGGCAAGGAGACTCACCAATAGGGTATTATAATAGCCTGGGTGTGATGTGATGAGGATCTGTACCAAAGTGGTGGCAGTATGAGAGAAATGAAAGGGTTATAGTTGAGATATGCTACAAAGGTGAAATCAACAGGCTTTGAAAACAGATTATATAGGAATGGCGTGAAATAGTGAGCAGTTGAGGATGAGATTGAGCTTGTGAACCTGAGGGTGTGGGAGGATAATATTATCCTCTACAGTAATAAGGAAGCCAAGAGGTAGGGGAGAAAAGATAATGATTTTAAGTTTAGACAAGTTGATTGAGTTTTAGCTGTCTAAGGGACATCCAGTTCAAGGTATCAGAAAGGCAGTTGCAGATGCAAGACCAGAGGATAGCAGAGAAATTGGAGCAGGATTGGTAGGTCCCCTTCATACATACCTTCTTAGGTTTCTCTGAAATTGCCACTTTCATAATTTCTTATGTCAAAATAGCAGTCCATCACATTCATATACAACAATTTATTTAGTCACTCATTGTTCATTGCTGTCCTTCATAATCAGAGAGGATCAAAATCACCTTATGATGTCAGGGTCATTGTACAGTGCATCCATTGTACTGTGGCTGATCAGACTAATCTGAACTCAGAAGGCTCTGTCAGAGGTCAGGCACAAATAGTCAGTAGGAACATTTGGGAAGGAGATGTCAAATGTGCACATTTCACATTTCTTTTGAGAGACTATTATTTTGCTTTGCTCACAGAGCACAGCCACTCACAGAGCATATTCAGTCACTATCCACCTTATGTTTACTAACTTACATTCCAGTTCTTTGCCATTATCAAAAGTACTACTCTAAATATTTTTGTATATGTAGGTTCTTTTCCTCTTTCTTTGATCTCCTTAGTGAATAGTAGTGATATCATTGGATCAAAGGGTACAAAGAGTTCAGTAACTTTTGGAGCATTTCTCCAAATTGTTTTCCAGAATGGTTGGACCAGTTCACAGCTCCACCAACAATGCATAAATGTGCCTATTTTCCTTCAGTCCTTCCATATCCCTCTCCTTTTATAGATGAGAAAACTGAGGTCCAGAGATATTAACTGACTAGGCTGCTCAGATAATAAGTGACACGACAACAATAAGCTGGTATTTGAACTCTAGATCATTGGAGTTCCCTGGAGTTCTAATGCTTCCCATTTATAAATGACAGCTGTCATTTTGTCTTCCATTCTCAATGTAATTAGTTATGGGGAAAGGAGGCATGGGAATGACTTCTAGATCTAGCAATCCCTTAAGGTTCCTGGCCCTAGGGAAGGGGCCTAATTCAGCTTTTTTGTGGGAATTTCAAATATATGCTCTAACTTTCCATGAGTTCATTTTGAAACTTAAAAAAAATTGTAAATACTCAGGTATTCCAATGTATCTGTGATCTAATTGATTTGCAAATTTTCTCCAGTGATGCGGGTTGCCAATCATCCATGCCTGCCCATCATGTATGGCTTTTACCTTTCTTCTCCCATAAATTTCTCGCAGGGGGGCTCCACTTCTGATACTTTTCATTTTTTCTTGGCATTGGGAGGGTACCAGTAGAAGAAGCACATTCTGGGTTTTTTAAAAATCAAGTCTTAGGAGATGTTCTGCTAATGTTACATGGAAGCTTGAGCCTCCCCTACCAAACTTTTGGCCTTTTTTTCATGGACAAGTTTGGTGGTGAGGTCTCAACTTGTAAAAGGGAACTCCTGGATGAGAACTTCCTATCAATACAGATCAACACCTTCCTCTATAATAAATATTTGTTTTATTTATCTCATTTCTTTATTTACTTACTTATCATTATTATTTAATTTATATAATATCTATATAGTATTTATATATAATAAAATATATAATACAATAATTTATGTAAAATTTATGTAGCACCTTAAAATTTATAAAGTACCTTACATATATTATTTCAATTGATTTGATAGTTACAACAACATTTTGAGGAAGGTGCTATTAGCTCCATTTTACAGAAGAGGAAACTGATGCTAATAGGAGTTAATGGTCACATAATCAGTGTGTGTCGGTGAGGACTCGAACCCAGTTCTTTCTGGCTCCTATGCCAGCTTTCCATCAACTATGAGACACCCTTCCCAGTGAACTTTTCTCCAGACATTTTTTTCCCTAGGAGTTGAAGAATCCAATACAACCACTAAAAACAAACTAAAACAAAAACCACAAACCTTCCCAACTACATATTTGTTTTCTCAGGTTTTCCCCTCTGGGGGCAGAGGTATTGTAGCTACACAAGGTTCTAGAGTGAGGATGCAACCTCAGCTTTCTTCTAGCGTCCAACCAAACTCCACAATGAAATATAAAAAAAAAGTAAGGAAAGGACCCCACAGGCAAATAACTTAACCAGCCAACTGTACTTTAAAGTTCTCATCTCCGTAACTGTCCCATTTCCCTAGGACATTGACTTAATGTTCCTACTCAGATAGCAGATATGTGGATTACTTTTAAATATTTTCTAGCTTATGTTCTTGAGTGAACTTAGCTTGACCAGAGAGCACTCCAAGAGGTCCTTTCCTGCTACTGGGCAAAGATGTCAAATGAGCTGTTCCATTCAGATTATGGGTACAAATGAAAACTTTTCCCTTGAACTAATTGAAGTGTCTTAGATGTGGTACCTTTGCATGCAGGTGGAAAGAAACTTTAAAGGAAGCAAAAAAGCACAAAGGGGTGCTATGATCTGTGAGCTAACTCCTTTTTCCTGGAAAAAGTATAGATGAACAAAAAATTATTAAAAATTTACCATATTCTAGGTACTATATAAAAAGCGGGATCATCTCCTTCTCTCAATTTTAATAGGAAAAGACAAGGCATGGAATGGTGGCCAGAGCAGAGAATGACTGGGAAGTTACAGGGATGGTGAATCAACTCATAAGGTGGTGAATTGATGTGCACTTTTCAGAAGCAATGCTATTCATTTGATTATTTTACTTAGAACTAGAAGTAGAAAATGAGGTTGTGGGGAGAGGCTGTACCTATATGGCAAGAGGCAGATGCTAAAATGCCTTGAGTAAATCACTGAATGTAATTTAAAAAAAAGCATTGTCTGGTCTGGAGTCTGAGACCAGCTAGCTCTAGAAGGTTAACTGAGTACTGGTAGTGGTGGTAGGAAGGTGGTATAATGGGAGTAAAAATGAATTGTTCACATGAATGTATTAATCCTTATGGATACAAACCTAGCAAGGAAGTGTTCTGGATATGGAAAAGTGGATCTTTTAAATATGCCTTTAAAGTGCTACAAGTTCCTTCGTAGTTCAGCAAAGATCACTCATACTATGAAATAGGACATAATGGCTTCAGAAAGTTTATTAGCAAGGTTTGAAAAACTACAATAACAACCAATTGATCCTGGTTTAATAACCACTTAATCAGAAAAATCAGATATTCCATCAACCTTGATTCCTAAATGAATATTAACAAACTATTACAAATAAATTAAGAAAGCAAAGAGAAATCTAGAAGACTCAACAGCAGACTCCAATGGACAGATCTGAGGCAGAACAGAGATTTGAAAGTCATATTCTGTTCTCATCATAAAGAAGGGGAGAAGTGAGAAGAAAAAAACATCAGTTACATAGTGGTGACTTCATTTAGTCTGGAAAGAAAAGTTAGGGAGAAACAGGGGACAGTTTCTGACTCAGAAGCTTTGGGAGGGGTGGAGAATTTGCATGTTTCAAGCATACTCCTTACCATTCCAGTAATAGAAAAGTGGCCTGGGAATACTGAATTTTTCTGCTTTGATGTAGAGTGATTCTGCTCCTGGAAGAGGAAGAGGTGGCATAGTGAAAACATTGATTTCCTTAGAGTTTAAGGTCCTGGGTTAGAATCCCGTCTCTCACATTTACTATCTGGGTGACCATGGGGGAAAGTCACTTGCCAGTTTGGTCCTTAATTTCTTGATCTGTAAAATGGGAATAATAATACTTGTACTGCCTCTAGAGTTGTTTTACAAAAGTGCTTTGTAAGCCTTTATTAAGCAGAAAAGGCATGTTATTATCATCAAACAGTTTTGCTGCTGTCATCTCCTCCCCCCTCCCTCCTGCCAGAAGACAGAAAATGAAGTGATTGTTCTTTTTGGAAATTCAGAGGATCTTGAGGTCATAGACTTAGAGTTGGAAAGGTCTTAGAGGCTATTTAGCCTAATCACCTCCTCCCCACCCCAATTCATAGATGAGGAACTGAGGCCCAGAGAAGTAAAATCACTTGCTTAAAGCCACATAAATAGTAAGCTAAAGGGCCAGAGATCAAATCCAGACCTTCTGACTCCAAATTCCATGTCCTTCCTGCTGTACCATGTCCTCCTGAGTAGACTTACTAAGTAAGAAATAAGAAATAGGACATAATGCACTTCAGAAAGTGCAGCTCTAGCCATTCTGAACAGCACCTACAGCTTCCAAGATCTGACTGAGAACACAGAAAATGTACACATTTTGTTGTCCAGGGTTTTGGTCACAGCTGCTGTTGTTAGATGACAAAAATTCATCTATTCATTTGGTGATTCAAGGACTTATATAAGTGCGTATATGTTCAGCCAGGTGAGTAGGAAACACCTTACCATGTTTTCCATATTTACAGTAATTCTTTATTTGTACCCAGTTTCTGATGTGGATTTCACCGTTCTTAGTCTTTCCTCTCTCTGCCATTGTCTTACCCAGTGCTCGAAGCCAAGGAGCCTGAACCACATATCTCAGAGGCTCTCTGGGGAGTGATGCCAAAATGCTCGTCTTACTCAGATTTCCCAGCTGTAACAAGTGGTTAGAATGAAATTGGTTCTGGATCCAAACCATGAGCCCCACTTTCATGGTAGAACTCGATGGGGACTTTTCTCTACCAAAGACACCTCTGGTCCTGACTCTATGTTGCAGACATTTTTTCCTTTTTGAACTAGTGGTATGTTGTTTGTTTTTTGGAGGGGGGAAGGCAGGGCAATTGGGGTTAAGTGACTTGCCCAAGGTCACACAGCTAGTAAGTGTTAAGTGTCTGAGGCAGGATTTGAACTCAGGTCCTCCTGACTCCAGGGCCAATGCTCTATTCACTGTGCCACCTAGCTGCCCCTGAATTAGTGTTTTCTTTACCCTCTTGCTTCACAACTTGTCTCCAGGCTGGGACGAATTAAGCTCATGGATTTGAAAGGAACAAGGGGATTAGCTGTGAATGGCTATATGAGTTTCAATTGTCCAGTGGCTTCCAGTTTGGCAAACCCTGGCAACGAGTAGGTTCCAGTTTCTAAGGTAGGGGCAGAGGTCACATCAAAGGGGCCTTTGGCAGGATTCCATTCTCACTCCTTAGTGCCCTGGTCGCAGGGGAATGTTGGGGAAATAGTTATTTGTCCTGCTCTGCTGGAGAGAAGGAATTCATTTGGCTATCCCAGAGAAAGTTCTGAAACTTTTCAGTGAGCAGAACCCAAACCCAGCACTAGTCATGTGATGCTACAAAATCTTAAATAAATTACGAATATGTGCTTTTCTTCCTCAACTTGTCTTTAGAACTGTGTTCTTTTTAACCTTTGTTTGTGTCATGGATCCCTTTGGAAGTCTTGTGAACCCTTTCTCATATAACACATATTGCTTGCACTTATAATTAAAGTAAATGTTAAATTTCCTAATTAGAGGTTAGTGAAGGCAAAGATATAATTTTTTTGTCCCATCCAAATTCACGGATCCCTCTGAAATCTTTCCACAAACCCATTTTGGGTCCATAGATACCAGATTAAGATCTTTAACTTGCTGTATTTAGACCTTTTATCTTCAAACAGTTGAGACCAATATCTTTCTTCACATAGCCATCTCTTAAGTATGACTCTTAGTAGCCCAATGCCTGCTAATAATCTGATTATTCTTGTCCTATGGAGCTGGCTGATAGCATTACTTATGTAGTTCTTGCTTATATTAATTCTGACAGATCTTATTGGCTGTTACTTACGGTTTTTGTTTGTTCTTCAATGCCAATTGCCTGTAATAAATTATGTTTGGTTTCTGCCCAGCAGGGCTCTATTTAATTTTAGGGATGATGGACCGTCATCAAGAGCTTCAAATAATTCACCCGAGTTTACCATGAAATAGTGAAAAAGTGGCAGGCTTGAGAATATGATCATGGGTCATAATGTAATCTAATTTGTGATTCCAAGAGAAAAAACCATATAGTGGGGTTCTCATGGAAGAGAAAGCCTCTCCAAATTTCTGTGATCAGATTACCCTGACAGTAACTGGGCAGCTGATTTTGAGACTGTTGTCAGAATGTCCTTTCTTAATCTTCATTCTAGCCAAAGGTTTTCATTTTCTTTCACCAACAGGCCCCAAAATAGCGATATGTGGGGAGGGGCTGCTTCCCTTAGATGAAGTAGATCAAAGCTGACTGGCTGAAATAACACTTTGCCTTGGTTATTTAAGGGTCTTTTTTATTACAGGGGCTTAATCTAGTTCTTATCCATATTTCATCTCCAAAACCTGCAGATCTCATGGTTCCTGAGGGCGAACCTGATTGTTGGGCTCTGTCCTTCCTCTCCCTGTTAGAGGTAATGTCCATCTCATTTTTATCTATATGGAAATGTTTGTATGACTGGACCTTTTGTGTGTACTAATTCCAGTTTTATCCATTTACTTTAAATCCATGGACTTATCAGATCATAAATCTTGATGTAGAAAGGACTTGAAAAGCCATGTACCAGGGTTGGGGAGCCTGTGGCCTTGAGGCCGCATGTGGCTCTCTAGGTCCTCAAGTGCGGCCTTTTGACTGAATCCAGACTTCACCGAAAAAATCCCCTTACTAAAAGGATTTGTTCCGTAAAACTTGGACTCAGTCAAAAGGTTGTACCGAGACACCTTGAAAGCCACATGTGGCCTTGAGGCCTCAGGTGCCTCACCCCTGATTCTGGTCCAATATCTTCATTTTACAGAAGAGGAAACTGAGATATATGGAGGTTAATTAACTTGCCCCAGGTTCCCAGTAGGCAGCTGGGTTGCACAGTGGATAGAGAGCCAGGCCTGGAGTCAGGAAGACTTATCTTTCTGAGTTCAACTTCAGATTCAGAGACTTCCTAGCTGTGTGACCCTGGGCGAGTCACTTAACCCTATTTGCCTCAGTTTCCTAATTTGTAAAATGAGCTGGGGAAGGAAATGGCAAATCCAGTGTCCTTGTCCAAAAAATCCCAAATGGGGTCATGAAGAGTCAGACACAATTGAAAATGACTGAACAACAAGGTCCCCACTGTGCTGACAGCCAACTGTCTTATGTGACGCACTATTTATGATAATAGACACCAGAGGCAAAATCTAACTCCAAGATATCTGATTCTCAAGCCAGCCAGCACTTCTTCAACTATATTCTGGTCCTGCTTTGACCTCTGACATCTGTCCAATTTCCTTAGGCTTTACTTTGGTTTTCTTGGTTGTGCCTTTCTTGCTGTATATCCCATGATCCATTACCACTCATTCCTTGGTGAGATATAAATTATGGAAGGACCAAAAGTTCAAAACAAGTACAGATTAAATACTTCACACATTATTTAAAGTACTTTTTAAAGTACTTCACAAATGATTTTCTTTTTTTAAAATAAATTTTAAAATTTGTTTTCTTGTTTACATCATTCATTTTTCATGAGATTTTTGAATTATAAATTTTCTCCCCGTTTTTCCCCTACCCAACCCCAAAACAGCAATCCCACTGTAAAGCCCCTCCCCTGATCTGATCTCTAACTTTCTGGTAGGGCAGGGAGGGTCTCCTACACCAGACCCTGTATATCTTAATTCCTAGTTGCAGGTATTGCAGAGCTTTAAATTCTAGAGTCTTTTGATTCCTCCCTTGTCACCCACCCCCACTGGAAGGACAAGCAATTCAATATAGGCTGTGGATGTGTGATTATACAGGACATCTTCATAGTGGACATATTGTGACAGTGATCATATGTCCCTCCTTCCTATCCCTCCCTCCTTGTTCTGTTCTCTACCCTGTCCCTGTCCCTTTACTGAAGAGTGTGCTTCCAGTGTTCCTCCCCCAGACCCA
>CM053598.1:151776180-151793296 GCA_028646575.1 Pseudocheirus occidentalis | reverse complement strand
GGAGTCAGGAAAACCTGAATTCAAACCCATCCTCAAACACTTTTACCAATTGTCACTTAAACAAATCACTTAACCTCTACCTCATCTATGAAATGGGGATAATAATAGTACCTACCTCTCAGGGATGTTATGATGATAAAATGAGAACATATGTAAAGCACTTCACAAACCTTAAAGTACTAAATAAATGCTAGTGGTGGCGATGGTGGTCACAGCTGTTGTTAATCTGTTGAATAGAATGCAATGCAATGGAATGGAATGCAGTGGAGTATAGTGGAATGGAATGGAATGGAATGGAATGGAATGGAATGGAATGGAATGGAATGCAGTGGAGTAGAGTGGAATGGAATGGAATGGAATGGAATGGAATGGAATTAGAACTCTGGTCATACAGAATCAACTTTCTATAGATGCAACTCTCTCGATCAATCATTAAAACAAAATAGTCCTTGTAATTGGGCAACTCATCCAAGCCTTACTGAGCATTTGCCAAGTGGATCATTGGTTGGGGACATAATTCCACACACAAGTTTTAAGTGTCTGCTCTGTAGAATATTCTGTGTTCAGAACTGAGGTAGATGCAAAATTGAAAAATAATATCATTCCTACCCTCAAGGAGTTTACAGTCTAATGGGAGCAGGAAGGATAAGACACGTACATATTTAAAGGAGTGAGTGAAGGGAGTCCCGAATAAATCTAAGTAATTCCTTCAATCGAGTTGATGAGATTATACTGCATGAACCCTTTTTAGAGGCTACTAAAGGGTCCTCCTAGCAACTGACTGAGTCTTGTGCTTCTCCTGATAGCCTATAAATAAAAATTGGCTATACTTCCACAAGCTCTCACTTTCCAATATTACTTCTTTGCCATTACCCTGTATTTTCTTAGGAGACTATCCTGAGAAAGGGGAAGAGATTTCATCCCTTTTCTCCCACCCAGGTACAGAAAAGGGCCAGTAGCAGAAGACAGTGAGCTGTCTCTGCTCACATGCATCCTGAGAGGAGAGTTCAAGTGCACCACATTAGAGCTCCAGCTTAAAGAAGGGGAAAGGATTTTGAACTATCTGTTGCAGAACCAGTTTTGGAAATTGCCTTGTGAGTAACCCCAAAGTTCAAGAGTTCCTGGGTTCCTGAGTTTGAGAAACAGATCTCCAAGAAAGAAATGATTATTTGTGATACTTCCCGGGGAAAGAGTAAAAAAAAAACCACATGGTCCCTTTACAGCTTTAAATTATGGACTGAAATTAAGTTTTGTTCTTCTTACTGTTATTGTTGGTGATATTTGGTGATATTTGCAGAGCAAAACTACTGAGTTCAAACTGCCAGTGGTACAGGAAAGTGTTCTCAAGAGTGAGGAAAATCTTCAAATGCTAGACACTTAGCAGCTATGTGACCCTAAGCAAATCATTAACCTCTCAGACTCAATTTCCTCAGCTGTAAAACAGCATTTACCTTATAGCAGTGGTTCTCAACCTTCCTAATGTCACGACCCTTTAATACAGTTCCTTATGTTGTGGTGACCCCCAAACATAAAATTATTTTTGTTGCTACTTCATAACTGTAATTTTGCTACTATTATGAACCATAATGTAAATATCTGGTATGCAGGATGTATTTTCATTGTTACAAATTGAACATAACCCACAGGTTGAGAACCACTGCCTTATAGGATCATTATGAGGATCTTTACTGAAATGACAAAGGGTCATCCCACCAGCAACCCCAAGTTCAGTTGGAGCCCTTTCAGCAGGAACCAAGAAGCTATTTGTTTTATGCCTCTGTATTTGTTCCTGGGAAGTTGTGAGCTTTTTGCATCATATGCCTAAAGATTGTCAATATCTAGTCTCCATTTTGCATATGAAGTGTAGGAGTTTGGGACCTTGTTGGACAAGTAGAGAAAACCTAAATAGGAACTTTACCTAAAATTTAATACGGAAATTTTCCTGGATTGACTCTGGGTGGGAACAAAGAGTCAGAGAGAGGTGCTGAGCCTCATGAGTCTCCCAGGGTCACCCCTGGATAGAGTACTGAACCTTTAGTCAAGAAGACCTGAGTTCAAATTCTGCCTCAGACATTCACCAGTTGCATGACCCAAAAAAAGTCACTTAACCTCTTTGTGCCTCAATTTCCTCATCTATATAATAGGGTTTAAGTAGCACCTACCTCCCAGAGTTGTGAGAATTAGATGATATAAAATATAGATAAGCATCAAGTAAGTAAGTACTACCTCAGTGCTGGTCCTGAAAGATGGATTACACATAACCAAAGAATAGTTAAATGGGTCAATAGAGAGCATCTTGAAGATTCGGCACTTTCCCTTGCTGTTCAGTCACTTTTCAGTCATGTCCTACTCTTTGTGATTCCATTTGGGGCTTTCTTGGCAAAGATACTAGAGTGACTTGCCATTTCCTTCTCCAGCTCATTTTACAGATGAAGAAACTGAGGCAAACAGGGTGAAGTGGCTGAGATACTGTTAGTAAAAGTTTGAGGCTGGATTTGAACTCAGTGAGACGAATCTTCCTGACTCCAGACCCAATGCCCTATCTACCATGCTACCTTGCTACCTATATTTTCCATTAGGGGAGGGAAAAAACAGGGGGCCATTACCCTGGCATAATGGGATTGTCCCAATCTAGGAATTTACCCAATCTCCAAGCCTGAGGTGGACCAGGATAGTGGCACGACCGGTGCTGATTATATACGTAGACCTAATTGCTAAGTATACTTCTGGGTTGCAAAAGGTAATGTCTGTACTGCTGGAAGGGAGCCAGTGGAGTGGAAGCTGATTATTCTGTTGATGATTTTGCTGTGCCCCACACTGCAGCTTCTCCTTCTTTATCCTACCTATTTCCTTGTGTTCACCCCTCTGCAAGAAAGCAGATGAGCAAAGGAGAAGACGTAAAACACATGTGAGGAGACATTCTTTATTACTTAATACTCCTAGTGAGGATAGGCTGGTAGGGCATCAGAAGATCTGGGTTCCACTATTGCCTCTGCTCAGTGTACCTTTCTGTCCTCACCCTGATTTGGAAATAAGGGTGGTAAGACCATATGTCCTCTAAGGCAATGTGTCATAGTGGATAGAGTGTTGGACTTAGGAGACAAGAAGACCAGTGTACAATAGTAACTATCGTAATTAAATTGTAAAAGTAACTAAATAGTAATTCTAGGCAAATCTGTGAATCTCTCTGAAACTCAGTTTCTTCACTTTCCTAAAGTAAGAGGATTTGACTTAATTATATCCACACACAATCCCTCCTGTTCCTAATCCTATGACCCCATCCAGCTCCATTAGTCTATGGTTCTGTAATTCTAATTGGGGAAATTTATAGAAATGAAGCTTTAAATTATGGACTGAAATTAAGTTTTGTTTTTCTTACTGTTATTGTTTAATTGTGTGTAAATTTCATTTATCTCAGGATGACTTTCATCAGAACAGGTCTGAAAATTTTCTCAGTTCATTTAACATTTCCTTTTTTATATATATTTATTTTCATTTAACATTTCCAATGAAAAAACTCCTTCAAACAGAAAAGAAACTATAGGAAAGGTACACTGTGTAAGTTTCTTGGTAAATTTGAAGGCAGGCAAAATCAGACAAAAGTCTGCCTTCCTCTTTTGTGTGTGTGTGTGTGTGTGTGTGTGTGTGTGTGTGTGTGCGTGTCCCCTTTACTAACTTCATGTCTCTTCTTTCTGCTTGGTCAATTAAGAAGCCCTATTTGATGGCCAGTCTAGTCTAAGCATTCTAACAAGGAAGAGATGAGGAAGGGAGGAAGTTAGGGAGAGAGGAGGGGGGAAGTGAATTAAGGAAAGAGGAATGGAAGGAGGGAGGGAAGAAAAGAAATAAAAGATTACAAGCCCACATTATTAACATAGACCCTGAAGTGAATTAACATTGTGACTGTTTTTACTGACACAACTCTGTCTTTTCCAGATACCAGCAGCACATAGGTTACAGAACATAAAGAAGACCCAATTGTCACATGCTTTCTATGTAGTGCACCCACAGTTATATCATCAGTGGAGAGTTTTATTAGACAAAGAAACAGATGCCAAATGCCAAGTATGGTGCCATGAAAAAGGAACAACATTCAGATAAGTTTTAATGTGAAGAAGGGAGTCAGAAAAGGCCCCAACATGGGACACTGACTTAAGAAAATTTGTAGACCAGACTGTCCAGCATAGACTGGCTTAGTAATTAACCAAGCAGACACATGAGGACTCCTAGAATGAAAGAAGAGATTATGAAATTAGTAAAGGGGATGCCAAAAAAGCAAGGCAGAAGGGTGAGATTTTGTCTCTAAATTTACCAAGAAGCTTACAGTGTACCTTTTTTCCAATTTTTCCTGTTTAGGGGAATTTTTTTATTGGAATGTAAAATAAACTAAGAAAATTTTCAGAAAATCATCCTGAGCTCCCTAATGAATACCTAAGTCATGGTTTGTTAAAACATCACTGAAAGCAAAGAAACAATAGTGAATAGCCGGTGATGACCCACACTATGCATCTGACTCACCTCCCAATTTAATCCCCCAAAAACAGTCAACATTTTATTCTGACATTAACAGCTTGCTATCAAAGAAGTATTTGCTAAATGGGCTCGTTCTTCTGAAACCACTACCCTAGGAGGAGAAAGCTACTCCCTGTGACTAGAAGCTCACTTTCAGCAGGAAAACTGGAATATCATCTCATTAAAGGAAAGAACAGCTTTGACTCCTCTCTCTCCTTGTGTTTTTGCTGTCACAACACGGTTTTAATTGCATTGTTAAGATTCGAGTCATCTCTTTTCCAGTAAGCGCCTCCAGCTGGCTCCCTGGCCAGCTCCTGGGGAACAGCTACTGGATACCTCATGAAAAACTCTTAAAAAAAAGTACCAGAAACAACTCTATTTGAAGGTCCTGGATTAGGAATTTTATCCTATTTGCCTTGGTTCTTTGTTGTTGTTGTTTCAGTTGTGTCTGACTCTTTTGGGGGTTTTCTTGGCAAAGATACTAGAGTGGTTTGTCATTTTCTTCTCCAATTCATTTTATATATGAGGAAACTGAGGCAAACAGGGTTAAGTGACTTGCCCAGGGTCACACAGCTACTGTCTAAAGCTGGATTTGAACTCAGGTCTTCCTGACCCCAGGCCCTACAACACCTAGATGACCCCCCATTAGTCTTGCTACTAATCTTTACTCATCCCTTATGCTACAACTAGACCAATGTTTCTTATTTAAAAAAAAAAAAAAGATCCCATCCTTACATTCTCCTAGTTAAAAGGCATCACTGGCTCCCTGTTGCCTACAGAGTGAAGTTCAAATTATTTTGCCTGGCATTCAGACTGTATCCAGCTGGCCACCACATTTGAAGAGGGATGCTAACATGTTATAGACTCACATATTTAGAGTGGTAAAGGACCTTGGGGATCTGTAAAGTTGGGAGTCACATCTAGGCTTTGTAGTAGAAAATCTGACAGTCACTCCACTTGCACCACTTAAGGGAGAACCATCAGGATAGTGAAGAGATTCAGAACCATACCATATAAGGATAAGTTGAAAAAACTGAGGCAGGTAGACTTGGAGAAGAAAATAATTTGGGGGTACACATTCTCTGACTTCAAATATTCACCAGGCTGCCACATGGAACTGGCATAGATAGAAAATGTTTAACAATCTTCAGTCAGAAAAAAGTACATGTAACATGCATTCAAGTTGTTCAAACATACATTATTAACACTTTCTTAAGTGTAGGCAATCAACAAAACAATAAACCAAGCCTTTATTTTTAGCATTTGCTGATTCACCATGTTGCTAATTCAGGCCTTGCCAGACAGTTCCACCCTCAGCCTCTCCTTGCCTCAGATTAAAGGGACAAAAGGTAGAATACTAAACTCCCAATGCCTTCCTTCATAGGGGGCAGAAACTGGGCTTTGGGGCTCACTCCACTCTGTTTCTGCTGCCCTGAATGGATCTCCTCCTGTTCCTTCCCCTTCTTTCTCTTTCTTTGCATCATTTTGTGCTGTCTCCTTACCTTCTCCCCCTGTCCTTTAGAATGTAAGCCCCTTGAGGGTAAGGACTGTCTTTCTTTTTATTAATTGTATTGCCGGCACTTAGCACAGTAAGTGCTTAATATGTTTTTTGATTGGATTAGATTTCTAAGGTATATGAGTGAATTTAACAATTGACTGATGTGCTAACTTCAGCCCACCCCTGGATAGGATATATCTCATTTGGCCCCAAAAGATAGAACTTGGAGCAAAGAGTAAAAGTTATCGGGAGGCCGAATTTGACTCAATTGAGTGAAAATTTCTTAATTTTAGATCTGCCAAAGGATAGAATAGGCTGCCCTTGTTAGTAATTATTCCCCATTCTTTATTCAAAGAAAGGCCAAATAAGTATTCATTCAAGATACTTTAGAGAAAATTCCTGTTTGGATACAAGATGTTTTGGATCTTGGAGAGTCTGTGTTTTCCAGGACAATGATATTTTGGAGTTGGAAAGAACCTCCTTTATCCAGACTTATGAGATACATAACGATGCATTAAAGTCACAGTTAGGGAACTCCTTTTACCAAGTTCAGGAACTGACTACTTTGCAACTGAACCTGGACCCATCAGCAAGAGCCCTGCAAGCTCAGCAACTTGGAAAGTTGCCAGGGGCATTGAGAGGTTCATTGACTAACCCAGGACAACACAGACAGTATATATGTCAGAAGATAGACTTGAATTCAGCTCTTTCTGACTCTGAGGTCTCTTCTCTATCCATTATGACATACAGTCTCTCAGGAAAAACAATAGAAATAATAAATAATGCTTATGTCGCTCTTTCTATAGTTTAGGAATTGTGTGTATATTTGTCCACATGATCTCTGTTGGGGTTCTTGTTGGTAATGGGTTGAACCGTCCTCAACTAACAGGCACCTGATCACCTTGGGGCAGAATGCAAAGGTTGCACCTGTTTGCCATAAGCAGGATTATCTCTCTGCATCACCTGGCTCGCTGTGGGAGGGCAAGGCCAGGGGAGGGGACCTAAGGGGCCCTGGAGAAAGGACTTAAATACAGGCTACCCGGAGGCAGAAGGAAGTCCAGCCATGCCAAGCTTAGAGAGCTAGAAGCAAGTGTTGTGTTCTGAAGAAGAGTTCCAGTCCCACGCCAAGCTTAGAGAATGAGACAGAGTTCCAGCCACGCCAAGCCTAAGAGAAAGTAGCAAGAAGCAAACCCTGTGTCTTAAGTTTTCTGTGCAGCTGTTTCTCCTGGAGAAAGCGGAAGCCAGAAGTCGGAAGCCGGGAGCCGGGGACGCCCGAAGCCTGTTGAGGAAGGGTATAGGTGAAACCTATACAGCCTGACCCCCAAAAACTGTAACAGATCTCCTTGCATTTTTTTTTGCTTTTTGGAGGGGGGGAGGCAGGGCAACTGGGATTAAGTGACTTACCCAAGGTCACACAGCTAGTGTTAAGTATCTGAGGCCAAATTTGAACTCAGGTCCTCCTGACTCCAGGGCCGGTGCTCTATCATTGTACCACCTAGCTGCCCTGATCTTGCATTTTACAATAATTCTGAGGTAAGTAGGAGTGTGCTGGAGTCAGCTATATGGGTTCTTGATAGCTAATCCTTAAGTGTTCAGCATAAACCTTTATGCCTCTGAAATCAGCAAAATCCTATAAATCAAGGTTTGATTTATTGTTTTGTTGATTGTCTGAACTTAGGAAAGTGATAGACAAAATGAACGTTTACCAGCACACCCTGGGGTGGCTATTATTATCCTAGTTTTATAGATGTGAATACTGAGGGTTAGAAACTTACCCACAGTTACAAAGTCATAAATGCAAGTATTCAAGACCACTAGGTCTTCATTCCACGTGGAGCGTGCTGTCGGGCAAATCATACTGCTTCCTCCACCGTCTCCATTCTACAGATGAGGAGATAAGTCTAGACATCACCCTCCTGCTATCCTTGGTCCTCTCCGAGCATGAAGGATGAACCACAACAACAGATGTGAAAACCAAGGCCAAAGGAGGTCAAGTGATTGCAAAATGATCCTCAGAGTTTAAGTGAAAAGGTAAAACTTTAATTCTTACAGGCCTCCTGCATGTGGGCAAGTAGATATTTTCAAGGGTGCTTTAAGCCAAATTGAGACCAAACAGTTGAATAAATCCTCCCTTTCCATTGTTAAATTCTTTGATCATGTACTTGTTTTTTTTTTCCTCTTTCTTTTGGGAAATAGCTTGTAAACACATTCATAATCCAACCAATGCTATTTTTCTGGCAATAATTCTGCTTCTATTCATACACATGCATGGATTTAAATGCCAGTCAAGTTCTTGTGCGGTTAGTATTGGGTTTGGGGGGGGTTTGGTTCAGTGTTAAAGGGCTTTGTGGTTTTGTTCTTTTATTTCAGGAAATATTAACTCGAGCTTTCCTCGCCATGGTTTTGCTTCTGAATGTGGGAAGTTAATTCTTGATCCCTGTTGCTGCTGTTCATTTTTTCTCCTGACTGGAGAGATACATCTTTAGGATCTGATCTTGATAGATGACAAGAGTGAGGTACCATTCCAACCTCCAATTTAAGCATCTGATACCAGACGTCATCAGTTATCAATGTTCAAATGCAGGCCCTATCATCTGGGGTTGTCATTCTTTGAATGAATACCATCTACCACATCTGGAAATGTTACTGTCTTTCAGCTAGAGATTTTAAGGTCTAAATGTGTCACTTCTCTTATGAGACCAGCTTAGATGTTAGAGAATGTTTTTTGAAGTTTCCTGATTTCAATCTATTGTACTTAACCTCTACTCTTCTCCTGAGTCACGTGTGAGGTAGAATTAGGGGGAAGACTGCTACACATATACGTGTATGTATATTTATATATATTTGCACACATACACACATATATTTGTATACATATATGCATGTGTTTATGTATGTATATATATGCACATACATACATGTGTGTGTATATCTTACTATCTGAACTAGAGTCTTTTCTAAAAGTCATGTCTGATTGTATTGCTACCTACGAGTTTTACCCTGACTCTTCTCTTCTCTTTACTGCTGCCTATGAGATGCCCCAGATTTCCTGGAGCTGGCATCTCTAAACTATTCCAAGGGTTTATAGGTTCGATGTAAATCCCAGTTCACCACTTGTAAATGTCTTGAGCTTCTGCTTATACAGATCTCTGGTACAGTCTCAATGGGTAGAGTCAGTGTTTTTCATTTACTGTGGTTTCACATTGCCCAGAATTATATTAGATTCTGGTCTCTTGTATCTCTGCATCTGATGACAAGATCATGGAAAACTGCATGACTTGATATTAAATCCATAATTGGGAATTTTCTTTACCTGTGTCAAAAAGAGTTGGTGGTCATCTAGACCTATCACTTCTTTTTACAGATGAGGAAAGTGAAGACCAGAGTAAAGAACTTGTCTAAAGGTACACAGGGAATAAGTAGCAGAGGTGAGATTTGAACTCTGGTTCTGTGACACCAAAAAGACAATCCATCCCCCAGAGATTCCACAAAGAGGATGAGAGGAAGATGTGACCCAGGAAAGGTAACTCTAGCTAAAGGATTCTGGGGGAGGGCCCTGGGATGATCAAAATATTGGGGGGGGGGTAACAGAAAACTATGAGTCTGGATATAGGAATAGCAGTTGCTGCAGGAAGCATGACCCCCTTAGTTATAAGCATGAAGCCCCATTCACCCCATGCTAGCTACAGCTCATCCTGTTATCAATCCTGAGTTATCAGGGCAATGATGTTTAAGGGAAGATGGACCTTGAATACCCTTCAAAGCATATATTTCAAAGCATATATTTCAGTGACTGCCTCCTCTGCCTAGGACCAACTCTAAGGGCAGTACTGAGGCTGCTCACAAGCTCTGCTTGTGATATGGGGGGAGGGGCAGGGAGAAAGAGAAGAGAACGTTAGTCATAGCTCCCATGTGGCATTTGCATGTGAGACTGTGAGACATCCCAGCTCTCCAAACCCACTAAGAAGTCACTAGCTTATAACTTGCTCTCCAGACTTCTCAGTTTAAATTCTACTTTCCTAAACTCAATGTACTTTCCCCTGCCCCAAACCACCACTGCAGTAAAAGTTTAATTAGTGAGTAAGAGGCTAAAAGAGAGAGAATGGGGAGAAACAAAGAGTAATGACATAGACCTTCCTCTTTAGGGGCTTACACGTTTAGTAGCCCCATCAGAAGATCTACATCGAGACATATAGATGGACAAGAAGACAGAGCTCTGGACTTGGAACCAGGAAGATCTGAATTCAAATCCTGCCTCAAATGTTTACTAGCTGTATGACCCTAGGCAAGTCATTTAACCTCTGTCTCAGTTTCCTCAAATGAAGAATGGTTTGTATGTCTGATATAATATTTATATCATATATATAATATATATTATTTATATAATATAACATTTTACATCTCAGTACTTGTGTATTTCCCTATTTCCCACTTCACAAGGGTCTCAAGAATCTACCCCCCATCTCCATGAATTTTAAGGACACCCATATGCCCTCTGATATGGCACTTTGCAAATGTTAATTATCTTTCTTGGTCTTTTGCTGTTCTCTGAAAAATGGAGATGAAAGAAGATCATTTGAATGTGCTTTGCAGCCTAATCTCTCTTTTCCTTCTCCCAAAATAATACCCAATCATGTAAAATGATGGTCATTTAAGCAGATGATAGTCATCAGGTATTTTGCAAAAGCAAAGCGTGCCATACTCTCCCAGTGCTTTTCTTTGAACTTGCCGAGCTTTCTAAAACACTCACACCCTCTACTCCATATTATTCATCCGGTGGCTAATAACAATAATAGCTAGAACTTAATATGGAGCTTTAAGCTTTTCAAAATGCTTCATTAAAATCGTCTGGTTTAATCCTCACAACTCTGTGAGAGGGAAGCATCATTGTTATCTTCATTTTTCATCTGAGAAAACTAAGGCAGATAAAGGTTAAATGACTTGCTCAAGGTCACACAGCTAGTAAATGTTTGAGGCAGGATTTGAGTTCCTGGTTCCGAGTCTAGAGCTCTATCTACCATGCTACCCGTCTGTCTCAGTGTAGGTCTTCTGATGGAACTACTAAATATATAAGTCCCTTAGGAAGAAGGACTATGTCATCTCTCTTTGTATCCCCCATGCACTCCAAGCTACCTTGCCTCATACATAGTAGGATATAAGGTTCTTGAAGGGGCAATAGTTTCATTTTTGTCTTTGTATATACCATCTTATTAGGACCAATCTGATGGTTCAGATTTGGTACTAGAACAGCATGAGATACTAGTAGACAATCTGCCATCTGACAAAAGGAGGTTTACTTCACAATATGAAGGAAAGGATACTCAGCAAGGATACAGAGTTGATTCAGTTATCCAAATTTGTATTTCTTTGAACAGAGCACCCACATGTAAGGGGATGACTCCCCATGAGGACAGTGGGAGAAGAGGAGGGGAAGGAAGAAGAGGGGAAGGAGGAAATGACATCATTGCCCAACTGGAAGTGGCCAGTTGGGTCCCCAAGGGGCAGCTATTACTCCTCATGGATTTCTGTTCATCCCTCATTCTTTAAGAGGACTGATGATATCAGGAGAGTGATATCTTGACTTGTAAGTGAATTGAATTTAAATGAGGCAAGACTGTGCAAAGTCACCAGCCTCACTCTCTCCTCCAGAGTCATCTGAGCCCAGTGGCCAGATATAGATCAGGATGACTGGAGATGGCCCTATGTGGTGGGAGACCTTGGCTTTTTTAAGCTGAGGTCTTTCCAAGGTCTCATTTTGTCTGAGGCAATTCTCTAGCAAGTCAAGACATCACCCTCCTGATGTCACTGGTCCTCTTCAAGAATGAGGGATAAAAAACAACCACAACAACAACATTGATTTAGTTAGGAGCAATTCCTGTGCCTCCACATGTACCAAGGTGGCATGTCTACTCAGAAACATCCATTGAGCCTAAGGTGCCTCAACCCCTCATGCACTGGGCATTAAGGGACCTGGAAGCTCCATCAGTCATTTAAGCCTTGGTCTCAGACCAGTTCATTCTTGAAGACTTCTTTCATTACTATTTAGGGAAAAATTAGCCTAGCCTATGTGACAGGTAATATTGTAGCTCAAACCTAGTACATAAATGTTTTCTGAATATGTTGCAGCATCCTGAACTTCAGAGAAAATACAAACAGAAATTACAAATAGAAATAATAGCATAAAGACCAACAGATAGGGTTTCTAATCATCTGACCAAATAATATATACATCACAGATCAACAGACAGATCCAACTATCTGCTCATTACATACATACATAGTTACCAAAGACAGAAGCAAGAACATCTGAGTTTTTAAAGTCAGGGGACTCCTTAATGGCTACCCAGAGTCTCATTTGGCCAAATCACATGGACAGTCTTCCAATGAGTGAGCCCAAAAGCAAAAGGCTAAGTTCAGAGTTATATATATATATATATATATATATACTTCTTCAGACTCAGAGTGCATCACAACCTCGAATGACCTACTGCCTAACTACAAAGTAACAAAAGGTGTGGGCCTTCCTGAAAAACAAGCCTACCCTAATTAAGCTTCCCTTAATAGGCTCCATGTGAGATCCATTAATGGGCAGGGAAGATCTTCAGTTCCCATTAACATTATAATCCTTCACACTGTCACTCAAGTAATCTTCTCAATGGTCCACCATTATCATGTCACCAACCCTACTCAAAAACATTCAAAGGCTTACCATTCCATTCCAAATAAAGTATTATCTCATTACTGGCATTCAAGACTCTCCCCAGTTTGGTTCAAACCTCCTAGTTCACTCATACCTTTTAAGATTCCCTTATGTGTGGCCTACATGTTAACCACATTGAATGACTCACATCTTACATTCCAAGCTGCCCTCCCCCACTTTCAGGGACCTTTGCTTACACTGTTTCCCAAGTCAGGAATGGACTTCAGTCCCAACTATTTCTGTCTTTGGAAGTCCATTCCTTCCTTCTAGATCTAACTCAGAAGTCACTTCATTTTTGAGGCTTTTCTAACAGACTCTCATCCATGAGCAAAAGGCTTCTCTTCCTCATGTACTCAGCCCAGGTCTCTCCTTCATGTTTGTATTTGTGTACTTGAACTTCACCCTATTCTATTATATGATCCTTGAGAACCAGACCTATGTTGTGTCTATCATTGTATCCCTAGCATCTAAAACAAAATCTTTCACCTATCAGGTCCTTAAGACATATGTATTGCCCTTGAATTTGGATTCAATAACAAGACTGAAGATGAAACTCCTGTAACTTTGAAAGCTACATGATGAATTTATTGTATTATATACATATTGTTAAAAAGTGAGCTACATTTAACTGAGAGCCCCCAGTTACATGTATAATCCTTGTTTTTTTCTATTCTACTATGTATATGGAAATACCAATTTTATTTGGCATTTATTGAGTTCAGAATAAAAGAGGTCATTAAAAATTAAGAAAAAAATAGATCCTCTACCTTTATGCTTTCCTTGGGGTCAGTGATCAGGGAAAGTGGAAGATTTCTAAAGGAGAAGCATATGGATAGAATGTTTTGCTGCTGAGATAGGAAGGACTTATACCATCCCAGAAACCGAGTAATGGTTCTGATTCCCATTTTAGGTTATAAGTAAGCCAACTACTTGGGTCCAAATATAACCATCATCTTTCTATACTAGGACCACACTCATTTTGGATACAGGAGGCAACTCTTTCTGCCTTCATCCAAAGAAACAGCCTATACCGGAACTAACAACCCAGGGAGGTGCCCACCTGCAGTGCCAAGTGAAATTCCATACCCCTACTCCATCCAGCTGCAGGCACCAATACCCACATAGCAAGAGGCCAGTGTCACTCCAGAGCCAGAGAGCACACCCCTCTCCAAGCCACAGAGCCCACAATTGGCTCAAGCTCATTGGATAGAAAATGTAAGCATCTCGGATGGCTTGCCTCCAAATTCTCCCAGCTGGCTCTTACCTTATTTTGCCTCTTTCCCCTTCTGAAATGTTCTCTTCTTTATACCCATGTTTTTAAGAGGTATTTAGCAGGGTAGACTGGAAGGCCTCTGATTGTGGAAGTGAGAACCCAGGTGAGAACTTCCTTTCTATCATCAACTCCCACACTATTCCCTACGTCAGTATTTTCAGAGGTGTCTGGACACAAGGTATATCTGAAGCATCAGAGGATCCTAAGTTTCAAGGTGAAAAGGGCTTCAGAGGAAATGAGGAAATGGAACTCCAAGAAAGTTAAGTGACTTATTCAGTGGCATCTGGGTAATAAATAAAAGAGGTAGGGATTCAAATCCAGATTTTCTGACTCCAAGTCAAGTACTTTTTCCACTGTGCTATACTGCCGTGTGAGATCCAGGAAAAAGATTTTCTAGAAGCTGAAAACCTACTAAGCCCACTCTCAACCTCTTAGTAGATTTTAGGGCAGTCTCCAACACTCCATGTCTTAAATTCTTCCCTTCTTTCTATCTTTTCTCCTTACCTGCCTAGGTTGGTACCCAGTCAAGTTAAGATATTTCATGCACTCATTCAACAAACAGTTATTAAGTGGGATGTTACAATGGAAAGAATGTTAGTTCTAGAGTCAGAAACCCTGAGTTCAAATTCTGTCTTTGGTTCTTTCTGTCTATCTCACCTTGGGCAAGTCACTTAACATAACCATTGAGATGTTTTTTAATGTAATTCTTTGTCTATGTACCTCTTACTTCTGTTTGTGGGTCCTTATAGAAGTGAGACAATACCTGCTAGCTCTCAGGGCTCCAGCAAAAGGGGTCCAGACAGAGAGTCACAAGCTGCCCAAGTTAACTGAAGTTCACAAAGGCTCAAACCAAGGAGGTAAAATGATAAGAAAAAAAAAAAGATGCCTCCCATGAGTTAGTCTCCTTATAATTAATAGATGGATTGGCTGGGGGGGGAAAATCTGATTGCTTAATAAGCATTTTCTCAGCACTTGCTGTGCAGAGAACATTACATTAAGCACTATGGGAAAATGAAGAAAACAATTAAAAGCTAACTACTGCCCTATAACAGCTTGTGATCTATTTGGGGGACAAATAGGTCCTAATTTTCTAAAAGGTAGAAGGAGCCTGATTCTTCCTACTACAGGACAATGAACTTGCCTTGAGCTCCTGGTTGTTGTTGTCATTGTGGTGGTTGTTATTACCATTGAGTCTTTCAATGGTGTCCAACTCTCCATAACCCCATGGACCATAGCACACAAGACCCTTCCATCCCTCTACCGTCGTTCAAAGTCTGTATTTCCATGACGGTATCTATCCATCTCATCCTCTGGTGTCCACTTTTCCTTTTGCCTTCAATCTGTCCTGGTAACATTCTAAAATTTGCTCCAGTTATTCTGGAAAGCAATCTGGAACTATGTCTAAAAAGTTACCAAAATATGCATAGTCTTCGATATAGTTTTCACCACTACTAGATTCATACTCCAAAGAAACCAAAGAAAGAAGAAAAAGATTTATAGGTATGAAAATATTTATAGCAGCTCTTTCTGTAGTAACACAAAATCACAAACTAAGGGGCTTTCCTATTTATTTGGGAATGGTTAAATAAATTGTGATATAGGAATGTAATGGATTATTACTGTGTCATAAGAAATGATGGAATAGTTTCAGACAAAACTAGGAAAGCTTCTATGACTCAAAAGAGAACAAAGTGAACAGAACTAGGAGAAAAGTAACTTTGAAAGACTTTGGAACCCTGAGCAACACAATAGAAAATCTCAAATCCAAAAGAGTGATGGGAAACCACACCACTCACCTCTGGACAGAGAATTCGTGAATTGAAAATGTAGAGGGGGAGGCAGAGCCAAGATGGTGGTGTAGAAGCAGCAAGGTCCCACAGCTCCTACACCGCCACCCTAAACACCCATAAAATATGAGCCCACACAAAGTTTAGGACTCTCAGATTCACAAAAATACAGAAATCACATCTCTCGCTGAAGGCAGCTCGGCCCCAGGGGCTCAGCACGGCGCCCGGCAGCTGAGGCTGGCCCAGCCTGAAGCCAAGACTGGGGCCAGGCCTGGGGCAGTGGGAAGGAGCCAGGCTGAGCTGAGCTGAGCCGTGCCACAGCCAGTCTTCAAAGGAGAGGATGTACAGCCTCTAGCACCTCCACATCTGCCAAGGTAGGAGGAACGGGACAGGAGAGGGGCAGCTTGCACTGGAACAGAGACCAGCCCAGCGCAAGACCGCAGCTGCAGCCAGGCCAGGCCCCATGGTGGTCAGGAGGAGCCAAGCCTCCCAAACCGCAGCTTGAGTCTACTTTAGAGAAGATCTATTGCACCTGAGGGAATCTTCACATCCAGTAAACAAGGATTGGATGGTCAGTGAAAGTGAAAGTGAAACTTTGAAAACTAATTTGGGGGAGGAAAAGCAGTTTGGACAATCTGCCCCTGGGGCAAGGAAGCTGTGGGGGAGGGGAACTGCTGGAAGCAGCGGCGGCACCCACCAGGCTGCTTCAGAGCCCCTGTCCTGCAGACCCCGCAGGGGGGCTGAATCGATTGATCAGGGCCAAGTGCTCTTGTGTTGAGCAGCCTGGATCCAGATCATGGTCTTGGGCAGTGGTCCTCGGGTGTGCTTTCAGCAAGCCAAAGCTAGGAGGACTTGCAACACCCCCCTAATAGCTCCAGGAGCTGGGAAAAGCCCAGCGATTTGGAACACAGCTTTCCCCACTGGAAGCAGAGTTTCACAGAGCTAAAAACAAAAACCCACGAATTAACTGACCAGCCAACATGAGGAAAAGGAAGCAAAATAAGAACAGCAATAAAACTCTAGAATCCTTTTTTGTGGACAAAAAGGATCAAAGCATGGAACAGGAGGAAGAGAACTCTGTCAGAACTCCCACACCAAACGCTTCCAAGACACTTGAAGAATGCCTAGAAGCTATACATCAATTGAAAAAGGACCTTGAAAACCAAATAAGAGAAATGGAGGAAAAATTGGGAAGAGAAATGAGAATGATGCGAGAAAACCATGAAAAGAAAGTCAACAACCTGACTGAAGAAAACAACACTCTAAAGAATAGATTAACTCAAATGGCAAAAGAGGCCCAGAAAGCCAATGAGGAGAAGAATGCCTTAAAAAGTCAAATTTCCCAGATG
>CM053598.1:151759769-151775680 GCA_028646575.1 Pseudocheirus occidentalis | reverse complement strand
AGGGGAGGGCAGGGTCTGGGGGAGGGATGCTGGAAGCACACACTTCAGTAAAGGGACAGGGACAGGGTAGAAAACAGAACAAGGTGGGGGGGAGGGATAGGAAGGAGAGACAGATGATCACTGTCACAATATGTTCACTATGAAGATGTCCTGTATAATCACACATCTACAGCCTGTATTGAATTGCTTGTCCTTCCAGTGAGGGTGGGTGACAAGGGAGGAACCAAAAGAATCTAGAATTTAAAGCTCTTCAATACCTGCAACTGGGAATTAAGATATACAGGGTCTGGGGTAGGGAAACCCTCCCTGCCCTACCAGAAAGTTAGAGAGCAAATCAGGGGAGGGGCTTTACAGTGGGATTGCTGTTTTGGAGTTGGGGTGGGGGAAAGACGGGGAGAAAATTTGTAATTCAAAAATCTCATGAAAATGAATGATGTAAACCAGAAAATAAATTTAAAAATTTATTTTAAAAAAAGAGAAAGAAAATGTAGAGACATACATTTTCCAGTATGGTCAATGAAAGTAGTGATTTTGTCAGACTATGAGGTCACATCCTGAGAGATTTTATTGGGTCTGGATTTTATCTTTTTTAAAAACTTGCATAGTGTTGGGGGTGGGGAGTTAGTTAGAGGCAGAAAAATAAGCAAATAAATAAATAAATGAATAGATGAATAAAAGAATGGATTTTTAAAATAAAGAAATTGTAAAATTTATTGATTAAAGACATGGTTTGTGAACATTTAGAAGATAAGGAAGAGGATATTGGGAATAATAAGCTAAAATGATTTCTTCAAGAATAAGCCATGATCAGCATTGGTCCTGGAAAAGAGATGAAACATACTTTGCTTGTCTTTCTAGAGGAAATCATGAGAAGGGAATGTTGCACACATCAACAGAAGCTTTGCAAGCCAGTTCTAGCTAGACATTTTTCTTTGTTATAAGGAAGGATATGAAAGAAGGTAGTAAAGGAATGGTAACATAAAGACACTAATGTAAAGTAAAACACAAAGGAATCCATAAAATTTTTTTAAAGAAAAGTCACAATAAACTAACCTAAGGTTAATTGATTTCATTTTATATTCATTATATATTCAATATTCATATTCAATATATATTCATTTTTTGATAGAATTACTGGACTGATAATAAAAACTCATGTTTACAGATCACTTTAAGCTAGCAGGCAGCTAGGTTACACAATGACCAGGGAGCTGGATTTGGAGTCAGGAAGACCCCAGTTCAAATCCAGGCTTGGAAACTTACTATCTGTGTGACTCTGGGCAAGTGATCCTCCATCTGCCTTAGTTACTTCATTTGTAAAGTGAGAATAATAATAACACCGACCTCCCTTAAAGCATTTTCCTCAAAACAATCCTTAGAGTTAGGCATAATAAGTATTTTTTTTCTTCTTCTTCTTTTTTTTTGCTTTTTGGAGGGAAGAGGGCAGGGCAATTGGGGTTAAGTGACTTGCCTAAGGTCACATGGCATGATAAGTATTCTTATCCCTATTTTAGAGATGAGGAATTAACTTGGCCAATCTGAATACTGGTAGTCTTGGAACAGGGGCTTAAGAATCTCCTGATTCTTATCCTTCCACTGAACCTTTCCTCCTCCACTCAAGGGTAAGGATATGTTATAGACAGAGTATACCTGGATTTAGATTATACTTATGTCAAAGTAGATCAATTAAGCATTTACAAAGAACCTACTATGTGCCAAGTCCTGTGCTAAGTGCTGGGAGGAAAAAAGAAAGGCAAATACTAGTTTCTACTTTCAAGGAGTCCAGGGTCTAATGGGCAACATGAAAAGATGTGGCCTAGATAGATAGATTCAGAACTGATAGAACATCAGGCCTCAAAGAAAGATAATTGATAGATCAAAAATTCAACCTGGAGGGAAGTTGATACATTCTTGTCTTACTCTAGCAGATATTTCAGAAATCTATTCTTGGCTCTATTCTATTTTTTAAAATTTCAGCAAGTTTGATGAAGCTTTAAATGGCAGAAGTATCCATTTCATATGACAGAAAGTTAGGAGGGATAGATAAAAGATCAGAGGACAAAATCAGCGTCTGAAAATATCTTGACAGGTTAGAACAATGAGCTGAAATCTAATAGCTGGCAATTTAATAGAAGTAAATATAGTGTCCTACATGGATTCAAAAGTCAGCATCAAGAGTATTGGAAGGAGAAGCTATGAGTAGACAAAAATTTTTATGAAAAAGGCCGGGGGCGGGGGAGGGGAGAAGGGAGAGAATGAATGAATTACAAGATCAGTATTGGTCAACAGTGTGACATGGCAGCTGAAAAACTGACATTGGGTTGGATTTTCTTTTTTTTATTTTTTTGGGGGGGTTGGGTTTTCTTAAAAGATGTTTGATGCTCAGAACAAGGGAAGTTATTGTCCTCTCTATTCTTCCCTTTTATGATGCATCTGGAGTATTGTGTCAGAACATGCATGCAACATTTTAGGAAGAATATCAGCAAACCGGAAAGCAAACAGAGGAGGGCAAACAGGACAAGAAAGGGATTCAAAACTTTCCCATTAAGGGTATACATTGAAATAACTAAAGATGTTTAACTTGAAAAAGAAAACACTTGAAGGAGATCTGATAGTTTCCACCAAGTATTTGAAGAAGGATTAAGCTGGTTGGGTCTCGTCCCAGAAGGTAGAACTTAAGAGTAATGAGTGTATATTTTAAGTTTATGCATTTGGGGTCCACTATAAGGGAAGAAAAGTTAAAAATTAGAGCCATTCCAAAGTGGAATCAAGTGCCTTGATAGATAGTGGATTACCAATTCCTAGAGGTTTTTCAGTGGAGGTTGAATGAACGCTTTTCAAGGACTCCTATTCAAGTATATGATGAATTAGATATCCTCTGAGATGCCTTCTTAGAGTTTATAATTTTTCAGGTGTAAATTAGAAACAGAAGAAAGTTAGCAGCACACAATCCAGGCTCAGGCTTCCTGGGCTAGTTCTATCAAAGATTCCTTGAACCCAACCTGGACCTGCAAACAATGAAGTACAATCAGTTGCATTGTGAATTTTAAGTTATAGTAGTACTTCACAGGATAATCCACAGTGTATCGGAAGTTTTTCTGTCTATCTACTTGTACAGATATCTATTATCTATTTGTACAGTGTGCAAATTTCTCGGTGTGTCAAACTAATCTTCTAGGTTCAACTGGGGTTAAGTGACTTGTCCAAAGTCACACAGCTGGTAAGTGTGTCAAGTGTCTGAGGTCAGATTTGAACTCAAGTCTTCCTGATTCCAGGGTCAGTGCTTTCTTCACTGCACCACTTAGCCGCCCTGTTTCATGTTATTTCCACTGGAAAAAAACCATGTCAGTATGGACAAGAAAGAGACTGACCTTTGAAGCTGTCCTGTCATACTTAATAGAAATGTGGACATCTTACTTGAAACCTATCTCTGGACTATTCTAAGTACAATCATTCTTGTCTCTCTTTCTCCTTGTTCCTCTTCCTCATTCTGACCCAAAACTTAGAGGTAAAAAAGGACAGACTGAATATCAAGTGACAGTATGAATAAAAGAGTGCTAGATCTGAAGTCAGGAGAACTGGCTTAAAGCCTGATTCCGACATTTGCTTGCTTTGTGATTCTAGATCATTTTACCTTCTTGAAACCATTTCCCTGTGTGTAAAATGTGCAAAACTCATCTCACAAGGTTGTTGTAGGGGAAGCACTTTGCAAATCTCAAAGCACTTTGAAAATATGAATATTTATTATTGGAGGAAGGGGCTGTACACAACAAGAAAAAGATAAGGTAGGAGATAGTGGCATGTCTTTCCTTTTTTTCTTCCACATCCCATCAGACTCCTTTTAGGGAAAGAAAGCTTATCTCTTTCTTCTGAAATTTACATGCCTACTCACTCTTGGGCATGGCCGCTATACCAGAAATTCACTCCCTTATCACCTTCCACCTCTTTGAATCCTTTACTTTCTTCTGGATTCAATCAAGACTCACTGCTTTCTACCAGAAGACCTTCCTTACCCTTCCATCCATCAGCTGGTATTGCTCTCACCCCCAAAAGGAACCTGTATTTATTTTGTATATGATGTATACACAGAATCATTTATGTATATATTGTTTATTCAAAAAGAGTGTAAGTTCCTTGAGGGCAGATACCATTTTATTCTTTGTACATGGCAGGTGCTTAATAAACACTTTTTTATGGATCAAATGATAGGTTGATGACAAAGAAGGAATGATAAGACCCTAAGGGACTAAAATTCTCTATTAGGATTCTATGATTTCACCTGCCTTTCGCAGGAAAGAGACCTTAATTGATTTTGCAGCCTAGTTAAATTTATTAAAGGAAGTTAAGTGTTGACACCATTTCCTAACAGCAGGGCAGGGTTCTTGGACTGTCTAAGTCACCATTGGAAAACATTGAGGTGAGTGTTTAACATCTGATGCAACTTGGTAAAACTTGAGTTTGGTTTGGGAAGAGTTCAGTGAAGCATGTAACGTCAACGAAAAGTCTTAAATTTGCTATTGAAAACTGGCTTAACCAAATTTCAAGATCCTTGACTATACTTCATATTCTGAGAAGAGCCTTAGATGTTGATAAACAATGTCCAGAGCTGTTCTTTGGCCTTGATAGAATATAAATTCCTTGAGTTTTTTTTTCTTTTTTGTGTTTGTATTATTGGCACCTAACACTTTGCCTGGTATCTATAGGGCATGAAGGATGGACATGTGATTTTATTTTTTATAGGGAACTCCTACTATCTAATACAGGTGGACACCTTTTTTACAGCTTGCAGAGAGTTGCCTAGAGCCCTCAGGTTAGGGGACTTGCCTGGGGTCACATAACAAGTCTATGTCAGAGGGAATATTTGAACCTGTTTTCCTACTACTTTCTCCATCCACCACACCATGTTGCCTCTCATATAGTAAATGAGTATATACTAAATAATGCTTCTTCATTGATTAAAGGTCTTCAAAAGACCCAATAACTTTATTCATGCCCATAATGCCTTTGATTATCATAACTATGTACATAGTTTAATCTTCCCTTACCGTCTTGAAAGTGGTCAATGACATACTATCCCAAACCAACCAGGTGAGAACTTCCTTTCTATCTTCAACTTCCACACTAATCCCCACTTCAGTATTTTCAGAAGTGTCTGGATTCAAGGTATACCTGAAGCATCAAAGGATCCTAAGTTTGAGGTGAAAAGGACTTCAGAGGAAATGAGGAAATGGAACTCCAAGAAAGTTAAGTGACTTACTCAGTGGCACCTGGGTAATAAATAAAAGAGGTAGGGATTCAAATCCAGATTTTCTGACTCCAAGTCAAGTACTTTTTCCATTGTGCTATACTGCCTCTTCACAGTTAAGGGGACTGTATTTCAGCTGTGTGAGAGCCAGGAGAAAGATTTTCTAGAAGCTGAAAACCTACTAAACCCACTTTCAAGCTCTTAGTACAGTGGTTCTCAACCTATGGGTCGCAACCCCTTTGGGGGTTGAACGACCCTTTCACAGGGATCACAGAGGTCGCCTAAGACAATCGGAAAACACATATTTCTGATGGTCTTAGGAACCAAGGCACGGCTCCTCTATCCCTCTCCAGGAGGGTTCACCCACATGCAGATACACCCACATACAAGTATTAACGGGTCACAGCATTAGGAAGGTTGAGAACCACCGTCCTACTAGTTCCAACACTCTATGTCCTAAATTCTTCCCTTCCTTCCATCTTTTCTCCTTACTTGCCTAGGCCGGTACCTAGTCAAGTTAAGGTATTTTGTGCACTCATTCAACAAACAGTTACTAAGTGGGATGTTACAGTGGAAAGAATATTAGTTCTAGAGTCAGAAAACCTGAGTTCAAATTCTATCTATGATTCTTTCTGTCTATGTCACCTTGGGCAAGTCACTTAACATACCCACTGAGATGTTTTTTAATGTAATTCTTTGTCCATGTAGCTATTTTCTCATGTGTAAAATGAGAGCACTGGTTGAGATGACTTCTGAGGTCACTTTGCACAGGATGATTCATGATTCTATGATCATATACTGTGTTCTCTCAGTAAAATAAAAGCTTCTCAAGGGCAGAGACCCTTTCATCTTTATCTTCATATTCTTGACAACCAACAAGGTGCCATGTACACAACAGGCACTTAATAGATGTCTAGTAAATTGACTTACTAAGACCATGTAACTAAAAAGCTATGCCACAGTAGACACTATTGATTCAAGAAAATATAATGCATTCAGTTCTGCTATAATGCTTATTTTGAAAATGGGAATTTGTTCTAGCAAGATCTATATATTAGGAAACAATGAGAGAGTAATGCGAATTGGAGATTTACTCATATACAAATTCTTCCCCCAGAAACATCGAGAATCCAGAAAACTGCACCATTTCACAGTAAAGCACAAACTGCAACTCTTCCGACATCTACTTCCACAAGAAAACTTCAGGTATTTGTCAAGGTAAAATGCTATAGTATATATTTTATGGCTCAGTATGGATTCTAAGCAAAGGAAGGCTGACTTGCATCCATACACCCCACTCTCTCCACCTTCAACAATGTTGCTGGCCCTGGCTTCATCCCATCCCCCAGTTTCACCCACTGAGGCCTCCTGAGACCTCTCAGCTGTAGGCATCAACTTTTCTAGCTCAGGTTCCTCAGGAACTGAGGGGCAGGTTGAGCAGCAGCCCAAGGCTACAGACACAGTCACCTTTTATTATAATATTTATATGTTTCTTAACCATTTAACATGTTTGAAACCATGTGGTTCCTCTGTTTGTGCATCATTGACAAAATGTTTTGATTCTTGTGTTCTTAATTCTATTTTTGCCATAAACGAGGTTTTTGCACAATGCAATGATGTTTAGGAAAAAATATTTTCTATTACTTTAAAAAAACTGACTGTATTTAGTCCCTACTATCAAGTCATTTATATTCTTCTTTTAAACAGGTGTTACAAATTCAGTAGTGATATAATACAGAATTAGTGTCATTCATGAGACTGACTATAATGTGGCAAGGTGGTGCAGTGGATAGAGTGTCAGGCCTAGAATCAGGAAGACTCATCTCCCTGAGTTCAAATCCAGCCTCAGACACTTACCAATTGTGTGATGCTGGACAAATCACTAAATCTTGTCTGCCTCAGTTTCCTCTTCTGTAAGATTAGTTGGAGAAGTACATGGCAAACTACTCCAGTATCTGTGCCAAGAAAACCCCAAATGGGTTGACAAAGAGTCAGATGTGATTGAAATGACAACACAGACTTCAGAAGAGGGATTAATTATTGTGAACTGCTCAAAGAATTAGGAGAAGAGAGTTGAGGAGGGATTAAAAGCCTGACTCCACGTGGTGGCAGCAGGAGAAGCAAGAAAGGAATAAGTGTGAGAGAGGTAATTTCCTGTTTTTCCTGTACAAAACTCATTTGTACATATTTATTTGCTTGTTGTCCCTTCTGTTAGATTGTGAGCTCTCTGAGGACAAGGAGCTGTCTTCTACCTCTTTTTGCCTCCCCAAAGCTTAGCACAGTGCCTAGCACATAATGAGTATTTCATAGATGTTTATTAGCTAAACAGTAGGGAAAATGGAAGAGTCAAAGATAGCTGAAAGGCTTTGTACATAAGTAACTGGGAGAATTATGGTAAGATTAAGAGAAAGAAGGGAGTCAGAGGAGTGGGTTTGCTTTAGGACATGAAGATGAGATACTGGAAATAAGTCTTAACAGGAACCTTGGAGATCATCCCTGCATCCACCTTGGGATATTCCAAGTGAAACTGGGTGGTTCATTAAAATCACTTCAGAAGGGAGTGATTTGAAATGAGAAATGAGAAAGACCAAGACTTCACCTTGGCAGATGCTTCATCTATTCAAAGAATGTTTATTATCTTTTTTATTGAAGGTATTTTGTTAGGATATCAAGATAAAATTTATTTAAGGCATTGACAAGTGATTTCACAAGTGATACAGGATGGCTCCAGGAAATACCTAGCCAGAGAGTTAAGATCTATTTATCCCAGTATGTGTGGTTTAGAATAGACAGTAGCTCAGACAAGAAAACACAAAAACATGTGCTGGGGAAGGGCTGAGATTGATTCAAAAGCAGCATAGCTAAGAATCCTTGGGTGCCCCGCAGTGAATGTAATGAAGCCACAAAATAACTGCCTAAGAGTTGTGGGCAGGGTGGGATCTTGTCTCACAATGGCCTCAACCCAACTCCACCAGGCTAATTGCAGAACACATAGTACTCAATGTTGCTTGCTGTTCATAATCCTCTGAATTACCCAGCCTGGTCTAGGGATGTAACAAAACAACATTTGTGCCAAAGTCCTTGGATTTCCCAGCTTTGTGGGTTCTACTCAGATCAGTTACATAGGTACAATTGCACATGTTCCAACAAAAAAAACTGCCAACCACCAGCTGAAATCAGAAACCAGAAGTTTTCATACCTCAGGCCCACCCCAAGTTGAGCCCAAGGAGGGAGTTTGGGCATGCGGGTTGCATGCTAATGCCAGATCTCCCATTAACCATCTGGGTGGCCTCACCTTTTATCTCTCAACTGCTCCACATCTTGGTCTGGAAGAAAAGAAAATCCAGATCAGGTAGCAGACCACCACATAAAGGAACATGCTTAATTTAATGAACCTTTGAAAAAAAGGTTGACTTTTCACATGTGCATGTGCATTTCTAGATGTCCTCAACCATTTCCACATTCCTTGTAATAGCAAATTAACTTGACCAGAGCCCACTTTACTTGAGTTGTTATTTCTTTTTATTTTTCCATCAGCACCTTTTGTCCTTGGAATCTCCAAACTTCTCATTAACAGAACCAGAATGTGGAGAGAAAAAGGTAAGAATAATTTTCTGCTCTGCTATGTCCTCTTCTTCAGTAGTTGGAGAAGAGCAAGGTCACTTAATAGCTTAATTGATACATTCTAACCAAAGATTTATCTTCTGACATCACAGAGGAGAAGAAACATAGAGATCTTAGACTACCACAATTTAATGAGACATTGGGCAAGCTAGAATATTAGTGGCTCCCTCTAGATTGAATTAAACTTTCCGTCCTGTACCTCTGTGGGTTTGCACATGTGATTCCTAGGATGGACTCTCCTCTCATTCCTGCTTCTTGGAACCATTAATTTTCTTCAAGACACAGCTTAGGAACCACCTCCTGCTCCAGGCCTTTCTGATCATTCCAACTGTTAATGCTTTCATATTATTTCATATATACTTTCTTTTTATTTGTCTGTATACACATTACGTCCCCCAATAGAATGACAATTCCTTAGAAACAGGAACTATACCATTTTTATCTTGATATCCTAACACAATGCCTTCAACAAAAAAGATAATAAACATTCTTTGAATAGATGAAGCATCTGCCAAGGTGAAGTCTTGGTCTTTCTCATTTCTATTTTCTAAGTTTTGAACAGGGTTTGACCCAGTCTACTAACTATTCTTTAGCCAAGCATATGAAAACTTCCCCAGTTGAAATGTATGGATGAGAACAATTTGTTCCAAAAACTATGAAGGAGGTTCAAGCAGGTGCTGTGGAGAGTTTAGAGCTTAGTCTTACATTAAAGACAACAAGGTCATCCACTGCATCCTAAGTCATCACCGGTCTTCTGGATTTTTATCTTGCCACTGAACTTCAATGACCCTGGAAGACAGAGTGAGGCCAATGACTTTGCTTAGATCTGGATCACTTAAATCTAATTCACATACAAGTCAAGCCATCACCCTTGTGATATCAATCCTCTTCAAAAATGAAGGACAAACAACAGCAACCTAAGACTAATCAATCAATTGATAAGCATTTATTAAATATTTATATGTGCCAGATACTGTGCTAAATACTGAAGGTACTAATCCAATAAATGAGACATGACTTACTCTCAAGGAACTTACGTTCTAAAATGACACATTTGCCTGGGTGGGATTGGGTGGGACCTCTGATCAAGCCACCAGATGATGGCAGTTATGCTGATTTGAGAGGCATGATTCAATAGTAAGAGCAATACCCCTAGAGGCAGATGGCCTGGGTTCAGATCCCAACTCTGCAAAATATTTGCTAGCTATGAATCCATGGGTGAGTTGTTCAACCTTCCTAGGCCTCCATTCAGAATCTGTAAAATCAGAAGGAGTTGGATTAGATGACCTTTGAGGTCTCTTATAGCTCTAGAGCTATGATTTTCTGATTGCTGCTGAGGATTAAATATTTAGAGAGAAGATTTCACAATAAACTTGCAGTTCTAGCACTTTTCAGGTAAGTCAGAAAATATGGGATAGGTCAGAGAACAGGATGAGAAAAGGCTCCAACCTAGAAATTTCCTAGCCCTATTCCTCACCATCTTTGTTCACACAGTCTATATTTCAGTTAAATTGGACTGTTTGTGATTTTCTGAATACACTCTTTAATATTTCTGCCAGTAAGACCAACTTTGGTTTCTTTGCTTGGAGGGTTATCTTTCTTCTTCCCCAAGAACTGCTTATTGAAGTCTATCCACCGTTCACATGTTAACTCTGAACCACCTCCCCTGAAAGCCTTCTTTGAACTACTTCTACCTTCATGTAATTGATTACTGAAATTTGCCTCTCCTTTTTCTAGCACTTGTTTCATGTACTAAGTATATTCATGGCATGATGGAGTCACTAGACTTGCAGCCAAGAGAGATGTGGGTTTAAATCCCACCTTTGTCAAATATTAGTCATGTGATTATAAGCAAATCACTTAATTCTTCTGACCCTTGGTTTCCTCCAATAGAAAATGAGGTTACTAATACCTTTTATACCTGTGTCACAGGGCTGTATGAGGACTAAAGAATTAATATATGAAAAATGCCCTGTAAACCTTCAAGCACTGTATAGAAATCAGCTCTTGTAGCTATTTCCCATACTAAACTGTTAACCCCTTGGACATTTGGAATGTTATATTCTTGTTTATATTTCCAATGCCAAGTAGAGTAACTTGGCAATACAGTATATTGTAGATTCTTAATGAATGTTTTTTAATTTAAATTAATGGATTGAATTGAACTTAAATTAACTGCACTGAACTGAACTGAGCTGAATTGAATAGAAATGGGACCAAGCTCTCCATCAATACAGGTTACTTAGAGAAGTAACACTTAGACAAGTGACAGAAGGAAGCAGATAGGAGCACAGTAAGCAATTGAGTTATAAAGCACCATGGTTTGATGCAAAGAATGTTTGATGTGAGGTCAGAGGCCCTGAGCTTAAGACCTGGATCTACCACTTATTACTTGTTTAGTCTTGGCCAAGTTATTTAACCTCTGAGTCTCTGTTTTTCCATCTAAAAATGAAAAGGTCGGAATAAATGACCTGTAAGGTCTCTTCCAGCTTTAAATCAATGGCCATCAAAGTCATCTTATCATTTTACAAATCAATAACACTTGTATGATTCTAGGATCAAGTGAATCAGAGCATAAGTTAAACACAATCCAGAAACTTTCCAAGGTGGATAAGTTGAAGAGACTTCAGAACAATGCAAATAGATGATATAGATATATGCTCAGTACTTGGACTCAACCCAATGTGGTTTGGCTATCTAACCCAGGCTTCTGAAGGAGTAAAGAAAACCCCCAACTTCAAGATGCAGATATCAAAGACCGTACTATCCAGACAAAGAACTCCACCCAAGGGATCAGAACACCAGGATTTCTCCAGCATAGGGGAGAATCCCAGTAGCTGCTATCAGAACAGTGCTTCCATGGAGCTATCCATGGTCCTGTGATTGCCACTAACCATTATGGTTCTGGCCTAATTTGTCTCTTGTCAATTGTCTTTTTCTGCACTGAACCTTATTAACATACTCTATAAGGCTTAGCCAAATGTCCGTCAACAATCCAACTTTTATGACTTTGTTCATTGCCTGATTCCTAACTACAATTTAGAGATTCATGGACCCTTACCTGGCCTCACTTTGCCTGTCATCTCATCGTTTACCTAAGTCCTCAAGCCCACTCTGTCTCATCAACTAAGTTTACCAGTCCAGAACAAGAACAACGTGAAAACCCTGGTTTCTGCTTTCTCCCATCATAACTGATTGACAGCTTTTCCCTGACCTTCGACTTATGATTGTTTCTGGGTCCCTGATGATTCACTTTGTTCTTCATCATTCCTAGCTCAGACCCCAAGTCCAGCAGATTCTTTGTTCTCTTGGTCCTCTTTCCTCACCCCATAATTGTAGCTTTAAGTTTCAGTGGTCATGGTGCTGACAAAGACTTAGTTTGTGAACAGATTGTGCAAGACCTAGGTGAAAAATTTAGATTGTGTAGGCACAAGATCGACAATGATCATAGTGATGGTGGTAGTGGTGGTGATATTTTTTTATGTTTAGAAGCTTTAAAATTTGCAAAGTATTTTATAATACTATTTCTATTTCATTTGATCTTCACAACCATCCTTTAAGGTTGTAGGTGCTGTTATTATCCTGAACACAGTGGATATTTAATGAATGGTGAGTAATTTGGAACTTGTTGTGTAGTGGAGTGATTCTGAGAACACATCTCTAGGGACAAGAAACTAGAAACAAGTTTAACTGATAAAATTCAGATAGGCAGTTATAGCCTAGATTTGATTTCATAAGTTTCATCATTAGTTTTAATACACACTCTCAGGAAATATTTGTATAATACAAAGCATGAACCTAAGTTAAATTAGGTTCATGCTTTGTATTATACAAACACACAGACACACATGAACTCTCCAAGCACACCACAATGATAAAACCTTAGGAGGAAATGAGAGGTAAGACCTCGTGATTTTCACTGCCTTTGTCTCCCTTTATCTCTATCAATCTCTTCTACAAAATGACTTTTCTTATTCTCACTACAATTTCCATTGGCTCTCAAAAAAGATTCTATTACCACCACACTTCTTGCCACCCATCCTGGTCTCTGAATACATCAAACCACTCATATAACTGCTGACTTTCTATGCCATGACACCCCTAAATATTATGGCAAAAATATCAGTGCAATTAACTTTACCTCTCATGTGGGTCATTCTTATTGCATGAAGAAATAAGGGAGGTGGGAGATCTTTCCTTCCATACTGCAAATGCTAGGACCTATGCCCAACTCTATGCCTCCCAGTCCCAAAAAATTCTAATCCCTGGAAAGAACCACTGAAGATTGTTCAGTATGATGGTTAAAGGAAAGAAGGAAGGAAGGAAGGAAGGAAGGAAGGAAGGAAGGAAGGAAGGAAGGAAGGAAGGAAGGGAGGGAGGAAGGAAGGAAGGTAGGAAAAAAGAAAGGAAGGAAGGAAGAAATGGAAGGAAGGAAGAAAGAATACAGCAATCACTGTGCTAAGCCCTGGGGAAACAAATACAAATGTGAAAGCAAAGACAGGGTCCTCAAGGATCCTGCATTCCAATACATTCAGACAATACTAAAAGAGTAGTGAGGGCCAGAGAAGGGTACTTTGGTCAAGAAAATTATATGGGTAGTGAGTGGAGCCATTGAAGGGTTAATCTGCTTCTAGGAACAATAATAGGTGCTGATTTAATTATGGTTGCAATCAATAAATAAACATTTATTAAGTACCTCCTAGATGCCAGGCCCTATACTACATGCTGGAGATACAAAAAGAGGCAAAAGACAGTCCCTTCCCTCAAGGAGTTTACAATCTAAAGGGGGAAGCAAGATGAAAATAAATGTATATAAAGCAAAGTATATACAGAATAAATAGGAAGTAATTAATAAAGGGAAGACAATGGAATGAAGAGGAATTGGGAAAGACTTCTGTATTAAAACTGGTGTGGTGGCAGGGCTGTTGTTGAGATTGTTGAGAAAAACAATGGCTGGGTGGGAAATGTAGGAAATGAAGTAAATTGAGATCAGTTGCTGTTGTTCAGTCATTTTTTCAGTCAAGTTTGACCCTTAATGACCTCATTCAGAATTTTATTGGCAAAGATTCTGTAGTGGTTTGCCATTTCCATGTCCAGTTCATTTTACAGACGAGAAAACTGAGGAAAACAGGGTTAAGTGACTTACCTAGAGTCAAATAGCTAGGAACTGTCTGAGGACGGATTTGAACTCAAGAAGATGGATATTTCTGACTCTAGGTCTGGCACTCTATCCACTGTGCCACCTAGCTGCCTGAATTGTGGCCAAAGTCTGCCCAAATAGTGGACCAAGGTAAGGGAATCACCAATCAGAACATGATTGCTCCAGGAAAGAAGTTCTAGATGCAAAAATAGTTAAAACATCCAGGATGTGGTTTCTGGTTCAACTAGCAGCTGTTGAGGTTATCAAGAAGATGGATGATGAACAGAGAATTTTTAGGAATATGAAAGGAATGAATTCTCTTCTAAGGTCAATAACAAGTTGGAGTGGAAAGATATTGGAGGCAAAGAGACTAGTTTAGAGGATTTTTCAGTGACAAGAAACTAAATTATAGTGGTAGTAAAAAAAAATCAAAAGAAAAAATTAGAGAAGCATTACACAGGAGAATCAATAAGATTCAGTAGCTCATTGAAATAAGCTCTGAGAGAGACTCATATACAAAAATATAATATAATCGTGTAATAGAACTTCAGAATAGAAGTGGCTTCTAAAAACATGAGGTAGATCCTAAACAGAAAGCAATGAGAAATGCTGATGTAGGGCTGGGGATTTGGGAGATACAGGACCTTTGCTACTGGTTCATCCCCTGGAGGAAATTAGAACTGGAAGGAGGAGAGAAAGAATTCTTTATTAAAATGAAAAATTTTGTATTTAATTCAATCCTTTTTTAAGTTGCTCTGTCAGAGATATTAATGTTGATGATGATAAATTTACATGCATTGGACTTATCAAAACACATTCCCCTTTTATCTCATTTTATGCTTACAACACCCCTATCAGGGAGATGCTATTGCAATCTTTCTTTTGCAGATGAGGAAAATGAAACTAGCAAACGTTAAATGAGTTGCCCAGGATAACCCAGTTGATGTCCAAGGCCAGATTTGAACTCAAATCTTGGTTCCAGATCCAGTGCCAGATGTATGTCCTAAGTAAAACTATCCCTGAGGAGTTTGACTTTGGAAAGCCAATGGTTATGACATTAAACCAAAAATAATTTGGAAAACCATTTGTGGGGGTGGAGCCAGGATGGCGGCATAGAAGCAGTAAGGGTCTGCAGCTCCCACACAGCCACCATAAATACCCATAAAATATTACCCTAAACAAATTCTAGGGCTCTCAAACTCACAAAAATACAGAAAACACATCTCTCATAGAAGGCAACTCAGCAGCAGGGACTCATGGAGGCAGGACGGGAGCTGAGGCCAGCCCAACCTGAAACCAAAACAAACCACTGCCAGGCCCCAGGGTGGTTGGGTGGAGCAGAGCCTTCCAAGCCAGAGCATGAGTCTACTTCAGAGAAGATCTAAAGCACCTGAAGGGATCTTCACATCTAGCAAGCCAGGATTAGAGACAGTTAGTGAAAGTGAAACTTTGAAGCTAAACTTGGGAGAGGAAAAGCAGTTCGGCCAATCTGCCCCCAGGGCAAGGAAGCAGTGGGGTAAGGGCAGGAACTTCTGTAACCAGCAGCTGCCCCCACTGGGCTGCTTCAGAGCCCTTGGCCTGCAGACCCCTGAGGGTGGCTGAGTCAACTGATCAGGGCCAAGTACTCTTGCATTGAGCGGCCTGGATTCGGATCATGGTCTTGGATGGTGGTCCTGGGGTGCACTCTCAGCAAGCCAAAGCTCAGGGGAAGGGCTGCAACATCCCCCTAATAGCTCCGGCAGCTGGGAAAAGCCCAGAGATTTGGAAGAGAGCTTTCCCCACTGGAAGCAGAGTTCCACAAAGCTAAAAAAAAAAAACAATTAATTGACTGGCCAACATGAGGAAAAGGAAGCAAAATAAGAACACAGCAATAAAACTCTAGAATCCTTTTTTGTGGACAAA
>CM053598.1:151741879-151759269 GCA_028646575.1 Pseudocheirus occidentalis | reverse complement strand
TGGACCATGGGTGAGGATGCTTTCCACATTATACAGCTCACAACAGTCCTTGCCTGGAAGGGCCATACTGTTGGGAGCCCCAGTCAGACGGGTTACTCTGCTCCACTTTCACACAGTGGTTGAAGAGATAGAGTATTAAGCACTTATTATGTGCCAGGTACTTATACAAAGGACAAAGATATAAAAACAAGAGCACAGTATAATTCCTGTCTTTGAGGAGTTTACAATCTAATAGCAGAAGACAAAATATAAAGGAATTCTAGAAAGAGGAGGGGGGGCAGTTAGGAGAGAAGAAGGGGCTACTGGGCAGAGATAGAGGGGAGAAAGGCAGTGAGTATGGAAGCAGGGATGGGCTGGAGCCAGCTCCTACGGGCTCTAGAAAGCCAACTGTCACATTTTCACCTTGAGCATTTATACCCTGGAAATTGGCAGAGTACAAATCAGTTTGATTTATTGTTTTGTTGATTGTCTAGACTTAAGACAGTGATGGAGAAAACGGTAGCAACGCATATTAAACTTAAAAGTGTGTCAAGATTACTTTTTTGGTGGGAGAAGAGCTGATTATTAAACATTTACCAGCAACCACTGTGTGAAAGTGGAACAGAGTAACCCAGAAATGAATTGACCTGTTTGACTGGGACCGTCAACAATATGGCAGTTCTAGGCAAGGACTCATTAACCATTAGTTGTGTGATGTGGAAAGCATCCTCATCTATGGTCCACAATGATACTAATGGCTGAGGTTTATATAGACTGGTGAAAAGTGTTCTTGAAACCTAAATTACGAAATTGTTAGTATATTTTTCTCTCTGTTATACAAGTAAGAACAAGAGATTAAGTGACTTACCCACAGTCACATGGTTAATAGATTCCAGAAGTAGGATTCAGTTCCAGCTCTCCTAACTCTAATTCCAGTACTCTTCCTCTCATACAAAGTTGGAGTGTTAGCATAGGTCACATTACCTTTGACCTCTGCTGGAGGATGAAAACTTTGATCCAAAACATGATCTTTAGTGGATACCTGTATATGAGCCAATAAAAGCTGAGGGTGCATCCTATTTTTCGCTCCTCTCTAGAACAGCAGACCAGATGGAGTAAATAGCTTTTCCACCTAGAGAAGGTCCCTTGGGAGTAGTCCTTCCCAACCTCTGTTTGGAGACTAGAATAGATTCGTGATTTACTGAAGCCCAAGGCTAGAGGCCCCTGAGCTCTGAGGCTGATTTTGGAAGACATATGTTCTTGAGTTTTGTTCTTTTGTTTTCTGGAGATCTTGCTACATCATTTGAGATCAATATTACTCCTCTTCCAGAGTCTGAGGTACTGGGTTCCCCTTCTTTTCTTTCTTTGTTTCTTTGTTTCTTTCTTTCTTCCTTCCTTCCTTCATTTCTCCTTCCTTCCTTCATTTCTTCTTTCTTCCTTCCTTTCTTCCTTCATTTCTTCATTCATTTCTTTCTTTCTTTCTTTCTTTCTTTCTTTCTTTCTTTCTTTCTTTCTTTCTTTCTTTCTTTCTTTCTTTCTTTCTTTCTTTCTTTCTTTCTTTCTTTCATATATGTAAGTGAGAGGCCCTACAAAGGCTGTCTTTTAGGGACAATGGTTATGGTTAAGGTTTCTTTTTCCTGAGGCAGCATTTCTGGATTCCTTGTCTTTGGTTCCATAACTTGGGGTCTTGGGAACTTCTAGGTATCTGACTATAGGATACATCCATTCATCAAACTTGAGGAGAGTTATCTAAATCACTTCTATTCTGTGTTACAATTTTTAGTATAAAGGGGTTCTTAAATAATAAAATTGGATTCCCCATGCATATATTTTGTTTTGGAAAATAAACATCTTTGTTTTAAAGTGAATATTTCCCATTGTAGTAAAAGACTGACATTTACATAACATTTTAAGGAAGAACATCTTCTCAGATTTGAACGCTGTGAAGTAAATACTATAAGTTTTGTTATCCTTGTTTTGTGGAAGGAAGAGTAAATGATCACATAGGTAGTAAGGATGGGAGGCAGGATTTGAAGACAGATCTCTCATGACTATAAGTTCAATGCCTTCCCACCATGCTACATATATATTTGATGTGGGTTTGACGAACATACTCCATGTTTTCAAGGAGAAATCTGTGTGGGTGTGATTTTTTTTCAGGGTGCAATTAATCAAACTAGCTTCCAAGGGCCAGTTATGTGGTCCAGTGTATAAAGTGCTGGGCCTAGAGTCCAGAAGACTCATCTTCAGTAGTTCTAATCCAGCCTCAGACATTGGTTGTGTGATCCTGGGCAAGTCACTTCACCCTGTTTGCCTCTTTTCTCATCTATAAAATGAGCTGGAGAAGGAAATGACAAACCACTCCAGTATCTTTGTCAAGAAAACCCCAATGGGGTCACAAAGAGTCGGAGGTGACTGAAAAGTGACTGAACTTTTAAAATATATACTTATATGTATACATAATATGTATATGTATGTATACATATATGACATATACACACATATATGTATACATACATACACATACATTCATACACACACGTGCTTGGGAAATATTATCTCATTTTGTCTTCAAAACAACCCTGGGAGATACAAATTATTATCTTTTTTTTACAGTTGAGGAAACTGAGTCAAACAATGGGCCAGATGCTCACACACACACACACACACACACACACAGAAGTCAATGTTATATCCTGGCGTTTGTGGGAGAAGACTGTTTATAATGCTTTTCCAGGTCTAGCATAGTTTATTTGCTAAATTCTCAAAGCCATTACAGGTTTTGTATTTACAGTATGGGGATTTGTCATCTGTTAGTTGACAAAGGATAGTGACCTTCTGATGTCTGTTTGATTCTGGCTACTTTATACTTTACGTATCTTCCTCATAGAACCTTGAGGTAAATATCACTTTCATCCACTGTTTTATTTCGACTTCTGGATTCATGTTCAAGGATTTTGGCCTCTGTTCTTCCTCGGTGAATTTAAAAAATTTTCTGCTTATTAAGTCCAAATGACATTTTACTATCAAACCAAGAAAGTTTCCATGAGATGAAGTGGCTGCTTGATGTGCTTTTCAGTGGAGCTGTATTACTTGCTGTCATCCAGCAAATGATTAATACGATGTTTTGGTACAATTTCTTCTTTGACTTGAAAACCAAACTCAGTCCAATTCAGGAATAATGATAATGGATTTAAGGCCAGGCAGAGCCTTAGCTGGATTAAACTGTCACCCTGAAAAATGCCACATTTTTTGTCACTTGATATTATTGTGTTGGTGAGATATTTATAAAAAAAAGAACAGATTTTTATGCGGATTCCAAATACTTGTGTTCTCATTACACTTGAATCTATTTTATGTATTTTCAGTATAGTAGATGACTAAGGCAGAAGTCCAAAGCTTTGTGATAATTAATAAAGGTACTGTAAATGCTGTGGTGCTTTGGAGTGTCTTATTTAATTATCTTCAAATTGATAATGAAATGCTCTTCAAATCCTTTGGACATTTTGCTTCTCAGAAAACATATGCCTCTTACTTAGACCATTTCCACGGATAAAATCCTATTAATTTCTGATGTTGAACAATTTGACAAATATTTGCCAAAGACTTTGGGGAAAGAACTTTCTTAACTATTAAAGGCTATTTTTATTATTGTCACAATGATGATGATGATGATAATAATAATAGTAATAGATGTTGGTTTAATGAAGAGAAGAGAATAAGAATTTATGAAACACCTACTATGTGTGAAGTGACATGCTAAGTGCTTCTTATAAATATTATTTCATTTGATTTAAGGAATGAAGTTTTTACAGTTGCCTTGAACCGATTTTTAATACATTGTTATGTAACATGGAGTTAAAGATAGCATAGATGAAAAGCAGTATGAAGCTTCTAACTGGTGAGATCTATTCCTAGTTTTATTGTAATAGTGCTGCATAATAATCTCATCTCTATCTTCAGTCTGTTATATCCTCACTCCTCATTTGCCTGCTTTAGTGGTCAGGGCCCTGGAGCATCCCTAGCAGAGAGGGAAATTGGTATTTCTACTTTGCCAGCATGGATCCTGCCCTTTTACAGTATTAGAATACAAAGTATTACCACTTGGTATGTTGACTTACCAAGAAGAGTCAACCTGCAATTTCATGCCATGCCATCCACTTACATTCACTGGAGCTATTTCATTTTGCTGATGAGGGTGTTCACCATCAGTGGTAGTACCAAAGTCTAAATGGCTGGTATTTCAGGGTTCCTTATAGAATATCATAGAGACTGGAGTAGTCTCAGGGCACATAGAGTAATCACTGTATATCACCCTGTTTGACATTCTACTCCTTAGCTTCCCGCCACCCCCCAGACAGAAGATAGGTGAAACTTTGAGTTTTGCTGATGTTATTGTTGGCAGCTAGGTGTTAGAGTGGATAAAGCTTTGAGTTTGGAGTGAGGAAGACCTGACTGGGTTTAAATCTGGTCTCACATTTAATAGCTGTGTGACCCCAGGCAAGTCACATAACTATTGCTTGACTCAGTTTCTCCAACTGTTAAAAAAGATAATAATAGTTTCTACCTCCCAGGGTTATGTTGAGGACAAAATGGGATAATATTTATAAAGTGCTTTGCACACCTTAAAACGCTATACACATACTAGCAATTGTTGTTGTTATTATTCCCTCAGGTCCTACTGTCAACCCCTTCTTGATCAGTCTCAGCATTTTTGTAAGTCATGATGCTATTGAGAGCTAGACAGATTTTGTATTTGAGATGGCGAGGGCTGAGCCTCCTAGTCTCTACAGTGAAGAGAGAATAATTGGCGGCATACTTGGGACCAAAAGCAGTGGAGGATATTTGTGGTCTAACTGTGTCAGCAGTTGTACTGCTGTAACTTGTAACACAAGGTGGGAAATCAAAATTATACATGCACGGGTACATTGTAGGACTATTTCAATTCTCTTTCATGTGGAGAATTTCCAGAGAGGGTTCCTTGGGTATATACAGTAGAGCTGTATTTTTATTGATATCTTTTCTTTTTATATAAGATTAATTTATGAATATATCACTTTACCCTTCCCAATGAGTCCAATCCTTGTAACAAATGTTTTAAAGAGAAAATATGTACTTTATTAAAATCATTTAACATAGTAATATACACAATAATCCACACCAGTGGATTAAGGAAGGGAGGTAAAATTTCCCAACTCTTCTCTAGTGTCAAACTTGATCATCATAATTGTCCGATTTTCAGTTTTCTCTTATTGTTGTTTCCATTTGCATTATGATAGTTATTATGTATATAGTTTCCCTGTTTCTGTTTACTTCACTCTGCATCAGTACAGTTAAGGTTTCCCATGTTTCTCTGAAATCTTTGTATTGGTCTTTTTTATGGCATTTCAGTATAGTCATGTACAATTTGTTTAGCTGTTCACTGGATCAACAGTATTTCGTAAATTTTGTTTCTAGTACTTTGAGGGATGTCTACCCCAAGCATATGAAGACTTCTCTCAGCAGAATGGGCAGATGAGAAGAATTTGTTCCAATGGCCATGAAGGTGGCTAAAGCAGGTACTGTGGAGTGGCATCAAAGATGTCAAGGTCATCCACTATATCCTGGACCATGACCAGTCTTCTTGAGTTTTGTCTTAGCACTGTACTTCAATAACCCTGGAATAGAGAGTGAGGCTGAGGACTTTGTGCTGCTCTACCTCACTTAAATCCAGTCCATTAAGTCAAGATATCACCTCTGGTGTTTGAGTCTGAGATAAAATGATAAAAAAAAGATGTCACCCCTGATGTCTTTTGTCCTCAAGAGGACAAACAATCATACTTCACTAAAATTGTTTCCATGAATATTTAGTGCACTGGGGAACTTTCTGTTTTTGACTGCCTTTTTGACTGTCTCCATAGCTGAGCAGTAAACATTTGTTGGATGTTCAATATGTCAGGCACAAGGCTAAGCAATAAGGGCAAAAATATGGCAAAAACATGCTCCCTATCCTCAAAAAACTCACATGCTAATGTAATGGGAGAGAAATGATTATTGATAACTGATTATGGGGGAGATTCAGACTCTTTCCTTGTCCTATTTTCTTGTTCAAAGCCCATCCTTTGAAGGACATTACTGACCTCTGCCAAAAATTTACCCTACCATTCTATCTAGGTGAATTCCTGTCCATTGTGTTCTACTCCAATTGGTTGGAAATAAGGTCTTTAATTAAATGGCCCAAGACTGTTGGGTGATTTAGAAGTAAATGATATGATCAAAGTCATATCTCTCAGCCCATCATTAGAATAAATCCATCTCTCGTTATAATATTTAATCCTCTCATTAATTATTAACCAATTAGAGTTGATTCCCACCCTTGGGAATGTCAGATCTTCCAAGGGCATATAAGTGTTGAGTTGGTTCCATGATTTGTCTTTGATATGAAAGAGATGGCCAAATGACCATCCTAGTATTACTAATAGGCTAGCATTATTAATAAAATTATTAATTACCCAGAAACTATGCTTCTCAAACTTTTTATATGTCACAGGGGGAATAAAAGTCATATATGTAAAAGATAGATACAGGATAGTAAGGAGGTTCTTTGAGAAAGGGAAGGCGCTAGAAACTGGAGGGATTGAGAAAGGCAGCCTGCATAAGGTAGGATTTGAACTGACTTTTGAAGGAAACTAGGAAAACAAAACAAATTCTTATGTCCCCATTCTCAGGATTATCCCTATCCTTGACGCTCACATTTGTGTCTGGCTCTCATTTTTCTCTTGGAATTTTGTCTTTACCATTCTTTGCTCTTGGCTTTATCATTGGTCACTTGAGCAGCCCAAGCCATCCTGACAGGTTTTTGCATTTACATATAGAAAAGTGGGGATCAGGTTTAGAAAGCAAGATTTACAAAATGGGGAGAGCAGTAGAATAATGGCAGTGATGCACATCCCTCACAACAAGCTAATAAGGAGATATTGTATTACTCCCCTTACTTATAGATGAAAAAACTGAGGTTCAGAAAGATTAAATGCCTTGCCCAATGAGCAAGAGTCACCATTTTTTCCCCACTGCTTCCATCTTGCTTCTTCCTAGGAATGGGTATAGAACTCACTATTGTATGATAGTTCTTTGATATCCAACTGACTCTCCCCTTACCCAGTCTACCTTGGACCCTCAAGCAGAGAGTTTGGCAGGGTCAGAGCACATCATAGTTCCAATGATTTGGGCAATAATAAAAAGGTATTGCTGGCTGCCATTTCACTCAGACTTTTACAGACGTACCTGCTATATTTTGTCTGGAAGTGGTGAGGGGAGGAGGATGGCAGATGCCAATTTTAAATGTTCTCTGTCACCTTTTATAAGGTGAGAACAAAGAAGTCTGGAGGTACCTAATGAGTTTTCCATCTCTGTAAACCACTTCTTCTTGGCACTACGTTAGATTAGGAGGCTTGTATAGTTTGATGCCAGTACAACATCTCTAGGGTTCATTTTCCATGTTTTTAGATTTGTTCCTAAGGAACATTCAAAGAGCAGAGTCCCATTCTGGAGATAGACTCTTATGCTAAATAAGTCATCACCAAAAGGCAGTGTTTCTAGGGTAAAGGAATTTAGACAGGTAAGGGAGATTGAGTGTCCCTGAAAACTGTTTGTGCATGAAACTTCCTGCATGAAGGTCTTAAGAAACAGCATCTAGGAAGAAAGGGTAGGGTCAGCCCATCATGGGTGATGTCTCACCAACAGAAGAGGCCCCTAGGACCAGGGAGAGTAGCCAGCAGAAGTGACTTGGGGTTTCAAAGGTGGAAGATGGGCAAAGGTGGCTGCCTTTCCAAAAATGTTAACCAGCATGGGTACCAATCCAGAGAAAACTCGCCACCTAAGGTTCTTGGAAAATCAAATACAGGCTTCCTCCCAGTCTTCTCTCCTTAGAAAGGCCTCTCAGAAAATTCTCCTCCCTATTCACAAGTGAATATACAGAGAGCTAACCCACAAGAGTTTAGCCATAAGTCCTGTAAGTTAGAGAGAAGACTTTGCCAATGTCCCCATCACTCTCTGGGGCTCATGGAAACTCTGTGGCAATCATCTTGTGTACAGAGGTTTTGCATAGGCTGGGACCATCACCATGGAGCTTGACAGAACAGAAAACTGTCTGTTGAAGCTAGGTTTCTGGAGAATTTTTCCTAGAATATTCTGCAGACCCAGAAATATTGTCATCTTATTTATCCAACCATAGCCATCTTTCCTACTCTGAATGCACTAATGGGCTGATGGGATCTGTTTTAGGTCCTAAGAGCATCACATCACAGACTTAGAGCTGAATGACCTTAGGGGTCATCTCAAGCAATTAACTAATCAATCAACAGGCATCAAGGATGTGCCAGACACTGTGCTAAATATTATGTATTGTTGTTCAAATATTTCAGTTGTGCCCAACTCTTGGTGACCCCATTTGGGGTTTTCTTGGCAAGGATATTGGAGTAGTTTGCTAATTCCTTCTCCAGCTCATCTCACATATGAGGAACTGAGGCAAATAAATTTAAATGATTTGCCCAGGGACACACAGCTAGTAAGTATCTGAGGTCAAATTTGAACTCAAGTCTTTCTGACCCCAGGCCTGACATTCTTTCCACTGTGCCACCTAGCCACTGTCTGTCTGTCTGTCTGTCTGTCTATCTATCAAGTGGATAGAATACTGGCTCTGCAGTTAGGAGGACCTGAGCTCAAATCTCGTCTCAAACATTTACTGGTTGTGTGACTCTGGGCAAGTCATTTAACCCTAGTTGACTCAGTTTCCTCATCTATAAAATGATCTTGAGGAGAAAATGGCAAACCACTCCAGTATATGTCAAGAAAACCCCAAATAGGGTCATGAAGCATCAGACACAACTGAGTGATAGCATCCCTTACACCAAAAGTCTTTTTACAACTCTCTCTTCTTCGACCAAAGACAAAATGCCCTATAAGCATCAGTCAAACTATGCTGCTCTGTAACTCATTTTTTTGGCAAGTGAGTGACTTTTTTGGACGCTGGATACTTAAGCAGGTCCTTTAGCCTCCCTGGGACTCTGTTTCCTTCTCTGTAGAACAGGGGGGTTAGACTAGATGACCCTTGGAGGGCCTTTCCTGCTATAAATCTATAATCAACATCTGTCAGATGAGGAGATCAGGCAAGATGACCTCTGAAGTGTCTTCCAGCTGTGGATCCGTGATCCCATGAAAACAGTCGCCGCTTGTCCATCCTCCACTGGGTTGTAAGCAGAAACAGATGTTGCACCTGCAAAGAATTGTCCGCCTGCCTTCATTTTTCCCTCCCCCAAAGAAGCTTCCCCTCGGACCTCCCGAGGAAAATGTCCAGTTCATGCCAGGCTTGTATCTATTTTAGTTTGCTCAGATGTCTGAGACAGGTGCGAAGGGGGAAGACTCAGGATTGTTTTCTGCCCTTCTTCCTGTCATCAATCATTCCTCTTCTCCAACTGGCTCAGGGCAGAGGAGACACGTCATTCGCAAACCAGGTCTGCCACCCTGCACTATACTTTCCCAAGCCAAACAGGGCTGACATTTGCCGGGATTTGGGATTGGCAGACGGTCTCACTTCTGACATGGGGTGGTTCAGGAAAACTGATGGAAAGCTCGACTCCCAAAACTGCCCAGAGGCAACATCTCAGCCATGTACCCACACCCTCCTATTCAGTCAGATGCCTGGCCCTGCATTTTAGAGGCAGGCTGAGTTGTTGGACTGCTGATTTGGTTTTTGTTGATAGAGTGGGTCATTGTGTATATGAAAGAGCAGTTGCCTGGGAATCTGGGGAGCTGAGTACTAAGTGGGTCTCTGACACTAGTTCAGTGTGTAAATTTGGGCAAATCACTTCACTTCTGGGACTTCAGTCCCTCCTGTAAAAAATGAGGATGCTGGGTTTGAAATCTGAGGAGCAAGGTTCAAATCCTTGCTATCTGTATGAGTTTGGGCAAGTTACTTAACTTTCATGGACTTCAGTTTTGTCATTTGTAAACATGATGAATTTAAGGTTCTGTTTTCCTTCCTTCCTTCCTTCCTTCCTTCCTTCCTTCCTTCCTTCCTTCCTTCCTTCCTTCCTTCCTTCCTTCCTTCCTTCCTTCCCTCCCTCCTTTATCTTTCTAGGTCTTGTCTCATAATGGGAGTGAGAGGGCAATATGTTTTGTTTTGAACTGGGAGTTAGGAGACCTAGGTTTAGTTATGTGGAGAATTACTTAACATCTTTGAGCCTGAGATTCCTCTTCTGAAAAATGAAGTGGTTGAACTATGTGGCTGATTCCAAAGACTAAGGGTGTTTTTTTTTCCCTCAGAAACATTTTCAAGCTTAGAATCACATTAAGATAATAGACTTGGAGTTGACTAGGATTTAAAAGGCCATCTAGTTCAATCTCCTCACTTAAAAAAATTGTTTATTTTTATTTAATTTTTTAGAATTAATTTGTTCATTTTTAGTTTTTAACATTTGCTTCCATAATATTTAGAGCTTTAAATTTTCTCCCCCAAGATGGCATGATATAGGCTTTACTTATACATTCATATTAAACATATTTTTCACTTTAGTCATGACATAAAGAAGAATTAGAACTAATGGGAAGAACTATAAGGAAGAAGAAACAAAGGAACAAAGGAAAAGGAGAACAAACAGTCTGCTTCCATCTGCATTCAGACTCCAAAGTTCTTTCTCTGGATGTGGACGTCATTTTCCATCACGAGTCATTTGGAGCTGTGTCTTAGCTCCTTGCATTGCTGAGAAGAGCTAAGTCTATCAGTCAGTTATCGCACAATGTGGCTGTTATTATGTACAAAGTTCTCCTGGTTCTGCTCACTTCACTCAACATCAGTTCATATAAGACTTTCCAGGTTTTTCTGAAATCTACCATCATTTCTTACAGCACAATAGTATTCCATTACATTCATAGGTCACAACTTGTTCAGTCATCCCATACAAAAGGAGCTGCTATAAATATTTTTTATATGTTGATTCCAGTTTTTATGATTTCTTTGGGATACAGACCTGGAAGTGGTATTGCTTCGTCAAAGGGCATGCACAGTTTTATAGCCCTTTGGGCATAGTTCCAAATTGCTCTCCAGAATGGTTCGATAAGTTCACAACTCCACCAACAATGCTTTAGTGTTGCAATTTTCCCACATCTCCAACATTAATAATTTTCCTGTTTTGCCATGTTAACCAATCTGATAGGTGTGATATCAACCCCCTCGCTTTTGCAGCTAGGGAAACTGAGGCCCAGGGAGTGAAGGGACTTCTTGAACATCACACAGGTAGTAAAGAATTAAGAGGCTGAGGTGAGAACACTTAAAAAAGTCCTTTCTACCTCTGAAATCCTACAATTCTATATTTCTGTTTTCTCATTTATTAAATTATAGGTCTTACATAAAATGACCTCTCAGGTCCAGTTCTATATACATATACGTACATACATACATACACATATACATACATATATACATATATATGTGTGTATATATATATGTATATATATATATATACAGACACAGACATATATATATATATGTATGATCTAAAGACTGAAATTGTTCCAGACTGGGTTATCTAGATTTTGTGTGTGTGTGTGTGTGTGTGTGTGTGTGTGTGTGTATGTGTGTGCGTGTGCTGAATTCGTATTAAAAACAATTCATGGAAAAAGGACATTGACTATTGCTTTTGTGACCCAGATGGTGAAAACTGCATATGTTATGAAGAGTCACCAACTACATGGAAATGTAGGGAAGGTAAAGCCAAGAATTTAGTGTAGTTTCCCATGTCTTTGTCAGAGGAAACCAGAAACCAACCACAGTATTTTTGGCTTCCTATCTGGAAGGCCTTTCCCAATACCCATGGGACCTCAGGCAAGTCACTCAACAGATTCCCTGAGACTCGATTTCTTCTATGAATAAGGGGTTGGTCTATGGTTCTCTCTATCTTAGCTTTAAAGCTGTGATCCAATGATCGTCTCTTCTCAAAATCCTACTTCTCAAGATCCAGCTCAAATTTTATCTCTTCCATGAAACCTTTTTATCTTACTTCAGCTTCTTATCATTTATTATCTATACCATTATCTGGCAATTAATGATCATCTGATCTTTTGTATTTTTATTTCTTAGGATAATAAGATCATAGATTTAAAGCCACAAAGGACCTCAGAATCTATATCAGTGGTTCTTAAGCTGTGGGTTATGTTCAATTTGTAACAATGAAAATACATCCTGCATATCAGATATTTACATTACGATTCATAACAGTAGCAAAATTACAGTTATGAAGTAGCAACGAAAATACTTTTATGGTTGGGGGGGGTCACCACAACATGAGGAACTGTATTAAAGGGTCTTGGCCTTAGGAAGCTTGAGGACCACTGCTCTATATAGTCCAATCATCCCATTCTACAGATGAAAAAACTGACACCCAGAGAGATAAAGGGTCTTGTTTACATTTGAGGAGTTTAAAACCTAGGGTTTCAAAGATCACATAGGTAATATTAGTTGTAAGGTGGTATTTGAATCCATATTTGTCCTGTTTATGTTCGATCTCCTTGAGGGTTAAAGCTTCTTCTTATTCTCTTTTTGGCCTTTGACATTGGAGTTCAACTATGACTCAAAGATTTTGAATTTTGTACATTCTTTTTTTTCCTCAAAGGGAAATTTGACTTGGCTGCCTGGTCTTGTAGTAGGTATTCTTCTTGGAAGCAGTCTTCTGTACTCTCTTAGGAAGCATCATTTAATAGAATGGGGAGTGGAAGTGCAATGAGGTAACCTAACTGCAAATCCTGACTTGGTTTCTTACTGTCTACCTTTCGGCAAATCACTTCTGTTTTTTGGTCCAGTTTTCCTTACTTGAAAAATAAGGAGGCCAGATTAGATAATGTCTTGAAGATACTTTCAATTTTTCATGCAATTAGTCTTTCTACCTTGGAAATTCAAGTTCTGTGACTTACTCTTTTCCAATTTGCTGTGTGACCTTGGGAAATTTTTTTCATTTTTTTTCCACCTCCATGTTTCATCCGAAAAAATGGGGACCATACTTCCTTTCTTCTCCCTGTTTTTAAGAAATTTTTTAGAGTTCAGAAACCCAGGCTAAGATTCTAAGATGATATTGGATGATAGTCTCTATTAATAACAAAACCAATTTTAAGTCTCATTATTATATTGTAAGAGTTTCTTAATATTGAAAATATTACTTGTAGAAATCAGTCTCCACGTGACCTTTCTCCAGTGTCAAATCTCCAAACCTAAAGCTCTGCCTTAAATGGACTACATTCCTTTGAGGCTGAATGATATAATAGCATTTCAAAAACACCCATGCATTTGAATCACCCCAGTCTCTCTCCCTTAATATAGGTTTATTCAGCAAATTGGCTTCTGGTGGAGGGCATTGGTTTCCGTGCTACAATTTGTGGCCTATTTAAAACAGTCGGAGGCATCTCCGAATCAGCTTTGTCAAAGGCCAAGGACATTTTTTCGGCAAAAACTTGTTGCCACATAAACAAATAGAATGATTTAACTTCAGTTTCCCCTGGTTTTTGGATTGACAACAAGTGCTAAGAGAGAGACAGTTAGCCAGAAAGCAGGCCCTGGGCAGCAAGGAGCCCAGAAAGAGATGGACAGTTGTTGGCTCTGGCTCCCAAATGGGGGTGAGGCTGGGAGTGAGCTCAGGCAGGGAAGGGACATCTGGAAAAACTATTTTTTGCATATTTTGTTCATAGGCACAGAGCTTGGATTCCATAGCAGATAAGATAGTACCTTGAATTCTTCTTGATGATAGCCAGAAAATAAATCTCTCTCTCTCTCTTTCTCTCTCTCTCTCTCTCTCTCTCTTTCTCTTTGTCTCTCTGTCTCTGTCTCTCTCTGTCTCTCTGTCTGCCTCTTTCTCTCTGTCTGTCTCTGTTTCTCTCTTTCTCTCTGTCTCTGTCTCTCTCTCCCAACTTCCTCTGCCTGTCTGTCTCTTTCTGTCTCTCTCTGTCTTCCTTCTATATCCCTACCCATACATATATCTGTTCTTTCTTTCAGCTTTCTTTCTCTCTTTACAACACACACAAGCACAATACCCTTTTATTCTCCTTTAGCGTATAATAATAATAACGAGCATTTGTATGGTGCTTAAATATTTGCAGAGTGTTTTATATCTGTTAATCTTATTTGGTCTTCAGAAAAAACCCTGTGAAGTAGGCCCTATTTATTGTTAGGGTTTCAATTTGTAGATAAAGCAAGAGTCAGAGAGCTAAATGACTTGCCCAAGGCCACAGAGCTAGTTAGGGACTAAGGCAAGATTCAAACTCAGATCATCCTGAAATCAAGTCAAGTTACCCACTATGCCACCTGGCTTTCTCTAAATTTAGGCTCATAGACTTAGATCTGGAAGGGTCCTTAGAGGTCATCCTGTCTCATCATTTTCCATTTATCTTCCTTCATTTCTCCTGTTGCCCACTCTTGGCTCTACTCTTTTTCTTAGCTGGTCCTGACTAAAACTCCAATAGGGATCATTTAAGAATAAAAAAACATTTTAGAGCCTTTTGCCTTTCTTTATATTTCCAGTGTTTAGCATAGGGCTTGGCACAAAATAAGAAGGAAATAAACATTTTAAGCATCTACTATGTACACTAATTGCTTTACAAATATTTCCGTCATTTGATCCTCATAACAATCTTGGGGAAAAGTAGATGCTTTTATTATACCCATTTTGGGGGTTGGAGCAACTGAGGCAGGCAGAAGTTAAATAATTTACCCAGTGTCACACAACTTGTAAGTATCTGAGGTGGGATTTGAATTCAGGTCTTCCTGAGTCTGGGTCCAGCACTCTATCCACTCAGTCATCTATCTAGCCACTGCCTTGTATGTTGTGCCTAATAAATGATTATTGACTGATTGTGGTTTCAGTGAATGAATTTTCTTATTTTAGACCAACTTGCAACAACTATGCCATATTAAAATGGGTTATAGAAGTGATTCTAAGGGTCTATGCTCTAAACTGGACATTTGAAGACCTGGGTTCTAGTTACGTGACCTTAGGTAAACCATGGGATCATAGGATCATAAATTTTGAGCTAGAAAAGACCTCAGAGTTCAATGATCAGTTCAAGACTTTGATGAGGAAAATGGGTCCAGAGAGCTGAAGGAACTTTGTCCAAGGTCACTCAGGTAGTAAATAGCAAAGCCAAGTTCTGAACCAAAACATCCTGATTCCAAATCTAGCATCCTTCCCCACTCTATTATGCTACAATAAATATTTGGATATGTATGGCTCTGTTCTCTCTTTGGCCTTTATCTCTCTTGAACCTAGATTGCTGCTCTAATATTTGGAACTGGGCTTGCTCTCATCACGTTATTTCTTCTTCTACCCTTTCCTGGCTGTTCATATTGGACCCTTTTGACCAAATTTTGGACTCCCAACACTTATATTTTGGTTAATCCTCAAGGCATTTACAACTATTTTTGATTTTAACTTTAGACTGGGCTATAAGCCTCCTTTCCATTTCCATTCCTAGTCCTGGGTGTAATATCTCTACTCTCTTTACTTCAATGGCCTTCAATCTCTAGCCCAATGGTTCTCAACCTTCCTAATGCCACAACCTTTTAATACTTGTTTGTGGGTGTATCTGCATGTGGGCAGACCCACTTGGAGATGGATAGAGGAGCAGCGTCTTGGTTCCTAAGACCATTGGAAATATGTGTTTTCTGATGGTCTTAGGCGACCCCCAAAGGGCTTGCGACCCACAGGTTGAGAACCACTGCTCTAGCCCAGCAATCTACTTGTCCAATCCTTTGGCCCGTCATGTGTGGGTGATCATTGAACTTCCTAATATCTAGTGGTGGAACATGGCACCTGGTTTTTATAACCAGGTTCTCTGCTTCACCATTTTTTACTTCACCATGCCTTCTACTCCTACCCACTTTGTAGCCAATAGTCTTTTTGATGGCCAACAAACTCCATATTTGTAAATAGTCCAATAGGTGGAATGCCAGTGAACTCATTTCATGAAAGTAAAAAAGTGAGAAACTTGAACAACTGTGTATGGGATGGAAAGCAAGACCAATTATTCCATATTTGGTAGGGGCTTGGTTGGTTTTTGCCGTGACAATTCCTCCATGTACAGTTTTTTTAAAGTAAAAGGTCAAATAGAAAAATGCACAGGTTAACAGTCCCAAATTTGATTTTTCATTATTGGAATTGTGCTGTTGGGAATTTTGAGGATTTTATATTTTTGTGTTAAACTTTATTATGAGGAGGGAAAATATTCCATAGAGGAAAAAGCTTGCTCACCATGAAGCAGAACCCAAGGGAGTGCTTTAGGCTGTGAAATATGGCTTCCCATATCCTAGTTCCAGACTGAGAGTACTTATTGCTTGGAACAGACAACCTGGAAAAAAGTGAGGTGCTATGAAGTTGAGGATTTTCTCATTGTATTAGAGGATATCCTTGCTTTTTAAATTGTTAATTTTTTAAAAGATTTAATTGCATGCAGGTAGTGAGTGCATAAAGGTGCTCATAAATCATCTACCTTGATGTTGACTTTAACCCTCTCCCTTCTTCCTCCTGCTCCTCAATGTGCCAGTTGTGATTTGTGCTGAAGCCAATGGAATGGCCCAAAATATATAAGATCAGAAGCCAAACTGATTGGTAGAAGGTTAGAGACTTATTATGATAAAAATTTGTGTGATCAACTATTATAGAAGTATATTTCTCATACTGAGACTCAAAACAAATGACATTTCTCTCATAAAGGATTACAAAATCACAGGAATCTGGTAAAGGGCTCAGAGAAGAGCTTTTAGGATATAACCATAGTTTGGGAGTGAGATGTGGATGATAACCCAGCAAAGGATACTGAGAAAGAATAGTCTATATGGGAAGGAGGAAAATCTAGAGAGGAAAAAGTATCAAGGAGAAAAGGGTGGTCAGTCCATGGCATCAAATGTTGTAGGGAAGTCAAGAAGGAGGAGGATTAAGAAATGATCATTAGAGAGTAGCTTCAGTTGGGGGATGAGATCAGAAACCAGACTGTATATATAGACTTGCATGAATGACAAGAATGAAAGAAGAGGAAGTATGACCATTAATCAAAGATGACTTTTTCAAGGACTTTAATTGAAAAGGACAGGAGAGAAATAGGACAATAACCAGTAGAGATGATAGGATAGGAAGAAGTGAGGATTTTTTAAGGATGAAGGCTAATTGGGCTTATATGTAGGTAGTGGGGAAAGAAAGGAGGAATTAAAGACAGAAACAGTGACAGACAGATGGACACATAGAAATAGAGACAGAGAGAAAGAGATAGAGAGACAGGGACAGAAAAGAGATGGAAACAACAAGAGGTGAGAGGGAGAGGGAAGGAAGGAAGGAAGGAAGGGGAGGGGAAAAGAGAAGAAAGAGAGAGAGAGAGAGAGAGAGAGAGAGAGAGAGAGG
>CM053598.1:151702166-151732807 GCA_028646575.1 Pseudocheirus occidentalis | reverse complement strand
TGCCTCCAGGGTGGAGGGTGCACTGTCCCAAGCTTTAGGGGTGCAACTATTTTCAGAGATACTTCAAGGGACCTATAAGTCTTTGGTTCTTCCAAAGTGGTATGACCTAAGGAGATGTGTTGCTACGCTACTGGCCTGTTCTCTGGTTGGTGAGTGATCACAAGTACCTTTTTCTACTCTGGAACTGTAAGGAGGGTTCCCTCTCCACTGCTGCCACAAGCTCTGCTATATCAGTACTCCTCCTCATCCCAAGACCGCCACTCAGGTCTGCCACCCAGATCTAAGTATGGACACAGCAATAGTGTCTTGCCTCAGAGCCAGCATAGACATCCCCATGATCTTCTGATGAGTTGTTTGACCCTCTTACTGTCTCGGGGCTGAGAGCTCTGGAAGCAGCCACTGAAGCTGCTGATTCAGTCACTCCTAGGACCTGTTAACGCTGGAATTATGAAAACTCCTCCTTGAGTTTAGTTGTATGTATTCCACTTGGAGATCACAACAATACTTTTAAAAGGCTATAATCATCAAATATGAATACCTTCTCTTCTAATATTTGACAGAAAAATGTACAAATGTTTTAGGTTCTGCACATATGCAGCAGCCATAGTGTCCACCATAAGTGGACAAGTAGAGCTTTCAAGGAATAATCCCAAGAAGAGGTGTCAGACATCACTATGGCAGAAGTGACTTGAGAGAACCATTGATATTCTTCAGAAATAATCTCCTTTTTTAAGTCATTTAAAATGCTGATCCTGTTTTTGTTGTCCATTTGTATAATTTCTGGAGTTTACATTAAGTGAAGATGTTCCCATTTTCAGATCTCAGAATGTCCAACTTTTCTCTTTAGATTTTAGTAACTGTTCAATTCTTTCCTCTCTCCCTCCCTCTCTTCCATCTTTCCTTCCTTCCTTCCTTCCTTCCTTCCTTCCTTCCTTCCTTCCTTCCTTCCTTCCTTCCTTCCTTCCTTCCTCTCTCCATTTAAATGTATAGATAATAAAGTCAAACTGAAATTTAAAGTTTGGATTGTATATACTGTACATGAGCAAATTACAAGCACACTTCTCAAACATTAAGTCCAGTTTTCCTCAGTTTAATACATAAGCTTGCTATCTTCTGTTCTATATGCTTCCTCTTTTCTAACTTTATACTCAGGTAATTCTCATCTTTGCTAGATATTTTCTCACTCTTGGTCTTCATTTATTTATTTCTCCAGTTTTTTCTCTCCTCAATTAATTTTCTCTCTTCTTGCATCTAATTCTTCACCCAGGCATAGCCTTCTTGCCTTCCCTCCCCCCCGCCCCCCGCCCATACTTCCTGCTTTTAAGCCAGCAATAGGTGGTTGGTCTCTTTTTTTTGTCTCTGTGATTCTGCTGCCAATTGATTTAAGATTATGAGTTATATTTGGGAGAGATCTTTGAAATCATCTATTTTAGACCCTTCATTAAAAACGATAATTTATAATTATATAGCATAAAGTATATTGGAGGAAACTGAGAGCCAGAGTAGGCTCAGTGTTTTGCCCAAGGGTCACATGGTAGCATGTCTGTCTTGTTAAAACATTAGCATCCCGGGGCGGCTAGGTAGCACAGTGACTAGAGCACCGGCCCTGGAGTCAGGAGGACCTGAGTTCAAATCCGGCCTCAGACACTTAACACAAAAACTAGCCATATGACCTTGGGCAAGTCACTTAACCCCAACTGCCCTCTAAAAAGAAAAAGAAAAAAAACATTAGCATCCCTAAAGTCCACATTTGTATCAAAATGCATTATATAAGTTCTTATCTAGGACAAAAGGGTACAATTTTAATGCATTTGTAATTAACTTAGCACAATACCTCTAGCATCTAGAAAAGTGATTGGCATAAAGTAGATAACTAATAAATGCTTGTTGGTTTATTAATAAGTTCCATTACTCCATCCCAGTGCTACCCATACCATGGGAAAGGTACCCATCTCTTTCCTGTGTTTCATCTCTTCAGGTCATAAACCATAGATTTAAAACTGGATACAACTTCAGAGACCTTCTTATCCATAACCTTCATTTTACAGAAAAGGGAAGCAGAATCCCTAGTGGGGTAAATTATTTATCCAAGGTGACACAGGGATTAAGTTGTTAGAGATAGAATATGAATGAGGGTCCTCTGACTTGAGAATCAGTTCTCTTTTTGTTTATCTGATATGAATTAACACAGAACACAACACACACACACACACACACACACACACACACACCCCACCTTTCTGAGAGCATCCATCTGGTTAAACTACATGGCGTTCCCCATCTTGTTGCTTTCTTGGTTCCCACACCTGTTTCTTGTCTTTGACACTCCCCCTTCTCCTATGATGGTATTCTACTGTTGTCAGACTGCCCATCCTTGGATCCTTTGAACTGTTGATACTGACTTCCTGCCTGGATACCTCTCTACCATGTACTGCCAAACTTCCCAGACATTTTACCCAAGTGACCAGACTAACTCCCATAACCCATGGCTGGGATCCTTCCAGATTGCCTGCCCTGCCCACCTAGTGAGTCTGTTTAGCCTCTGAATTCTGGCAATTTAACTTCTGGCTCATCCATCCTGCTACTGCTGCTACCTGAGCTCCAGTACTGACAGTACCAGAATAATTGGTATTCATGATAATGGCCCCAAGCCATCCAGAAGAGGTTAGAATAAGTTCATTCCCTCTCCTCCTTGGAGCTCCCCTAACTATTTTAGGTCATTCCAGCCCCTCCTCCCTCTGAACACCTATAGCATTTGTCATGTTGCGACCACACGGTATTTTATCATAACTTAAGTCTTCTTGTAATATGTTTGTTATATGAATAATATCCTAACCCCTACTGGATTGCAAATTTACTAGGAGAAGATAGTCTTATACTCTTCGTATGATTCCATCCACTCACCTAATCTCCAGCATAATGCATAATAATAATAATAATGGTAGCGATGATAGGGGACTGATGGTAACTATAACTAACATTTTTTTTGTGCTTTAGAGTTTGCAAAATGCCTGACGAAGATGGTCTCATTTTATCCTTATAATGGCTCCGGGAGGTGGTTACTATTATTGTCACCGTTTAAGAGTTGAAGAAACTGAGGCAGATAGAAATTAAGTAATTTGCTAAAAATGACATATCTATTGACTGGATTTGAACTCAGGTCTTCCTGATTCCAGGTCTAGTATTCCAGCCACTGCCACTTAGAGGTCTCTGGATTCTAGTAGAGTCTCAAAATATTTCATTATCGGTTGAATATTATGGATTATGGAATAAAAAAATATATGTTTCTTTGAATAGCATTTTAAAATATGATTTTCCATTTACTTCAGGTCCAGGAACTTAATTTGGGCCAAGAGTTTTCATCTCCTTTCTTTTCTCCTTTCCTACTGACCTACCTCCATCCTTTCTTTCTTTAAAAAAAAAATGGGAAATTAAAAAAATAAAATAAAAAAGAGGAGGCTAGGTGGTGCAGTGAATAGAGTTATCGGCCCTGAAGTCAGAAGGACCCGAGTTCAAATTCGGTCTCAGACTTTTAATACTTACTAGCTGTGTGACCTTGGACAAGTTACTTAACCCCAATTGCCCTGCCTTCCCTCCTCTAATAAGCAGCAAAAATAAAATAAAATAATGGGAAATGTGTTTTCATTGGTATAGGAAGTTCTCGATGGGGGAAACTCTCTTTGCCAATACAGAGCTGTTCCTACTCTACAACTTATAGACTTAACTAGTTAGTTGGGGCATTGAGTGTGTAAGTGATCTGCTCAGGGTCACACAGTAACTAGGTGTCAAAGGTGGGGCTTGAATTTTTCCTGATTACAAAGCCAACTATCCATCCATTAACCTGTGCTGATTCCCTCTTTCTTCCTGAAATTATTACATAAGAAATGAGTGTGTTAAATTGTTTCACAGGTTCCAAATAACTAGAATGTAACGATTTAAGTCTCTGGCTAGTTGGCTCAGTGATTAGAGCATCCAGCCAATGAGGCAAAGGTCATGGTTTGAGTCTTTGAAAGGCTAATTATTTTTGTTCCTTTCTATAGTCAGAGACCATACCCCTAACTTCAGCTATTCACTTCTCAAATGGAAAGCAATGTTCATGAAGGGGAGATGACTACTGATGTAATTTCATCTCCACTGTAGAAAAACACTGAAAAATAACTCAAAAGTACTGCCTGTCGGGGGTGGGGACCCTGCGACCTTGAGGCCACATGTGGTCTTCCAAGTCCTTGGGTGTGGTCTTTTGACTGAGTCCAAATTTGACAGAACAAATCCTTCCATTAAGGATTCTATGAATTTTGGATTCAGTCAAAGGGTCATACTCAAGGACCCAGAGGGGATTTGTTCTGTGATTTGTTCTCTGAATTCTAATAGAGTCTCAAAAGATTTCATTATTGGTTGAATGTTATTGATTATGGAATAAAAGTATATATGTTTCTTTGAATAGCATTTTAAAATATGATTTTGCATTTACCTAAAGTCCAGAAACTTAATTTGGGCCAAGATTTTTCATCTCCTTTCTTTTCTCCCTTCCTACTGACCTACCTCCATACTTTCTTTTTTCAAAAAAAAAATGGGAAAAAATAAAATAAAAAAGAGGAGGCTAGGTGGTACAGTGAATAGATTTTTATCAGCCCTGAAGTCAGGAGGACGTGAGTTCAAATCCGGATTTGAGTCAACTTCGGATTGAGTCAAAGGGCCACACCTGAGGACCTAGAGGGCTACATGCAGGTTCCCCACCCCTGGTGCCCCTGAGATTTTTTGAAAGACAGACCATTATTACCAGTCCAAAAGTCACTTAATTGCTCTCAGTCTCCATTTTCTCTAGAGGCGCAAATAAGATGCTACAGAAAAGAGTGAGTGGAAATCCATAAGGGGAAGCAGTAGGGATACCAGGTTCAGGTAATAATTCCAAAGACAGCAATAATAACTAGCATGTACGTGGTGCCTTAAGGTTTACAAAGCACTGTGCAAATGCTCTCTCATTTGATCCTCCCAACAAGCCTGGGAAGTTAGTGTTATTATTATTCCTATTCTACAGATGGGGAAACTGAAGTAAAGAGAGGTAAAGTCACACTGCTAGGAAGTCTCTGAGGCCAGATCTGAACTCAGCTCTTCCTGACCTCAGATCCAGCGTTCTCGCTGCTTGTTGGACCAGAATGGATAATCTTTGAAATCCTTTCATCGTTGGTTTACAAACTGGTTTATGAGTGGTGTCAAATATAGATATAGGGGGAGGCTAGGTGGCTCAGTGAATAGAGTACCAGCCCTGGAGTCAGGAGGACCTGGGTTCAAATCTGGCCTCAGACTTAACACTTACTAGCCATGTGACTTTGGGCAAGTCACTTAACCCCAATTGCCCTGTGTTCCACCCTCCAAAAAGCAAAAACAAACAAACAAACAAACAAATAAACCCCCAAACAAATTAAGTCTAATCAAAGATAGATCCAGAAATATATACGGGGGGGGGGGGGCTAGGTGATGCAGTGAATAGAGCACCGGTCCTGGAGTCAGGATGACCTAAGTTCAAATCTGGCCTCAAACACTTGACATACTTACTAGCTGTGTGAATTTGGGCAAGTCACTTAACCCCAACTGCCCTCCAAAAAAAAAAAAGCAAAAAATAAAGAAATATATACATATCTGTGGGGCCACTAATCGTACATAAGGATCCCCATGGGTTGCATAAATGACTTAATTTGAAAATGTATTGTTATCTATACTTTATTGCACAAAAATATTTCCCAATTACATTTTAATCAGCTTCAGACCACGGGCTGCATGTTTGATATCTCTTCTGTGGACTACAGAAAAGTGATGTAGGGTGATGGTATGGCAGCTAGGTGGTGCAGTGGATAAATCATCAGGTCTGGAGTCAGGAAGACTCATCTTCCTGAGTTCAAATCTGGCCTCAGATACTAACTATGTGACCCTGGGCAAGTCACTTAACCCTGTGTGCCTCAGTTTCTTTGTCTGCAAAATGAGGCAGAGAAAGAAATGGCAAACAACTCTAGTATCTTTGTCAAGAAAACCCAAAATGGAATTATGAAGACTCAGACATGATTGAAACAACTGAACAACAATCACAAAATCTGTGTTGTTGACCACTGGAGGGAAGGCTACAGTTATTTTAAGGTGTCTGTAAATCTGTTAGGAATAAAACATACCTTTTGTGGATCAGTTAAAAAAGAAACAAAAAAAAAACCTTATCATTTCATCTGTCTAAAAATCTCCAGGTGATGATCACCCTCTTGTAGACTTGGTGCCTTCTTTATAAATTAGTGCCTGGGGAAGTGAACCCTTTCCCTTAGGTGGCAGGACTAGATCCCTGCTATTTTTGACTCCAAGGCTATTTACTACACCAGGACTTAGCCCAGATCCTGGCACAGTGTAAATGTTTAATAAATGCGCATTGATTTGACACTGCTAGAGAATTTGACCGCTAGAGAATCAAGGACAAAAATAGACCAGTATCTGTCCTCACTGATCAACTCTTAACATTTCTGCTACTTATCTTCTTCATATGTAAAACATGTGAGTTGGAGAAGATGAGCTGTAGGGTCACGCCTCCATCCAGAGTTTTGTCATTTCCATCCTGCAGAACCCATTGTAGGCTTTGCATCCAATTTAGACATGTGGTGGAGGGGTTATCGACACCCAAATCCTCCTGAATGCCAAGTTGGACCTGGTTGGCCAGTGTACAGTATGAGAATTCACGGGTTCTATTTATGCAGGTATGGGCTACACCTGATTCCAGATGCTTAGACCAAAAGCCTAGGAAAAAAGCCATCTGGTCCACACCCATAGGGGAGCTAATAAGCAACTTGGAAAGTGAATTTCTAAGGAAATACACACCCACTTGAGTGTTCACGTGTTAGACATAGGTCAGGTTGTCTTTCTTGTGGGCTGTTGTGGCCAAGACTAAGAGGCAGAGACCAAAATAATTTGATTATAATGTCTTGGTAGTTTCACTACATAAACTGTACTTAGTCTGTTTTTCTCCTCTTACTTAGAAGCCTCAGACACAACAGTCCCAGGGCTGCTAGTCAGGAGCCTTAATGTGGATTGTTGCTCTTGAGCCCTTGGGAAATCATTGGGTTCCATCTCTGGGCTCAAATTCTAGTTTACTTATAAATAACAAGTAGCTGATTCCCAGAGTCAGGAAGTTACCACAGAACATCCTGAAGAAATCTTCTAACCAACGGGAAGGAAGGAGTACGATAAGGAGACAATGTGGTACTGGGGAAAGGGCACTGCCTTTGGTGACAAAACAAAAAAATAAACAAACCCAAAACAACACCTTCTAACACTACCAATGAGATCTTGGACAAGCCACTGAACCTATGGCTCTCATTTCCCTCATCTGTAAAATGATGAGGTTGGACTAAATGATCTATTACAGCAGTTTTCAACCTGTGGGTAGCGACCCCTTTGGGGGTCAAACCATCCTTTCACAGGAGTCACAGGGGTCGCCTAAGACTATCTGAAAACACGTATTTCCGATGGTCTTAGGAACCAAGACATTGCTCCTCTATCCATCTCCTTGCGAGTCTGCCCACATGCAGATACATCCACGTATGAGTATTAAACGGTAGCGGCGGCATTAGGAAGATTGAGAACCACTGATCTATTAGATCCCTTCTAAGGGCATCCAGGTGGCACAGTGGATAGAATGCAGGGTCTAGAGTCAAGAAGACTCATCTTCTTGACTTCAAGTCTGGCCTCAGACACTCACTAGCTGTGTGACTCTGGGAAAGTCACATAATCCCATTTGTCTCAGCTTCCTCATTTGTAAAATGAGCCGGAGAAAGAAATGGCAAACCAAAGGCAAAAAAAAAGTAAAAAAAAAAATGGCAAATCACTCCAAAATCTTTGACAAGAAAACCCCAAATGGGGTAACTAAGAGTCAGATGTGACTGAACAACACCAAAAAGATCATTCTAGTGCTATGTCTATTATACATAATTATACACTTCTCCCTCTAGCTTCTTGCAGGCCTTTCCGGAGGGGCTTCACCATTTTATTTCCCCAAATTCTTTCTTAAAGATCACCAGAAGCATAAGGATGAGATTCATATGTGTTTGGGGGGCTGAGGAGAGAGGGTAGTGGTGTTGGTGCTCTGATCAGATGGGGGTGGGGGTGAGGGTTGGGGGAATTGACAACTACCTGGAAGCTATAAGAAAAGGGATGTGGTGTTAGTTGCTGCCCTGTAATCAACCAAATTTAGCTTCAAAATCATAAAATCATGGAAGGGGAAAGCTGGAAGGGGAACTTAGTCTTTATCTAGTCTCACCCTCTAATTTTAATACTTCTTTTTCTGCATGAGCCTTTGATTTCATTGGTGTAGGGAACTCCCTGGGGGGCAAACTTCTTCCATCGTTGTAGATGAGTAACCCATCTCTAAAGTGGAGTCTTAGAGAGTTGCCTGAAGCAGTGAGAGGTCAAGGGACTCCTGTGGTTACTCACTGACAAAGGGTCAAGTCAGAGGCAGGACCTGGAACCAGCTTGTCCTGTCTCCAAAACTGGCCCTCTATACACTAACACCCACTGCCTCTCCATTTATAATTTGAGTCACGTTGAGAAGATAGTGGTGATCATGTCGATAATGGGACGACAATTATAAGGAAGGTAGGCCGGGCATCTAGGTCATCAAACGGATGATGGATAAGTACTATACTGGCATCCAGGAAATGTCATAAGTTCTAGAAAAAAATCCCTTGGCATGTTGGATTGATTTTCTGTGGAAGATCCAATAGTAGGATATAGTGAAGACTTGCATAAAATGGGAAATCGTAGATACAGCTGTGGTCTGTGCTGATGGAGAGGGTCCATTAAAACAGTGGTGTCAAACTGGAGAAATGGATCCCTGTAGAAAACCACAGATCACTATTGTTTTGTATTTTTATTTATTTTGTTAAACATTTCCCAATTATCTTTTAATATGCTTTGGGCCCACTTAGTTTTGCTGGTGCATGCTATGCATTTGATAGCTATGTATTAAAATTTAGAAGTAATAGTAGCTCTAGGATGGCTAGGTGCACAGTGGCCAGAATGCCAGGTCTGAAGTCAGAAAGGCTCATCTTCCTGAATTCAAATCTGGAAACACCTAAAAAGAACAGAGTTTAAACGGAGACTGAAGCAAATTACATGCTCTCATTCTTTTCCATGTTTGGTTTTGTTTCCTCTTTCCCATTGTTCACTCCATTGGTTACAACCTTTTTATACAACCAGACTAATGTCCAATGTGAAAGTATTTGCAGATCCTATACTTGATTGCATGCCACCATGTTGGTGGAGGGGGTGGAGGGAAGGGAGAAAATTTGAAACTCAAGAGATTGTGGAACTGAATCTTGTAAACTAAAAGTAAATAAACAAATGAATTAGTAAAAAAGAGGAAAAGAAATCTGGTCTCAGACACTTGCTATCTGTGTGACCCTGGGCAAGTCAATTAACTCTCTTTGCCTTGGTCTCTCATTGATAAAATGAACTGGCAAAGGAAATGGCAAACCACTTCAGTATCTTTTTTTAAATTATTTTATTTTTTCTCCAATTATGAGTAAAAATAATTTTCAACATTCATTTTTAAAAATTCTGATTTCCAAATTCTCTCCCTCCCCCTTCCCACTCTCTGAGACAGTAAGCAATCTGAAAAAGGTTATAAATGTGCAATCATGTAAAACATATCATTTTTTACTGCATAATCATCACCACTACATAATCATTGAACCCTATTTTTTTAATCCAAAAATTGGTATAATTTTCAGTCCAAATTATACCAAATTAATTGGTATAATTTTCAGTCCAAAAATTGGTATAATTCTGTTCATCACACTGCTTAAAAGGTAAAAAAAAGCAGCAATATATTCATCACTGGCATATAGATATGCATTTATCTCTCATGCATGGTGAGCCTTGAGCCTAGAATTCTCAGTGTACATGCATTGTCAGTATATTTCCAAAAGCCAACCCATGTGGTTTGTTTAGAGTGCTGTAGTACTAATGGTATTGTCACTCAACCCAATGAAGAGCCAAAGGTGGGTGCTAAGGGGGTTGGCCGGTGGAGGGGAGCAGAGGAAAGGCAGACAAAGCTACTGTAAGTCATGTGATATAGTAAGACTGACCTCTTCCCAATTTTAACGTATATTTACGAATATCCTGTGCATTCTAATTTTGCACCAAAGACAGTTTAGTAATAAATGATTTTAAGTAATACTAGCACATTTTTTTTTCCAAAAAAGCTTCAGATAATGATTGCAACCCACTTTTTAAGCAAAAATTTGGCATTGAATCTGTGGTGATTATGTGGTGAAAACCAATATTTCCATATAAGTCACTTTGTGGGAGAAAAGTTGAACCAAAAAAAAAAGTGAAAAATAGTATGCTTCAGTCTGCATTCAGACTCTATCAATTCTTTCTCTGGAGGTGGACAGTATTTTTCATCATGAGTTCTCTGGGATTGTCTTAGATTGTTGTATTGCTGATAATAACTAAGTCATTTTGCAGTTGTTTGTTGTACAATATCGCTGTTACCGTGTTCAACGTTCTCCTGGTTCTGCTCATTTTACTCTGCATCAGTTTATGTACGTCTTTCTAGGTTTTTCTGAAATCATCCTGCTCAACATTTCTTATAGTGCAATAGTATTCATTACAATCATATGCCACAACTTGCTCAGTCATTCTGTAATTGATGGGCATCCCCTCAATTATCAATTCTCTGCAACCACAAAAAGAGATGTTATTAATATTTTTGTACAAATGCATCCTTCCCCAACCCCCTTTCTAAAAAAATCTTTTTGGGATACAGACCTACTAGTGGTATTTCTGGGTCAAAGGGTATGCACAGTTTAAATTGCTCTCCAGAATGGTTGGATCAGTTCACAACTCCACCAATGATGCATTATTGTCTGTTTTCTCACATCCCCTCCAAAATTTGTCATTTTTAATTTCTATCAAATTAGCCAATCTAATAATGTGAGGTGGAACTTTAGATCTGTTTAATTTACATTTCTCTAATCCATAATGATTTAGACCATTTTTTTTCTTATGACTATAGATAGTATGATTTCTTCATCTGAAAATTTCCTGTTCGTGTACTTTGACCATTTATCAATTGGGAAATGACTTATATTCTGATAAATTTCACTCAGTTTCATATTTTAGAAATGAGGTCTTTATCAGAGATCCTTGCTGTAATTTCTCCCTCAGCTTCCTGTTTTCCTTTTAATCTTTGTTGTATTGGTTTTGTTTGTGTAAAACCTTTCAAATTTAATAAAATCAACATTATCCATTTTTTATCTCATAATACTTTCTATCTCTTATTTGGTCATAAACTCTTCCCTTATCCATATATCTGACAGGTAAACTTCCTTAAATTAAATTAAATTAATTCTTTAAAATGCTTCCTTAATGTGCTTATGGTATTATCCTTTATGTCTAAATCATCTACCCATTTTCACTTGATTTTGTTGTTGTATGAGATATTGGTCTACACCTGTTTTTGCCATATTATTTTCTAGTTTTCCCAAAGGTTTTTGTCAAATGATGAGTTATTGTCCCCCAAATTTGTATCTTTGGGTTTATTAAACATTAAGTTACTATGGCCATTTACTACTATGCATGGTGTACCAAATTTGTTCTATTAGTCTACCTACTTATTTCTTAGTCAGTTCCAGATTGTTTTGATGATTAGTTCTTTTCAATACAGTTTGAGATCTGGTATAGGTAGGTCACCTTTTTCACATTTTAAATGGATTCTTTTGATATTCTTGACATTTTGTTCTTACAGATATATTTTGTTATTATTTTTCCTGACTCTATAAAATAATTTTTTGGTATCACTCCAATGTCTTTGCCAAGAAAACCCCAAATGGTGTCAGAATGATTGGACATCATTGAAATGACTGAGAAACAACAATAAGAAATAGTAGCTCATACTTGTCTAGCCCTCCAAAGTTGATAAAGTACTTCCTTGATAGCAACGTTGAGTGATAGGAGGTAGGTGGCATAAATATTATCACCCTCATTTTATAGATAAGGACATTGAAGCCCAGAGGTGAAGTAAATAGCTCAAGGTTACACAATGTTGGAAGCATTGCCTGAACCCAGATCTCCTGATACCCAGACCAAACTCTTTCCATTATGTTGTACTGATTGTCAAAAAAGGGAAGAAACTAAAGTTCAAAGAGACTGAAAAGTTCTCCAAGGTCATTTAGACAGGAGTGGAGCTCTAAATATGTGAACAAGATCTCTTGACTTTCAGTCCAATGACCTGGCTTTAAATCCTGGCTCTATAAATTACCAGCTGTATAACTTTGATCTAGTTGCTTAAGCTTTGTGATGTTCATTTTCTGCATTTATATTTTAACAATGTGTTAGAAACTGGTCCTATATCAGAATAACAATGACATTGGAAATGGTTTCCCAGGATTCTATCAGCCACTGATGTCATGAACCTGGGGATTTCATGGTGTATTCACCAAGAATTTGAAGAAAAAGAAAGGGAGAGGAAGCTCAGTCAAGATACGGTCATCCTCAGGGTTGTCCTCATCTTGATGTCTTGTGGACTTCATGGAACTGGGCATTTGTTTCCCCAAGTTCCTTTCCATAAAGACTCTGATAGTTGCTTTTCAGGATCACTGCTATTAGAGTAGCAAGCAAAGTACTTACTATGTTGAAAGACAGTCTCAACCTTAGATGCTGGTGTAGTTAGACACCTAAGCACTCTATGACTGATCTTACAGAGTTTTTTTGGGAACTACCATGCTAAGGGACTTAACCAGGGTCACACAACACTCAGAGTCAGAATTCAAAACCTAGGCTAAGACATAATTACTGTCCCTCCCCAAAAGGGTTTAGGTGGAGAAATGTGACATAGACACATACAATGATGACTGATTGTGCTATGTAGAACAGTATAAATGCCAAATTAAAAGTATACAAAATAAGGACTACAGGAAAATAGAGGAGGGAGAAATAGTGATAGAATAAGATGGTCAGGGAGAGTTTCAGGGAGGAGATGGGACTTGACCTGAGCCTTGAAAAATGAATACAATTTCTAGAAGAGAAGATGGAAGAGGAGACATGAACAAAAGTACAAAGGCTGGAAAACAAATTGAGTATATTCCTATGTAGTCCCATTTCAGTAAGTAGCCCCATTATTATCCTCTGCAGAAGACAGTTTATAGTCTAAACTGCTGTGATCAATTTTGTCCTTTGCAATGACCTCTATCCCTTGTTTGAATCAGCATTAATTTCCTAACCAAAACTGCTCATTCCTGTTTTTTTTTAATGGTACAATGTTTAATAATCAAATTATATACTCATTTTTAGCTTATTGTTATGTATGGGATAAGTTGTTGGTCTAAACTTAGTTTCCATCAGACTTCTTTTTAGTTTTCCTAACAATTATTGTCAAAGATAGAAGTCTTTGCTAAGTAATTTCTGTTTTCAGATTTCTCAGATACTAGGTTAATTGGATAATTTCTGATTCTTTCCTGCTTAATATGTTCCTGTGATTTACTTTCTGATTTTTTACCATTACCAAGTAATTTTGATAATTGATTTATAGTATAGCTCCAGGTTTGAAAGTGCAATTTCTCCTTTCTTTTTTAAAGTTTGCTTGTTGTGTTTTGGGTTTATATGACATTTACAGATTACTCCCATTTTGGGATATTTTTGGTCTTCAAATGTGTTTGATTATTATTTTGTCCAATTCTGTAAAGTATTCTTTTTGTAGTCTTGATTGGTATAGCACCAAATCCATAAATTAATTTTGGCAGCATTGTCATTTTTATTATATTGGCATGACCCAGCCATGAGTAAATTAAATTATTCTTTATTTCTTTCGGGAACATTTTGCAATTCTATATATCCAGGCATTGACTACACTTTAATAGATGGAGTCCCAGATTCTTCATGCGTTTTGCGGTTATTTTGAATGGAACTTTCTATTATTTGCTCTTGGATGTTGTTATTATCATATAGAAATGTTAATGATTTTTGTGGGTTTATTTCTAGCCTGCAACTGTTTCCTAAAGGTCTGGATAAACATCTTAAACTAAGGCTCAAAACAAGGCAAGCCCAGTTCTAGACTCTGCCTACCTGGAGGCACATGTCTCCCTCTGCAGTGGTCAGCTGGCAAGTCTCCATCATCAGCAGTGCCCTCAACTACTCCAGTCTCAAGTGTGGAGAACCACTGAAGTTTGTCCCAGTAACCACCCAGGAGTAGGTTAATGGATAGGGCCTCCAGTGAGTTTCTTATAATTCTAGCCTAATTTGTTTACCACATAATTTAATTAGTAGTTCATTATACTAGCTCCTGATAAAAATTGTTTATAATATTTTTCCATTGGTGGTCTGTATTATCAGAAATTCCACATATATTTATTAGTTGTTTATGAAAACACATTTACTGAAATCATACCCCACAAATGTCATGTTTGCTTAGCACAATGCCAAGCACACAGTAGGTACTTAATAAATGTTTGTTTCTTGATTGACAAGGGCTATTTTGTTATTGAAAAACAACTAATAGGAAAAATAACTTACTCAAAGAAACTTGTTCACAAAATGGGGACTTACAATAGAGTTAGTTATGTTCAGTTGACACATTTGTTCCTACTACTTTATTAAGGTTATAAAACTTATTCTCACTCCACATTCTAGCACTTTCAACACCTTATTATGCTACTTCTCTACGAGATGGTACCTGGGAAATGCTTTGCAGACTTTATCATGGTATATATAAGTTAATTATTATTCAGTGAGTGACTTTTCATGTTACACATATGGTGCCAGAAACTGACTGCAAATCATTCAGAGAGAAAGCCCATGGATTGAATCATTCCTATGAGACCCTCAGCATATAACCAAGTAACTTTCCACCTTGAAAAAGGGGGAGGTAACAGACTGGACAATGAAAACTGTAATAGGAGTTAAAGGATCTTGCTGTAAGGAGCCAATTCCTCGGTTGTTTACCATGTGGAATCCCACAGAGTAGAAAGATTCTGAGTGAAAGCTAGTAAGGAACAGGGGCAGAGGGATAGAGAGCAGGAAAAACTGCCGGTCTGAATCCAGAAAAGGCTAAGGGTGGGGGTGAGGGTGGGGGTGCGGTGGGTGGAGATGGCACCTTGCTGGGTGACACCTGCAGCTCATTCCTTCAGTGATCCTAATTTATCATTCTCCTTTTGTCTTTGAAAATGGCCCCTGGAGAGAGGCCCAGGGCAAACACAGGGAGCTGGGTGTACTTCTCCTCTTGTCCTCCTTCCTCACTCACAGCTGGAAACAAATAACTCAAAACTGGTCTGTTTTCTGGCAGTTCCAATTTATTTCAGGCCCCATTTGCAGTGCATTCTTCATAGGCAAATTCTTTCAGGGGAAAAAAGGGATGATTCCATAGCCGGTGTTGAGACGGTGAGTGTCAAAGGTGGTGATATTTAAAGAGTTTCGATTTTAAAGACCCTCCTCTCTCCCCACCCCCACTTTGTAGTAACAATGGGAGATAGAGAAAACCAGCTGGATTTAGGAAAGGGGATTTAGGAATGCCTCTCTTCTTTAAATGAACTCTAAAGGGTTGGAGAAGGAATTTGGGCCAAGAGAGATTCCACAGAAATACAGAAAGAACCAGTACAGGGTGGAGATAAAAAATGTGACTCAAGGCAAAACAAAACAAAACAAAAAACAAAAAAACGAAACAGTTCCACTATTATTAGATGGGGGTGGGGAGTGGATTATGGGCAGGAATATCAGAGAATGCCCTAGGAGTCAAAGTGCTGGATAATAAACTGCCTCAGTCTTTCAGATAACAAGGTCAAGCTTCAGTTAAATTAATCAGCCAGAATATTTGGATGTCTACATGGGAATCTAGAATGTCGGAGCCATGCAATCGACCTTCCTAATTTACTGGTTGCAGCATGAGGTTAGGTCTTTGCTAGTCTACTGTATACATTTTGGGGCCCCTCAGGTAAAGAGCAATAAAGGGGAAGAACTTGGAGAGGGTTCAGAAGCAGTCAGTAGAATAATTAACAGGTTGAAGGAAGCTAACATAATTGAAAGGTAGGGGAACTGGGCTTATTCCCCCAGAGAAATGAAGACTTCACAAGTTTGGATTCAGGCAAAGGGATGCACTTGAGGACCTAAAAGGCCACCTGTGTCCTTAAGGTCACAGGTTCCCCACTCTGGGATTCCAGCTCTGACACCAGGGGAGCTGGGTTCATATTTGATCTGTCACATTGACTATTTGCATAACCTAGTACAAGTAGCTGAATTTGTCTAGGCTTATTTATTTGTGTGCCAAAACCCTACCTTCCACAAAAAAAAACCCAACAAAAAAACCCCACTTTTCCCAGCTCTCCTTAATCTCAATGCTTTCCTTCTGTCTATTTTCTCTAATTCATTCTATGTCTATTTTATTCGTATGTAATTGTTTGTAAATTATCTCCCCCTTCGGGTTGTGAGACCCTTGCAAACAGTAACTTTTTATTAGGGGAGGGGGTTCCTTTCTTTTTATTTCCCAGTTTTAGCACAGTGACTAGGTGCTTAACAAATTATTTTTGACTTGACTCCTTAAGTCAAGCTTAAAGCATGGTTAGAAAGATGAACTGACTGGAGAAGACCTGTGCTTAAATCCTGCCTTGGACAGATATTGTCTGTGAGACCATCTCAATGCCCTGGGCACCTAATAGTTTAAGTACCAGATGGGGAGCTTCCTCAGTGCAAATTCTCTTTATGAATGAAATCACAAGAATGGTCCCAAAGTAACAATTGTTTGGATCACAATTTGGAAAAGAATTTTTGGAAATGAAGATGAAATGGTAGATGGGTGGCACAGTGAATAGAGCACTGGTCCTGGAGTCAGGAGGTCCTCAGTTCAAATCTGACTTCAGACACTAAGCAGTTGTGTTACCCTGGGCAAGTCTCTTAACCCAGATTGCTTCCAAAAAAAAAATAAATAAAAGATGAAGAAACATGGGATCTGTCTTTAAAAGCAGTGTAGATTCTCAACTGTATGATTCTATCTGAAGGCATGGTTATAATAGGCATCTTATTATTCTTTCCTCATCTTTAACCTTTTCTCAGTGCCCATGGAGTTCTTCAGTGCCAGGTAGTTACAAAATGGTAGTAGACCCATGGTAAATAATTTCCTCAACCAGCAGGTGGCATCAATACATAATGAAAGGCACTTGGAACGCCCTGACAGTTTTCCCAAGAGCTATGTTAAAAGCTCAGTTCTCTACAATTTGAGGGTCTGAAAAGACCAATGCAGGATGTATACCTGTCCAGGGACAGAGCTCTGCTGGGGATCTTGGCAAGAAATCGACTCTGAGGAGTGCTTTGCCCACCTCTTTCCCACCTATGGGTTTCCCCTTAGGGCTCCTCAATATAATTAAGAGAAACTGCCATGAGTAAACTTGGAAAATTACTTAACTGCCACCAAAACCTTTAGTCTCAGAGTCAACCCTGTGAAACTACCTTAACCCTGCTGCACAGAGTTAGCTGTGGAAATGGCCGTTAGAGCCACCTCAACCAAATCATAGCACAGGAAATTCTTTATTTTTTGAATGGAGCCAATGCTCTCTGATGTTCTGGTGGGAAGAAGAGTGGTAGGAAGCATTCAGAACAGCAAGATGACCCTTGATTCATGGATATTTGGATAATGGAATGTAAGGCTCTCAAAAGCAGGGACTGTTTCATTCCTGTCTTTGTATTCCCAGTGCCTGGAATCTAAATGCTTGTTGAATGATTTTTAAATTTAGAATGTGTTGTGTTTATTTTTTTTTAATTTCTGAAACTGTCTTCCTCATGGTAATATTAAACTGAGTTTGCCCTCTTGGATAGTAGAGAAAACTAACTTAAATCTCTTAGTTGGGTGGCCTCTAAGGAATTACACTGCTCATTCGGAAGGAGATAATTATGGGTGTCAATGTGGGGGCCAAGGACAAGAGGGATTGAAGAGGACATGGTAGTATTCCCAGACCAAGGGATCAGGGAATTTATGCATGGTCTCTCATGCTGCATTCTCATTGCACTTCCTCAGTCAGCATGAAGTCTGGTATGATGGCAAAGAACATTAGGACTGGAATGAGAACCTGGATTAAAATCCTGGCTACGCCATTTTCTATCAATATGACTTTGGGAAAGTTGTTTACCTCCCTCCTCACTGATGGCCTTTGCTTCCTCAGCACCCAAAAGGGGATTAAACTAAACAATCTCCGATATCCTCTTCAGATTTAATTCTATGATTCCACCGTCACTGGGGTTGGCAGTCATCTGGTCATAGGTTCAAATTCCAGCTCTGCCACTTATTGTGCGTGTGACTTTACACAAGTCATTTGATCACTCTACACATCTGCTAAGGTCTCTTCCATTCTAAATCTATGATCCTGTGATTCAAGGTTTTTCCATTCTTTTGGCATGCAGGGAATACCACTTTTTTTTGGAAAATTATCCTTTTAGTATAACAGATATTTCATCTCATCAGATTAATTGTCAACTCTGAAGGCAGGGATTTGATTGAAAAAAATGTCACTGTAGTCTTCAAAGAACTGGCACAGGGCCGGACTCTTAATAAAAACTTGTTTTGAGGTAGCTAGGTGGCACAGTGAATAGAGTACTGGCGCTGGAGTCAGGAGGACCTGAGTTCAAATTTGACCTCAGGCACATAACACAAAAAGTAGTTGTGTGACCTTGGGCAAACCACTTAACCCCAATTGCCCTGCTTCCCCCCCTCCAAAAAGCAAAAATAAAACAAAATAAAATAAATACTTGTTTGTTTGATTGATTGATTGATTGAATAAAACAATGGTGTTATCAAAGCAATGGGGAAGGTTGGAGTTGCAGATTTGTTTGTCAGAAAGACCAGGAACTTTTTATCTTTGTGGTGTTGAGCTATAAATGATGGACACTTTGGTAAAAGTAGAGTTTTTAGAGGTGGAGAGGAGTGGGGAATCCAAGAACAGTTACTCTTTCTCTAGTTCTGACTTTGAAAACAAATTTCTTTCTTCTGGCCTATTTCAGATGTCAAAGGCAATGGGACTGACATCAATACCCAGCAGGCCACAGATTATGGTTGACTCTAATGACTGCTTTCTATTGTGTTTATTGTTCTGGATGTTAATATATAGAATAAATGACAGTCCTTTAATTGAAGGTTGGAAATGCTGCTTGTGAAGGCGCTGGGTGACATCATCATTGACTACTGAGGTGAAACCCAACATACTTTGCTGTCCAGGAAATTACAGCCTTGTGGGCTGCCTTCCTATTTGTGCATGTAGGAGAGAGTCAGGCAACCCGCCTGGAAGACCTTTACTCACAAGCATTGATTTGGGGTAAGAGGCAGAGAATAGAGAGCTATTATTAGGAAACTAACAAGTGCTGGGTGACCACATTTGTTTTCACAGGAAGTCTTGGCTAATCACCATCCCAACACAAAATTATCCTTTAGAATTTTTGAATGTAGAAATGGAGAGATGAAGATAATTTCCTTCCTTTCTTCAAAGAAAAAAAAAAAGGACCAGTGATCTTTTTACTGCTTTTTCCTTGTTTAGGTAATGGACCATTAGAAGTTTCAGAAGAGAAGGGACTGACTCTAGAGTCAGAGGACTTTGATTCAAATGCTATTTCTGGCATTGCTTATAGGACAATCACTTAACCTATGGCCTCTGAGCTCCATTTTAGCTTTATATCTGTGATACTATGAATAGAATGTCAGAATCTGAGTTGGAAAAATTATTGACTCCAACCCATATCTGAATAGGAATTCCCCCTAAACATTCCTTTAAGCTTCTGCTTGAAGACTCTGGGGATAGTGAGTTCACTAACCCCTGAGACAGCCCATTGCACTTTTGGACAACTGTAATTTTTGGAAAGTCTTTCCTTATATGGAACTGAAACCTTCCTTTCCTCGACTTTAATTCAATAAAAATAATTCAACACAAAGTCATAATTAGGGTAAGCTAGGAGTCAGAATGTGAGGAAGTAAGTTTGAAATTGCTATCATTGAGATTTGGTGAGAAGGGATACAAGACAGGAAGGTGATTCCAGATGATTATTCCTTATTTAAAATGAATAGAGCAAAGGGCATATAGGGTAGCATTGTATATTAAGAAGATATATTCCTAGAAGAATATGAAAGGAACTGAGTGGGTAGAAATATGACAAAGAATATCTGAGTGAAGAGCAATGGAGGGAGTCTCAGTAACAATATTAATTTGGGACTACAGACCATGAGGGCATTTCACTGCCCATCTCTGTGACTTTGCACAAGTAGTCAGTTTCCCATGTCTGAAGGCACTCTCTTATCACCGCCATTTCATTAAATCCTGAGTTTACTTCAAAGCAAAACTCTGGTGCCATATCCTACATACATGAAATCTTTTCTGACATCTCCTGATGCCCCAACACATACACTAGCTGTCAGTATTCTCTTCTTTTTGAATGTATTTTGTATATAATTTGTATTTATTTATTTAACTCCTCTAGATGCTCTTTATTTGTGGATGATATGGGGCAAACCGTATCATAGCTTAGAATGCATCACAAATGAGATCTATGACCATTCATAAGAGTTTGGTTTAACTATTCACTCAGGAAAAATCAAGTATATAAAGGATGCTTTTGATCTATAATTGGATAGATAACTTAGAGTTCATTCATCAGCATATATATGGCATATACATATGTATGTCTGGGTTCAGATTCTGGTGTTGTGAAATGTCTTTTCCAGATCATCTCTGTAGCTTTACCTGCAGAGACAGGATCTGTAGCACCTGTAGATATGATGGCCAAGTCACATTTATCAAACCTTAAAGTGTAATATATAAGTGTTAGCTCCACAAAGGTGGCTTCCCTGTATGATGATTGTATAGACTGTGCTGGGAAATAGGTATGATGCCTGGAAGGTACTGTTATTACTAGGTTCATTGCCTCAGTGGCAGTTGGTGGTGGTGGTGGGCCATTTCCCAACAAGGGGTTGCTGGTCTGGATAATGCCTGGGGGTTGATAGTAGTTGGAAACAAAGCCAATAATTTTGGGGTCACTGTTTTTCCCATAGCTCTTGGGTGGAGGGTGCTAGGTTTTCCTCACTGAAGTATAAGCATGAGGTTTTGGCCAAAATGGTATTTTTGACTTTGCCATATGGAATATGCCAAATATAAGTATCTTGCTACTTTGCATAGGTTGACTTGTCTATCCTGTTGAAGGCAGTTAGTTGGCCATTGGTGCTGGTGGTGAGCTCTTTTTCTATAGAGGTCACCCCATTGAATGATGGATACAAAAGTAGCCTGGAAACTGGGATGGTAGTCTTGGAGGGCAGTGAACAATTGTCTCCAAAGAATTATAAATATCACTAAGAGAGCAATGGAATGGTACATGGGAGACTTAAGTAGTTTAAAATATATGATAAATAATAAATTAAAGACAGGCAGAGTAAAGGCTACCACCAAAGAAACATGTGAGCAATAGAAAATATAAAATGGCCATGTGGCAAGGGTGATAGATAACTGAAGGACAGCCTACATGCTCCATTGGTAGCCTCAAATTATCAAGAGAACTCTGGGGAACTTTTGGAAGGACGTAGACATTCTCCCCCAATGAAATTGTAAATCCATTTGATTATTTAGATGTCTGTGTATGTGAATGAATGAATGAAAAAATATTTATCATGCACTTACTATATTCAAAGAGTTGTATGGGGTGTTCAAGAGGACTAGACCCTCTCATGTAAAGGTTTGTTGGGCCCTTTTAGGGCTGTTCATCTGCTTTGGTTTTCACCTTCACCCAACTATCACCTGTGGCTCCAAGAAGCTCTAGTATGTGCAGTGGCCACATCCTGGTAAAACTGTCTCTGCAGATGGGCCAAGCCAGGTTGAAGAAGGCCTCAAACCATTGGTGAGTTATGGGGATGTCTATCCCAAGCATATGAAGACTTTCTCCAATGGAAATGGCAGAAAAAGATAACTTGTCTCAACAGTGGCCATGAAGACAGCTGAAGCAGGCACTGTGGAGCCCTTAGAGTTTGGTCAGACATTGAAGATGCCAACATCATCCACTACATCCCAGGCCACTGCCAGTTGTCTTGATTTTTGTCCTGCCACTGGGCTTCCATGACTTAGGAAGAGACAGTGAAGCTGGTAACTGTACAAGTCTGCTTCACTTATATCCAATTCATCACCTTCATGATGTCATGAAGTCTTCATCCAAAAATGAAAGACAAACAACTATATTCAAAGTACTGTGTTAAATGCTGGGGACTCAAATAGAAAAAGTGAGGCAATTCCTGTTCTTGAGGAACTCACATTCTAATGTGACTGGCTACATTTCATGTCTATGGGGAACATCAACTATCCATGCACCTATTGTAGATATCCTTCTACAATATCCATATACCTCTCTTCTTGCCAAAAGTGAAACAGCACCTAACTTCTTGACTAGCCTTACAAATAGTTTTACCCTTTAAAAGGTAGAGATAGCCAAAAAAGGGATTATGAGTCTGAACTTGACTCTAATTAGTAAGGATGACCTGGCTTCTGAAGTGGAAAAGCTGATGAATCTTGGGATAAGTGGTCATCTCATCAAAGAATTTGTGATGGAGCAGGAGAGGAAAGCTGGCTGCACTCTAGATTTGGAGAGAATATAGAAAAGAGAAGGAGAAAGAATAAATAGGGTCTAATGGTCTAATATTCTGCAGGGAAAATTGTCCCAAGAAAGATGAAGAGCTCTCAAGAATGAAATTCTGAAGGGAGAGACATGATTCTGATGATGAGGAAAAGCAGGAGACGTAGAGACGTGTGTAGCTGCAAAGGGCATTCGTTAACCCAAAGAGTTTTCTGAAATATATAGAGAGGTGTTAAAACCATGAGAAATGGTTACAAATGGTAAATGAGAATGAAAACAAAGAAGAGGCATGAACGACCCTCTTGAGAAAAATGTTGTAGCTCAGAATGAGTCAAAGCTGTCAACTGATATGCAAGAAAACACTCGAAAATCTTTTAACTGTTTTTAGATGGGGCAATCAAAGCAAGGCTAGAACTACTATTCAGGGTGGATGGGACAATGATTATGGTTGACATTGAGATGACCAATGCATTCAGCTTTTATTTTGCCTCTTTTCTTTTCCAAGAGAATGAAACAAACAAACCAAAAAGAATTACATGGAGTTGCAGCTGAAAATAAAGAAAGAGATGGTGCGAGTGGCCTCAGATGCCTTCGAGTCACTATTTTTACTGTTTAGTCATTTTTTAGTTGTATATGATTCTTTGTGACCCCTTTTGGGATTTTCTTGGCAGAGATCCTAGAGCAGTTTAACATTTCCTTCTACAATTCATTTTATAGATCAGGAAACTGAGGCAAATTGGGTAAAGTGACTTGTCCAGGGCTACACAACCAGTAAGAGTCAGAGGCCAGATCTGAACTCAGGAAGAGGAGTCTTTCTGATTCCAGGCCCAGGCCCTGACTCCATCCACTGTGCCACCACCTGCCCTCAAGTCATTAAACTTGGACCAAATTTATCCTTAGGGAACTGAAAAAAGCTGGCAGATTCTCAGTGATTGATAAGCTACAGCAGGTGATCTTTGAAAGATAACAAAGAGCAGGAGGAGGTCACCCAGGACTGGAGAAAAGCCAATATTCCTTTGTTTTCCCTTAAATCAGAAGGAGCTAGGGTTGGCAAGATTAAAAGGTCAGTTTTAAATCTGGCCTCAGACGCTTAACACTTACTAGCCGTGCGACCTTGGGCAAGTCACTTAACCCCAACTACCCCTCCAAAACAAAACAAAACAAAAAAAAGATTATGGTCAGTAAGCTAGATTTTGATCCTGGCAACATTCTAGGACATATTAAAGGAGTGATTTGTAAGCATTTAGAGAAGGAAAGAATGATCAATAATAACCAGCAGAACTTTATCAAGGATGGATCAGGCCTATCAGTAGCCAAGATGGTGGAGAAGGAAGAGACATACTAGAAAAGCTCCTCACTCCCCCCCACCCCCATAACTACTCTAATCATTATCTAAGAAGAATACCTAGATGAAGAGTGATTGAAAAATTGAGGAAGAAACTATAGGTATATCTTCTCAGTCCAAGATTGCAAACTTGACCTACAAGCAAATGACTAGAACTATAACTGTGGAATAAGAACGGGCTGGGATCACAGGCTCAGAACCTAGAGCTCCAGTCTAGGCCAGCAGCATCTGCATGCCTAGAACCGAGCGCTGATTCAGCCCCAGCCCGGGCTAGCAGAGGCTCCAAAGTGGCCTTTGGTGGACAGCATCTTCTAAAGGTGAAGAGAGAAGGCATGATGATCAAGGAGCTAACTGTCCTTTCTTCTATGAACATTTACCTGTGCTAAGACTTGAAGAGGGTGTCGGGACACTTGGGATATGAGATGATCCTAGTGAGACTGAAGAGGAGCAAGTGATTAGGAACAAGAACAAGGGGGGCTCATGGACTAAAGCACTGCCTGACTGGCCCAAGACAAATAGAGGAAGGCTATGAATTAAAGCTGCACCAGAGGCCTCAGTGAGTTGGGGTCCTGTGAAGAGGTGCAATTCCAGGACCTCTATCTTCTGCCATAGATCCTCTGTCTCCTGCCATGAAGGAGCAAAGGTATCTTTTTAAAAAATCATTTCCCTGCAATTACATATAAAGATAATTTTTAACATTTATTTTTTTTAAATTTGAGTCCCAAATTCTCTCCCTCTCTTCTTCCCTCCCTTCTCCCTCACCCCTTCCAGAGGAGGCAAGCACAAGATGGCTGAGTAAAGGCAGGCACTAGCCTGAGGTCTCCCCCAAACTCCTCCAAATGCTTTTAAAAGTGACTCTAAACCAGCAATTCTCAACCTGTGGGTTGTGATCCCTTTAGGGGTTGAAAGACCTTTTCACAGGGGCCACAGGGGTTGCCCAAGATCATCAGAAAACATACATTTCCGATCATGTTAGGAACTGAGACACCACTCCTCTGTCTCCAGACATGTCTGCCTACATGCAGATATGCCCACATATGAGTATTAAAGGGTCAGCGGTATTAGGAAGGTTGAGAACCACTGCTAAACAAATTCTAGAACAGCAGAACCCACAAAAAGACAGAGTGAAACAAATTTCCAGCCCAAGACAACTTGAAAGGTTGGCAGGACGTGTCACCAAGGTGAGACAGGAGCACAGTCTAGCATAGGCTGTGCCAGTGCAGACTGGGCCAGCGCAGATTGGACCCCAGCAAACCCAGAGAAGGCCTCAGAGGACTGAATCAGTGATAGCAATGGTGGTTTCCAGACCTCTCAGCCCACAGAAGGTAAGGGGGGGATCTAACAATGGGTCAGAAGGAGATTGCAGCTGTCTCTTTGCTAGCACTAAGGCAGGATTCTGTTGCTTTGCCCATGCTCGGATCTGGGGCACAGTCCTGGAGTGAGGAAGAGCATCAGCAAAGCGAAGCTTGTGGCAACAGTGGAGGGGTCACCTTCCTCACAGTTCTAGGGCAGAAAAGAAGGCTTCTGGTCACTCACTCACTGACCAGAGCAGAGGCCAGAAAAGGAGTAAACACACCTCTTCTTAGATCATGCCACCTTTGAAGAACTGACAGCTTACATAAAGGGACAAAGATGGACCTATGAATTCACCGGTATTGGACACTGTCGCCAGACAAATTTTCTCAGTCATTTTTCAGTCACGTCTGACTCTTCGTGACCCCATTTTGGATTTTCTTGGCAAAGATACTGGAGTGGTTTGCCATTTTCTTTCTCTACTCATTTTATAGATGAAGAAAACTGAGGCAAACAGGATTAAGTGACTTGCCCAAGGTTATACAGTTAGTAAGCATCTGAGGCCAGATTTGAACTCAGGAAATCTTTCTGACTTTCGGCCTTACACCCCTAGCTGCCCCTATGGCTATAGTCCCAAAATGACTCTAGGTTTTCTATTCTCTTTTTCCATTATACCTTAGATCAGATGCTCCTCTTCCTATTCAACCAAACCAAATGGTGTTGTGGATCAGAGGGCCCATGGCAATTTTATAAAAGGAGCAGCTGAGGGTATGGCTTGAACCTCATGAAGTCCCTTTGTATCATTGGTCCGTATACTTACAGGCTAAGGAAGTTTCTGTAGGCAACTGGACCCTGGAGGCAGGGAGCTGAGAGTTCCCCTGTCAGGCTTGGTTTAGGAGTGAACCTTGAAATGGAAGGTAAAAGCAATGGGGAGCTGCTGGAGTATTTGCTGCCTCCAGGAATGTGAGAATACAAGATTCTACTCCCCATTTTGGATCAGTTTTCTATCCCAGGACTTGGAGGCCTGGTGGTTGACTGATGATTGCTGAAATCTGCAAGTGGGGAAGGAGGAGGCAGTCACAGGGGGCTTGAATGGTGCCTTGCTGTTGAGCCATAGGTTGATTAAGCTTAGTCCTAGCCATGCAGCCCAAGTCCAGGGTGAGGAATTGGGAACTTGGAGTACAGCACACATAAATCTCTATAGTCTGCTGTTTTCTTCCCTCATTGTCACCGACATGCTGCAGACCCAATCCTTCAGTCACTTCAAATACAACATGTCCTTCTCTGATTCTTCTCCTAAAATAAAGGGTTAGAAACGATGAAATTCTCCCTTGTAGGAGAATGTTAAAGGGCCAGACACTCTGTAATGACCACTCCCCCACACAAACTTCCAACTGTGGTCAAGCTAGCCTACTCATTGTGTTGAGAATTTCTGATTTCAGCCAAACAGATCTACTCTCCCCAAAATATGCGACCGGCATTGCTGTTTCTGCAAATTAATTTAGATTATTCTCCCTGCCTGTAATGACAATGTGCTTCCTTTCTCACCTTTTAAAATGTTTATTTAATATTTTTTTCCTCAATTATATGCAAAAAGAATTTTTAGCATGTGGTTTTAAAATATATTTGAATTCCAAATTCTCTCCCTCCCATCCCCTATCATAGAGAAGGCAAGCAATTTGATGTAGGTTATACACATGCAGTCAGGCAAATCATATTTCCATATTAGTCACCTTATAAAAGAAAACACAGATTAAAACAAAGAAAAATTTTAAAAATTATGCTTCAATCTGTATTCAGACTTTATCAGTTCTTTCTCTGGGAATAGACAACATTTTTCATTATAAGTCCTTTGGGAATGTCTTGGATCATTGTATTGTAAGAATAGTTAAGTCGTTCAGAATTGTTCATTGTACAATATTGTGGTTATTGTGTACAATGTTCTTCTGGTTTTGTTCGTTTTACTCTGCATCAGTTTATGTAATTTTATCCAGGTCTTTTTTTGAGAACATCTTGCTCGTCATTTATTGCAGTGCAACAGTATTCCATCACAATCACATACTATGTCCCAATCGATGGTTATCTCCTCAATTACCAATTTTTGCCACCAACAGAAGAACAGCCATAATCATTTTTTTGGTACTTGTCTTACCTTTTATTCAAGGTCTATGACCTAAAGGAACTGAGAAATTTATCCTGAGAAAAAATATTTAGATGGATACATGACAGCTATCTTCCCATATGAAATGAACCCAGAGTAGAATATCTTCCTTATATAGATATGGAAATAATAACAATAATAATGATAAAATAATAACATTTTAATAGCTGTCACCACATTGCTAACTCATAATCTCCAAACTATATAGAATTAAAATGCTGAAAAATAAAAAGGACCAAAGAGAAAAAATCAAAACCATGTGGAGAGAAGGGGAGGTGTATCAGATCATCCTTGTCTTCCTGCCTGACACCAGAGTTGCCCATAGATATTTTCAGTGAGTCTGCAGGAAGTTGAGATGGTGAATTCCAAAGCTCTAATGTAATCACAAAGAGCAATCCTTTTATCCACCTCCACAAACATCTGCCAAACTTTAGACATGAGAGAGCAATAGTAAGTTAATAGCATGTTTGTACTAGGACCTTTTCTATCCAGACTCCATTGGGTAAGATGAGAGGAATGGGAATAGTATTACTAGTTGACATTTATAGAGTACATAAAGGTTTGCAAAGTATTTTATAACTATTAGCTCCCTTGACCATCACAAAAGTCTTGTGATGGAGGCATTTTTTGTTGCTGTTGTTCAGTCCTGTCTGACTCTTCATGACCCCATGGACCATACTGTCCATGGGGTTTCCTTGGCCAAGATACTGGAGTGGCTTACCATTTTCTTCTCCAGTAAATTAAGGCAAACAGAGGTCAAGCAACTTGGCACAGATAGCAAGTGTCTGAGGTCATATTTTAACTCAGCTTTTTTAACTCCAAGCATCTCAGAATCCTAAGTAGATGGCATGTTCTTTTCAGGAATCAAATCAGTCACAAATCCAATGTAAGGATTAAGAAATGTTTAATACCTTCTTTAGAGATAATACCCGGGATTGGATGTATGATTATTGAGAGGGCCTCTTAAATATAGTCAGTCCACTAAATGGCAGTCATGGGCCATCATTCCAGTTGCCTAATGCCATTCAAAGCCTCTTCTTCAGCTGAAAGTTCAGCTAGAGAGGGACTGACTTCAACCTGAGGTATGTGGTCAATGGCTTCAGCACTGTCTGATGAATCAAGGCCACAATTCTCAAATATATTTTGTGTGTTTCGACTTGAAAGACAGTTTGATTTAGTTGAAGAACTCTGATTTTGAGAATCAGGACACTTACATTCAAGTCCTTTGACTCTTATTAGCTATGGAACCTTGGGTAAAGTTGCTTAATGTGCTTTAGTTTCTTCACTGTAAAATCAATAATACTTGCATTAGTCTCCTCAAATGTCTGGGTTTTTGGGGGTACATACTTCATGCTTTTAAATGCCAAGTAAGTATTTTAAGTATCAAATAAGTGTGTCATTATCCTTGTTGAAATGATCTACCCAAGATAATTCCATTAGGTAATGGCAAAGTTGGGACTCAAATAGAGAAGACCTTCTTATCCAGTGCAGTGCTAATCAACTAATTGCCTCCCAGCCTCTCTGGCTTCTTTAAAGAATCAACTAAAATCCCTCTACCAACAGGAAGCATTTCCATATCTTTCTTAACTCTATTGCTTTCCCTCTGCTGATGATTTTCAATTTACTCTGTATATATCTTGTTTATACATAGTTGTTTGCAAATTCTTCTCCTCCATTAGATTATGAGCTCCTGGAGGGCAGGGTCTGTCTCTTATCTTTGCATTTCTAGTGCTTAGCCCAGTGTCTGACACATAGTAAGGGCTTAATAAAGGTTTATGGACTGACTGACTTAAGTTTTTTTTTAGAAGAGCTTGGTGATTGGGTCTTAAGTTATTATGAAAAACCCTGGATAGAGTTGTAGAAAGAATACCTAACTTCCCTGCTGAAGTGTTGGGCCAAAGGACATGAATTTAAATCCTGTTTCTACAATTTATTACTTGTATGGCCTTGGGCACTAAAACAAATTCACCTCTTCAGTGTGCATTGTGTAACTGATGCTTGCTTACCTGTGTGATCTGAGTCACGTCACCTAACTTTCCTTGTCCACAGTTTCTTCTTCTAGAAAACAAGGTGGCCAGATTGCATGGTGCAACCATCTTGAAGGTCCCTTCCAGACTTATGATCTTACATTTAGCAAGTTTCTCAGGTCAAACATCTTTTGCCCCTTTTCCATGGGGATCTCTAAAACAGTATGAATTATATGTGGTCCATGTGCTGCCCTTTATTATTATCCCAGAGGTGGTAAGTGATTGGAAGTAATTACAGGGAAGGAGTTTGCCTGACAAAAATACTTTTCACTCCCTGCTGAAGGTGGCTGTTTCCCTTCTGCATCAGTGACAACTTAATGGTTTGAAAAGAGGAATTCTTCCAAGGAAAATGACACCTACTAATTTCCAACCTGGGCTTGGTCCAGAAAGAATATTACAAAGGGGGTTTTCGATTCTAGGGAGGTCCAAATAGCTATGTTTGGTGCAAAGTGAAATGAACTGATTTAGTCCCTACCCCTTAGAGGCTTCTAAAGTTAAAATGGACTAATGTAGACGGATGTGAGAAGGAACGGACTTATTAAAATAACAACAATAATTGATATTTTTATAGTACTTGGTATTTTGCATAGATGATCTCATTTGAGGTGTATTGTCTTTGGCAACACCCTGCCCTTCTAGTCTACTCCTTTGATTGGTGAGTTCATCTCTGACCTTCACCCATGACTCACTTTACTTCACCCTCTACATTTTTAAAGCTCTTTCCACACTAGAATGTAAGATACTTGAGGACAGGGGAGTCTTTCTTTTTTCTTCTATTTGTATTCCCAGTCCATAGCACAATGACTACCACTTTTTGTTGTTAGGTCTTTTCAGTCATGTCAGACTCCCTCCATTTAGGGATTTTCTTGGCAAAGACACTAGAGTAGTTTGCCAGTTCCTTCTCCAGCTCATTTTACATATGAGGAAACTGAGGCACACAGTAAAGTGACTTGCCCAGGGTCATACAGCTAGTATGTTTCTCGGGTCAGATTTGAACTCATGAAGATGTCTTTCTGACTTTAGGCCTGACACTCTATCCACTGTATCACCTAGCTGCCTCAACTAACTCTTAGTAAATGCTTAATAATTGTCCTTCCTCTCTCCCTCCCTCCCTCCCTTCCTTCCTTTCTCCCTCCCTTCCTCCTTCCTTCCCTCCCTCCTTCCCTCCCTCCTTCCCTCCCTCCCTCTCTCTCTTTCTTCCTTCCTT
>CM053598.1:151677139-151701666 GCA_028646575.1 Pseudocheirus occidentalis | reverse complement strand
GTGTTTGTGTGGGAGCTGTGGTGCTTTGCTGCTTCTATGCCGCCATCTTTGCTCCGCCCCCATAAGTATTAAATTTCAAAGGCGGGACCATGATGAATATAAGTAAGCTGTACCAATATGGAAACAATGGCTTCTCTGAGATAAGTAAAACAAAAAACAGCATCATGACTGTATAACCATTAAAAGAGGTTTGCTGATAATGTGTGATAATAAGAGTGAAGGAAAACAGTTCAAATGCTAAAATATTATCTATGAAATGCTAAAGGAAATTTCTACATATTTGTCTCCCCCCCCCAACAAAATATAAGTTCCATGAGTTCAGGAACAGTTTTGTTTTTGTCTTCATTTTTTTTCTAGCATTTAGCATGGGCCTTAAGAAATATTTGTTGGGGTGCCTAGGTGGCACAGTGCATAGAGCTCCAGCCCTTAAGCCAGAGGACCTGAGTTCAAATCTGGCCTCAGACACTTAACACAAAACTAGCCATGTGACCTTGGGCAAATCACATAACCCTAACTGCCCTCCCCCCCCAAAAGAAATATTTGTTGAATGAATGAATGACCTAGAAGATCTCCAACATCTTTGATATTCTATGGAAGGTTCATGGAAAGATGTGGTAAAATTTTTTGACATATACTATATACATATATACGCATGTTTATATATGCATATATGTACATACATGTATGTAGGTGTGTATATATAGTTATAGACATAGATTTTTTTTTGCTGAGATGAGAAGGCAAGAATGGCTAGTAATCAACGTTCTTTCTGGTGGAGCAGTAACAATGTTAGTGACTTCATGGATACACCAAAGTATGAAAGGATTACTGTAACATATTCCTTCAGCTCTGTCATATTTGTGTTGGAGAGCCCAGTCAGACAATACCTATAGCATTCTCAGAAGACATCCCAGAAACAGGGTCTCCCATCATTTCATCTAGGCAGTCAAGTGTGATCTTCACTTCCTGTCTCCCTCTTGGCTCCACTTACTTCAGCCTTGTGGCTTTTGTTGACCATTCTCTCTGCAGTGGATTCCTTAGAACTTCTTCCAAAATTCTTCCCACAATTGCCATGATACAACAGTAAACTAGTCTTCAATTTCCTAGGGCTCAGTATCTCTTGGTCCTAAAAATGGCTTTCTTATGGCCCTGTGCCATTCCACTGTGGGGTGGAAATATCTGGGGAACCTAACTTGGTGATAAAAGCACTTCACGATCTTGAACTTAACAAACTATCCTTGATCTCCTCCCCCACTTCTATAAAAATGCCTGATGCTGTAGAAGCTGGCAAGAAAAAATGTTCCAGCCTATGAGAGAACATAATGCAGTCTGACTCAATTATATGATCAACAAGCATTTATTAAGCAACAACTGCATGCCAGGCACTGTACTAAGTGCTAAGGATATAAAGAAAGGGAAAAAAAAGTGGGAAGGTAGTGCAGTGGATAGGATGACTCCAAGTTGTTCAGCTCTGTTTCTACTAATGATGCAAGTACAAACCATGCTTTCATTGATAATAACAATAGCAATAGCATTTACATAGTACTTTAAGACTTGCAAAGTGTTGGACCAGGAATTGGGTTAGACCTGAGTTCATATTTATCCCCAGACATTTACTAGCTGTGTGACCACTTGGCAAGTCATTTGATTTCTGTTTTTCTTAGTTTCCTGATCTGTGAAATGGGGATAATAATAGGACCTACCTCCCAGGGTTGTTGTGAGTATAAAATGAGATAATAATTGTAAAGTGCTTAACACAATGCCAGCCATTATCAATACCACTCTAGTACCTTTGTCAAGAAAATCCCAAATGGGGTCATGAAGAGTCAGATGTGATAGAAAAATGATTGAGAAACAACAAAATAGAAACAGAAGGAATAAAGCTTGCGTCTGAAGCTCAGCGGTGCCATTTACTACCTATTTTACTTTGGGTAAATCAATTCACTTCTCTGGGACTTGGTTTCTTCATCTGTGAAATGATAGGATTAGATTAGATTATGTCTGAAGCCCTTCCCACCACATAGGTCTATGATCCAATGGAATTAATCTATTTCAGGGAACGGATTTTATAGATGAGTTAGTGAGAAATGAAGTGATTTGCTTCCCAAAGTCACAGAGATAGTAAGAAGCAAGGTTTAGATTGGTTCCCAGCTTTTCTGACTCACAATCTAGTTCTCTTCCCCCCATAACATGCTGTTTTTTGTTGGTAGGACTCAATATATTGGGTGTTGGTAAAAATGTTTAACAACCAGCTCTCCAGAAAAAAAAATATGTGTATTTATATTGCATAAATGTATATAGTATACTTTTAAATTTAATTTTCATTATTAACATTTCATCCATCATTTTCTTAAGTTTGGAAAATCAGCAAAACAATAAATCAATTCCAGATGTGTAGCCATGTACCATTTTCCGAAAATAAATGATCACAATGAAAATTTAACAATTGTCCCTCGAGAGACGGTACAAGTTGGCTCCAGCACCTCTCTGAAGTCTATATCTAAACAAACATAAATAGTATCCATTTTTTTAAATACTTAATTTGATATTATTAATAGTTACTAAGAAAAGAATCTGTGATGTCTCATTAGTAGTTCAATTAAACAATTCCCTTGTATATAACCTACCTGCCTATAGCTATGATTTATCTCCTTTGGCTGGGATTTCAGGGGAAACGGACAACAGCTGGTCAATACTCTGGTCTAATAAAAACCTGTAATTTGAAGACTTCTTTCTGCACCAGACTACATCATCCTAAAGCCTAAAAAATTACTCCTAGTCTGTCTTTAATGTCCCTTTTTATCTGAAATCTATGAACCCAATGAAACCTTAGATTTTAGTTGTGAAACTCTCTCATCTACATGAGTTGAGAATAAGACTATGAGTCAGGGGTACTATAGCCCTGAACAATGTTTGGCTTTAGAGATATGGACATTTTTCTTGGCCAATCAAAAATCACTGCTCTGAAGCTGTTGATGGGTACAATGTCTTCTGTAGAAACGTGTACAGTGACCAAAATGCCTTGGAAGGACACCAGTAGTTGCTAATCTCAAATTCTTCTCTTGAAGAGAAAGCTTTCCCACTTGGCAGGAATTGATTTGGTTATGAATTGGGAAACTTTTATAGGGAGAGGATGGGTCATCATGAAAGGATAGAACCAAAAAGTCAAAAAACCAAAAATAATGATTGGGCCAAATTGCACTTAAGCAAAAAAAAATCTAGATAAAAGTAAGATGCTGCCAATTCCTTGTGATACTATCTAGGACTCTAGAGGAGTCTGGTTATTTGGATCCAATTTAGTCACTGCTTTAGCAGTGCAGATACAAAGGACTTCTAGGTGGTGACAAAATGTTTTATAATATAAGAAAAGATATTTGGAATAGTCCAAGTAATGCAAGTCAAAATACCTTTTAATTTGAGTCATCATCAAAACGGTGGAACCAATAAAGAAAACGATGGAAATGGACATGGAGCTAGAGGTGGTGTTTGGCAAGGGAAGGTGGCGGCAATCACTCACCTTTGCATGGAATAGATTGACTCAGAGGTGCTACTTGCTATGGACAGACACATTTCAATCCTCTTACGAGGTCGTTGGCTTCATCTGAGTCTTAAAATCATTTGGCTACAAAATTATTTATTATAAATACAGCAATTGATACTTTGTGTGGATTCAGTCTCCTTGTCCTTGGAATATACTGATGGTTAATTCTTGATTTTTCCAAGTGACTAATGGCTATAGCATGAGGGAACAGTATCATGGGATTGATTTCTCAATTTTACGACTGACTTTGAGTGTTGCATCCTGAGTGCTGTCCGTTATGAAAAATAGACACCAAGACATGAATTCTTTGCTATTTTAATTTGCAGGAGCATTCCTATCTCTGATTTTCCAATGATAAAGTACCATTTTCCACTTACCTTTTGGAATGAAAGACATAAGACAATACAAAAGATAGGGGTTGTCCATCTGACCATAACCAATAAAGTAATAGGCTTGAGTCCATAAATTCTGAGACAGTCAATCAATAAGCATTTATTTTAAAATGTACTTTATTTTCAATACATGGAGCAAAATACTGTAATAGAGAACAATAAAAAAGATGATTGTACATGGAACTATAAATCTAGCATGTAAAACTTGCTATTTCCTCCAAATATACAAAAAAGTTATCATGTAAATTTCTTTTTTCCCCTTTTTTTCCTCCTCTCTTCATCAATAAGAATTTATTAATTATGTGCCATGAACTATGCTGAATGCCTGGGGTAAAAAGAAATGCAAAAAAGAGTCCCTGCTCTCTAGGAGTTTGCAATCTAATGAAAAGAAATATTACCTCATTGTATCCTCACAATAACCCTGGGAGGTAGATGCTATCATCATCCTAATTTTATAGTTAAGGATACTAAAGTTAGGTGACTTGTCCAAGGTCACAGAACTAGTAAGTACCTAAGGTCAGACTTGAACTCATGTCTCCCTGAGTCCAGGTCTAGTGCTCTATCCATTGAAGAGCCTAGTTGCCTCTGAAGTTCAAATCTTGCTTCAATACTTGCTAGTTCTGTGATGTTGGGTAAGTCATTTAACTTCTCAAATCAGTTTCCTGTCAATAAAATAAAGGTGTTGGAATTAATGACTTCAAAGGTCCTTTACAGCTTTAAATCTATGATACCATAAATATTATTCTATCAAGCTGCACTCTCCCAACTGATACACATATTTAGGAGATTAGGTTACCAAAACTTAATTGGCTACATCTCCCCTTTACAATTTTCAAGTGTCCCATGGGGATAGGGGGTGTTTCTCCTCTAATGCTATAAACTTGAGCCTCCATTACCCTGATCCACATACACCATTAGCTATTAGGGATTCATATCCTAGTTCAATTTAACCAATTAACATCAATTAATTTTTGCAAAGGAATGTTTACTTCAAAGTTATAATAAGAACATAAGTATAAATATTTTCCCCAAATTTCTAGAGATGCAATTTCCCCTATACCACCTTAGTCTGTGGGGAAAGTTAGCTCAAAGTTAAAGCAGTTTCCACATTGCATTTGCTCCACCAAGTTCACTTCCAAATGCAGCATGGCCGATGGATGGATGTGTCCCCATTTCTGTTACTACTGGTATGGGTCAAGTGGGACTCATAGGACTTTGTTTCCTGCTGTCTCTCTTCTAGCAAATCCTGGAAGGGACTTCAGTTTCTCAGATTTTTCTTTCTCCCCTCACCTTTTGAGTCCCACAAGGTCATATCTTTCTCTAATCTCCTTCACCTAACAGTAGGAATGAATAGACAACAGAGACAGAAGCAATCAGTCAGTCTGTGCTCTCATGGTCCTCATTGCAATGATCCTGGTGGGGAGGTAAATTCCTGATACTGAACTTCTCCTAGAGGACTTAGTCCTTCCTCTTCATTTAAACCCAAGTGTATGGTACATAGTGAGTGCTTAATAAATGATTATTGATTGGCTGAATGAATGAGGACCACTCTTGCTTCCATTAGATATGTCTTTTGAATGTACTTCAGTTCTGGCTACATAGCTAATGAATAGTCCATCTCTTTATGTGGGGTTAGCAGACTGGAACTAGGTATAGAATCTCTGTGTATGCTCTAAATTGGGGAGCAGGATATTTCTATTAAATGTTATCATGCCTTTAGAGAAGCAGGCTCCCAAGCTTCTTTTTCATGGGATAGCATCAGCCAAACCTGCTGAATGCACATACTCACTAGCCTCCTAGCCCCATGACTTTGGGTGGGGGACATCGAATATACTATCAGCCTTGACTGACATGCTGTTTAATTTTTCTGAACTTATTTTTCTTTATTTTTTACAAGGTATGGCTCAGTTGACATAGGAAGGAAGGAAGGGGAGAGAGAAAAAGAGAGGGGGGAAGAGAAAGAGGGGTGAAGAGAGTGACAGAGGTGGAGAGAGAAAGAGACAGAGAGACAGAGAGAGACAGAGAGACAGAAAGAGAGAGAGAGAGAGAGAGAGAGAGAGAGAGAGAGAGAGAGAGAGAGAGAGAGAGAGAGAGAAAGAGAGAGAGAGAGAAAGAGAAAGGCAGGATAATATGATGAAAACCAGCTGGCAAATAAGCAAATATGGGGACACAGTGGGAGTGGGGAGCTTTTATTATAGACAAAGGTGGTAAGATCAGTAAGGTGTAAGAAGAACAAGACTTCGGAATCAGATTAAAGATGAAAGTAGAGCCCATAGAAGTAGGATGATAAGGCAGTACTAAGTCAGAGGCAAATTGCAAACTGACAAGAATATTCTGTTAATTAGCATCTTTTTCTCCCTTGCCCTCCTTGCCTCTATTAAAGATAGTTGTTACAGCACTATGACAAAGTAACGTGCATTTGTAGTATATTCTCAGGAAATCAAATGGTCATTTATCTCTTTTTAACTAAAATACATATTTTATATAATCCTATACTATTAAAAGATATGAAATTATCTTTCCCATTTCCATAGTTTTGTGAATACTACTATGGAGTCATGAATGGATTAGAAGTGGGAGACATCTTGAGGAATCATTGAGTTTGAACAGAGGCCTTTGGGTAAGCTCAGCTTTCAAATGGATTTTATAAAATATTAAAGGACAAATAAGAAAAATAAGAAATAACCAATGAAAACCATAATTTCATAAAAAGTCTAAAGCCCCAAATGAGCTGAGACTTGCTAAAATACCAAAGACAGCAAAATGAAGGGTGTAATGTTCTAAATCACACAGAAAGAAGGAAGAACTACTCAATTCCTATTCTGGTTTTGTTGTCCCCATCAAAGAGAAAGGCCTTCAAGCCGGTAAGGATAGGGTGGGCATGATTAAAAGAGTATTGATGTCCAAGATAAATGAGGATTCAATAATAGAGCACTTAGTTCCTTTAAATGAGTTGAAATCTTCTGGTCCATACAAATAACGTCCCATGGTATTAAAATAATTTTGTCAGTCATCAATGAGGAAAACAAGAGTGATATTGGAAGAGATAATGGACCAATGTTGCCAAAATTCCAAAAAAGAGGAAAAAGTAGACTAGAAACTGCGAGTTGACAGGATAGACATTCATTTCTACTAAAATTCCATAGCAGATTATTAAAAAGATAGGAAAATCAAGTGAAATAATATTTGTAAAGTGTTTAGTATGGGGCTTGACACATAGTAGTTGCTAACAAATACTTGTTCCCTCTCCTCCCCCTCCCCCCAAGACCCTCCCCATCATGGGCATACAACAACACAAAAAGTTATAAATGCTAGTTCACCAAGGACAAATCATGTAGTATTAATTTGAGTTATATTATATTAACTTGTATTATAGTCATTTATAACTATAGGGTATCCCAAAAGTCTTTGAAGGGCAGCTAGGTGGCACAGTGGATAAAGCTCTGGGCCTGAAGTCAGGAAGATTCATCTTCTTGACTTCAAGCCTGGCCTCAGACGCTTACTAGCTGTATGACCCTGGGCAAGTCACTTAACCTCAGTTTCCTCATCTGTAAAATGAGCTGGAGAAGAAAATGGGAAACCACTCCAGTATCTTTGCCAAGAAAACCCAAAATGGAGTCACAAATGGACACAATCAGACACAACTGAAACAACTGAAAAACAGCAATAAAAATCATTTCAGTTATTTAAAGCAGTCTTGTTACATCTATGAAGCATCAGAAAACCCAGCGTTGGAAGTCATAGAATTATATTAAAGCTTAATAAGGACATTAAGATTTTTGGAACACCTTGTATTATTATTAGTTACATATACATATTTATAATTAGTTATTTGTAATTCTATATTGATAACTAGTTGTTTATACCTATGCACATAAATATGCACTCACATATTTGGTCCAGACTGGCCATTTCAGCTGCTTAGAGAAGGAAATCTCAGAGAAGAAACTGAGAAGTGCGGAAAGGCACTGCCATTTAGTAGTGTGTAGAGGATTGGCCCTGGACTCTTGTGACTTGTGTGTGAACCTTGATAATCACATACAGTCCAGGAGAAACTAGAGAAATAATTTCATCTCTCAATGCCTTTGGGTAATTCTCTAGGACTACACAGATCAGCTGCCAGTGTAGAAGGAGTTTCCTCCCTGGGACTTCCTTTTCTATGTCAATGAAATTATAGGTCTGGACCAATAAGTGTGTGTTGTTTTATCTACATTACTAGCCCCTTGAAGGCAGGAATTGTGTCTGGTTTCATCTTAATATCCTCAGGACTTTATGCCAGTGCCTTGAACATAGTAGCTGCTTAATATTTTTTTTAAGTTGAATTGCATTCCTGGGTATATTAGACTGCTAATTCTCTGGGCAGACAGTTTCAAAACAGAACTGTATATTGGGCACTTTTTATTATCATCGTTCCAAGTCTCCAGGTATGGTGGAGCATAATAGAAGCAGTATTGCCAAGAAAAAACACTAAACCACTGTTGAAATATGGAGCAATAACATTGCTTAAATTGTAATCCCAGACCCTTATAGGTCATCCCCACTCATTGGCATCTGCCTCTTGTCTTCCACTCCCTCTAGCAGCAATCCTCTGGGCTATCCCTAGGACTTGGGACTTGTACTTGGGCATAAGGAGGAAAAACTTAATCAGAATTTTTAGCTAATTGAATCCTCAAAAGAGCCTGTTTTATATGCTGAAGTTCACTTGGTCCAAAGCCATAACTGATCTTTGGCTATCGGTGGATACAAACTCAAAGGAAATAGTTATCAATGACTAATAGAATTCTACAGACACGGTGGCAAGATGTGGAGCATATGGCGCAAGATGCCTACAGATTCTCAGTTCTGTAATGTTTTAGGGTGAAATGTGAAGTAACTTGGAATGACATAGACTGATCAATGAAATGGAAGATTTTCATAAACTCAAGAAACCCTAGAATGACAGAACTGGAAGGAAACTTAGAGAATAATCTAGTCCAAGGGATCTTAACTGTCTGTGTGTATTATGGATCCTTTTTACAGTTTAGTGAAGCTTATAAATCCCATCTCAGAAGAAAACCTTTTTAAATAATTGAAGGAACTTGTAAATTTCATTTAGAGGTTAGCAAAAATGAAGGTGAAATATTTTCCCCATGCAAGCTCAGAGATACCTTGAAATCTTTCCATGGATCCTTGGGGGTCTTTGATCACAGGGTGAGACCTTCTGATCCAGTTGTTTCTATTGTTCAATTGTTTCAGTCGCGGCCTACTCTCTGTGACCCCATTTGGGGTTGTCTTGGCAAAGATACTAGAGTGGTTTGCTGTTACCTTCTTCAGCACATTTTGCAGAGGAGAACCTGAAGCGAACAGGGCTAAGTGATTTGCCCAGGGCCACACAGCTAGTAAGTGTCTGAGGCTGGATTTGAACTCATAAAGATGAGTCTCAGTATCTCCAGGCCCAGCTGTCTATTCATGGTGCCGTCTAGCTGCCCTTATAGTTTACTTCATTGTATAAAAAACTATGGTCTCTAAAGATTGTGGGACAAGCAAAAGGCATGAAACTAGTTCATGGTAGAACTGTGAATGGGCCCCAGGTCTTATAATCCTCAGTCTAATGCTTGTTCCTGGAGAGGCATCATAATCATCTTCAAATATTTACAAATGTCCAAAAGGAAGAATAGATCTGCTTTATGTGGATCTAGAAAGCAGAAGGGAATCAGTGAAGATAAAAAGAAAAAGATTTTATCTAAGTATGAGAAACATTTTTTATTAATCATATCAGTGCTAAGATGGAGCTGGTTGCTTCAAGAAACAGATCCCTGGAAGTGTTCAAGCAAAGGCTGGCAACCATCTCTCAGGGAGGCAGGATTTCTGGAGATTGGACTAGAGGACCTTTAAAGCCCTTTCCAACTTCGAATTAAATGCTTGCCTGAAGTTGGTCAATGTTGTTAGTTGAAATCAGTTATTTTAGGACCATTCCAACTGCACTCTTTAACCCAGTTTCTGCTTGATTTTGTCATAATCATTCATATGATGGTCCAGTATTAAACTGCTCATTCAGATATCTGTAAGGAAGCACAGTCTATTAATTTAGGATATTTTGCTTCCCTTCAGCAGACAGCTTCCTTTTTTTTGACCCTGATTCTCTCATTTTAAAAAATAAGACTGCATTCCCCTCAATTACATGTAAATACAATTCTAAATTTAAAAAAATATTTTGAGTTTCAAATTCTATCTTTTGGTCCCTTCCTCCCTCCTTGACATGGTAAGCAATCCGATATAGGATATACATGTGTAATCAGGCAAAACGTTTTGATCTTAATCATTTTGTGCAAGAAAACTTGAAGGAAAGAAAGAAAAGAAAGAAAAAGAAAGAAAGTTATAATGACATGCTTCAGGCTGTGTTCATATAACATTAGTTCTTCCTCTGGGGGTGGATAGCATGTTTCATCACAAGTCCTCTGGATCTTTGGATCACTGTATTGCTGAGAATAGTTAAGTCATTCACAATTCTTCATCATACAATAACAGCAGTTACTGTGTATAACATACTCCTGGTTCTGCTCACTTCATTTGCATCAGTTCATGTAAGTATTTCCAGATTTTTATGAAATCATCCTGCTTATAATTTCTTATAACACATTAGTATTCCATCATAATCATATACCACAACTTGTTCAGCCATTCCCCAGTTGATGGGCATCTCCTCAATTTCCAACTCTTAGCCACCACGAAAAGAGTTGCTATAAATTGTAGGGTTCAGTGTTAGTCTAAAAGCACCTATGGTGCTGAGGGTCACTCCCGGTTGCTAAGCTCACAGGGAGGTTTCTTGGCAAATTACTCACCTGCTGAGTGGCCGCTGGAACAGCTGACTTGGCTCCTCCTCCATTGGCCAGTTCCCCTCGGGTGCATGTGAGAGTCATGCTACCTCTAGGGCTCTAGGGTATTTAAGGAGGATGCTACAATACAATAAACACAGCTGCTGTATACTTCTGTCTCAACTCTGGTCTCTTCAGTCCCTCCTGAGAATACCACCTAAGGCTGGCCCTTAGGCTACTGAGAAAAAGTGGCTGCTACAATAAATATTTTTATACAAACAGCTTCTTCTTCTCCTCCTTCTTCCTCCTCCTCTTTCTTCTTTCTTTTTTTATCTCTCTCTCATCTCTTTGGGATCACAGACTTAGCAGTGGTATTGTTAGATCATAGTATATGCACACGTTTTATAACTTTTGGGGTATCGCCCCACATTGGTCTTCAGAATAGTTTGATCAATTTGCAACTCCACCAATGGTGTGTTAGTGTCCTGGTTTTCCTATGTCCCCTCCAACATTTGTCATTTTGTTTTTTTGACTCTCCCATTCTTGCAGACTTACTTAGATCCTAAAATCTTTCCTCCTCTTCCTCTTCCTCCTCCTCCTTTCTAAAGATAAAAAAAGGGTCTTGCTTATTGTAATTTTTTTCCATTTTATAAAAAAAACCCAGGTCATTTCAATGGAAGTCATTAATGCTGGCTAGCAGCTGGGGAAATGTTGGCATTATTATCCCCTATTTCTATCTCTCCCTCTTGCCTACCCCATGGATTCTGATTTATCTAAACAGAACTTGTCCTTCAAGGGATGTAGGAAGCTTTTAGTGACCTAATTTAGACAGAATCAACATTCTCTTGGCTGAAGGTCAACACTGATTCCTTTGCTTTCCTGTAATCAACTGTATGCCTCTAAAAGTCCTTTACTAAATTGAATCCAATTGGCTTAAGAGGAAAACTGAGTCACATGAACTGAAAAACTTGGCTGGGAACCTATAAACAAAGGAAAATACTAAGTGGTCTGGTATTCAGCTTTGGGGGAGGGGATACCTCAGATGGCACCAGAGGGGTGATGGATGGGTCATATTCTATTTAACATAATCATTGAGAGTCTAAAAGTAAAAACAGACAGCCTGCTGTTGCCATTTACTAATCTTGTGAAAAACAAGGGAGTTTTTGCCAATAAAATGTCGATGCCATAGGAATCTTAAAAAGGCATGGGAGGGTACTGGAATAATGGGGACTTAGGAGTAATCTTTTTTTTTAACTGGTTTAGTAGAGAGATCCTGGGATTTTGCATTTAGAGGACAGGGGAGGAAATTCTAGTTCTGATACTTGTTACCTAACTCTGTGGCCTTGGACAAGTCACTTAACCTCTGTAAGTATTGTTTTCTTATCAGTAAAAATGAAGGTGAGAATAGACCTTGTCTGTTGGAATAGACAACCTTCAGCAATCTCTTCTATCTTCAAACTGATGTTCCCATGATCTCATAATGGAAAAAAATAGCAGGTCCAGGTTTTTCAAAAAGGGAGGGGAAAGCAATAGCAGGAGGAAATCCACTGTGGTTAGGACACTCCTTCTGATGTTGTACTGTGACTCCTAGGCTCCAAAGAAAGAACAAGAGAAAGTTACACCTCCGATGGTTCTTTCTTTGGAGCCTGGGAGTCACAGATTTAGTCACTTGCCCAGCTAGTGAGTTTCTGAAGCCAGATTTGAACCCAGGTCTCAAGTTCAGCCTTCTATTCACTGTACCAACTATCTGGAAACCCTTGTAGAAGACTATTATCACTGACCAGCCATGAAATGATGAGGGCCAGAACTGAGATGGTTGTGGGCATGTGACAGGTGGGTGGTGGGAATCACAGGATGCTAGAGATATTTTTTAAAGTTTCACTCATGACCTTTGTTCTTGTACCATCTCTATTTCCCAATATTCCACACTAGTTCCCTTGTAGCAAAGAAAAATAGGCAAGAAAAACTGACCAAGAAAGTGAGCTTACATGTAGTATGTAGTGTGCCTAAGTAGTCCCTCATCCCTCTCCTAAGAGAAGCTTTGGAAGTTGGATTGACAGCTGAATGGCTATAGGGGTGCAGGGGGAGACGGAAAAAATCAAAGACCGTTTGGTTATTAAAATGGATGACTTAAAGGGCGTTATTATCATTAATGAAAACAGGGATGTTTTGAGCAGTTTGTTTTGGGGAGGGGATGGTAAATTCCCTCTCCTGGATGTGGATTTGGAGGTATTATAGGGATATTCAAGTAACTGTCTAAAAGGCAGAGAGAAATGTTGAAGAAGTTGGATGTGGAGATATAGATGTGGGAATCCTCTGCCTAACGTTGATCAGTGAAGTCAAGGAAATGAATGAGACCACCTGTATGAAAGGAATCACACTCACCATCTGGCATTCTCAGGAAAAGATGTCACTGAGATACAAACAGTGCAGTATGGTGGTGGTTATGAGCATGTTTCTGCGTCTGCCTGGATCCTTCTCCAAGAAAATATCTGAGCTTGTCTTATAGGCCAACCATTGTGGATCAAGAGCTGTCAAGCCTTGGTCTTGTCATTCCTGGGTAACATTTGAATGCCAAAAGAGATAGTCCCTTTCTCAAGAAGGGACATGTTAAAACTGAAGTTCTATGCTTTATATACTTTCTATAACTTTGATTTACTGGTTTAATGGGCTTTGGCGTTGGCATAATGCATGCCAGGCAGTGTTGTTTCTATCAGCCAACTTGTTTTCATTGCGATGCCCTGAAGGAGAGAAGTTATGGAAGCCGCCTGTGGTGGGTGGCAGCTGTACAAGTCAGAGCTGTACAAAGTAGCACATTGTCTGAGTGGGTTGGATGGATGCAAACTCAGGACGTGTCCTCTTCAGGGAGAGAAGAAGAAGAGATATGTTCAGCATTACAGCATGATGCAGTTTCCACTGAGCTCAGCCATGTTTCCACAGCAAAATGGTCATGCCATTAACTACTGGCCTGTTACTAGGGTGACCACACTCACGGTATTTATATTTTTACATTATTAACATCCTGCAGCATAAAGAGGCATTGAATGATGTTGTATTTTTTTCAAGCAATTTCCATTGGCCATGACCAGATAGGATAGTCTTCTACTCCCTTCTTCCACATACCAGTACCTAAAATTAAAAAAAAATTATTTTAAATAATTGAAATTTGCATTATTAAATTATCATAATTATTTCTTAGATTGCCAGTATCCATCTTTTTATCCTAAATGGCTCATAAGGAGTTAGACATTTTCAGCATCGGCATTTAACTTAAATAGTCCCTCTGAGTAAGACGGCCATCAACTGTTCAAATACAGTCACCTCAAAGAGTGAAGAAGGTCCTTGTTTTAATTTGTCTATCATTACAAATATTTTAGGCTCATGAACTCTGACACTAACAACTCAGATTTCAAAGTCAGTCCTGGGAGTGGTCAAATAGGCTGACTGAAGGGCCTATAATGTCAGACAGAAATGGAGCATTGTCAAGTACAACTTTATGAAAGCAACCTTGCTGGTCCCTAATCCATTACAATTAGTAACTCACCAAGGTGGCCAAATATTCGGGGAAGAAGAACTAAAATATCCTTTAATTTTGCACGAAAGTTTGAAAAATGAATGATTTTGAAAAGTCATTGGCCCCTGCAGGTATTAGTCAATTGCAACAAAGACACTTCATTAGGAGATAATAACTTGAAATGTCAATCTCTATTTTGAGTTTCTTCATTAGCTTGTGGATTGGTTGAAGGGAGAAGAAAATTTCAGTCCTTAGTTCTCCTGAAGGTTAATGGAGATATAGCACCATCAGATAGATTCTAGAGAAGTTTTATTGGTTGCTTCCTACAATCTATTCTATCCTTTGATCATTAGAATGCCTAGAATCACAGAGTTGGAAGAGAATGGGAAAAGTGCTCTAGTCTCAGATGTCAATGAGAATGGGCAGCCCTAAGTAAATTAAAAAAACAACTTTTTTTGTGGCAATTGAGGTTAAGTGACTTGCCCAAGGTCACACAGTGGTTAATGCCGTATTTGAACTCAAGCTCTCCTTATTCCAGGGCCTATCTACTGCGTCACTTAGCTGCCCCTCTAAGTAACTTTGGAGAGATGGGTGACTCACGTTTCTTGAATGCAATCCCTATGTATGTTTTAAATCTACAATCATATGGACATTCTTTCCTCCGATTCATTCTAAAGCCATTAAAAATGAAATATTCTGCTACCATAGTCAACTTCTAATTATCCATCTCTTCAAAGGCCATGGAGAAGGCAATAAATGCATATTGACTTAATCTTCAATATCTGTGCTAAACTTTTGCAACTTCAAGCCTTTGGGTGATTTTATTAGTAATATCATTTTCACTTTTGCATTGGCAATAATGCACATTCAAAGCTATGCATGGTAGAGAAAAAAAAGAGAAATGAGATATATGCAAGTCTATGGAATGGCTGGTGTCCTCCTAGGCACTCCCTGGTTTTGTTCAGTCTACCACTGGAAAGAGCTGTCTATGCACTCATTGCATATTTTCATCATTTGCCTTTAAAGTTCAAGTTTTGTGTTACAATTATGCCTGTAAAGCATAGTGCAAATCCTTTGGTCTCAGAGCCAAAGCATACAAAGGCAGTGATGTAGCTTAGTGAGAAAATAATGGTATTAGATAAGTTTTGTCGACCTTGAAATATTAAAGTTTTTGGTGGATGTGGGAAACTAACCTATGTCCTGTAGGTTCAATGTATTAATATTTGCTTTTAAAACTTTTGCAACATTTTTTAGGAATATTGTCCCCATAAAAGTTGAGGGAAATAGTATAACGTTATACACATGTATATATGCATATATATTTAAGTTTTTAAATAATTTAAAATTTTAAGTTTAAAATTTATTACATTTCTTTCCTATATTTCAAATATACATATATTTACTTTATATTTAAAATGTATAGGAAGGAAATATAAAAATGTAGCAGGAAACTTTATATATAGGTACTGTGTATTTAGTTAAAATGAATATATATGTATGTATATATGTATATATACATATATATATATATATATATAGTTTCCTACTCCACTTTGAGGATACATACATACATACATACACACACTCACACATACAAATATACATACACACATATACAGTCAGTCCTCAACTTTTGTGGAGTAATGTTCCTAGAAATGAGTAAGGCAGTAAGAAATGTGAATGTTGATACACTGAACCTATGGGAAATAGGAATTAGGTGTCTGCAACTACAAAAAACTGTAATCTTTTGCTAGAGATTGCTGAAAATATGCTTTTCTGCAGATAACTCTATAACAAAGCATTAATTCTGATAACATGTACTTTCCTAACACAGTAATCATGGAATAATCCATACATCTGGTACTCAAATCAAACTGGTAATTTGCAAAATATTTTTTCTCACTAGTAATTCCCTAGAAATTCTATGACTTTTTGTGCTACCATCTCAATTAAAAAACAAATATTAATTTCAGACAATATTCACTTTTTATAACACATGAAATTTGTAGTACTATAAAAATACTGTTCAGCAAATAAAAGTCTTTAAGCCAAAATATTTAACCTGAATTTTACCTTCCACTGTGTCCAGTGGTGGTGTGAGGGTGCTATATTGCTTACTATGGTGTGCTCTGAAAACCGAGGGAGAGGTTGCTGGGATTTTAGTTACTGTTGTTAGAAGATGCAGACACTGACAAGGTCTCAACATCCCTTTAGAAGCCATAGGACTTGCTTTAGGCTATGGAGTGCATAATTGCAACATAAAACTTGAGTTGTAAAGACAAACGGTGAAAATATGCAATGAATGCACGGTTAGCTCTTTAATACACAACTGTCAGGTGAGTGAATGAGACCTGTGAAGCACCTAGAAGGGTATCAGCCATTCCACAAACTTGTGTGCATTACATCTGTCAGTGCTCTTTTCCTTTACTGAGCATATTCATGAATGTGTGTGGCTGCCAACATAAAAGTGAAAACGAGGTTACTTATGAAATCACATGAATGCTTGAAACTGAGAACTTGTGAATGTTGAAGATTGAATATATAAAATATGTGTGTATGTACGTATGTATAGTCTTTGCTAATATAAGCTTATCTGTGGACTCTGAATCTGACCGTAACTAGTAATTTATTAATAATCTGGAAGGTTGAGGATTGAGTTCCTTCTCGTCTCAACTCATCTACTGGACATAGCTTTTTAAACCAAAACACTGAAATATATTCCTGCCCCCAAGAATTTCCAAGAGAGCATTTTCTCTCCCACTCCCCAATCTTCTGGGATTTGACTATCACTTAGGAATATTTTTGACCTGAAAACCTTGGCAGCAAATGGGCTGAAATTTAGAAAAATTAAGTGATTTATTCATCTGTGGCTAAATAACCAGCAAGTGGAAAAGTTAGGCTTAGCACCTGTGTTGCTAGGGCTCCTTTGGAGACAGGAGACTCAAGCAGATGCTGTCTCTGACTTGAGTGCCTTGCAGGAGTTTGAAAGGGCTGGGGCATGATTTCACTGTGCCTCCCTAGCTTGGGAAACTTTCTCATGTCTGTTCTTTTCTCTTGTGCCACAGGTTGTGTGTGTGTGTGTGTGTGTGTGTGTGTCTTGTTGTGCTACTGATGTTAAAATCCCTTCCCAGACCTTGACCCACTGCTGGTATCAATGACACCAACAAGAATCAGCGGCTGCCAAAGTTTCATTTTTGTCAAGAGGCATGAAGTGATGGCAGAGTACAATGGGGAGGGAACAGTTCATCTGGACAGGAAGAAGCCTCTGCTTGTTGCCCAATGCAGAAACCAATAAAATTTCTTTTCATTTTAACAATTATACCTTGTTGGAAGAGAGGAAAGACAGAACCCAAATGAATTAGCAGGTGCAGTCTCACCTAGTTAGAAATAGAGGAAAGGGAAGTATCTGGGCTTGGTGCTTACACTGTCTCATTAACCATAATTCTCCACTCTTAGTAATCTCTTGGGTTGCCTACATATCAGATTTCTCTGTCTTGCTACAATAGAGTCCTGGTTAGCAGAGGACTGGGTGGGCGTCAGGGGAACAGGGGAGGATGCTCATGCCAGTGTGTGCCCTCTAACACTCCTACCAAACCCTGAGCTTTTGTGCATAGATTTCAAGATGGTGGGCAAACTCTTCTCTCCCAATTTTTCTTTCCTATAAATCTACCCCCCTCCCCAAATCCAGAAAAGCTAGGTTCAACGATGTCATAAGATTGGTGAACTCTGAGATACCTGCTTGAATCTCTCATCTCTGCAGCTCACAATGCTTGTGGAAAGGTTCGTTTGTTGTTTTTATTTTATTCAGCTTTGAGCATTTTTTTCAGCTGATGGCTAGTACAAGTAGGTATTTTACAGCAGTCTGAAAAGTAATGAATGCCATCTGAATTCAGCATGGAGGAGTTAATTGTAGGAACTGGAGAAAGGAAGACAAGTTGGAGGAACTAGATAATTTTCTTGTCATTTTATCACCCACTTTAGTTTGTTTGCCCTGTGACTTCTCACAACTTCAGATGCATTTATCTTCAAGGCTACCTCACCAAAAGCATTTTAAAATCTCACTTACACTATTTTTGGATCTTCTATATGAGTTTCCCTTCACTAATTCAGGTCTATGTACTTGGCTATGTTTTTCATATGTATTAAAATTTTCACTTGCCCATGTGGTATCATAGAAAAGCACTGATGTGGGAGTCTGGGGACCTAAATTCCAGTGCTATACATGACACTAAATATATAGTTGACTCTGATCAACTTACATTCTTTTCTTGAGGTTCATCTGTAAAATGAGTTTTTGGTGGGGTTTTTTTGTAGCAAGGGTAGTAGTGTAGATGATTTCAAGAGTTCCTTCAGATTCTCAGCTTGCATGATCCTTTAAGGTCAAGAGATAGTTCCATATGCCTTAGGCCATCCACAGGCCCAGAACTGGGTCTGGAATCCAGTGTGCCAAAGGACAGTGGGTGGGGAGACTGAGTGTTCAAAGTGGCCTCGAGGCACATCAGAGATTCCTAGAACCCAGTGAACAGACCATTGCACCATGATGGCCAAGAGGTGATGAAATGGATGCAGCTTCAGGTGGGACAGGAAACTTCTTTTGAGGATGGCTGGTATACATCATGTAAAATAATATATTTAAATTGCTTTCCAACTCTTATTTGGGTCTACTATATAGAAAATTGTGTGTAATCCAAGAATGTTGTCTAACATATGCCTGAAAATTATAGATAGGAGCCCAATATAATTTTCAGGTTGGAATAAGGCTAGGGACTAGATCTATGATTTTGTTGGTTTAAGGAATTTCCACATGAGGAAAATTCCTTTACCAAATGCATTTTGGTACCTCCTCTCCAATTTATCACTTTAGAGAGCTATTTCTCAGAGCTCAGGCCTATGAGAAGTTGAGGGACTTGCCCAGGATCCTATGATCATTATGTGTCAGAAGCTGGTTTTGAACCCACATTTTTTTTTTGCAAACTGTTTCTTTCTTATCATTGGTTAGCATTTTCCTTAGCATAATCTCATAGCCTGAGTCACTATTATCCCTATCACAGATTTTATAAAAGGCCTTGTGTCTTGGGAGCTCTTCCCCTCCCACAATGAATTTTTCTTAGAATGTTGATTTGAAGACCACTTGCCCTTGTTCCATTTTGTGAACCTTATCCTGGTTACAAACATTACTTGCTTCATCTCTAAGAAGAGCTGATGGTCACCTTTTGGGAGCCACACTGTTAAAGTTTCTAAATTCCCTGGGTTGAAGTAGATGAGAAAAAAGAAGAGAAAGATCTCCAAAATGACCCCAAGGAAGTCTCTGATGGAAGAGTTACATTTTAAGTGCATATTATTCCTTTTTTCTTTCTATATTCCATTTCTAGCCTAGTTTATTATTTTGCTACTTGCTGGAATTAGCTCTCTGACTGTTGCATGTATACATGGTTTGTGTGTATGTATGAGTGTGTGTGTGTGTGTGTGTGTGTGTGTGTGTGTTTGCTGAGTTGGCAGACTGGAAGTTCTGAAATGTGTTGGAAAGAAGAAAATACCCCTGGTAATGACAGATTTGGTAGGATTGAATTCTCTTCTTGAATGGCATAGAGGAGGAGCCATGTTCTATCTTGAAGGAGATGTATGTGTAATTATCATCCCAGTGGTAAATAAAAATACTCCACTGTGGTTTAAGAAAGGGAGTCTTATAGTGCTGGTTCACCATGTAGGAAAAATCTCAAGGCTGTTTGATGCCCTTCCTCTACTTTCAGATTGGCCACTGAAACCTGAACTTGACCTCAGAAAGTGGTGTGACCTTTGAATATGTGAACTCTTAATGTGCATGGTCAGATTTCCAGTATAATTTATTTTTCTTTTCTTCTTTACATCAAAGATTAGACATTTCATAGCTGACTGCTCTACATAAGTAATCTAGAGGCAGAGGGATGGACTAGATGACCTTTGAAGTCCCTTTTCACAACAGATGATCTGAATTTTTTTTTGCATATACAGTTCATCTATGAATATCTTCCCCTTGCTATTGCAAACCCCCATTCTTTGTTTATTTGTTTTCACAGTACTTTACATATTATATGTAGTACTCTACACATATACTATACTGTGGTACACATATTCATATACTGTAGTGCTCTACACAGTACTCTACATATATAATTAAGGGGGATTGTTGGTGACACTGTCCTTCCTGTGCCTTGGTGGCACTGGGTGTGGTAACATTTTTTTCTCCTTGCAGACCATGTCCAGGCTAGTTATATTACCCAACATGTGCCTCAGTTTTGCTCAAGGTTCTAGGATTTGGAGCAATTAGGAGCTCTGACTGCTTTCTTTCTTTTTCTTGCATTCAAATCGGTCAAATTATGAATTCTGAAGGACTTTAGTCATTTAGCCAGCCTCAGAAAACAACATTATTACAGGAACCATGTAAGGAAAGCAGAATTTAAAAAAAATATCATGTTAGTTTCATTCATTTATCTTGATTTCAATAGCTATTACCTGTGACCTTTGGCAATTCACTTCACCTGTTTCCTCAGAGAGCAAATAAGAGGATTGGACTAGATGATACCTACATAGCTTCTTTCACTTCTAATCATGCCATTCTATAATTCACTAACTCTCTATTATCCTCAATTTCCCCATGTGTAAAATGGAGTAATAATAATATTTGCCTCATTCGATTATTGTGAGGAAAGTACTAGTGAATCACACAAAAGCATTCATTAATCTCCTACTGTATGCCTGCCATGACTCAGTGCTGGAAAATCCAAAAAGGCATCTTCTTTCCTCAAAAAACTTACATTTGACTGGGGAAGAAGCAACCTATAGCTAGAAAATAAAATATATACTAAGTAATTTAGGGGGCAAGAACAAAGGTAATTATGGGATCCTGTTGGGCTTCCTATAGAAGGAAGCATTTGAGTGATAGATTGAAAGAAGTAAAGGATTCTGTGAGGGAGACTTGAGGGAGGAGGATATTTTTCATTTTTAAAAAACATTTTTATTGATTATTTTTTACATTGCCTAAATTTCCCCCCTCCTTTTCCCAGAGCCATCACATATAACTAAGAATATTTTTACAAATAAAGAAAAAGAAGGGAAGATAATCAGCAAAACTGCTCAATGCACTGAAAAAAAACATATTGATGCCCTGGGAGCCAGCTCTTGTTCCATGACACCCCCTATCAACATATTGGACCAGCTGACTGCTAAGATCAACTCTGAGTTATTTTATTTATTTTATTTTTTGGGGGGGGTTGTTTTTTTTTGCATTAGGAACAATCTAGGAAAAAAGCACAGAGCTGGGAGACCAAGTGTTGTGCACAAGGAATAGGAGGAGAGTCAGTTTTCCCTAGCCAAGAAGTACGTGGAGGACAATATTATCTAACAAGACTGAAGAAGAAGGTTGGAGGCAGGTTGTGAAGGACATGGAAAGCCAAACATAGAAGTTTGTAGTTTATCCTAGAGAAAGGATGGTCATTGGAATTTCTCAGAGCAGGGGAGTTATGGTTAGACCTGAGCTTTAGGTGTATCAATTCAACAGCAGTGTGAACGATGAGAGAGAAGGGAAGAATTGGGTCCAAGTAGGAGACTATTACAGAAATCTGGACAAAAGTCATGTAGACTCTGAACCAGTGTGTTTGTGGTGTGAGCAAAAAGGTCATATTTGAGAGATATTGTGAAGGTAGAATCAATAAGACACAGCAAATCATTGGAAGTGAGAGGCAAAGAAGAGAGAAGAGTTGAGGATAACTCCTAGGTTATAAACTTGGTACCTGGAAAGATGATGGCATCCTCAACAGAAAAGAGAATGGAGAAAGGATTGGGTATCTTGATCTAGGAATCATCTATAAAGAGGTCATAGTTGAATCCATGGGAAATGATGAGAAAATGAAGAGAAAACATACAGAAAGACAGATGATAAGATTCATGACAAAGCATTGGAGAACCTACCCAGTTGTCTCTGATTTATTATAATAATATTCTTCCCTATTCTCTATTATTACTATTAACAATAATAATTAGCATTTTATTGATCTTCAAGGTTTTATTATTACATAGATCCTTACAACCTTATGAAGGAGGCACCATTACTACCCCCTTTCTGGAAGCTGAGGCAGAGAGACTTAAATGACTTGCCCACAGTGTCTGAGGTAGAATTTGAATTCGTGTTTTCCTGACTCCAAGACCATACACTTTAACACTTAACTGCCTATAGAGAAGGACGTGGGTCTTTAAAGGATCTCCTTTCTTGGGTGAATGGCTTCTAAGTGTCAGAAATCCTAGAAGTGTGTATGAATGTAAGAAGAGACACTGAGAGGACCCTCTGCTCTCATAATGCTCTTCATCAGAGTGAGAAGGATGCCATCTGCCATTTTCATAGACTTGTGACCGTCAGGAAGGATAGAAGGGAGCAAGGTTCCGCTTGAAATACTCTGAATTACTATTGACTTCTCCACACACCACTCCTCTTTGGTTTGTTAAAGGGGAGAAAGTGCCAACAAAACTTCCTAAGTAAATAGGTTAGAGAAAGTAGGTTACTGAGGGAAGAAATGTTATCCTTTCCTCAGGCCATCTTGTGGAACAGGATAAGAAAACATGTGTCTAATAATAATAAGAATAAGAGCAGCTAGCATTTATATTATGTTTCAAGTTTTGCAGAGCACTTTGCAAATATATTATGTCATGTTATCCTCACAGTAACCCTGAGAGGTACCTGTTATTATTATCCCTATTTTCGAGGGGGCATTTATTATCCCCTTTTTCTGAATCAGTTCAACATGGAGAGACTTGCCCGGGATCACACACCTAGTAAGTGTCTGAGATTGGATTTGAAGTCATACCTTCCTGACTCTGGGTCCAGCACTCTACCCATGCCTTCACCTGGAAGTCTCGAGGGGGACTGATTAACTAGCATATTTTTTAAAAAAAATATATTAATTGCTTTTGTTTTAATTTTACTTTAATTTCTGAATTTATCCTTCTTCCTCCTCTACCTAGAAAGTAATTTCTTATAATAAAAAAAATTAAAAAGAAGAAAACAACTCAGGAAAATTAGTCAACATGTCAATTGAGTCTGAGAGTATATACCATGTTCTACTCCCATATTTCCCCCACCTCTGCAAAGAAGGGAAGGAGTTTCATTTTTTTTATCTCTTCTCCAAGGCCAAGCTTTGTCATTTTAAGATTAAATAAATTCTTATAGTTTCTTCCATTATAAGGAGTCCCTGAACTCTGATCAATGCAGAAACCAACTGTAATTCGAGAGGACAGAGGGCATGCTACCTATTTTTTGACTGAAAGGTGATAGACTCAAGATGGTAAATGAGATATGCATTTTTGGACCTGGCCACAGTGGGTATTAGTTTTGCTTTTCTATGCATATACAGTATTAATATTAATAATACATTGTCCTTATATGGCACTTTGAAATTTTATTGCTGTTGGTAAATTGTTTTTTAATCATGTCTGAGTTTTTGTGGCCTCATTTAGGGTTTTCTTGGCAAAGATATTACAGTAGTTTGCCATTTCCTTCTCCTGCTAAATTTTACAGATGAGGAAACTGAAGTAAACAGGGTTAAGTGACTTACTCAGGGTCACACAGCTAGTAAATATCTGAGGCCAGATTTGAACTCAGGAAGGTGAGTTTTCCTGACTCCAACCCTGATGCTGTGCACTGTCTCACCTATCTGCCCTTTGAGGTTTGCTAAGGGTTTTTGTAATGATATCTCATTTGGTCCTCATAACACTGGGAGGCAGATGATGTTATCATCCCCATTTTATAGATGAGAAAACTGAGGATGATTGAGATTCATTGACTAGATAAAGATCACAAAAGTAGTACCCAAGGTGGCATTCAAATTCAGGTCTTCTTGACACTAAATCTAATACTCTATCCATTCTACCACCTAGTGTTCATTGTTAGGAGGATTTTGTTTACTTATTTTTTCGTTTTCATTTTTGCAATTAGTGGGAGTAGGATAAAATAAATTGGGAAACAGAAAGACAAATTGGGAAATAAAATAAATTAAATAATAAGTAAATAAAATGAATTGAGAAAAAAAGACAAAAAAAATCCCCTGAAAGTAATACCCAAGTCTGTGCTGTTTCCAGGTCAGCATAGAGGGTCAGAATGCACAGAGTTCATTTTAAAAACTTGTTGTTAAACAGTGATATTCAACCTCTTATCTTTGTTGATGGACCCTTTCGGCAGTCTGGTGATGCCTATATATCGCTTCTTAGACAATTTTTTTTTTGTGGCATACATTCATAATTTAAAATGTTCAGTAGTT
>CM053598.1:151664180-151677039 GCA_028646575.1 Pseudocheirus occidentalis | reverse complement strand
TACTATAAAGATGTCAGCTATCATCATCTTCATCATCATCATCATCATCATCATCATCATCATCATCATCATCATCATCATCATCATTGAATGACCAGTCAACATCAGGTAGCCGATATCCCCCCATCTTAGTCATGAAGATAACAAGAGAGATTTTATCTAATGTTTTACCGACATTTCAATTGGATACCTTTGTAGTGGTCTCCTAAACCAGAGATGTTGAACAGTAAGCCCACAACACTCCTGAGGCTGAACCTGATTAAAATGTAATTGGGAAATATTTAATAAAACAAAATGATATTAGAACATAGATCATGTTACTATGTGTTTCTCTAAGTTAGTATGTGGCCTGCAGGAATCCTTATATGTAATTTGGTAGTCCCATTTCTTTCTGATTTTGACACCACTGTCTTTAACCATAAGCTTGTCAGTAAAGAGGAAATGATGTTAGTCCCCCTTGATTTCTAGAGAGGCTCTTTGTAACTAATGATTCCCTTTCTAACTGCCCACAGATGATCCTTTTAAAGCACTTTCTAAAAAATTTCCCCCCAGGAGTAGCAGTTAAGCTCAAAGGCTTGACTAATTTTCATCTATTCCATTCCCACCTCCACCCTCAACTTGTAAAGAAAAAAAAATTGTAATGATATTAGTTGTTTTTTTCAAATCTTACCATACTGCTTTTCTACCAAGAAAACTTAGCAATCACATTTTTTTTAGTTCTTTTGGTTCTCTCATATGTATCTGCCTGAGTTTCATGACATGAATGTCTCAAAGATCCTTATCATCTTTTCACTTTTCTTATATTTCCACTTAATGTTAACCATTTTTGTTCTTTCACTTGTAGTAAAAAATAAATCACTGCCAACACTCTAGCGGAGACCTTCATCACTTCACACTCAGATTATTGCAATAGCCTCCTGGGGGTTTGCCTGCCTTAAGTCACTCCCCACTCCAGTCCCTCCTCCATTCAAATGCCAAAGTAAATTTACTAAAGTGTAGGTCTGATCATATCACCCCCCTACTCAATAAACTAGTGATTCCCTCTTGCATCCAAAATCAAATACAAAATACCCTATATTTGACATTTAAAGCCTTCATAATGCTGCCCTCTTTTACATTTCCAGTTTTCTTCAGTCTTCTTATACCTTACTCTCCATCACTTGCTTTTTCATCCAGTGACATTGACTTCCATACTGTTCCACAAACAAGATGCTTTTGACCCTGGACATTTTCTCTGATGATCCCCATGCCTAGAGCTTTCTCCTTCCTCCACTCTGACCTCCTTGGCTTCTTTCAATTTTCAACTAAAATCCTTTCTTTTAATGGAAGCTTCCCTCAACCTCTCTTAATTCCAGTGCCTTCCCTTTGTTAATTATTTCACATTTATCAGGTGTATAACTTGCTTTGTTTGTATTATTTTGCATGTTTTCTTCCCCATAAGATTGTAAGCTCCTTGAGGACAGGGGCTGTCTTTTTTTCTTTTTGTATCCAGAGTGCTTAGCACGAAGCCTTTAAGTAGATACTTAAAAATATTGATTGATTGCTTTTTTGTCAGACTGATAATTAGCTACCATAGTATCACTCAGCAGGGAGTTAACAACCACCACTGCTCCTTTCTTCTTTGGTAGTGCCTGTGGATTTTCATCATCATTCCTTGAAGCACAAATAATTGCATCTTCTTCAGATGATTTGGCTCCTCTTCCCTTCCTGCCTCGGGTTTCTGGATTTCTCCATAGGAATATCACTTCTTACTGTAGAATGCTATTGTACTACTCCTTTTATGGAAACTTTCTGAGTAAGTCATGTCCTCTTATAACCTTATTCCAGACACACGTCCCATCTCACTAAGTTTCACTGTTACCTATCAAGTTTTATATCTATCCATCTATCAATCAATCATCTATCTATCTCTCAATCTATCATCTATCTATCTCTCTGTCTATCTATCTCTCAATCTATCTCTCAATCTATCATCTATCTATCTATCTATCTATCTATCTATCTGTCTGTCTGTCTGTCTATCTATCTATCTATCTATTTATCTACCTACCTATCCTCTATCATCTCTCTATCTCTCTATCTATCATCCATCTCTCTCTATCTCTATCTATCATCTATCTATTTATCTATCGATCTATCTCTCAATCTATCATCTATCTATCTCTATCTCTATCAATCTATGTATCTATATAACATATATACATATAGATATATCTATATCTCTGTCAATCTATATAAATATATCAATAGAGATAGATTTAGATATATTTCATATATACATATGGTACACATATACATGTATATAAATATGCTACATATACATATATGAATATATATACATAAATACATATTCACAGAGATATATGTATATATGTATATATGCCACTTTTATGTATATGTTATATATACACACACACATTTTCTCTATATATACATACACACATATTTGTGTGTGTGGGGGGCAATTGGAGTTAAGTGACTTGCTCAGGGTCACATAGCAAGTAAGTGTCTGAGGTCTGATTTGAACTCAGGTGCTCTTGACTCCAGGGCTGGTTGCTCTCTATTCATTCCATTACCTAGCTGCCCCTGTCAGGTCATATAAACCTCCTTGTATCATTAAGCTTTTTTATTCAACCTGTTCATTATAAATACTTTGTGCACTCATATTAAGACATTTCTGGTCATGAGCTGAATTGCTGACTTTCTCCTTTGATACTATATCTGGAAAATTACTGGTATTCTCTTTAGCTATTTTTTATTTCTATGTTGTACCTGTTATCCTTTAATAAAACACCCCTGTTATTAATATGTAGCAAAAAAGTTTCCCTAACCCTCTTGATTGTATTTGCCAGACTCAGGAAAAAAATATTATTGCTGGCTTTCATTAGGTACCTAGCCAAAAGCTCATAATTCTTATTTTTTATGCCACAGTTCACCTATTCTCAGAAACCATCTCCTTACCCAGCTATTCATTGCCCAAATTCAACTGAAGCTCCTACTTTTTGTTGGCAACAGTGATGTCAATACCATCTATGTCCTTAAGTTCTTTGCCTAGAACTTCATAATTCTTAGCAGTAGTTCCTAGCTGCTTGCTGGTGAAGTCATTTGTCCTCACATAGACCACAGTAGTTTTAAATTTGACGGGTCCTAAGAAGCTACCTCAGGTCCTAGATGGGACGTAGGGGAAGATAGTAAACACCTCTCTTCCATTCACATCAAGTCAATAATTAAGCTACTTTAGTACCACTCTATGGGCAGCTAGGTGGTACAGCGAATAGAGTGCTAGGTCTGGAGTCAGGAAGACTCATTTTCCTGAGTCTGACTTTAGACACTAGCAATGTGACCCTGCACACTTCACTTAATCATGGTTGCCTTAGTTTCCTCATCTGTCAAATGAGCTTCCTTCCCCTCTGCTGCCCTCCCCTTCCTTTCTCAAAGTTGCTTTGGTTCAATTGCCAGGTTTTTATTATCAACTAAATCTAATCACCAACCTCATTTCTTTACTTTGCACTGAAACTCAGGTTCTCTCTGCATTTCCATGGTCAATTTATTTTCTGTCACCACTGGAAAAGAGGCAGATTTTTATTTATGTTGGGCTTCCTACTTCTTCTTGAGATGTGACAGTCACATGAAGGGTCTTTCCATTGCCTGGATGCTATTTTTTTTTAATGGAAAGAACCTTAGCTATTGGCTATTTCAGATCCCATTTAATACACGGGATGAAACTATTGTACAAGGATACCATCGCTAGTCAGTTGTAAGGAGCAGAATTGAGATGCAATTCCAAGTCGTTTGTCTGTAAATCCAGTGATCTTTCCAATATACAATGGTTTCCAAAGATTCTAACATTACTTACTTATGGCTCACAAGGCCTAAGCAAGAGAACTGAAGAATCTGAAAGTAGCAAGAGCATTAATCAGTCAACAAACATTTATTAAGCACCAACTCTATGTCAGACAAGATGCTAGTCAATAGGAATCAAAAGACAGAAATGAAGTAGACTCTGTCCTCAAGAAGCTTGCTTTCTCTAGGAGAAAGAAAACAGCAGATAACATCAAAGGTGAGCTCTGATTCCAGGAAAGAGACTATTCGTTGCCTGTCCTGACTTACAGTGTTAGCTAGATATGTGGGAAGAAGATAGTGAAGGGCTTCCTTGAAAACCCTGTCTTGACTTCGCCCCAAATGACAGGTCCTCCAACAGTGGGAAGTTAGCTGTGGGTTATGATTAAGGTGAAGTAACATGAACCCTCTTATTACTGTCAGAGAGGAGACTCCAATAAGTATAGCGGAAACCTAGCATACTGAATTTGGAGTCAAAGGACATGGTTGCAACTCCTGGCTTTGATTCTTACCACCTTTGTGATCTTGGGGAAGTTAATTAAATTCTCTGAGCATCAGTTTTCTGACATGTAAAATTTAATTTGACAAATACTTAATAAATGTCTGTTTTGCTTAATAGAGACAGTATAGATGGCATAATAAGTTAACTAGCTGTGCGACCCTGAGAAAATTATTTAACCTCAGTGTCTCTAGACAACCCCTCTAAGACAACCCCAATCCATCAGTTTGAGAACAGAGAACAGTTATTGCTGATCCATATTATTACAGGGAGTTGTCTCACATGGAATTCCCTAATTCCCCACACCACTGAAATCACAGGGCAGGAACGAAACAAAGAAGTAAACATGCAAGGCATATTGCTAGGTGCTGGGCAAAGGAAGAAAAAAGGAGAAAGAGGGAGACAAAGAAAGAAAGAAAAAGATAAGCAGAGACAGGAAGAGGAAAAAAGAGAATGGGAGGAAGGAAGAAAGGAAGGAAAAAAGAAATAAAGAAACAAATGAAAGAAAGAAAAGACAAAGAGAAAAAAACAAAGAAAGACAAAAGGAAGAAAGAAAAAGGAGAAATAAAGGAAGAAAGGAGAAAGGAAGGAAAAGAGAAAGGAAGAGAGAAAAAGGCAGTAAGAGAGAGAAAGGACAAAAGAAAGGAAAAAGAAAGAAAAAATGAAGAAAGGAAAAGAGAAAGGAAGAGGGGGATGGTATAAATCAGGAATTTTAAAATGAGAGGCGCAGGCTTATTTTTCTTTAAAAATATTTTTATAACTATATTTCAATATCATTGTTTTCCTCCACAACTTTATTCTGAGAAGGGGTCCATAGGCTTCATCAGACTCTCAGAGGAATCCATGACACTCAAAAAGGTAAGAAGTCTTGTATGACTGAGCCTTGAAATCCCTTCCAACTTGAAATCTAATTCTTATGACTGTTTGGCAAGTATCTTCCTGGATCAAGGAGAATGGTCCTTGTAGTATCTATCAAAAGAGCTTGGCAGCTGAAATACTCTGACAGTTACATTATCAAGTCAAGAATAGCCAGCTGCCCACTGCCCATCTACATGATGTAATGTTATTTTGCTGTTATCTTCAGATAAATATGAGATTGAAACAGGGAAGGGTGCCAGGTACAGTATATCACTGAGGGGTGCAGGGTGGGGGCTAGCATAAGAGTACAGGGAGTGCCTGTAGTTGAGATCATTTTTGATCAGGGAATAGCTTCTCATCCCAAGCTGACTGCCACATGTATTAATTATATCTGTAATAGGAAAACCCATAACTAGTTTCTTACAGAACTAGTTTCTTACAGAACTATGTGTGTGACTTTGGGCAAACCAACCCTCTAAGGATCCCAGTTTCCTTATATGTAAAATGAAGGGCTAGGGCTAGATGCTCTGAGGTAAGCTCTACTTCTATGATCCTCTGATATTATCCAATCCAATCAGCATTTAAGTGCCTACTGTGTGCCAGTCACTGAGCTAAGTGCTGGGGAAACAATAAAAAGAAAGACATCTCCTGCCCTCAAGGAGTCTAATGGGAGGGAGAGAGATAGCAACCAAAAAAGGAGGCACAGGCAGGGGGTGGTGAGGGAGACAAAGGTGTGTCTTGCTCTGTGGAATTGAAACCAGGTCAGGCAACAGGTGCTGAGTTGAGTGAGGCCCCAAAGTACATTGTATGTACAGGAAGGCATCAGAAGGACTTTAATACTCCACCTTCCAGCCCTCTAAATGGAGGAGAAAGGAGGCTGAGAGAGATGGTTGTCAGCCAAAGCTTCAATTACCCCATTGACAATGGTGAGAAAAGGAGGTGTTTGAGGGACCCCAATGAATCCCTGGAGGGTTAGTCTGGAAAGAATTCTTAGGACTCAAGAAATCTTGTGAGTCAGGATTGTAGAAGTTTATTGTTACACTTTATAGTGGTCAGGAGGTCTTAGGGAATCTGCAAATTTAAAGGAGTCAGGGGTACAGATTATAAAGCAATAAAATTGTAAATCATGTATGAATTATGCTAACTAGGTGAGTAAGGGTGGGATTAGGGAGGAATTAAGGGGTGGTCAGTGCTTACAGGGACATGTACTTTTCTTATCTACTGCACAGGTGTATTGCCCATAATTCGCTGGGAGAAAGCCCACAGGTGTGTGTGGGGGTGCTCATTGAGGTGTAGTTTTAGGCTTGAAACATTACTGGGTCACCTAATGGTCAGAACTGAGCGAGAGGTGTCCAGTCTGTTACCCATCAATGTTCTGTTTGACAAGATGGATGTTGGGAAGCTAGACTAATTGGGGATTTAGGATGTGCCTAATTGGAGAGGAGTTAGCTTACTGATAGTGCATTGAGGATTCATAGGTGCAGCTGGCCATTATAACAAGGGAGGTCTACATTTCTCTAAGTTAAAGGGATTGTTTATAGATGGCTAAGTGAAGGATTCATAGGTATATCTTGTTATTGTACCAAGCAGGGATAAAGCAGTTCATGAATTGTAGGGAGGCAGAGTGCTCGCCTAGGGAAGAGTCAGAGTTAATGCTTTGAGGCTGGGGAAAGTGTGATTTAACAACTTGATTTCACAAGCTGATATTACAAACATAGGTACCCGAACACAATTGTGATTTCACAAACTGAAGTTACAACTGGATGTTAAAAACATAGGCACCCGAGCACCCCATCACCATGGTGATGATATTAGAAGCCATGAGCTTACCCTGGGAGGGGCATCTTGTTCTACGGAGTAGAAACCTGGTGGGGCAGAAGATGCCTAGTTGGAGTAAACTCAGACCCAGCTTGTGACCTTGGCTGAGTCTTTTAAATTCTTTGATGCTCAGTTGTTTTATGCATAGATCATATAATGGAGGTAATAATGACAGCGACCATTTATATAGTAGCATTTAGAGGCATAAGTAGCACTTCATGGCAGCAAGGTGACTTAGTGGGTAGAATGGCTGATCTTCCTGAGTTCAAGTCTGGCCTTGGACACTTACTGCATCTGTGCCATCCTAAGCAACTTAACTGTATTTGCCTCAGCTTCCATGTTTGTAAAATGAGCTGGAGAAGGAAATGGCAAACCACCTCAGTATCACTGTCAGGAAAATCCCAAATATGGTCACAGAGAATCAGGTAGGACTGCAAAATGACAGAACAACAACCTAGAGGCTTGCAAAACACTTTACATTTCATCTTATTTTCTTATATTTTATCTTATCTTTACAACAACCCTGGAAGGTTGTTGTTCAGTGATTTCTGACTTTTTGTGACCCCATTTAGTTTTTTTTTAATATAGTCTTTTTTGGAGGGGGAAGGCAGGGCAGTTGGGGGTAAGTGACTTGCCCAAGGTCACAGGGCTAGTAAGTGTTAAGTGTCTGAGGCCGCATTTGAACGCAGGTCCTCCTGACTCCAGGGCTGGCACTCTATTCACTGCACCACTTGGTCGCCCCAAAATATTTTTAAATGCAATACATAAAATAATGTAGTGTTGGAAAGGAAATCAATTATATTGAAATTGTTATCAAAGTATTAAAAAAATCCCACAAAATAAGATGACAAACTCCAGATTGAGAATACATTTTGATCTATGGTATTGCCTATCCTGACAATAATAATAACAAAATCGGCTAACATTTATATTATTATATATTATATATAACATTATATATTTATATTAAGGTTTGAAAGGTGCTTTACAAATATTTCATTTGATCCTTACAGTAGCCCTGGGAGATATGCACTATTATTATCACTATTTTACAGATGAGGAAACTGAGTCACATAGAGTTAAGTCACTTGCCCAGAGTCAAACAACTACTAACTGTTGGAGGCTGGATTTGAACTCAGAACTTCCGGGTTCCAATGCCAATGATTTTTCCACTGTACCATCTATTAGCCTTAACAGTCATTGAGTCATATTCTAATTTCTCATTGTGCCATTGTTATTGTGTCTTTGAAAATTAGCCTTATAAAATGCAAGTTTCATAGGTTCTGCCACATTGGAAAGGTTGAGGGAATGAGCCCTATGAATTTTTTATTAGTGTTACAGGCATTATTATTTCTGTTTTATGGTTTAGGAAACAGTAGCACACAGGGCTTCAATGACTAGCCCATTTTCACACAACTAATAAGTATTTAATTCAGGATTTGAACTCGAATCTTGTTGCCTTTTAGCGTGGTTGGGTTCAACACATTCAAACCAATTTTCAAAGCCTTCAAGAAGTTATGGGAACTCCCAGTAGCCATGTGAGGATGAGATTCCAGGTGCTGAACTTTTGCTGGGGGAAGCATAATATTTCTGGAGTTGAAACCAGAATAACTGGTAGGAAATGAACAGGGTTGCAGAGCTGTTCTGTGGCTCCAATGGGGAATGTTTGTGAAGTACTTTGCAAACTTCAAAATGCTTTATTAATCAGCTCTTAGTATATAAGTTCAAATTCTGGCTCTGCCTCCTAATGTGACTCCTCTGGACAGCAATTTATGTCTTTGAACCTCAGTTTACTGATCAGTAAACCTCAGTTTACTAATCATAATAATGTCCACACACTACCTATATATATAGTTGCCACAGAGAAAAAGTTTCAATAAACTTTCAAGTGCTATATCTATCATCAATCCTTTCCTCTTTTTAAAGCTATTTCTGTAACATCTGCTAGAAATCATTCTTTTCTTTTGTATGTTTTGTTCCCTTTACTGATTCTTTTGCTCCCTGTCCATGCTCAAATCCCTCACCTTTCTCTGTCCTGCTGACCCCAAATGCCCAACTTCTCCTGTCATTCTGCCTCTCCCCACTGTGCCCCCAAAGCAGTCCTTTACTGATGTCTTCAAATGCATAAACATTTGATGTTGTTCAGTCACGTCTGACTCTTCATGATCCCATTTGGGGTTTTCCTGGCAGAGATCCAGGGGGGGTTTGCCATTTCCTTCTCTAGATCATTTTACAGATGAGGAAACTAAGGCAAATAGGATTAAGTGACTTACCCAGGGTCACAAAGCTAGTAAGTGTCTGAAACAAGATTGGAACTCAGGAAGATGAGTCTTCTTGATTCCAAGTCCAGAACTCTATCCACTGGGCCACCTAGCTGCCCTTACATAAACATAGGAATTGCTTTAAAATCTATTAATACATCCCTCACTCTCCTTCCCTAACCTCTCCTCCCCCCACCCCACTTCCAGAACAGGGTGTGACCCTGGGACTGCCTGTAGGTTATCCAAGTGTCTGCTGCAGAGGACTGACTCTCATTTTGAAAAAGCAAAATAGAATTTACTTGGCTCAAGTGACTGATTCCGAAGGAAATAGCTGGGCTGAGTGACTCAAATCCTTTGCATTTCTGGCTACTGCTTCAATAACAAAGGCACCATTTGGCTACTAGAACTAAGCAAACAGTCTGTTATTAGGAAAGCTTGTGAGGGTGAAATGGGGAAAAGAGCTTATTCATCTTTTGATGCAAAATGCATGTGCCAGCAAGAGAGGACAGCTGGGGCCTAGGGGGGGGACCCTGCTCCCCAAAGAGCCACTTCAAGAAGCAACTAGCTCAGGTTTACTTTATGTTGTTTCATTTGTTCCCAAGTGCTTTAAGATTCAGAACAATGCAGCAGAGGTCAAACAACTTCAAATGTGTGACAAAGCAAATCAAATAAGCCCTCCCTTGTCAACTCAACTGAAAAAAATGAAGGTTTTGCACTAGATGACCTCTGAGGTCTCTTCCAGATATAAATCTAGGATAATATGTCATAAAATATGATACATATCATCAAATATAGCAATAATTATAATAATACTGCTCTGCCATCTGAGTCAGAGAGACTTAGGTGCCCAGGCAGCCTGGTTTGATTGCAAAGTCTTGGCTTTTCACCTCTTTTTTCTTAGTGATTGTTGTCCTGATGTCTATATCTGAACAGTTAGAGCTAGAAAGAAACCTAGACATTGTCTAGTCCTACCTAGATGAAGGAAGGGAAGTGATTTTTGCTCATGGTCAAAAAAATCTATTTGCCTGATTAATATTCAGTTCCACCTGATTTTTATCTCCTCCTATAGCTCTGTATATTTTGAAAGCTGTATATGTGAATGGAGTGATGGGATATTCAGGGAGGACTAGCACCTCTGGTGTGAGAACTGCAGGGCCCTTTTCAAGGCTGCTTATCTACCTTTGTTTATCTGTCACCCAACTTTTACCCGTGGCTCCAAGAAGCTGTAGTATGTGCAGTGGTCATACCCTGGTAAAACCATTTTGGCAGATGGGCTAAACCAGTTGAAGATAAAGGACAGGCTTCAAACCTGTTGGTAAGTTAGGGGAATGCCTATCACAAACATATGAAGACTTTTTCTGGTAGAATGGGAGGACGAGAACAATTTGTTCCATTGGCCATGAAGGTGACTGAAGCAGGCACTGTGGACTGAAGTTGGCAAGATACTGAAAATGCCACAGTCATCTACTGCATCCCAGGCCATTGCCAGTTGTCCTGACTTTTGTCTTGCCAGTCGTCTTTGATGACTCTGAATGAGAGAGTGAGGCTGATGACTTTGTGTAACTCTGCCTCACTTAAAGCAAATTTATGTGTAAGTCATGGTATCACCCCATGATGTCTTAGGTCCTTTCTGAAAATGAAAGATGAATAGCACCAACAGTATTTTGAAAGCTGTTTGCTCCATTTAGATGGGACATTACGAATTTTATTTTTTGAATAGTAGTATCAATTAATATATTTTTAATGGATTGTTACTAAACTTTGGAAATTGTGAGTAATAAATTCAGTTCTGTTCAGTAATTATTCAGTAATAATTCAGTCTAGTTGCAATCTAGTTTATTGTTTGAGTTTTCAAGAATATTTTTATGTCTTTTTTGTAGAATGGGAACATTTTGTCTATTAACTCATTAAAAATAGGAAGTTTCTGGTGTATAATTATAGATACCCAATTACATTTTGCATGATATTTGGTAGATAGTAAATTTTATAGCCCACAATGATGTGTTGTAGCTTCTACTGTTTTCCTTGTGCATCAAAATGTAGAGGCATATGTGTATGTCAATATCCAGTTACATTATCTCCTTGTGACCCATTTATCCCATCTTCCCAAATCATCTGATGCAGATACTTCTTACATGGCTTCTCTTCTTCCTCCCCATCCTTTAGGAGTGGAAGAAAATAAATCCTTTAGTGTCTTAGGACTAAAAAAAAATACATTGGGGGATTACTTATCACCAATAGACACATAATACCACTGATGTCCAGTTACATAATCTATATTGACCACTAAATCTAAGCATCTGTAATGGTAAGGGAATTTAAAGATTTTCCCTGCCCCTTAATAGGCCTAAACCCAGATGTTGGTGCTTCTATCTCTGGTGACTAATTATGTATGTATGTAATGGTCAGACAGTTACAAGCCCTGTCTGTTGGTCTGTTGAACTGTGTTATTTTCTCTGTCTGTATTTTTATTTGCTTGTAATTTCTATTTTTACTTTCTGAAGTTCAGGGTGCTGACTTTTTCCCCTGAGCTAAGTGAATGAAAGACATGTTTGATTAAAGTAAGATTGTTAACCCTTTTTGAGTTGCTTTCCTTTAGAAAAACAGATCAAAGAACCTGTGCTAGCACCATCCTGGGTCTGCTAGGGTGTTTACTGTGACAGTATCTTAAGAATAACTTTTACAGAATTTCTGAGGATGATGACCTAGTCTTGAACTGTCATCATAGGTCCCTCTATTTCTAGAAATCAATCCGCCTAACAGCCATTTGATACTATTTTTTGTTGGCTGACTTTATCTGGGTGTTGCCCATGATGGGGCCTTTTGATTCTGTTCTTGGATCTTTGCCATTTCATAAATTCCATCTCTTGGTAAATTGCTGCTGGTTAGATTTGGTAACAGCCTTTATTATTGCTTGGTAAAGTGATGTCTACTTGTTCTGAAGTGAGTTTTTCTGTAGGTTTTTACATTGTTTATAATAAGTTCTAGGATGTTTTCTCCCTCCTTTTTGGAGAGCAAGTGTTAGTGTTATTTGTCCACAGGTGCCTTTAGGATGATGAGCCCCGTATTTCATTAATATTATATATGTTGTTGTGATAATAGTTTTCAGATATCTCAAGGCCCATTCTACAATTCCAAAATTGTACACTGAGACTGAAATTGCAAACATTACTTCCTTTAACCACAATTGAATGCAATTGTTCTGTCATTCTTCCCATTCAGCTTTGCTTTTCCTTCTATTAAGAAAAGTGGGATCAGGCTTGCATTTGAGAAGAACCTGGGAAGAGACCAGTAATTCATGTGTCATTGGGGAATATTCTAGACCAGTGGTTCTCAACCTTCCTAATGCTGGGACTCTTTAATACACATATGTGGGCATATCTGCATGTGCGCGGACCCACCCGGAGATGGATAGAGGAACGGTGTCTTGGTTCCTAAGACCATCAGAAATATGTGTTTTCTGATGGTCTTAGGCTACCCCCATGACCCCTTGTATCAATAATGAGATATTCACAACACCCATGATGGTTATGAATATGCTGGTTTTGGATCACAAAATGTAGCAAACTCTCCACATGGAAGG
>CM053598.1:151638909-151663680 GCA_028646575.1 Pseudocheirus occidentalis | reverse complement strand
CTAGGTGCCAATAGAAAGGGGCATGGAAGATCTTCTGATTTCATTAACATTACACCCCTGTGAAAGGGTTGTTCAACCCCCAAAAGGGTCACAACCCACAAGTTGAGAACCACTGTTCTAGACAGTAATTATGGATATTAACTAGGATATCACAATTTTTTTATAATAGTTTTTTTGCAGTGATGATCATTAGCTAGGAAGAGTGGTTCTTGTTCTTCCAAAAATCTTGGTGCATCTTGAATTCACAAAAGTGACAACACTGAAATAGTTTCTTCGTGTTTCCTTTGAGATTCTAAGACCAAATTTTTATAAAAGGTTGGGATGGGATATTCTTTTTCTTTGCTCTCAACAAAAAATAATTTGTCCCTTTCTTTTTCAGGGATAAAGGTTGTATACAGGGACCTATGGATAGAGAAATTTTCAAGTTGCTTGCTTTTAGCATTTTCTTTCATTTCAAGGTATAGATTTGAGATTATGGTTCAGAGCAAAATTCACTGCATCTGGTTTCAACCAGTGAAATGACATATGGTACTTAATAAACATGCCCCCAAATAAAATTGTTAACTGACTGACAGAAAGTTAAATTCTGAGTATTTAAGACTTCAAATAATAATTCTAGGAATTCTCCACCACTCCCCTCCACTTCTTACTCTTTGTCAATGTCAGAGTAAACATCCCTCCAGTAGAGTCAATACAACACTTTCTTTTCCTTTTTCCTACATAATAACGTTCGAAGTGCTCAATGAATGTTGGAATTAATGCATAAATGACAATGAATAAATGGGTTCCTAGCTATGTCCTAGTCAGCTTGAGCAACTCTGATTTGGCCAGCCTAAAAAAGAAATACCTAACAATAGTAACCTCCCACTATACCACTTCCCTGGGAATTCAACCAATCTTTATTATTCAGCTCTATCCCTGAATCATCTTATCCAGTTACATAAATTTCAGTTGTCATAAACTAATTAAAATGTCAGTACATTTCTAGACTAATCTTATCTCTTCTCTATCTTTTTCATATCCTTTTATTTTCTCTTCTTTATGCTTTCTTTCTTATCTCCCCTTTCTCCCCTCTTCTTTTCACTTTTTCATTCTCTCATCTTCCTTTCTTTTCTTTACTCCTCATTCCCAACCCTAACTTGTTCCCACCCATTCACCTTAATGAACTGGAGAAGCTCAGATATGAAAATGTTACTGGACTCACAGTTCCACTTTCCTGCTTAAAACAGAGTATTGGTTAATTGAATCACCCCAAATCATAGCATCTGGATGGTAGAGTTGGCATTAGTACCTATGGCACCTTAATGAGTGCTCACTGTGCTGTTATATGGAGAAAGATTCCTTACAGAAAGGAACATCTAGGTTTGGAGGACCTTAGGGGCCAGAAAAGTGTCAGGAATTGTTAATGATTCAGAAGGAAGGAAAATAAAAATCAGAGTGATTAGTCGCCTATATTGTACTCACTGCCAGGGCTAATTTGGGCCAGAATTTTCAAAGAATACCTATCCTTTGAGGCGAAATTATGGCTGTTAAAGTGGTCATCTAGGTCTCACCAGCATGGAAATAACATTTTGCTCTGTCCTTACTGTTATGACTCCTTGCTGGTTATTTACTACCAGTTCCCTGGAACCCTTCAAATAAAAGTCATCACAAAACCAGCCAACAAGTTATACTCAGTGCCCTGCAGCACTGAAGAATTTATAAGTTGTTTTCTCTCCTCTTCCCTGAGCTCCTGCTAGGGCAAGGCATTCATTGCACCTATAATTGGCTCCTCTTATTGATTGAAGAGTACAATAACTATCAATACGAGTGACTCCTGAAAAGTAAGTGAATGTTATTTTAGCCTTATTTTCTCCCCCAACGAGTATGATCTGTTACAAAAGATTGTGGAAGCCCATTTCACTGATTTGCCCTATAAAAAATTAGCAGGAAAGAAGCAAAAGTAATCAAAAGAATGTTTCCTATAGTCAGGTTGATATGATGTAGCATTGGACTTGTCAGGAGATGTGAGATCAAAGCCAGGATCTGACATTTATCAACTGATTATAATAAACAAGTTTTGAGCCTCAGTTTCCTTATTTGTAAATCAGGAATTAGTTCTGAAAGGAAATTCTTTGTAAAACCTTAAACATTTTAGAAATGACTTTTGATATCACAGATGATCATGATTGTGGCCATTGTACTATGACCAAAAGAGGGGAGCTAGTTAGAGACATGTAGGCAGACATAATGTGGAAGAATTGGAACAAAAAAAAGTTATCCACTTTTACCAGTACTTAAAGAATGATTTTGGAATCTCTGAATTCAGGAATTGTAAGAAACCTCAGAGGTCATTCAGAGATCATGTAAGTCCAATATGTACTCCCCTTACCCCACCAAATAATCTCCACTATAGCACAATTTATATGTAGTCATCCAGTCTTTACTCAATGACTTCTAGTGACAGGGAAATTACTCTTTCCAAAAGAAATCGGACAGCTTTAATTACTAGGTAGCTTTTCTCCCCGTAATATTAGACTTGAATTTTCCATTTTCAACTTTCACCCATTCCTCCTACTTCTGACCTTTTTGTCAAGCTGAAATAATATAACCCTTCATCTATTTAAAAATATTTTAAGTTCTTAAAGAGAGCTATAATTTCTTTCCCTAAGCCTTCTCTTCAGATTAAATAACCGTAGTTTCTTCAACCTACCCACATATGTCATTTTGTTTCTCTTAACAGTATTATGGCACAGAGATTTAAGATTATGCTATTTGACTGCTGCTGGTTGATATTAGGGCCAACATCATGAATGGCTTCAGGAGGTCATGACCTTGGTTATTCTGTGCTTGAAATTTTTCACCTTTTAAATGGGAATGAATTTGTTCCTAAACCTTAGTTGACCTTCTGTGATTCAATGACAGTGTCTTCAAAAACAAGAGTGTTTTTAAAAAAACAAGCATATTTTCACTATAATTCATTCCCAAGCAATCTTTAGATGATCTCTTCAGTAACCCTTTTGTCAAAATAGGTCTTCAAATCCTAGTAGGGAAGAAGAAAGAGTTCCTAAATTCACCTGACTGTGGAGATCAGGTAGAGTTAAACTCAATTTGTTTCCAACTGACATTTCACTTAGTTTCACTAAGAAGAGATGTAAAAGCACAGTTGTCTTTGAGATGGAACAATGTGGTGATAGGGTTCTCCTGGTCTTTGAATTTCTGAAGTCTCCATGTCCTGTAAAGAAGACAATGGCTCTGTAGAGAGTGTGAAGGGCAATAATCGGCAACAAATTGGAAAATTAGGATGTAGCCAGTCTGTTAAAGTTTTAAATGCTAATCTGAATAGTTTTTATTTGACCCTAGAGGAAACAGAGTCATAGGAGCTTTGTAAGTAGAAGAGTGATATGATCAGATCTGTCCTTTGGGAATATAATTTGATAGCTCCTCTCCAATTCAAGGCAGAGAATCCAACTGCTATAGCACAGGATAGAAGTTGAAGGATCTTATATTTAGAGTTGAAATGCATCTCAGCTGCCATATTGTCCTACTCCTTTATTTAACAGATGAGGAAATTGATGCTGAGGGCAGGAAGAAGTGACTTGCCTTTGTCACACAGGTAATAAGTAGGATAGATAGAATATGGACACATTCCCTCTGAATTTGAGTCCATTTCTCATCAGTGTAAGACAAAGAGAGACAGGACTAGAGTGGTGGCTGTATGAATAAAGAGAAAGGAATATATGAAAAATACATCATGCCCACAGACAATGAAATAATATCAAGCTAAACAAAAATGCACCAAAATGCATGCATCCAAATTCTTAAAGAAAAAGTTAAATGAATTATAGGAGGAAATAGACAGTAAAACTATACTAGAAGGAAAGCTCAACTTTCCGCTATAAGAGCTAGATAAATCTAAACACAAAATAAATAACAAAAGAAATTAAGGAGATGAATAGAATTTTAGAAAAGTTAGATATGATAAACCTCTGGAGAAAATTGAATGGAAATACAAAGGACTACACTTTTTCTCAACTGTACATGGCACATTCACAAAAATTGACCATGTTTTTTGGCACAAAAACCTCAAAAATAAATGAAAAAAGCAGAAATATTAAATGTACCCTTTTCAGATTTTAATGCAGTAAAATTATATTTAACAAAGGTCTGTGGAAGTGTAGGTTTAAAATAACTAGAAACTAAATAATTTAATCCTAAAGAATGAGTGGGTCAAAGAACAAATCATGGAAACAATAATTTTATTATGATGATGACAGCAATGAGACAACATACCAAAGTGTGTGGGATGCAGCCAGCCAGGACTTAGGAGGAAATTTATATCTCTAAGTGCATACATATAAAAGAGAGAAAGAGGAGATCAATGAATTCGGCATGCAACTATGGCCAGTGGGATTCATATTAAGAATGTAGAACTAATTCAATATTATGACAACTATCAACACAATTGACCATATCAATTAAAAATCTGAACAAAAAATCATATTATATCAATAGATGTAGAAAAACCTTTTGACAAAATATAATATCTATTCCTATTAAAAACACTAGAAAATATATCAAGTGTACGGTGGAGCAGTGCAGTGCAGGGAAGATAATAAATCCTATTTTGGATATTTTTGGACATTTGAGTTTGAGAAGCCTATGGGATCTCTAGTTGAAAATGTCCAATAGACAGTTGGAGATGTAGGGCTAGAGCCCAGGAGAGGCAGGATGCATCAATATGTTGGTCATCTGCTTAGAGGTAATCAATGAACCCATTAGATCTGGGGAGATAGCAAGAGAGAGTATAAAAAGTAGAATTAAAAGGACTAAGGACAGAGCTTAGACACCTACAAGTGGAGGGCAGTATATGAATGAAGTTGCAGATGTAGATGAGAATGGGAATAAACAGGAAGAGTATGACATTGCTCTTCAACTTATTTTTCTGAGAACAAGATAGGATTTTCTTTGACCTTTTGTACTCTGCAAAGTTTTCTGGAAGAATTTCATATTGTATTGCAAGCTGAAGTACACAGTACTGTCTTTGTGATGGTAACACTTACTGGAGACTATTGGGTTCCAATTTTGTTTTAGGTGCTGGATATTTGTGTTCCATTAAGCTGCAATACATATTCAAATATGAAGCCAATCAGGGTGTCTGTTTGACTTTCTGAAGGTTGCACATTGAAGAGAGTAGCCCTTAGTAAAAATCACTGGGCTCAAATAGGGATGGGGACAGGTTATGGAGCTGCCAAAATGAAAATATTCCCAGAACCTAGACTGGGAACCACATCCATTTGATACACAAATACCAGCTGCACAGTAACCTGGTATCCTTCCCCGACCATCAGTATGTGGACTGACAGGATCATCATATGTTGTCTGAAATGTTATTCTAAAGGAAACTTGGTAAACCTAATTTCCAATGGATATTCTAGGAGATGCTGTGGATAACTGAGTCCCAAAGCAAGATATAACATCAAGAAGTCTTTTTTATATTTGAGACCAGTTTCTGTTGATTTGATTATTTTATCCTTAGACTGGCATAGTTCATGCAAGTCAATACCAGTGAAGGGCAAATCCATCAGACCCTACTACGATCCGGTGGGAGGGAGAGAAAAGACAGGATGCTGTTTCTGTGAATGGAAGATAGACAACATCCCTTGTATGTCATAGACGGGGAGCTCTGGGTTTTAAATTTGTTATCACCAATTTTATTATGTGACACTGGAAAAGTTGTCTCTACTCTTGGGACCTCATTTTTCCTATGGTGTATAATGGACTGATGTATAAAACAGTACCACATCTATTAGATACACAGTTACATAAAGACTTGGCACAGAGGTTTTAGTGTCAGACTTGGAGTCAGAAAGATCTAAATTCAAATTCAACCTCATATGCTTGCTTAACTGTACAACCCTGAATCAGCTGCCTAACTTCTTTCAGTCTCAGTGTCTTTATCTGTGAAATGGGGATAGTAACAGCATAAACCTCACAGAGTTCTGAGGATCAAATAAAGTAACATATAAAGTGCTCTGAAAACCTTAAAGTGCTTATATACATTAGTTGTTACTATAATTATTTTCATTAGACATTGACTGTCTTCACAGGAGAAAAGCAGGAATAAGGGTAAGTGGTCAGAGCAGCTGAGTTCAAACCCAGACCCTATTATACTACACTTGCAGAATCTCTAGGCGAGTTGTCTAGCCACCCTGAGTATTATCTCCCTTACCTATAAAATGATGAAGTTGAATTGGGTGCTTTGTTCCTTCCTTTCAATTCTAGAGCCGATGGATATATAAGCAAGTATTTTGCAAATGGTTTAGTTGTGGCATCAGGTACAAGACTATTGGTCTTGTCATGTTACTGTCATTCTCTTTCTTTTTCTCTCCATTCTCACTCTTATTCTTTTAGTTCAGGTGCCTATAAAATAGACAGGTCACTTTGAAGACTCTCTCAGCTCTAATCCTTTCAATAATATACTACTAGGCTAATCTTTCTATTGTGATATTTCTCCTCTGCTCTAAAATCTTTGACGATTTTCTATTGCCTGGTGTAATAATAAATTATAGGTATATATTACTTTAAAGCGACAGCACATAAAACCCAAATTTTTCACCCTTGCATTCAGGGATATTTACAATTTGACCCTAACTTTTTAAGGTAAATGAGTGCTATGTTTTGTTGATGGGTTTCCCTCTAGCAGTATGATTATATGTTTTTTTAATTAACATGGCATGAACCATTTCTGTCTTTCTGATATTAATCAAGCCTGGACACAGTGATAAATAATTTGAATAGATTGCAATTGCCTTTTTGCCAATGTTTTTACATCAGTATTCATTAATTATAACTTTCTGTGGTTTTGTTTTCTGCTTTATCTCTCTATGGGTTGGACATTAGGGCTGTTTTTGTGTCATAGAATAAGTGTGATGAACTCTCTCTTTCACTCCCTCTGCAACTAATTTATATAGAATAAGAATGAAGTGTTCTTTGAATGATTGATTGAATTCATTTGTAAGTCTATCTGGGACTAGAGTTATTTATTTTTCTTTGAGTGACCTTAGGCAAGTCATTTAAATTCTCTTGCCTCAGTTTCCTCACCTGTAAATTTGGAGCTGAACTAGATAACCACTGAGGTTTGTTCTAGGTTTAAAACTACAACTATGACTAAAATTAAACACATTCTTTGGAAATGTTTGAAAACACTTCCCTTAGAGAAGGACCAGTCTCTACTCTTGACACTCATGCAAAGTTCCTTAAAAGAGAACCAAGTTGATTCATTCTGGGTTCTGAGATCTAGATAATTTTCCTCCAAGAAAATCATATCCTTTTTCAGGGTCAATTGTATACCTAGGTGGAGCAGTAGGTGGCCATATCAATTCAATTATGGAACTATGGAAAGTCTCCCCCAACTCCAATTCTTTCTACAAAGAGGCTGTTAGGTTAGTTTCCCTATAATGGTATCACTCTTTTGTTTCACAACCTTCAAAGATTTCCTATTGCCTGAAATAAGAATAAATTATCATTATATAGTGCTTTGTAGTTGACAGAGAATAAAACCTGAATTCAAGACCATTTTTGGCCTTGTTGGGTTTAGTGTCATAAAAACTAAATTTAAATCCTTCCTCATAGTAGCTTTGTATCATTGGACAAATCCTTAATCTCTCTCACTCTCAATTCCTCTTCTATAAAGTGAGAGAGTTGGGCTAGATGACTTCTAAGATTTTGCCCTTAATTTTATAATCATAATTCAACAAATATTTGTTGAGTATTATGGCATGGTGTAAGTAGAGAGGGGCTTTAAATTATATTTTATTTTTTTAATTATCTAAAAAACAAACCTTTTTCTGCTTCCTATCCATAATTTGTGGTGGGGCTGGGGAAAACTACTACAAAACAAAACCCTTGAAACAAATATGGACAGTCAATCAAAGCAAATTCCCCCACTGGCTGTGTCCAAAAGGTATGTCTCATTTTGCCTCCTGAGTTCATCACTTCTGTCAGGAGGAGGGCAGCATGCTTCAGGAGTGAGACTGTTCAAGATCTTGCTGTACCCCCCATCCCCATCATCTCTCCTCTAGACTTTACATGGTTCCCCAAGTTTCTACTGATAGAAATTTCTTTGTGCAGGAATTTCATGCAAGTATATATTATGATAAGCATACCTTACATGGAAGCAACATCATAGTTCATTATTAACCAGTAGCAGAAATTAGTTTTTCAGTTAAATTATAACTATTTGAGGAAAGTGCATAAAAGGCAGTTTGGATAGGGGTCTAGAAAAGTCAGAGCCTAAGAGGTTCCCTAGGGTGTATTCTTTCTGGCAGTAGGATACCCCTGGCATCCAAAGAGAAGCTTGAGGATAATTATCAAGTTTCTAGCTGCCCACTCTTCCTCTGAAGACAGTAGGCAGCAAGGAGCAGGTGAAACACATAGAGACTACAGGAGACCAAATTTTATACACTTCCCAATGTGCCTGGAGCTGACTTTACAAAGGTGGAGGCCTATCTTGAAAGTTGCAGGCCTGTTATCATGACTCCCTCCTATAATCCTAGGTACTAGGGAATCTGGGATTGGTGCATCTCTTGGGTTCAAAATTTCTGAGCTGAAGTAGACTATGCTTATTGGGTGTCTACACTAAATCCAACATTAACGGGTGAGCCCCAGATGGCAGGGAGCAGCCAGGTTACTAGCTCAGGTCAAAAATTGAAAAGCCCATGTTGGCTCTCATTCTGACCACTAGTAGGATGGGACCATCAGTGACTTGTGTACATCCATCTTGGGCAAGATAGGGAGACCCAATTCTTACAAAAGCAAAATACAGCTGGAGACTAATTGACATCTTGGTGAATGACACATGTAGGACAATGTCTAGTCTAAGGCCTGGTGTTGGCCTATGGGCCAGTTTGGCCAGTTTCAATAATTCCTTTTTACCACTTAATACTATCATTTTCTCTGGCACCCACCTCATTTGAGAAGCCTTCACCAAATCTGTCACTTACTAGCTATTCCAGCAGTCGAACAATGCTGGCTTGCCATGTAGACACTTTGAAAGGCATTTGGGAAAATATGGCTTGTCCTTTCTGAACTGGCGGCTGATTTGTGGAAAATGAGGCAGTATGAGACATTCGAGTGGGAGATGTTCGAGTGAATTAGCCGTGGTACTTTGTTTTGGTTGGGCTTGCTGGTCTGAGTCAGAAGTGGGAGTTATGCCAAGGCAATCGCTCTTGGGAGATGGAGAGGTGCTCTGTGTTGAGGGCAGGGATGAGGTTGTTGGAATTTTTGAATCTTCTTTTTTCTGCTAATGCTGGTTTGTGGCTATGGAGGTAGAATTCCATCCCTCCTTGTATTCCTCATTGGAAGTAGATCACACAGCAGTACCATATAGGCTATTATGGAAGCCAGCAAAACAAGCAAACAACAATAACTACTTTCCTAGAGGCTGGGGGATAAGAATCAAACAATACAAAATTCATACAGGTCAGGAATCACAGACTAGACCAGGGGCAGGTAACCTGCAGTCTTGAGGACACATGTGACATTCAACTGTTTTGAGTTGAGAATTTAACAGTTCTTAGATTCCTTGGCCCACATGCTTGCTGTCTACCTGAGTCTAGTTTATTCCAAAATCAGAATACTCACTTGTCTCTCTGAGAAGTCTATTTTCTTTTAGTTCCATGTTTTATCTGGCTTTTCCTTATCAAGTAATCCCTCCCCAACCCCCCTTCTCCTACCCCCCCCAAACCCTCTCACCCCAAACTAAAATGATATCTGTCCATTTGATATCTGTAACTTCTATGTTTCTAACTCTATGTCTCCTTGTCCCTAGCCTAGAAATTTCCTTTTTTCTCTCTTTCATCTATTGTTTGTTAATAGTCAGAATCATTTGATCTGTTTTAGATGAGTCTGAGAAATGTGTCTTACTTACCAGTAGGGAAACTGAGTTTTGTTTTTTACTGGACAAATAATATGGACAAAACAACTGGACATTATTGATGACTGATGTATATTGTTTTATTGTTTGCCTTTAGTTTAGTTTTTTTTTCTTTTTGGAGGGGGGAAGGCAAGGCAATTGGGATTAAGTGATTTGGCCAAGGTCACACAGCTAGTAAGTGTTAAGTGTCTGAGATCAGATTTGAACTCAGGTCCTCCTGACTCCAGGGCCAGTGCTCTATTCACTGGGCCACCTAGTGGCCCCATTGTCCTTAGTTTTCAAAGAGAACCAATGACATCACAGGTTGATGTCTTGACTTGTATGTGAATTGGATTTAAGTGGTACAGAGGTGCACAAAGTTGTCAGTCTTATTCTCTCTTCTAGAACTGTTGAAGTCTAGTGGCAAGACAAAAATCAAAATGACTGATGATGGCCTGAGATGCAGTGGGTGGCCCTGACATCTTCAATATCTGATCAACCTCTAAGCGCTCCACAGTGCCTGCTTCCATCTCCTTCATAGCCAAAGGAACAAATTGTTCTCATCCATTCTGCAGTGGGGAAGTCTTCACATGCTTGGGATAGACATCCCTCTAATGCAGCAATTCTCAACCTGTCGGTCATGACCCCTTTGGGGGTTGAACGATCCTTTCACAGGGGTCACCTAAGACCATTGGAAAACACATATTTCCAATGGTATTAGGAACCAAGGCACTGCTCCTCTGTCTCCAGGCAGGTCCGCCCACATACAGATACACCCGCATATGAGTATTAAAGAGTCGAGGCATTAGGAAGGTTGAGAACCATTGCTCTAATGCATTTGACACCTGTTAGTTACCCTCAACTTGGTTTAGCCCATCTGCCAAGATGGTTTAAGGGGGCATGGCCACTATACATGCTACAGCTTCTTGGAGCTGCAGGTGACAGTTGAGTATTAGGTGGATACCCAAAGTGGATGAGCAGCCCTGAAAAGGGCTTGGTAAGCTCTCACACCAGAGTTCCAAGTCCTACACGTACCTCAACCAATTCATATAATAAAGAGAGACATGCCCACCAGGTGGTCAGAAATCACTGAGCTTGCCTCTTTTGGTTACCTTTTTACCGTACTAAAAATTATTTGCCCCTAAGCTAGAGAGGATTTAGGTGTGGGAGCATGTAAGAGTGTCTAAACCTAGACCTAGGAGTCAAACAGGAAAAGATCCTATCTGAACTGCTGGCTCTCTACTCACACAGTTACCACCTTAGTGTAGGCACCCACTCTTGCCTCCAGTCTTTTACTACTCCAGTCCATCCTACACACTTCTGCCAAAGGAATTTTTCTCTTTCATTTTGTCCAGCACCATGGACAGAGCACGGAGTTAAGAAGGCTTGAATTCAAATGTGGCTTCAGACACTTATTAGACTTGTGATCCTGGGCAAGTCACTTAATGTCTTTCTATGTCATTGTCCTTTCCCCTTCCTTCTTTCATACTTTCTTTTATGTGTTGCTTTCCCACATTTGAATATAAGCTCCTTGAGGTCAAGAGCTATCATTCTACTTATATTTGTATTACCACCACTTATATTGGTGCCTGGACCACAGCAAGTCCTTAATAAATGCTTATTGCCTATTGGCTCATTGATTGACTGAGAGAAGAGAAATTTGGCAGTTTAAGAGGTACAAGTTGCCCTTCTACACCTACTGATGATCATATGTGAATCTCTCATGTATGATGTCTATGCATATTCGCTATACCCTTTTGTATGTTTGTGGGAGAGCGTCCCCTGGGTTTAAGGTGAAATGTTCTGAGGGCACTTCTTATGAAACTCTTTCTTTAAGCATTTTTGCTTTGAACTAATTATGTCCTCGGGTTGCAGAAAGGAAATTTGAGCACATCTATGAGGCCTTATACCCTTTTATATGGATATGGACTCATACATTTCCTTTGCTCAAAGGTAGATATTCTGGAAGCCAAATACTTAAGAAAGTGGCACCCCAGGAACAATAGTCAATCTGTCACTCAACCAGCGTTTATTAAGAGCTTACAACATGCCAGGCACTGTACTAAGCTAGAAATGCAAAGAAAAGCAAAAAGAAGTCCCTGTTCTCAAGGAAGAGTACCATAACTAACTACTGAGAGACACTCTTACCTAGTGAATAGTTAACTTGGAGTCAGAAAGACCTGGGTATATGTCCTGCCTCTAACACATACAGACTTTGTGACCCTGGGCAAATAATTTAACCTCAACTTCTTGCCAACTTCCTGAGCTAAAGGGATGGAGGCATCTGTCTGCAGGGAATATACTTACACTTTCCACGTGGGCAGAAAACCAAACAGGACAACTCATTTCTTCTTGCCTGGATGAATATGATAGTTTCCTAATGAATATTCTTGCTTCCAGTCATTCTCCTTTCTAATCTATTCTTTATCCAGTGTCAAAAAAATCCTCATAAAGCATTGACTTGACTATGTCTCACCACTGCTCAAAAATTTTTAGTAGTCCTTCCCTCCTTGAATTTCCTATTGACTTATATAATTTTGTATGAATATAAGTTCCTTATTGAATGTGAGCTTTCTGATGATGCTGTTTTTCCAGTCTCCCCAAAACCTAGAACAGTGCCTTGTATGCAATAAACACTTAATAGAGGTTTGTCAAATTGAGTTAAGTTGAGGGTAAGATAATCCAGCATTTCTTAACACTTTTTTAAAAACCCCAGGGATGTACCTATTTTGGGTACATTAGTGATCATTTACCTTTGGTCTTTAAGACAGGCAATCTTGGAAGAATCTCCTACTCAGGGATGTAGTTCCCAAAGAAGAAACCTAACTAGGTCCAGCATTGCTTAGAAAGTATTTTCGGAGAGAATTTCTCAATGTTTAGGGAGGGGAACTATCATTCCTAGATTTCTTATTGTTCCACTGATCAGATTAACTGTGCTCCAAGTTGTCCTCATCACCAACATCTAAAAAAAAGAAACAACCTCCCCCCCAGATATTTACCAATAGCCTTGTGTGATGGACTGAGGAATACTCTTCAGTGAAAGAAGATGGGATGTTTTTCTAGAAGGTCACCATCTTAGTTTGTAGGTTATATAGATTATTATGGACCATGCTTAAGTTAGACTACTTCATTGGGTTCAAGATTGTAGTATTTTACATATACTAGAGCACTTTTCATCTTCAAAATATCTTTACAAAAAGCAAGAATGATATAGTTAGGTCTTCTTTTCTGACTAAGGAAAAGTGATTCCAGACAGTGGGAAATAAGCCAGAGTATGGCTAGTTCAGGGCAATAAGCATTTGTGGACCATACAATTCAATAAAAAAAACACTTTAATAATTACGAATTAAAAGAAAACATTCTTGAGTTAAAAGGTTATAAAATGCTACAATCTACTCCAGTCACCAGTTAAAGAGCTCAGGAAAGAAACCTGCAGGCAATTGGAGCCCCAGAATTATCTTTATAAGTAGGCCTTTTCTTTCCTCTCTTCTCTCATATCTTCCTTCTCTTCTTCTCTATCACATACAGTTTAGAAGTACAGTGGCTAATCATAGCCTGATCCCATTGCCAGTAAGTACAGAAACTTTGACTTCCTCTGTTTCTGACCTGGACTAGTTTGCCTCATCTTAGGCAGCCCTGTTGACCCCCAGCTCCCAGGGTGTGTCACTTGATTACTACTGGACTTAGTGCTGGTAGCTACCAGCCAGCTCAGAACTCCTGAACTCAAGTGATCCACCAGCTTCATCCTACCCAGTAGCAAATACTACAGGAATGTGCCACTACCCCGGGCTAGATTAGACTTTCCCTATCTCAAATGGTGGACATAGACAGAATAACCCCTTTACACTTAATAAAGTAGCCTAGTCTAGGTGCTGCCTAAGTTATGGTCTAGTATATAAAATATTAAGTACACCCACCCAGGATAAAGGAGAATGGAAGGGATAGGACACACATAGAAAAGAGAAGGGAAGGGCAGCTTGGTAGTACAGTAGATTGAATGCCAGACCTGGAGTCAGAAAGAGTCATCTTCCTGATGAGTTCAAATTGGGTCTCAGACAACTTACTAAATGTGTGACCCTGGGCAAGTCATTTCATCCTGTTTGCCTCAGTTTCCTCATCTGTCAAATCAACTGGAGAAGGAAATGACAAACCACTTCACTATCTTTGCCAATAAATCCCCAAATGGGGTCATGAAGAGTTGGACACACACAAAATGACTGTATAACGAGCTAATTCTATCCTGGTTTGGGGCAGGCATGAACACAACCTTGCCCTCAGCAGTGCATAAGTCATACATCTAGGCCTCTCCTTCCTAACAAGAGCTCTTCAGTGCCCTACCTGTTAATGTACACACAAAAACACAAAACCAATCCAGCTCCTACCACATGAGCTACCACACAGGGAGAACCTTAATTTCACAGTCCTCCATTATGCCTGATGCAAAATATTTCACCTCTGATATTGTACCTATCATCTAGAGAATATCTTCACAACTGGCAAGGATGATATGAATCATTCCTCTTTTCTAGCTCAAAATATTAAAAAAATGATTTTATGCAGACTAGAGAAAGGCTGGGTCAGAGAAAAAATTAACGTCCTTTCCCAGTGATTCATTAAAGTTGTTTGAGTCAATATGTGGAAGAAACATTGAAGATGTGAACGCTTGGAAATCCTTGAAGACTTAAAATAGTTATATTATACACAGTCATATGAATAGGAGCTGAACATCTGTGCTTTCAATATTGGGGAATAGTATTAGATCCAAACTTAGGGATTTTTGTTTTTGCTTTTAATCTGGAGAGGAAATAGTCCAAATATATGTCTGCATAGGAAAGCCCAGAAGAAGGGGGAAGCAATTTAGAGGTCAGTCCAATGAGGTAGGGAGGGCAACAATGACATTAGAGACAGTGAAGTTACGGTTGTTCAAAGAGATAGGATGATCCAGTCTACAGAAAGTCTGATCTTCAACTTCTCAGGAATTGGGGGGAATTTGGGACTTGTAGAGGTAAAAGACCCTGGGGGGAGTGGCCTGGGAGTAGTTGCCCTGCTGGTGCTGAGGAGATCAGGGAACTTAGGCTCAGGTTGGCAGTTGGCAGTTGTTTTTGGCAACCATTTAATGATCTTTTATTGTATTCCACCCAAGCAGTTTGGAAGGTTTATGTGACCATGAAAATTCCTGTGGGACAAGGATGCTGAGCTTTCTTCAAGGTTATAGACTTCTAATGATTTCTAATGAAACTTCTCAAGTTAAATTATGTGGTAAAATACTTCAAAGAGGTTACATAAATGTTTGTACATCCAGATAGCTGATGACTGAATGCTATATTTAACCATTTATTCTTACAATGTTATCTTCAAAGTGCAAGGAGGTGTGCCTGGCCCATATACCATGTTCTTTTTGTCTCAACATTCCCAAGAAAGCCATGTTTGAATTTGTAGCGTGATGAGGATTTGAGAATGGGAGGTTTTGAAAAGATTGGGGAAATTCTTGTGAAGCGTAAGGCATTAGGAAGTAACCAAGTGAAAGAGAGAAAGGAATATACAAAAGAAAGAGAGTGGTCATGGGATACCAGCCTATGAGTTCAGGTTCGTAGAGCCAGCCTTGGAGAGATGGGTATACAGAGCAGCTGAACTTGCCATGATGATGATAAACATGCACAGTGCTTAGAAATCCAGCTCTCCCAAGACCTACAACAAGTTTCCTTGGTAGTTTTCTGAAAGTGCCTCATGTGTCTTCCTCTTGCTATCCTGAGAATGTAGAGTAATGAATTGGGAGCTGATGTTCCTAAAGGATGCATAATGGTGGCTGTCAATTAGTAATAGGTGTTAAAATTTTTTTAATGCTTTATCAAAATCTTTGCTACCACTTCCTGATTAGGTTTCATTAAATTCTTTCTCTTTTAAGCATACGTGTCTTCTAGCTTGGTCTGGTGAGATTTTCTGGGAGTAGGTGTTCAGAGCTATGAGTCTGACTAGAGGAGAAACTATAGAAGATTCATGAACCTGGGTTTGGTCACTTTGGTGATTATGGTAACAGTGGGTTACATAAGCTTTTGTTTTTCTTCAAAGCCTAATCTTAAGGAGAGTTAAAAACAATTATTTATTTTTTTGTTTACAACATTCATATCCATAAGATTTTGAGTTCCAAATTTTTTTCCCCCATGTCTCCCCTCCACCAACCCCAAGATGGCATATAATCTGATATAGGCTCTACTTGTACATTCATATTGAACCCATTTCCACATTAATCATGTTGCAAAGAAGAATTAGAACTAATGGGAGAAACCATGAGAAAGAAAAAAATAAACAAAAAAGACTCAGAGAGAGGGAGAGAGAGAGAGAGAGAGAGAGAGAGAGAGAGAGAGAGAGAGAGAGAGAGAGAGAGAGTTATATTCTTCAATCTGAATTCAGACTCAATAGTTCTTTTTCTGGATATGGACTGCATTTTCCATCATGACTCCTGTCTTAGATCCTTGGCATTGCTAAGAAGAGACAAGTCTATGAAAGTTGATCATCACGCATTGTGGCTGTTACTGTGTACAATGTTCTGTTTTTGCTCACTTTACTCAGCATTAGTTTTAAGTCTTTCTAGGTTTTTCTGAAGTCTTCCTGCTCATGATTTCTTACATCACCATAGTATTCCATTCCATTCACATATCACAACTTGTTCAGCCATTCCCCAACTGATGGGAATTCCCTCAAATTCCAATTCTTTGTCACCACAAAAAGAGTTGCTATTAATATTTTTGTACATGTGGGTCTTTTCCCCGTTTTTATGATCTCTTTGGGATACAAATTTAGAAATGGTATTGCTGGGTCAAAGGATATGCACCTTTTTAGTTCCAAATTGCTCTCCAGAATGGTTAGATCAGTTCACAACTCTACCAATTAGTGTTCCAATTTTCCTACCTCATCTCCAGCATTTATTTTCCTGTTTTTGTCACATTAGTCAATCTGACAGGTATGATATGGTACCTCAGAGTTGTTCTGATTTGCGTTTTTCTAATCAATAGTGATTTAGAGCATTTTTTCACATGACTAAGAGAGAGCTTTAATTTCTTCATCTGAAAATTGCCTGTTCATATCCTTTGATAATTTATCAATTGGGCAATGACTTGTACTCTTATAAATTTGACTCAGTTATCTATATATCTTAGAAATGAGTTCTTTATCAGAGAGATTGGTCATAAAAATTATTTCCCAGTTTTCTGCTTCCCTCCTAATCTTGGTTGCATTGGCTTTGTGCAAAAAAATACCCTTTTCAATTTAATGTAATAAAAATGATCTATTTTGCATTTTGTAATGTTTTCTATCTCTTGTTAGGTCATAAATTCTTTCCTTCTCCACAAATTTGACAGGTAAACAATTCTTTGCTCTCCCAGTTTGTTTATATTATCAGCCTTTATATCTAAATTGTGTTCTCATTTTTATTCCATTTTAGTAAATGGGATGCTGGAGTTTGTTGTTTGGTTGTTTCAGTTGTGTGAGACTCTCCAGGACACCATTTGGTGTTTTCTTGGCAAATATATTGGAGTGGTTTGCCATTTCCTTTTCTAGCTCATTTTACAGATGAGGAACTGAGGCAAACAGGGTTAAGTAAATTACCCCAAATCACACAATTCCTAAGTGTCTGAGGCCAGATTGGGATTGAGTAAAATGAATTTTTTTGATTCTAAGCCCTGTGCTCTATACACTGTACCATCTAGCTTAACACTGAAAGATGATTTGAGTTCTATTTCAGTCATTAACTTTTGTGTTATTTTTTCTTTTTGATTATATTCTTGGGAATAAATCTTTGATAAGTAAACCCTTCAAGATAAAATATAATACTCAAAAGAGATAATATTTGTAAAGAAATTGGCACAGTGCCTTACATATAGTAGGTGATTAATAAAAGATTGTTCCATTCCCTCTTCCTTATATCTTGTCAGGGTTACATCAAGAAATTAATTCTTATTAATACCTTAATTAACTCCTTCAAGTCAAGGGCAATCTTCTTTGCCTTTGTGGTTTTGATAAGTGCTGAGTCTGGCCTGATATTTTTTATGAAATAACCCTGAAAATTACATGAAAAAGGAATGGGCTCTTTCTAGGAGGCCCAAGGCATATTTCAGAGCCAGAATATTTATTGTTATCTTTTTCCTCTCCCAAAGACAATTGCATCAGTTTGCAATTTTGCAAAATGAATTCCAAAATACAATGGGATGGGTCGTATTTTTCTAGGTGGAGGAGAAAAGGCAACTTTTTAATGATTTTATTATTTATCTGGCCTCTAAAAATTCCCAACGGGATTTTTTTTTGCTTTTATAGGCCAATGTTCTCAATGAAACTTATGATGAACTATGACTATATTTGGTCAGATAATTCAAGGCAAATTTGTATTTTACTGACAGTCACTTAACCTCTTTGGGCTCCAATTTCCTCAAATGCAATGTGACAAGTTTGTATTAAATGATGTCTAAGGTCCCATTCAGTTCTAAAAGTCTTTAATCACATAGTTTTTCATGTGGGCCCTCTTAATCCCCAGAAAGTGGTTTACTACTACTTCTCTCACAGTCCTAGGGTTAACTGTGAGGGGATGGGGTGTCTAATACTATTACTCACAAACCTCCATGCAATATGTTTGTGTAAATAAGAATCAACATATTGACATCTCCCCAATATCGACTCATCGACATCAATTATCTTTTACAAAGCAATATTTACCGAGAGGGTATAACCTGGAATAAAGTATAATGATATCCCATTGAATTATTGTTCATTCTTCTCTCTACACTCCTTGTTGTTGTTGTTCATTGTTTGTTTTTAAAGAGGACCAATGGCATTATGTGGGTGGTGTCTTGATTTGCTATTGAATTGGATTTAAGTGAGGCAGAGTTACACAAAGCCTTCAGCTTCACTCTCTTTCCCAGTCATCAGAGTCCGGTGAAAACACTTATAAGTCAGAATGACTGGTGATGGTCCAAGACGCAGTGGATGACCTTGGCATCTTCAGTGTCTGACTAGCCTCAAATTGCTCTACAGTGCCTATTTCAACCACTCTAAGCACTTATTTGATCTCTGGGGAGAATGCACTCAAGCTTAATGTTCTCCTTACAAAATATTACCTTACTAAAGTTACTTCTGAATCCAACATAACCAATAGATAAGTCACTTGCATGCAGGATATAGTGTCTTAGCCAGAGTTCATTCACTCCTGGGAGAGATAGATCAACATCATTCCTCAGGGCTTGTTCCTCATTGGACCCAGCTACTGCTGTAAATGGCTGCCTTTGCTATTGGACCTTTGATGCCTCTTCCAATTTTTTGAAGCTCACAGGGTCACAATGAAATCTGTTCTGTCTCTGATAATCTAAAATCAGAAAAAAATTAAGATTAAGAATTAAGATACAACAGAAACAGAGATGTTGTGTGCTAATAGGCACATTGTTGTTGCGTGATGGTGATGAGCTCCCTCTACCCCCCAAATGCACAGTACTTATTTCTCCTCAAAAGTCATCAAGGAAGAAAAAGAGATTCTTTTAAATAAACTTTTTGTACACAAACAGTTCTGGTTTAGCAAGTCAATAATTCAAAGGCTTATTTTCACCACACAGTAAAATGACAATCCCCCTAACCCCACCCCAAACAAACAGTATATCTGTGTCTTTTCTGAAGTGGTGAAGGAACAGGCTTCCCCATCACATATTTCTGGAAGAAGTCTCATCCAGTCTCCATATGGATTGGCAGCAGACATCAGATATTGCCCATACTCTAAGGATGTTGGCCCATTGTCCTATTACATAACTGTAGAGTCCATCTAGTGGGCCACACCCCCTGGCTTAGTGGCCAATCTTCTCTGATGCTGTCAACACCTCCACCCCCAACTTTAGCAATCACTTCTTGGTGGATCAAAATTCCACTTAAGATTTTCTAAATCATCCCCAAAGTGCCAAGTCATTCAGTGCTGAGCCACATGTGTCCCCATAAATTTACTTAAGGATCTCAGGTGTATGTTCTAAGGTAGAGGTGTTAATCAAATGGGAGTGAGGAAAATGTTCCCAAGTGCAACCTAACCAGAATCAACTGTAACTGGGAAATATTTAGCAAAAGAAACAAAAATACAATAGAAAACAGATAATGTTAATATGTGGTTTTTTAAAGTCATTGCAACCTGTAGGGTCCCTATGTGTCCTAAAGTAGGGTTTAGTGCCCATTTTCTATTTGAGTTTGACATCTGTGCTTTATGGGATGGTCCCTGAAGACCCATCCCCATGTAGTTCCAGGCATAACCAGGCTATGTGAGGATAGAAAAATCTCCTATTGCACTATCCAGTATTTATACGATCATAGAAAGGACTTTAGAGGTCTTTTAGTCCAACCTACGTATGAACAGGCATTTCCTTTACAAAATCCTTCAACGACTGGTCATCAGTCTTCCACTGGAAGACTTACAGTGAGTTAATCACGCAAAGTCAATTCAATATAACAACTATTTATTAAATCCCTTTTATGTATAAGGCACTGTGCTAGATGCAAAGGACATGACAATTTTGAAAAATCCAGCTCCTCTCGAGTAGCACACAGTGAAAAAAGAATCTAAGAGAAAGCAGTGAGAAGAGAGTGGATTCCAGGCATGGAGGACAGCTAGTGCGAAGGTATAGGGGCAAGAGATGGAAGGCCAACTTCAGGGTAAAGCGAATAGGCCAATTTGGTTGAAATGGCAACTGCTTGATGGGTAGTAATATGAAATAAGTTAGAAAAGATGACCTAGATTCAGAATGTGAAGGACTTTAAGCATCAAAGTGAGGAGTCTGTATTTCAACCTATAGGCAATAGGGAGCCATTAAAGATTTCTAGCTCAAAAACTGGTGTTTCATCATTCTGCACTAAGAATGGAAGGCACAGAGGAAAGACTGGAGATGCATTCTAAGGACATTAAAATGGTTCATGTGAGAGGTGATGATGTCTTGAACTAGCGGAAAGAAAAGGACAGATGAGAAACTTATGCAGAAGTAGAACTAATAAAGCTTGGCAAATGATTTGACATAAATAAATGAAAGGGAAGGGTTAAGGATAATTACTGAATTGCAAATCTGAATTTGCAAGGAAGGGTGGTGGTGCCACTTTAGAAGAGAAGTAGGTTTAGTGACTGTGGTAGTTGAGGAGGTGAGTTAAGTTGATATGCCCATAGGGTATCTAAGTGGAAATTATTGTCCACAAGGCAGCTAGCTGGACTAGCAAGATAATTTTATGACTAGAGAGTTTACAGTTTTAGTACTAAATATGCAAATTTAGAAATAGAGACAATAATTGAATCCATTGGAATTAAAGAGGAGAAAAAGAGAGAAAGAGGGAGAGAGCAAGAGAAAGAATAAGATACACACAAATAGATAGAGAGGGGGAGATGTGGAAAGAAGGGTCATGAGACATTTTTGAGAGATATCCAGTAAAGAAAGCAAGATAGATTGCTGAGAATAAGCTTTAAAATAGAAATTAGAACCAGGTGAAAACGGTCATGGAAGCTCAAGGGTCAAAAGTGACAAAGGACCAAGAAGGATAAAGACTGAGAAAAAGCAATCAGATTTAGCAATTTTGAGTCATTGGTAACTTTTTTTAAAAAGAAATTTTGTTTCTTTATTGGAATGATGTTAGACTTTTAATACACCAGTTTTGATATTCACATTTGGTTTTTATCAGAAATTAGACTACATAACCGCAATTCTGATCCAACAATCTTATCTTTATTTTTCCTTTAAAGCAAGAAACAGAAGAAGAGTATTAAGAAAGCACTAGCAAGCATCAGTTAATCCAAAGATACCACAAAAAGCACTTGTGAAGAAAACCAGATTATTTTTTGATAGTTGAACATTTTAATAATTAGAATAATGCATCTATGTAAGAAAATTTCATGAGGCCTTTTAAAAAAATATTTTATAGGTGGCCTCTCTTTTCCCCAAATAAGACAGTTTTACTTTTATATGTTTTCCTCAAAGTATAAAAAATCTGAAATATAAACCATATACTTGGAAGTGCATAATTCAAGCATTATAGAGCTATCTATGCACCATTAAATTCCATCAAAATTTTGACAATCAATAAATATTCAAAATATCTTGTCACATAAAGAACTAAAACTCACTTCTTTTTGTTACACAGATTCAAATATGTTTAAAGAAAAGCACAGTTAATCATTCTGACTTCCTTCAACATTTGTATATTCTTATATTCAACATTCTTTTTCTTGTCGCCAGTTTGCTATCTTAATATCAGTCATCCAGACAAAGCAGGCAATCGGAAAGATGAACTCTTCCCTGCTTCTCTGACTGTTATAACTGTGAAGTCAATTTTAAGACATGACACCAAGCAATGAGTTGTGGCAGTAAATACTAGGTCCAGTTTCTTTAGCATTGATACCCCAAACCATGATGAATATTGCTGAATAGGGTGTGTAATGACTTGCACATCAATTGGCTTGGGCTTCAGACTACCACCACTTAATTCTTCACTCAGTTTGAGCCTTGCATCAACAGTTCCATTTAAATCTCACTGCAAACTGATGTCCAAAATCCCTGAACTTGTTTGAACCCCCCTCTGAGAGGACAATATTTTTATCTATGGGGCAGTTCTGAATTACTTCATCTACTACTTCTGAGACAGGTTGTGTGAAGTTTTTATTGGCAAACTCTGGATAAAAAATTTCTGGACCCAGGAACTGTTCATGACCAACATCAATGGAAAATTCTTTCTTTGTGATTGAGTTGATTTCAGTATATTGTCTAATCTATTTTGACCCACCTGTATCATGCTTCTTAAATTCTTTGACTAAATCTGGACAGACATAGCTATAATTTCCTTCACTACTTAGCTGTTTCCAGGGATTGTTCAGGAGGAATTCCTATTTCTCCTTCCTCTCAATAACTGATGAATAAATTATGTTAGCTCTCCCAGAAACTGGAATGTGCTCAATACAGCTGCCAAAAACATACCCTTAAACTACAGGAATGATGTCAGTGACACTATCTCCACTGTCCATAACTGTACCAGTCAGTGTGTGCTATCCTACCTGTCTTGATGTCCAATATGCAGCTAAAGCAAGGACAGCCTATACAGCTATGCATAAACCTGGACTGTTAAAGGATTCAAACTTTAATCATTTCAATTGTATATTCCCTGTTTTCTGGAATATTTAGTGGAGGTTCAGTCAAAAGAAAATAATTATGTTCAGATTCTGTCCTTATGTATTTAAAGATCACTTTTTTCTGTAAATCTCTCCATCAAGTTCCAATCTTCAACTATACCATGATGGATTGGCCACTTTGTTGCATAAGTTAGCTTATCTATTGCTTCATCCCCAGTAAAGAAGTCTAGATCATCAGCACCCTTCATCACCCTCCCTGGTTCCTTACTTTTGCAGACTCCTGGATAGATATACATGAAGGAATGATTAACTGTTCTGTATTTCCAATATATCCAGGTTTTGTATACCATGTGCCAAAGTCCACCATCCAAGCCAGAAACTATCCCACCATGTTTTTCTTTCTCTTGCTGCAGTGAGGACTGGGGGAAGGAAAATACAGAGGGGGTTGGTGGTAGGGGCTGTCTAACCACCCACAGCCAGGCAGGCCTTGGCTGAGAGGAAGCTGAAGCAGTGGGAGTGACCAGGATGGAAGGTGGGCAGATAGGAAGGACAGTAGCCTTGTCCAGCCAGCCATGGATAACTTTGGAGAGAGCATGTTCAGTCAAGTGATATCATTAAAAATCAGAAGTGGAGAAGTGGTTGGGAGGTGAAAATGAAGAAGAAATTAACATGGACATGTTTATTTTTTTTTTAAAGAATGCTTCTTGTGAAAGGGAGAGAAGAGATGGGATGATAATGATAAGTCATCTATCACCTCCTGGGGGAGCATAGTCCAGATTTCATTGAATGTGTGATGATCTGAGCTTCTACTTGGTTCTATTTTAAGGTGTGGGTCATTGATATCTTCCCTTCCCTTTTACACTTATGTAGACTTCCATGACTCTGGAGGAGAGAACAGGCTGACATCTTTGCACAGTTCTGCCCCATTCATATCCAATTCACATGCAAGTCAAGACATTACCCTCCTGATGTCCTTGGTCCTCTTCGAGAACAAAGGATAAACAATAACAACAATAATCTGGGATGACTGTGATTGTAGTCTAGACAGATTATGAAGCATAAGCCAAGAAAATGCTAGAATTAGTGGAAATCTGCATTTATCAGCAGGTACTATCAATGCCCTCTCTTTTATTCTCCTTGTCACTCTCTGTATTTAGAGACTGGTTGAAGCATCCCATAGGCTATAGTGGTTTCTAAGTGTAAAAATGGGAGATAATATGAAAAGATCATGGATTTAGATCTGAAAGAGGCTTCTGAGACTCCTCATTTCACTTGTGCTTATTCTCCAGTCATTTCTATCTTCCCACCAGCTGCCTTGTCCAGTTATCTTTTTCCTTTGCTCTCTATCTCCTCTTTTATGTTTTGTCTTCACCTATTAGAATTACACTCCTTGAGAGCAGGTACTATCTTTTCTTGTTTTTCTATTCTCAGAACAGTTCCTGGTACAAGGCAAGTGCATAATAATTCTTCTATCTATTTATCTTTTCTCTTTGAACAAACGTTTATTGAGGATGAAAATACATGAATATTAAGGGAAGTTAATAGAGACTTTCTTTCCCAGGAATCATGAATTACACTGTAGGTTTTAATTCTAAGTTTAAGAATTACGATCCCATGTTTACCTTCTCATGCTTCTTCTGTTTGATTGTCAAATTTTCTGTTCAGCTCTGGTTTTTTCAGCAAGAATGCTTGAAAGTCCTCCACCTCATGGAATGACCATATTTTCCCCTGGAATAATATGCTCAATTTTGCTGGG
>CM053598.1:151619814-151638409 GCA_028646575.1 Pseudocheirus occidentalis | reverse complement strand
AAAAAGGATTCTAGAGTTTTATTGCTGTTCTTATTTTGCTTCCTTTTCCTCATGTTGGTCAGTCAATTAGTTGGTTGTTGTTGTTGTTGTTGTCTTTTTAGCTTTGTAGAACTCTGCTTCCAGGGGGGAAAGCTCTGTTCCAAATCACTGGGGTTTTCCCAGCTGCCGGAGCTACTAGGGGGGTGTTGTAGCCCTCCCCAGCTTAGGCTTGCTGAGAGTGCACCCCAGGACCACCACCCAAGACCATGATCTGTATCCAGGCTGCTCAATGCAAGAGCACTTGGCCCTGAACAATTGACTCAGCACCCCCCCCACGGGATCTGCAGGCCAAGGGCTCTGAAGCAGCCCAGTGGGGGAAACTGCTGGTTACAGCAGTTCCTGCCCTTTCCCCACTGCTTCCTTGCCCTGGGGGCAGATTGGCTGAACTGCTTTTCCTCCCCCAAATTTAGCTTCAAAGTTCCACTTTCACTGACCATTTCTAATCCTGGCTTGCTAGATGTGAAGATCCCTTCAGGTGCTATAGATCTGCTCCCTGGGGTAGACTCATGCTGCAGCGCGGCTCCTCCCTATGGCCCTGGGGCCTGGCCACAGTTTCAGTTTCGGGCTGGCCTGGTCTTGGCTCCGGCCTGCCGTGATGAGCCCCTGTTTCCGAGCTGCCTTCAGCGAGATGTGTTTTCTGTATTTTTGTGAGTTTGAGAGCCTTAGAATTTGTTTAGGATCATATTTTATGGGTATTTAGGGTGGATGTGTGGGAGCTGCAGAACCTTGCTGCTTCTACACCGCCATTTTGGCTCCATCCCCCAAGAGAATATCTTGCACAGGGAACAACGTGGAAGTCACTTTAGCATGAGTAGAGTACGTGGTGGGAATAATGTGCAATAACCTTAAGGGCAACAGGGAACCATTGAATTTTCTTGAGCAAAAGAGTAACATGATTGGACATGCACACTAGGAATAGCAGTTTATCAAAGCTATAGATGATCGATTAGAGGAGGAAGAAATAGGATCCAGGGAGACAAACGTGGAGGCTACCTCGATAGCTTGTGATGAACAAGGTCAAGGTATTGTTACACTCCATGGTCTTGGTGGAAGGTCATGATCAGATAGCTGAAGGGGAATGGATACTACAGATGTTCCAGAAAGAAAGCATAACGTTTGTATCTCTGTGATTAAATACTGGAATGGTTTCATGTAATGTCAACAGATCAATTCAGCTGTGTCCAAAACTATGCTAGACTCTATAGAGAACACAAAGAATCAATGGGATGAGGGGGAAATATCTGAGGTAACCTGAAATTTAGTAAGACATCACAACTTCCTGCTTTATTAATCAAAAAGAACTACAGTTTCATTAGTGGGGATACCACCTACTCATTCACTCCATGATCAATTCAGACTGTAACTGAACACTATAATAAGGGCAGGGTTGCCCAAATTTTATTCAGGGCACCAATATCAAGGTACATAGTCTTTCTCTTACTTATTTTGGTCCAAAAACATCTGGCTTCATCCCTATACCTTATGCCTACTGTTTTTCCATCAACCTGAAGCGTGCTATACAATTTTGCTCTCTTATGCTATCCCCTACCATTTTCTGACCAATATATCCATTACACCCCAAGTGACAGAATTTCTAGTTAAAAGTCTACCCCAACCACTCCATGCCTCCCCCCACCCCAAGAGGATCTTTATAAGTTGCTGTGGCCAAAAGTATAGGGAGGTATTGTTCAATGTTCCCCACCCCAGCTGGGACTCCTTTTCATTTGTTTTTCAGTCACTTGTTCCTCAGGATCTCCCACTTGGTGGCCTTCCACCAAAATCCCCATTTTGTCCATATTTTCTCATCCAGGATTTTCCATTTTCCTGAGCTTTGATCAAGAATTGGCAACTTGCTTTTCCAGCATTCCCTTTTCTGCGGTAAAGGTTGTAGCAGCAATGGGAGTGGGGAGCAGTTTTTGAAAGCAGTACCTGAGATCTCTACCAATAAAACCTTAAGAATATCCTATCTAGATGATAAAAGATAGTTTCTGCCCTCAAGGAGTTCACAGTCTTTTGGAGGAGATGATATGCGAACAGCTATGCATAAACAAGCAATGAACAGGAACGAAGTTAGATGACCATCAACTGGGTAATGGCACGACAAAATGTGATGGATCTTCCTCCAGATCACATCTCTTGGTGTCTCCCAGGTCTCTCTGTCTTGGGTTCTCTTCTTCTCCCTCCAAACTATTTCACTTGACGTGTTCATCAGTGCTAATATACTCAATCATTTCTACACTGATGATTAACCAATCTACTTGTGCAGTTCTAATGTCTATCTCAAATCTCAAATTTCCACCATGACATCTTGAACTAGATGGCCTATAGACTTCTTAAAGACAAGATGTCCAAAGGTAAATTCAACAACTTTTCCTCAAAACCCTCCCCTCTACCAAAATTACTTATATATATCCTTCTCTTCTCTGACACATACCACCCTGGTTCAGGCCCTTGTGACCTTCTGGTTCATCTCTCTGACTTGTTGCTACTCACCCCAATCTATCTTCCATCCAGCTAACCAAAGGACTTCTCAAAGTATACTTCCATACCCCCTACTCAACAAGCTCCAATGACTCTCCTAGTTGCTACCTCTAGAATCAGATATAAAATCTGTCATTCAAAGCCTTTCATAACCCACTTCTTCCACCTTCCATCCAGTCTTGTTACACCTTTCCTTTCCCACCCTTATACACGCTGCAGTCCAGTGACACTGTTCTCCTTGATGTTGCTCCTACAAGACACTCCATCTTCTGATTCTCGATAGTTTCACTGGCTGTCTCCCATTCCTAGAATGCTTTCCCTCCCTATTTCTATTTCCAGGCTTCCCTCATGTCACAACTAAAATCCGTCCTCTTATGAGAAGTCTTTCATGATCCCTCTTAATGCTAAGCTAGTGACTTTCCTTGGTTGATTCTTTTCATTTCCATTCTATCCTATGTATAATTTGTTAGTATACAGTTGTTTGCATGCTGGCTTCCCTGTTAGGCTATGTACTCCTTAAGAGCAGTGGCTGTCTTTTCCCTTTCTTTGTTTCTTCAATGTTTAGCACAACGTGTGGCACAAAATTGGTACTTATAAAAACCCTGAACATGTTGTAAAATACATAACCCCAAAGGAGAGATTAAAAATGTCCCTCTTCCTGTCTTTGTAGAAGTGAAGTACAATAAGTATATACTGTCAGACTCAATTGATATGTTACTTTTACTGATATCCACCTCTCTTATTTATATATTCCTTGTTAGCAAATGATTTGCTAGATTGTAGACATATTCAGAAATAAAATCTATATAAAAACAAAAGATGTCAATAAAAATGAAAACTCCCCCCATAATCTAATAAATTTCCTTTCTAGACCCAATTCTCCATGGTACCCATGACATTTAAGACCTAGAAGAAGGTCTCCAGTATGACAGAACCCTTTGTGGAAGATATATGGAAAGAACATGGTCCCAGAATAACACTGTAACTAGAATAACATCAGATGAAAGGAATAACATAGGATGAGAGTGGTAGGTGGGTTGGAATTTGTGCCAATGGAGGAGATACTTACATCACTGAGATCATGAGCCATCCATGTGTCCTATGCACATTGGCAGCCCTGGATCTGATTTTCTCCTTCCAAAACTTTCCTTGGCCAAGCTTTTGGTTTCATGGTAGAAAATTCCATAGGTTGATCAAAGGTCAGAATTCAACTGCTTTCCTCACACCTGGGCTTGACTTAATGCTTCATTTCCTCCTGCCCTCTTGGCTGACTGGGTGCTCCCTACACAGTACCTGATTGTCACACCGGAGTTGTTCCCATTGGCCGGGTTCTTAAGCTTCCTTTCATTTCTAGCAGTTAGGACAGTAGTGTGTGTGCGCTGCTGGCAATGGAGAGAAGAGGAAGAGAGGAGAAGAGATGAAGACAGGAGAGGAAGAAGAAGGAGCGGGGAGCTGGGAAGGAAGTAGAGAAAAGAGGGAAGAGGAAAGGGAGGAGAAGAGGGGGACGGAAGAGTGGAGAGGAAGAGTGGGGGAAATGTGGCTCACAAAAAGAAATGACTTTTGGAAAGAAGTTAGAGAAGAAAAGGAGGAGGGGTATCAGGGAAGATCTGCACACTGCTTATAACAGGAAATTCCATCCAGTTGGATAAATTGTGCTCTTCTGATGTGTTAGAATTGTGCTAAGTCCTTTTTGTTGTTGTTGTTGTTGTTGTTGTTGTTGTTCAGTTGTTTCACTCATGTCCAACACTTTGGGAAACCATTTGGGGACTTTTTGGCCAAGATACTGCTATGATTTACCATTTCCTTCTCAAGCTCATTTTACAGATGAGGAAACTGAGGCAAAAAGGATTGTGACTTGCTCAGGGTCTCACAGTTAGAAAATGTCTGAGGCTAGACTTGAATTCAGGAGGATGAGTCTTCCTGACTCCGGACCTGGCATTTTGTGCACTATGGCACCACCTAGCTGTCCTAAGTGCTTTAGGTAATGCAAAAAAAAAAAAAAAAAAGCAGGGGGCCACTAGGTGGCACAGTAAATAGAGCACTCGCCCTGGAGTCAGGAGGATGTGAGTTCAAATCCAACCTCAGACACTTGACACTGACTAGCTGTGTGACCTTGGGCAAGTCACTCACCCGATTGCCCTACCTTCCCCCCTCCAAAATGCGCCCCCCCCAAAAAAGGCAGGATGGCATCACAGAAGCAGCACTGGACCTTGACTCAAAGACCTGGATTCAAGTCCTGGCTTTAACATTTATACCCTAGCTTTTTGACTCTAGGTAGGTCCTTAACCTACCTCTGAGTTCAATTTGCTCATGTTTAAATTAAAGTCAAAATTATTTTTACTACCTTACCTCATAGGCCTGCATTGAAGAAAGATTGATGGTAAGCTCCTCTAAGAATAGGGACTTATTCCCATGGTTTTATTGATATAGAGAGCTCATGACTAAAAACATATTCCTTCTCAATGCAGGCCATGGCCTCCTTTGCAAATTAGTCTTAGAGATTCACGGCACTGAAAGGTTGTGACTTGTTCAGGTTCACACAGCCAGTGTAGGTATCAGAGGTAGAATTTGAACCCATGTCTGCCTTCTCAAAGATCATTTTGCTATGCACCACACTATGGTAAATTGTTGTTGCTCACAATATTGGAAGAAAAAATATACCCACATGAAATAGCACATTACCAATTCAAGGTCATATGTGAATAAATGAGAAAATCAGTCATGGAAATAAGCAAGCATGTGTTCAGTTAGAGCCAAGACATATGATTTATGTTGATTGTAACTTGAGCTTGTGACTTATCCTTGAAGAATGAACTTTAACATATGAAAGGAATAAGCATTTACTAAGCACTTACAATACTCCAGGCACTGTGCTAAGTACTTCACAAACGTCTCATTCCATCCTCACAACTCTTGGAAGAAGGTGCTATTATAATTGCCATTTTATAGCTGAAGAAACTGAGGCAGACAAAAGCTAAGTGACTTGCCCATGATTACATGGCTTGTAAATGTCTGATGTCAATTTTGAACTCAGGTCTTCCTGGGCAAGCCCAGTGCTTCAGCCACCGTGCCACCTAGTGGCCTAGATAAGCATAACAGCAATGCTGGAGGCAGCCCTAACCAGCTTGCAGGAAATAACTGCTACATTTTTAGTGTGAGCATTTCCACTTCAGAAATTGTTCAATGCTACATATCAGGACTCGTTCTATTTTTTTATTAAGTATCTAGACTTAAGAAAGTTATGGAGAAATCATTAATAATGCATATTAAACTTTTTTATTGATTAAACTAATACATTAAATTATAATAAATTAATATAAATACATAATATATTGATCATATATTATTGTGCTCCTGCAGATACAGATTATAGAATCACAAATGAAGACCTAGAAGCTATTTGAGAGTCTACCTAGTCCAAACAGCATATTTTTTCAGATGAATAAATTAAAGCCTAGTGAGGTTTTTCCTATGTTGCTTTTTTTTTTACATATAGATTAAATGTTTGAGTCAGAATTTGAACTCAGGTCCCCTGTCTCCAAAGCAAGTATTCTTTTCACTATACTATACCAGCTCTCAAAACTATGAGCCTGTGACCTCCGAGCAAAGAAGTCACACCCCTGTCAAAAGTAACAGAATTCAGAGTCTGTGTAGAGAATGTAAGAGGATCAAGGTTTGGAAAAGGCAAGACCTGGGGGAAAACTTTCTGAATCTTCAGATAGGGTGGCAATCCTATCTGATCACTGGTGGCAATTGCATCATTGCTTGATTTTGTAAATTGTATTTTCAATGAGATTTCTTATCCACCATGTGGAAATTGAGCTGTCATAAATCACTAGATTTGCTCAAAAGAAAAAAATGGGGAATTATTATTTTATGTCACTATATTTAGCACATTTTACCCCTCACCAAGCAGAGAGGAAAGGGCTTCTCATTGCCTTTACCACCTAGAAGTACCCTATTTCTGGCTCATGCCACGGTATTGGAAATGTACCAGAAACTATGTTCCAGTGACCACATTGGAAAAAGGGAACAGTAGACAGTGAAAAGTTTTTGTAGGAGCCTTGCAGGTGAAGAACTATTTTCCTGCCTGTTGTCCAGCCTCTGGGAGTAAAATCCTCCTTCTCCTTAACAAGAGTGCTACACTTTGACTCAGGAAGACTTGACTTGGAATCGTGCCTCAGTTACTCTGTGTGAGTCCTGGGCAAGTCATTTAACCTTACCTGGCCTCAGTTTCTTTTCCTTTAAAGTGAGAATAATAATAGCACCTACAACCTAGGGTTATTGTGATGATCAAATGAGAAAATATATTGAATGTGCTTGGCAAACCTTAAAGTACTTTCTATATGTTAGGTATTATCAAGATCACCATCACCACCACCATCATCATCATCGTCACTGTCATCATCATCATCATCATCATCATCATTTAACAATAATAAGACCTGTAAATTGCTTCATGGTATCTACTACAAAGTAATCTGCATAGCTGGCTTCAATACCTATTTGATGAGTGAATTATCAAAAGAAGGAAAGAATAAATAAGGGAAAGTATACAGAGTTCAATTAATATCTTTGTTAATTATTTCTCTGATACTCTAAATGTCTGAACTGCTTGGTTCTGTTTATATCAAAAGAAAGTGAGTAAGAGAAAAGCCAATAAGGTACAAAGCAGATGGTCTTTTTCCTGAGCCTCAAAACTCAGTTTCTTCATTCTGTATGATTTGTCCATTGGAATATTCCAAGGCATCTATCACATCTACCATATATCATTAAAAATAAGAGTAACAATTCAACTTATTATTTTTTGTGGATCAATCATTCAGAGACTGAACCCACCATATTCTTTTAATTCCTCCTTAAAACTTACCCTTTGAATTGTGAGGTCCTGCTCTCTAACATACCACCATTAGCCCTGCATAGACAGCCCACTTCTCTAGTGAATGTGGGTAAGTTTTTTTTAAGCTTTTTGCACCCTGGATGGCAACCTACTGAGCAGTTAGGAGTCCCCTAGTGAAGCATTGATTTTGAAGTCTCTTATCACTACACCCTTTGTACTCTGACTCTCAGTCAGCAACCAGCCTTGTGGGCACCACAGAAGCTATGAAAACAGGCTGGCTGGCTTCATCAGGCATGGTGTGTGCCTAATGAGCTGGCCCCTGCCCTGTAAATCAAGTCAAGCACATACAGTCTAGGCTTTCATCAGGTGAGCCCAAGTCAGCAATCCCTTTGAAGGGTGGGGGCCCCGTGGGTTGCCCAGGCTGCCAGTTGCCCAGACAAACAGCCCATCTCAAAGATGTTGTTCTGTTCTGCAGACAGGCCTGTCGTTACTGAGAGGAAATGCTTTGGGCTGCCAAGCCTGCTGCTGGCCGATTTGTCTAGGAATCCAAAGAAAAAAAACATATACACACACATACACAACACCCAAACTCAAGTGCTCTGGGAGACACTGGAAAAATAGAAGGCATTAGAAGCTGCCATCACATCTGGGATTTATCATCCAGGGATCTGCCAATGTTAGCAAGCAAGGAGAGACAGAGTCCACATGTCTATGATGGGATCAGTGGTGGGGACCCTAGATTTTGGTGCTTTTTGACTCATTGATCATCCATCCAGAGGAAGCAAGAGGTCAGACAAGGGTGATGATTCTAATTTGAGCTCTTCATACAACAGACACAGGATAAAAGACTAAATGAGGCCCAAGATTGGGTGGCATGTAAGAGAGAATAAAAACTAGAACAGTTTAGATTTAGTTTACATAGAATAATGCATCTAGAGCTATAAGGGACTTCAGGGTTCAGTTAGTCCAACACCCTCATTTTACAGACAAGGAAACTGGTCCTTGGATAGTAAGTGATTTATCTAAGGTATATACAGGTACATAATTATGATAGAGTAATAGAGAGTAAGAGAAATTTAGCATCAGAGAACCTGGGTTCAAATTTCAAGTTTGCTTCTTACTACCTTCATGATTATGGACAAGTCACTTAAACTAGTTGCATCTCAGTTTCTACATTTTAAAAAAATGGTGGAGTGGGACTAAATCAGGGCAGCTAAGTGGCACAGTGGATAAAGCACCAAGGCATGGTATCAGAAAGACCTGAGTTCAAATCCAGTCTTAGACACTTACTTGCTGTGTGACCCTGGGCAAGTCACTTAACTGTTTGCCACCATTTCTTTTTGTTGTTGTTGTTGTCGTTGCTTTTTTGGAGGGGGGAAGGTAGGGCAATTGAGGTTGAGTGACTTGCCCAAGGTCATGTGGCTAATTTTTGTGTTAAGTGTCAGGCCGGATTTGAACTCAGGTTCTCTTGACTCCAAGATCGGTGCTCTATTCACTGCGCCACCTAGCCTCCCTGGCCACCATTTCTTAATCTGTAAAATGAGTTGGAAAAGGAAAATCTCTGCCAAGAAAATCCCCAAATAGGGTTCTGAAGAGTATGACATGACTAAAATGACTGAATAACAACAAGCACTAAATGAGGATGAGCCAACTATGTCCCGAGGGCCAGATCTGGCCAGCTGCTTATTTAAAAACATAAAAACCATTGTTACTGTGCATACCTTCCAAAAGATAACCTGTGGACTGGATTGAGCCTCCTAACCCTAGTTTTCTGACCCTTGGACTAGAAGATGTCAAAGAACAAATGCCCTTAATAAAATGGTTTGTTCTGTGAAGTTTGGATTTAGTGAAAGGGCTGCACCCAAGGACCCAGAAGGCCACATGTGGCCTCAAAGCTGCAGATTCCCCAACCCTGTCAAAGAACATTTTCATCTCAAAGCCTATGATCCTACTATCCTTCTCTCTTTGTGCTCATGATGGTCAACATGGGCAGACTCATAGCGGTCATAATAAACAAATTACAGCATATTGGCAATACTGAAATGTACACAAGTATTTTAAAAGACATTATCAAGGACTTGTGAGACTGAACAAGAAGGTGGTTTAATCATGGAAAAAGAAAAAAGGATCAAAAATGAGTAACTCAAGTGCTGCAAAGTACCTATGGATTGTTAAAAATTAAGGGTTTCCACCTTTTGGAATGACAAAAAGATGAATGGATTTCGAGTCAGTTGTCTGGGTTCTAGCAACAGCTTGGTCACCTACTCCCTAAGATAAGGAAAACCTCTTACCTTCCTTGGCATCATTTGTCTCCTTTGGAACACAAGAGGGTTGAAATAGGTGGACATCCAGCTCTAAATCAATCAGTACATGTTGGGTAAATACTCTAAGGATGATCTACGGAAGGATATGGACAAGAATCGCACTAGCTGAGAAAGCATGAGTTGCATTTTTGTATCACATGGAGTGAAGTCCACATTCATAGAGCAACAGATGGGTTAAAATATTGGAGTAGATAACTCCTGGTTGGCATCACATAGGTTATAAATATATTAAGATTCTGGAGCTGAGGTGAGAGATTTCCTATTTTAGTTATTTCAGAGCATGATATTCTATATTCTATATCATACTCCTAAACCTATATTGAACCAGTACCCAGATGCTATGAGCTGTATGATCTTGGAATGGTAGGAAAGGACAGGTCATGTAAGGGGGCACTGTAAGCTAAGTGTCCTCTGGTGAACAGAGAGGTTACTGTGGCCTTTGGGAAAGACAATGTATATGTATTGATTATCATCTTAAAAAGTCACTTAACCTGATGACAGTGACACTTGGTGGCCAAATTATATACTATATTTCCTAATTTTGTAGAATAAGTGACAGTCAACTTTTCTCTAAGTGGTTAAAAACAGATAGAAGGATGGATGGATAGAAAGAAAGAAAGAAAGAAAGAAAGAAAGAAAGAAAGAAAGAAAGAAAGAAAGAAAGAAAGATAGATAGATGATAGATGGATGGATGGATGGATGGATGGATGGATGGATGGATGAATGGGTGGGTGGATGGATGGATGGATGGATGGATGGATGGATGGATGGGTGGGTGGATGGGTGGATGGATGGATGGATGGATGGATGGATGGATGGATGGGTGGGTGGGTGGATGGGTGGATGGGTGGATGGGTGGATTGGTGGATGGATGAATAACAAAATCAAGGTAAAGAGTCAGGTGTGATTTGCAACTGTTTTGATGGCACCACCAAATGTATGCTTAACCCATACTTTTTACATGTATAAAGAAAAGTTTCCCTTTTTGTTTCTGTACATTTCAATTCTATCAAATTATATTCCTCAAAATGTAAACCCTGTGTTTTGTCTGTTGATATAGCTAAGATTTAATTTTTTTAATAAAAAATTATAAATTTTTTTCACATCCTGACTTTGCCAGCAACCCTAAGGTTATGAGTTATAAAGTGTTTGAAAAGGTCTTTGAGGCTGTGACCTAATATGTTTGATAAATTACTTTCCTATAAATTTCATTGCAGTGTGTCGCCAAAAGTCTTAGTGCCTTTTTTAGGTATTAAAGTTTAAAACAGCACTAAGACCATTAGGACAGTGTGCAGTCGTGTGTGTGTGTGTGTGTGTGTGTGTGTGTGTGTGTGTGTGTGTGTATGAAAGAGAGAGAGAGTTCATTTATTTAAAAAATAAAAAGTGAAAACCTAAATCTAAAAAACAATAGAAAAATGTTGGAAAGGGACCCTCTTAAATAGAGCATTTCAATACAATCGGAAAGATAATAAGTGAAAAGAGTCCAGAATAAGGTGACAGGGGTTCAAATCACATCTCTGACATTGGGTAAATAACTTTAACTTACTGACTTTCAGTTCCCTTAGTTATAAAGTTAGAGACCTCTGAGGTCTCCTCCAACTCTGTATCTGCAATCTTAATGCCTGATGGGAAAAAATAAAGTTTTGCTTCCAAAAGAATTAATGAAGCATATTCCTTATAGCTCATAAGCATATATAGTAGAATGCTACAATAGAGAAACTACTATGTAGCAGAATTTTTAAAATCAGATTCTCTATTAATTAAATAATTAGGTGAAGCAAAAAGAAATTTGTCTATATTTGTAACTTCACAAAAGAATAAGAAATTAAAGTTTCCAGCACTGCTACCAGACTGACTCAATGAGCCTTAAAATACAGCTGCACCTTTAACAGTGACCGAAGTTCTTTCTGAATAACTCTATTGAATTTGCTGTTTATATTGGCTCTCAAGAGTGTTGACTTCCATTGTTTAACACGGCAAGGACAAATCAGACTAAAATATCATATTCATTAAGCAATTTTGTTAATTAGAGAATAGTAAACACAAACCCCTTGTCTTTAGGGAGCTTTTCTTTCCTCTGAATGAGTTAAACCAAATGAGCAAAGAAGAATATTTACCCTAGGATAGCATCTGCTGCTTCAACACAGACAAAAATGGAAAAGCTTTTGAGATCTTTATAGCAAGTTCAATGTCTAGTGACATCTAGAGACCCTTTCTCAAAATAATATTTTTAAATGTATAAAATGCAATGCATGGGACCACAATGGAAGCTAATTATATTGAAATAGTTACAAAAATGTTTTTGATTCTAAGATCCTAAGTTAAGAATCTCTGAATTAGAGCTTTACCAGCTGTTGAATACAATTCAATACAGTTCAGTTCCAGAGGCAGTGTGGCACAGTGAAAATAGTGCTAATTCTAGAATTAAGGGGACTTGTCCAGTCACACAGATTCATAACCTTAAAGTTATTCTCAATCTCTGGCTCTCCCTCCACTGCCTCCCTCCACTGCCTCCCTCCCCCTTATACCCAGTCAGTTGTCCTCTTCTCATTCCTCCCAACATAACAGCTCCCACATCTACTACATCCCCCTCTACCTACTCATAGGATTATCACCTTAGTTCACTTCTCACCTGGACTACTGAAATAGTCTGCTTTGGGTCCTCATCACGTTAAGGACCAGAAGGGACTAAAACCTTGCTAAAGGTCACACCAGAAGTATATAAAAGAGTGAGAGTTTGAAAATAGCTTCAATTCTAATCACTCTATGACAGAATTCATGCCTGTGATTGGCTTCATAGGCATTCTATTGTAACCCACTGAACTAAAGGACCTTATTTATTCCAGAACAAATGCACTGTCCCAACATGCTCCATTCCACCTCCACCTCCCCTTTTGGGGCACAAAGTAAAGGAAAGAAAACTCAATTAAACTGAAGAAGTAAACTGGAGAATAAATATTGTTTTTCTCTAAGGCTGGTGCAGGATGAAAAATGTCCTTTTGAGAAATAGTCAGCTCTTGTGTGGTAAACCATCAGCTATAGTAGACTCCACTCCTCCACCTTCCTATCAGAAATAAAGGAGTGCTCTTGTCTCAGAAGGCAAAGTTGGCACTAAGTAGAGGCTTTTCTGGGCTTATAGCAGGCAGAAGATCAAAAAAACATCAAGCCTCACAGCTCAAAAAATAAATAAATAAACAGGCAGTTGATGTTGAAAAATTCTTTGGCAGGATCTGAATTTCCAGTACTGTCTCTTTTTTTAAGAAACATTTTTTTTACTATCATCTCTTAGCTATTGAAGGACTTTATGGTGTTTTCCTAGAAGGACTCTCAGGATACTATAAACAGCATAATGAAATTGGAAGGAATGCTGATTATGATCTACTGAATCCAGAAACACCAACACATCAAAACAGTATGGATGACTAACATTCAGGATGAACCCCATGGGCTGGAAGAAGAAGACAGCTGGGTTGTAAATGAGTCTTTCTTTTGAGGAAGACAAGTTGCTTGATTCTTTTCCCAAGTCATTTGTGGGGAGTAGGAGAGAATCTACACATAATCAGCAGACAAGGAATTGAAAATATTCTGTCCTAGGGACTCTCCTTATTAAATGAGTGTTTCAACTCAGAGATTTGTTCACAATAGACTATGTGCTTCCAAGTAGAAATTCAGGTGGAATGAAAATGAGAAAGCCAGGGACTGTTCTACCTTCTTTCTCCACATGGAGGCTTACAGATAAGCTAAGACATAAGGATATAAGGGGGAATGTCTTGAACTTTTAATCCAAAGACTCTTCCTGTTTGTCCTGTCTTGGATAAATACATCTAAAACTCAAAACCTCAGTCTCTTGATCTGTAAAATCAGGGGATGGGCCTTTAGGAGCTCAAATCCCTTCAAAGCATAATGATGTGTCATCCTTTTATTCCCCCTACTTAATAGTATTCTATTTTTTCCCATTACATAAACAGATTGTTTTCAACATTCACTTTTATAAGATTTTGAGTTCCAAATTTTGCTTCCCTCCCTCCTTCCTCTGCCCCTTCCCCAATTCTTTCTCCTTTCCCCTACTACTTTTTCCCTCCCTTCTATCAACCCTTCTATCCACCCCCTTACTCCACCATCTTTTCATTCTCCTCTCTCCTCCTACTTGCTTATAGAACAAGGTAGATTCCTATAACCAACTGAATGTGTACGTTATTGCCTCTTTGAGCCAAATCCAATGAAAGGTACAAACAATGCTTTCTCCTCACCCTTCTTCCCCTCTACTGCAATTGGTTTTTGCACCTCTTCATATCACATAATTTTCCCTCTTCTGTTTCCCCCCTTCCTCTTCTCCCAGTACAATCCATTTTTTTACCACTTAATTTTTTTATCCTAACATCAAAATCAATTTATACCCACACCCTCTGTCTATGTATATCCCTTCTGAATCTTGTAATGGAGATATAGTTCTCAAGAGTTACAAGTATCATCTTACTGTGGAGGAATGTAAACAGTTCAAGCTTATGGAATAGCATAGGTTTTTTTTCTTTCCTGTTTACCTTTTTATGCTTCTTTTGAGTCTTATATTTGAAAATCAAATTTTCTGTTCAGCTTTGATTTTTTTCACCAGGAATAACTGAAAGCCTTCTATTCATTGAATGTCCTTCTCCTCCCCTGGAAGATTATGCCCTATTTTGCTGGGTAGTTGATTCTTGGTTATAATCCAAGTTCTTTGGCCTTCCAGAATATCATATTCCAAGGCCTCTGATCCTTCAATGTAGAAGTTGCTAAATCCTGTATAACCCTCACTGTGGTTCCACAATATTTAAATTGTTTCTTTCTGGTTGCTTGTACCATTCTCTCCTTGACATGATAATTCTCTAGAATTTGGCTACAATATTCCTTGGAGTTTTCATTTGGGGATCTCTTTCAGGAAGTGATCAGTGGATTCTTTCAATGACTATTTTACCCTCTGATTTTAGGATATCTAAGCAGTTTTCCTTGATAATTTCTTGAAAGATGCTGTCCAGTCGCTTTTTTATCATGACTTTTGGGTAGTCTAGTAATTCTTAAATTATTTCTCCTGGATCTATTTTCCAGATCAGTTGTTTTTCCAATGAGATATATTACATTTTTTCTTTTTTTTTTCAACCTTTTGGCTTTGTTTGATTGGTTCTTGATGTTTCACAGAGTCATTAGCTTCCACTTGCCCAGTTCTAATTTTTAAGGAATTATTTTCTTCAGTTAGCTTTTGTGCTTCCTTTTCCATTTGTCCAATTTTCCATTTTAAGGAGTTGTTTTCTTTATTGACTTTTTTTTCCATTTGGCCAACTGTATTTTTAAAGGAATTGTTTTCTTCAATCAACTTTCCCAAGTTATTGACTCTCTCTTGCCTACCTCTCATTTCTTTTCCTAATTTTCCTTCTACTTCCCTTATTTGACTTTTAAAATCCTTTCTGAGCTCTTTCAAGAAGATTTTTTGGGCATGAGATCAATCCATATTCCCCTTGGAGGTTTTGAATGTTGGTATATTGACAATGTTCTCCTCTTCTAAGTTTATGCTTTGATCTCCCCTGTCATCATAGCAACTTTCTATAGTCAATGTTCATTTTTGTTTCTTGGTCATCTTTTTTGCCTAATTTGTGGCTTTTAAAGTAAAGCTCTCCTGCTGAAGCACAGAGGGCACTGTCCCAAGCTCCTTGTGCTGAGAACCAGGGGCCTGGTCACTGGCTTTGTGCACTGGGGCCTCATGTACTGGTAGCTGGAAGCTGTAGAGGTCTGGCAGTTTACCTATTAGTGAACTGGGGTCCTCATGGTGGTTTCTGTTATGTGCTGAAGTCAGGTGGGATTTTTCTCCATTTCCCCAGGGCTGCACTGAAGCCTGGAGGATGTCTGTTTGCCCTCAACTATACTGAGGGACCTGGAGGTCCAGCAGCCAGAAGATGACCAAATGCCCTAGGCTGCACTAAACCATGCAGTGGTTCTCTAAGCTAGAGTCTTCTGGTTCCCCTGTCCACAAAATATGTGGGGGACCTGGTTTTGGTGTTTGCCTGCTCCACTACATTGAGGCTCCACATTTCCCACTGGTTTTCTGAGGTAGGGCTTGCTTCTGGCTTGATGTGAGGCTTCCTGTCCTGGTATGCCCTACCCTTCTACCTGAATGAGAGGGACCATTCTTGCTGATCCTCCAAGTCTCCTGGGCTAAACGACTGTTCCACTCTGTCTTCCTGCTGGCTCAGCTCTTCCAGGATTTCTTCTGGGACACTATTTTAAGGTTTTGCAAAAGTGAAAATGGGAGCCCTATAGTGATTTATTGCTTATTCCACCACCTTGGCTCCCAGAAGTGATCTGTAATCCTTGAAGGAAGATCTCAGCAGTTGTTGTTTAGTAGTTTCTGATTTTTCATGATTCCAGTTGTGGTTTTCTTGATGAAGATACTAGAGTGGTTTAACATTTCCTTCTCTGGCTTATTTTACAGATGAGGAAATGGAAGCAGACAGGCATAAATGACTTGCCCAGGGTCACATAGCTAGTAAGGATAGGCAGGATTTGAACTCTAGATGAATGTTCCTGATTCCAAGCCCAGCATTTTATCCACTGCACTACCTAAGTACCCTACAGAATGAGTATTACTAATGACAGTGCAACTCAATAGGATCACTAGATTTGGAGTCAGAGATCAAGGGGTCTCTGATCTGCCACCTACTTTCTGTACAACCATAGAGACATCATTTAACTTCTCTGAATCTCAATTTCCTGTGGGGAAATATGTGGGAAGGATTTGGGGTGAGGGCTAAATGAGGGTGAACTGCATGATTCTGTGGTCCTTTCCATCTCTAAATCTATAACCCTAGGACAGACTGCTCCCAGAGCTCTGCCAATGGTTTACAAAAACAAAACCAAACACAAAAAGAAGACAAAATAAAAATTTAAAGCCCAAATCCAACAGCTAGGAGTTGGAGGCAGCTGCAAAGGTATTGTCTCAGCTGTTTCTTAGTAGCTTTGAGCCTCACATCACAAAACACAAAAGGTAATGTGGTAAAGTGGAAGGAGTAGTGGTTTGGGAGTGAGATGGCCTGAGTTCAAATCTGTCTTTGCCACTGAATTCCCATGTGGTTTTGGGTAAGTCACCGTTTCCTTAAGCTTCAGTTTCTTCATTTGTAAAATGAGTTGGTTTAAATAGATAACCTCCTAGGTCTAAATCTATGATTTTAGGAAATGTTTGTAGAATGAAGGTGTCCTTGGCTCTCTGTCTTGAGACACTGCTTCAATTCATTCTCATATACTGGTTTAGTTTTATATTAAAAAAAAAAGCTTTAGGGGGCAGAGTCAAGATGGCAGCATAGAAGCAGCAAAATTCCACAGCTCTCAGCATAACCACCTCAAATACCTATAAAATATGACTCTAAACAAATTTTAAAGCTCCAGAACTCACAAAGTGGCAGAGTGACAAAGCTCCTGCTGAAAGCAGCCTGGCAGACAGAAATAACGGCATTACAGTTGCCTCCACTGGGCTTCTTCAAAGCTCACAGCCTGCAGATTGCAGGGGGCAGAGGGGGGAAAGGGGGCAAGCCATCATTCAGAGGCTAAGTGCTCTTCCCTTGAGCTGCCTGGATCTGGATCATGGTCTTGGGTGGTGGTCCTGAGGTGCATTTTCAGTGAGACAAAGTTGGTGGGGGCTACATAGACGGTGGCCTCCTAAAAGCTCTAGCAGCTGCAAAAACTCCAGCGACTGGGGATAGAATTCTCCCCTCTGAAACCAGAGTTCTACTGAACCTAAAAGTCAAGTAATTGACTCGCAACATGAGTAGGTAAAGGAAACAAAGCAAGCCCCGCAATGCAATTTTAGATTTCTTTTTGGGGCACAAAAAGAATCAAAGCATGGAACAGGAGGAAGATACCACAGTCAGAACTCTCAAAAAGCTTCCAAGAAAAACGTAGATCGGTTACAAGCTATAGAGCAGCTTAAGAAGGATTTTGAAAACCAAATAAGAAAAGCAGAGGAAAAAAAACTTTAAAACTACAACCAACAGCTCTAAGAGACTATTAAGATATCTAAAAGATAACTGCCTCAGTACCAAGAACAGATCATGTGTTGTTATTGTTCAGTGGTTTCAGTTGTGTGCGATTCTTTGTGATCCTATTTGTTGTTTTCTTGGCAGAGATTCTAGAGTGGCTTGACATATTCTTCTCCAGCTCATTTTACAAATAAAGAAACTGAGGCAAGGAGAGCTAAATGACTTCCCCGGGGTCACACAGTAAGTGTCTGGGGCCAGATTTGAACTCCGGAAAAGGATTCTTTCTGACTCCAGGTCAGGCAGTCTATCCACAGTGTGATCCAGCTACAGAATGACTCAAACTTAGACTAAAAATTGGGCCTTTTGTGTCCTGCTCAATTAACTTTTGCTCTGCCACCTGCAGAAAAAAATCCTTCAATTTCCTGTGTGTTTATTTTCAGATCTGGAAAACTAGGTTTAATAAACCTAGTCATAATATGACCCAACTACAAGCTCCTACATTATAGAATTGATATCCTGAGTTCCCTTCTCCACAGCTAAAGGAACACCGAAATTTGACAAACTTGGAGTCATGGAACATGAGACAGATAGAACGTGGCTCTGCATCTTCCTCCCTATATGACCTTGGGCAAGTCACTTAACTTCTCTCTAGGCTTCAGTCTACTTACTTGTAAAATTATAGAAGTGGACTAAATAAGCTCTGAGGTCCGTTCCTACTCAACAGTTTATAATCCCATGGTCTTTGCACACCCATCCTCAACAAACCATGTTCCATGGTCCCTAGATATTTCTTACAACGAAATTACTGTGGATACAAAAGCAAAAGAGAAATAGTACCCTACCTCAAGGAGCTTACATTCAATCAATGAATATTAGTTCCTTGAGTTTCAGATTTTTCTCCCCTTCCTCCC
>CM053598.1:151599720-151619314 GCA_028646575.1 Pseudocheirus occidentalis | reverse complement strand
GCCTCTCATCCCCATGCCCCCTACTGTCTTGTGTGGCATGTTACCCCATTTAGAGTTTATGCCATTTCTTCCCTAAGCCAGATTCAATGAGAGTAAATGAAAGTAAAGTTGTAACAGTTATCCTTTGCCTCTTCTATATGGGATGATTAACCCCATTTTGTCTCTCCCTGTCTCCTCTCATTCTAGTCTTCTCCCACCTCAGAATCTCGCCTTTTAAAGTATCATCCTTTTGTATTCAATTGATCCTATGCTCTCTATATACACATATATACACATGCTCAGATATGTATTCATATGCATATATAGCCTCCTATACAGACATATATGTAAGTATACATATATATATACATTTGTATTCCCTTCACCTACCCTCATACTAAGAAAAGTTTCTTAAGTTACTATTATCATTTTTTCCATATTGGCATGTAAATAATTCAAACTGGATAAGTTTCTTATGATTTCTTTCCCGTGTTTACCTTCTCAGGTTTCTTGTGTTTGATTGTCAAATTTTCTGTTCAGTTCTGGTTTTTTCAGCAAGAACGCTTGAAAGTCCTCCACCTCATTGAATGACCATATTTTCCCCTGGAATAATATGTTCAATTTTGCTGGGTAGTCGATTCTTGGTTTTAATCCCAGCTCCCTTAATCTTCAAAATATTCCTAATAAACAGATCACCTCATAGGCAGTACCATTAGTGCATCAAAAAAATCTGACTGCATTCTCTACATTTAAAAATCAGTGATCCACATTATCATCTGCCATTAAACAAAATATTTTATTAACCTCAGAACATTCCGTATTTCCTAACTATTGAGATATACATGTTGTGGTCAATAGGGCACTGGAGTTTGAGTTGGGAAGACCTGGATTCACATCCTTTCATTGGTTCTTACTAGGTGTGTGACCCTAACCTCAATTTCCCTGTCTGTAAAGTGAATTTGTACTCAATGTCCTCTAAAATTCCTTTCCCCTCTGAATCTATGATTCTTTGTAATGTGGTTCAGTCACATGTATATTTGTTTTCTTCACCCAACCAGATTCCATGCCTCTTGAAGCCAAAGATAATACCTTCTCATTATTTTTCTTAATCCCTTATATTTCCTATTTTAAGAATTTATCTTAAGCCCTGTAATTCCTATCCTAAGAAGGAAGTAGATAATATATATGAACGATTATATTAATATTATTTAAAGGGTGAATTTATCTCTGCAAGGCATTGAAAAGACTTGCTCACCAACCTGACCAGGGTTTTCCAAACCCCTGGGATGAGGAAGCAAATTTTCTTGATATGGAGTGTGTGCCTTGAACTCAGCATTCCCTTGGCATTTGTCTTGGTGGTAATATATCAATCAAATCAATGGCTAGTTCATTAAAAATTACAGATCTCAATACATTCAATGAATACTTATGGATTCACTTACCATGAGCCCAATTTGTCTGCTCTTTACTAGAGCCAAACTTCCCATATATTAATAACTCTAGGATCAAACATTGAGCTGTGCAAAACTTCATACTTCCAGATAATAAAGGATTTCATTATACTCCAGTAAGCTCTGTTGATTTTGTTCCATACATTCCATCTTGGCGGACATGTTCTGTTTACTCTTCTTTAAGTTTTCAATCTCCTGCAGATAGGTAAGTTGTAAGATTTCACAACCACATTCTGAACTCGTCTGGTTAATTGCATATTTTCTTTAAAGGACATTTCTACATGCTGTTTTTCTATCTATTTATGCCAGATCCCTTCAACAAAAGTCTGAGGTGACCATACAATTAATGCATTGAAGAAATCCAAACAGTGAAATATTCTAAATTTACATTTTTAAATGAAGTTATTTTATATGATACCTGCTAGTCTGTCTGAAGATTGATTGTTGATGTGCTAACATTTCCTGAAATTTGGCCTGCACATTAAAACTCTAGAGACATTTTGATGCAGAATTTAGGCCTGATTCAACAGTTTCAAAAAAGGCTAAAATCACATCAGGAGGCTTGTCATTTAAGGCAATCAGAAGCTGACTTCAGTTTACTTTTCCAGAGTTCGTCGTACATTATTCCCCTTTATTATTGTCTCTGTTTCCCCAGCATCTAGGGCCTTGGTTCAAATTCTTCCCTAGGTGTTAACTGCATGAAACTGCACAAGTTACTTAATTTCCCTTGTTCCCAGCTTCCTTGTCTGTAACATGAGGGAGCAAGACTCCATCATCTCTAAATGCATAGTACATGATGCCTATCAAGCATCATATATGCTCATTGCTTGATCTATTGGTTCACAAACTCTCTTTCAAGCAAGCTGGATTACTTCCCATTCCCCCAATTCTATATTCCATCTTCCCACCTCCATGGATTTGCGAAGGTTTTTTCCCATAATCTGGAATTCTACCCTTCCTCTCCTCTTCCTTTTAGAATCTCTACATTCTGAACAGATAAGGGAAATGACTAGCTTCTTTCTAAGGGCTCTTCTTAGCTATATAATTCCATCCAGTTGTTCTACTAAATGTAAACATAATATACTCTTTAGAGTTAAAAGTTTATTTAGGGTCAAACTGCAGAACTTTGTACATTTGACCTGCACTGACTCAGGCAATTAGAAACTCTGAGTTGAAGGGACCTCAGAGATGATCTTGTCCAACTCTCTCATTTTACAGAGAGGAAAACTGAGACCCAGGGAAGTTAAATGACTCAGCCAACCTCCCTGAGTTAGTATTTAGGGGAGGATTTGAACCAAACCTCTGTGCTTCAGAGTCATAGCTTTTTCTACATGCTACATCCTGGAGGGAAGGCTTGTCCTCCTTGGCAGTTAGATGTTTGCATTCTTAGAAGCTAATCTCTAGGATGCCAAAACAGAGGGTCAGAATTAATCAGTCATTTTCTGTGACTGCCTTTTTTTCCCACTAAATTGACTAAAATGATCTTTTATTTTAGCATCCTGTAGAAACATCCTTACACTGAAGTAGGTGCTATGGGACTGTGATTTCAGGGAATTTAGGGAAGCCAGTCCTGTTTATTAGTAGTTATTCAGTTATGTGAGCCCTGAGATTCATAATTTTTCCTTTTGGTTCTAGTTAAAGACATTCTGCAAGGTCTAAATTTTTCTTAGATTTTTTTTCTTTCTCTGCAAGTTACCATATATATGCTAATACATTCACATGCCCCATCTCTTTAATAGCAAGCATATAAATTCCTCGAGGACAGAGACTTTCATTTTTGTGTTTGTATCTCCAGCACAATGCCTCATACCAAAATTGTTTTCAATAAATAATTATGAGATAGAAGTCACTTAAGCTCTCTTTTTATCACTGATTTTCCCATCTATACAGGGAAGATAATAAAGTATCCCTTACTGACCTCACAAGTTTGATGTAAAATTTGGAGCTGAGGATGTATATAAAGTGCTTTGAAAAACTATTAAAATATATTGTTATTATTATCATCATTATTTTGGAGAAATACTAAATCTATGGCTACCACTGGGTTTCAGATACCCAAGGTATAAATGAGCATCTACATAGAGACTCACAGATACATACACAATGTCTCAAAAATCTTAGGGCAGTTTAAAGCTATATAAAGCATATGTAGACATATGCATGCATGTCTACACACATATACATATAGACATCATATAATAGACATGTGCATGCATGTATACATGTATAAACACATATATACTCACACATACACACATACATATACCCATACATACACACACATAAAATATGTGTATCTGTGTGTATGTATACATCTTTCTCAGTATACACACATATATATGTGTATGCATCATTTCCAAAGTCATATAAGTCACACATGTATTTTTGGATCAACTGTGTTACACAGAAATTGATCAAAGCAAATGCTGTGTAGCACCTGTTTTAAGTTTGAGCCCATTTTCACCAGGAACTAAATGGGTATGTAAAAGAGCAAGGGTACCCCAATTGAGGGAGGTATGTTTGTATTTTTGTCCTTGTCATAATTTCTCAGTATATGCTCATACATACATATATACACACATACATATGTGTATATTTGAAGGTTTACAAAGTGCTTTTCTTTCCCTATCTATGCCATTTCAGCAATACAATGTAATAAATGATGAAGTCATTCTGATAATACTACTGAGGATGTTCCCCATTGGTGCACACCCCTCCATAGGGGTGATGCAGGAAAATCCATCTGCCACCTACAAGGCTCTCTCTGCTAAGCCAGGCAAACCATCCCCCTCACAGCCTGAGGCTAAAATTGTTACTTACAGAGCTTGTTGTTTTTTGTGGACCTTCTTCTTAGACTTACTCTACTCACTGCTCTTTCTTGGAGAAAACAGAAAAGGTCATTTTTTTCTGGGATTCCCATATTTCTGGGATTTCCCATATTCCCCTATTTCTGGGATTCCCATATACCACTAGCCTGATCTCTGAGCCGTTGCTGTTTCCCAAAAGCTCCTCACATCTTTGCTTTCCAGACAAGACTTAAAGATCATTTCTGCATAGTTTGGTTCTAAACTGAAATTTGTTTCAAGTTCATCTGTGACCAGTCACCTGTTTAAAATGCAATGTCTTACCCTTTCCTTTTCCCAGTGTAACTTGGAAGAGAATTATTTAAGTTATAAAGTACTTCAGTGAATTTCAAAGGAAAAGAAGAATTTTATTTCAAAGTCAAGTAAAGTTTAGAGAAAACATGGCCAAGAATCCGGGGAGTTAATGATCAAAGGGTTAATGAACTGGGTTCAATGCAATATTTAAAGTAATGCATGTTATAATTTAAACGTATATACCTATGGATAAACGTTTGTGTGTGTATGTGCATATATTTGTATACATGTGTACATGGAGCACATCCCCAAGGTCTTATATACATGTGTGTATATATAGAAATATATTGTGTATTTATGTGTGCATGTATATATTTTTATATATACATATATAAAAGATATCTCAAATATGCATGTACATATACACACATATTAAATGTATATCTATACATGCATATGTCTTTATGTGTAGGTGTGTGCATGCATGTATAACATATTGGGTATTGTAGGTGTGTATAAACTTCATTAGAAAATTATATGAATGCCAAGGATTTATGTGGGTTTATTTCATATCCTGCAACTATGCTAAATTTATTTATTATCTCTAGTACTTTTTATTTGATTCTGTAGGATTCTGTAAGTATATCATCACATCATCTGTGAAAAGTGATAGCTTAGTCTCTTCTTTGACTAACCTAATTCCTTTGATATCTTTATCTTCTCATCGCTACAGCTAACATTTCTAGAACGAAATTGAATAAGAAGGGTAATAGTGGACATCCTTGTTTCACCCCCAATCTTATTGTAAATGCTTCCAACTTATCCCCATTACATATATTACTTGCTGTTGTTTTTAGATAGATGCTATTTATTGTTTTAAGGAAGACTCCATTTATTTCTGTACTTTGAGCATTTTCAATAGGAGTGGGTGTTGTATTTTGTCAAAGGCTTTTTGTGCATCTATTTAGATAATCATATGATTTCTACTAGTTTTGTTGTTGATATGATTGATTATAATAATAGTTTCCTAATATTGAACCATCCTTGCATTCCTGGTATAAATCCTACCTGATCATAGTGTATGTATTATTCTCGTGATAAGTTGCTTTAGTCTTTTTGCTAATATTTTATTTAAAAGTTGTGCATCTATATTCATGAGGGAAATTGGGTGTATATTTTCTCTTTCTTAGTTTTTGCTCTTCCTGATTTAGGTATCAGTACCATATTTGTGTCATAAAAAGAATTTGGTAGGACTCCTTCTCCAATTTTCCCAAATAGTTTATAAAGTATTGGAATAATTTTTGTTCTTTAAACGTTTGATAGAATTTGCTTGTAACATCATTTGGCCCTGGAGATTTTTTTCCCTAGGAAGTTCAATAATGCCTTGTTTAATTTATTTTTCTGAGATGGGAATTATCTAAGTATTCTACTTCCTCTTCAGTTAATCTGGGATATTTATATTTTTGTAAACATTCATTTCACTGATTATCAAATTTATAGGCATACAATTGGGCAAAATAATTCCTAATTATTTATTGTTTTAATTTCCTCTTCATTGGAGGCTAATTCACCTATTTCATTTTTGATAATGGTAATTTGGTTTTTTCTTTTTTTATCAAATTGATTAAAACTCTATCAATTTTATTGGCTTTTTTCATAAAACCAGCTCTTAGTTTTATTTATTATTTCAACTTCTTAATTTCAATTTTACTAATCTCTCCTTTGGTTTTCAGTATTTCTAATTTAGTATTTAATTGGGGATTCTCAATTTGTTCTTTTTCTAGCTTTTTCAGTTGCATGCCCAATTCATTATCTCCATTTTCTCTATTTTATTCATGTATGCATTCAGGGAGATAAAATTTCCCCTAAGAACCACTTTCACTTCATCCCATAAGTTTTGGTGTTTCTCATTATTGTCATTCTCTTGAATGAAGTTACTGATTGTTTCTATGCTTTCTTGTTTTTTCATTCTTTAGGATTAAATTATTTAGTTTCTGATTAGTTTTCAGTCTATCTGTCCATGGCCCATTATTACATATAATTTTTATTTTATCATGATGTGAAAAGGCTGCATTTAATATTTCTGCCTTCCTGCAATGGATTGTAAGGTTTTTACACCTTAGTACATGTGTATGTGCCATGTACCACTGAGAAGAAGATATATTCCTTTTTATCCCCATTCACTTTTTCTCCAGAAAAAGTTACCTTCTCTAACATTCTGTTTACCTCCTTAACTTCCTTTTTCTTTATTTTGAGGCTAGATTTATGAAGTTCAGTGAGGGGGAAATTGAAGCCCCCCACCAGTATAGTTTTGCTATCTATTTCTTCTTCTAACTCCCTTAACTTCTCCTCTAGGAATTTGGATGCTATACTACTTGGTGCATATATGTTTAGTAATGATATCGCTTCATTGTTAATGGTGCCTTTTAGCAGGATATAGTTTCCTCCCTTATTTCTTTTAATTAGATCTATTTTTGCTTTTGCTTTATCTGAGATAAGGATTGCTACCCCTGCTTTTTTGTGTTAGCTAAAGCATAATATGTTCTATTCCAGCCTTTTACCTTTACCCTATGTGTATCCCCTTGTTTGAGATGTGTTTCTTGTAGACAGCATATTGTAGGATTATAGTTTTTCACCCATTCTCCTATCGTCTTCCATTTTGGGAGGGGGGAATTCATCCCATTTACATTCACAGTTATGATTGCTATCTGTGTCTTTCCCTCCATCCTAATCCCTCCTCTGCTTATGCTTTTATTTCTCCTTTCACCCTCTTAAGAGTTTTCCTTTTGACTGTCACCTGCCTCAGTATTCCCTCCCTGTCAACCCCACCTCCCTTTCCCTTCCCTTCCCCCTTACTACTTCTTCACTCCCTTCTAACAACTCCTCCTTTTTCTTTCCCCTTTCTCCTCCTAGTGCCTGTAGGGTGTGATAGATTTTTATACTTAACAAGGTTTATTGTTCTCTCCTTGAATCAAAACTGATGACAGCAAATCTCATATAGTGCTCCTCTCCCTCCCTTCTTTCCCTCTATTATAATAAGTTTTTGTGTCTTTTCATGTTAGAATCCTATACTTAACTAAGTATGTTATTCCCTCCTTGAACCAAACCCAATGAGAGTAAAGCTCAATAAATGCCCATCCCCCTCTCTTCTTTCATTACATTGTAATGTTTTTATGCCACTTTGTGTGGCATAATTGACCCTTTTCTCCCTCCTCCTTTCCTCTTCTCCCTTTACAGTTCCTTTGCTCCCCTTAGTAAGAATTTTTAAAATCATCACTTTGGTTAGTTTTTACCTATACCCTCTACCTATTCATAACCCTTTTATATGTAGCAATGATTATATAATTCTTGATGTAGACAGTTATCAGCTTCCCATATAGGGATGTAAACAGGTTGCTCTTGTTGAATAACAAGTAGTGTGTGTGTGTTTCCCCCTTTTTCCCTTTTTATGCCTCTTTTGAGTCTTGCATTTGGAGATTGAATTTTCCATTAAGCTCTGGCTTTTTATCAGGAAGGTTTGGAAGTCCCTTATTTCATTGAATGACAATCTCCTTGCCTAAAAGATTATGCTTAGTTTTGCTGGATAGTTGATCCTTGGTTGTAGTCTGAGTTCCTTTGCCTTACAAAAGATCATATTCCAATCCCTCCAATCTTTCATTGTAGAAGCTGCTTGGCCCTGTGTGATCCTGACTGTAGTTCAACAATATTTGAATCTTTCTTGATGCCTGCAGTATTTCCTCCTTGATCCAACAGTTCTGCAATTTGGCTATAATAGTTCTTGGAGTTTTCAATTTGGGGTCTCTTTCACAAGGTTTCTAGTGTATTCTTTCTATAACTATTGTACCCTCTGGTTCTAGGACTTCAGAGTGATTTCCCTTCGTGATTTCTTGGAAGATGTTGTCCAGGCTCTTTCTTTCATCATGGCTTTCTGGTAGACTGATAATTCTTAGATTATCTGTCCTGGCTCTGTTCTCCAGGTCAGTTGTTTTTCCAATGAGATGTTTTCTTCTAATTTTTCATTTCTTAGGGCTTTTTTTTCCAATTCTTGATGCCTCATAGAGTCATTAGCTTCAAATTGACTGATTCTAATTTTTAGCAAATTATTTTCCTCAATTAATTTTTAAAGTTCTTTTTCCATATGTTCAGATTTTATTTTAAAGGAGTTCTTTTCTCCAGTTAGATTTTGCACCTCTTTTCCAATTTCATAAATTTTACTTTTTAAGGAACTGTTTTCTTCAGTTATTATGTTTTTCTTTTTTGGCAAATGTAATTTTAAAATAATTGGTCAGTTTATCTTCTACCTCTCTAATTTGGCTTTTAAAATTCTTTTTGAGCTCTTCCAAGAATGCTTTCTGGGCTTGAGACCAATTCATATTCTCTGTTGAGGTTTCAGAGTTGGGTATGGAATCAATGCTGACCTCTTGTGAATTTGGTTCTTCTTGCTCACTATAAAAGGATTTAATCGTTTTCATTCTTCCAAATTGATTTTTTCCCATTACAATTGCCTATTTCCTGGCTTTTAAAGTGGATTTCTGCTTCTGAGGTACAGAGGGCTCTGTTTCATACTTCTTATAATGGGAGCTAGGGGTCTGGTTATTGGCTTTGTATGTTGTGTCCTCTGAATGTCTAGACTGAGGCCAAGGCTTTTTGAGTTGCCTCAAGGTTACTCTAAATCTCACAATGTAAGTTGTAGAGGAGGGTGGTCTGGCTGCTTCAGGATTCTACCTTCCAGCCCATAGGCTAAAACTCAGGCAGGCTCAGCTGCTAGTGGCTGGTCAGCTGCATGTGTTTGCTAGTTCCCCAGGTTGTGTGAAGGCACACCTGGGGTTCTGGTGTTAGCTCTTGCTGGCTCCACCCCTCCCTGGGTTTCAAGATCTCCTGCTGGTCAGCTGAGATGGGGCTTGCTGGGACAACCCTTACCCTGCCCCTTAGTGGTGGCACAGCCACACCCATGCCCTTCCTCTAGGATTCCCAAGCCTGCCTTGGCTTGCCCTATTTCAGGATTTTACCATGAGGCAACATTCTCTGGATTTTCAGGGTCTTAGGGAGAGAGCAGAACAACTAAGCTTTACTAGCCCATCTCAGCTCCTGGGAGCTCGGGTAGTTGATTTTTAAACATCCAGACTATGGGTTGGTAGCTCCAGAATTTGCAGCTGATGTCATGGGTACTTTCTCTTACCCACCTCCAGCAGATTTCCCCCATCCTGTGGTGAGAGGCCTGGGAATTGCCCCTACAGTGGGTGAATCAGCTTGCCTGGGCTCACTCTGGCTCCACTCTGGTCAGGTCTCAGGTCTGTGCTGGTGCATCCCCTGCTCCATGCTTTCCTTGCCCAGTCCCCCATGTGAACCTTCCTTGACTGAAAATCTGCCACCATCTCCCAATGGATTCTGCCACTCTAAAATTCATTCAGATTCACCTTTTAGAGGTTACTGAAAGAATTCAAAAGGGGTCCAGGTGAGTTCCTACTTTCACGCTGCCATCTTGGCTCTGCTCGACATATAGTTTTCTTACTCTGCCTTTTCTCTTACTGACTTACATATCAAAGAAAGAAGGGCTCTAAGTCTCTTCTCTTCCTGGTCTCCATTTGGCCATGAAGTCATGGCACTGCTTTTTCCTGCCTTTGTTGTGTTTCTTTTTTTCCTATCCTGCTCTTAGGTGAATGAGTGTCAGAGATAGAATAAACCAGATAATAGGCTTAAGAGATTTAAAAGTTTGAAGAACCATCAACAGTCCCTATCTGCAACTAGAATTGGTAGCTGCTCCCAGTGAGTTCAGTGAGAAGCCAGCCCTAAGGAATGACCTGCATGACCCAGCACATCAATGAATTGACCTGGCAGCTGAGATATCCTGTCCTGAAAGCAAGGAATCAACTTGTCCATCACTCTTTCACTCCTAGAAGTGAAATTAATGGTGGTGGTGATATGAGAGGGATGCTGTGTTGCAACTGTTTTATGTTTAAGTCTAATTTCCCAGGTACTGAGTATATTTGTATAGGAGATAGTGGATCCCAGGACAGGGGGATGTGATTGTACTTCTGTCCTCACCATAATTTCTCAGGAAATATCCTTATATAAAAGCTAATTCAAGTTAATTGGCTAATCAATATTGTCAGAGTAATCACTGGTCAAATTGATGTTAAGAAGAGATTAGTCAAAATGATATAGGAATAGTACTTGCTGGTTAAATGGTATTGGGGAGATATTAACTTGTAAAGTTATGGGGAGAGATATACTGGGTGGGGATTTGTGACTGTTACCATGAAATATCCCAAATCTCAGGGTTCCTACTAGACCCCTGAGGGAAATGCCTATCCATGCTTTGGGGACCCAACATATTGGTCTGGGAGAGTGAACCCAGAATTTATATACAATAAAATTGTGTTTTATACAGAGCTTCATACAAAATAAATATAAGATAATTGCAGGATGGAAGACACTAGCAGTTGGGGTGATCAGGCAGGACTTGATGTAAAAAAGTGGTACTTGAGCCGAGTTCTGAAGTAAACAAAGGCGTCCAAGAGATGGAGGTCAAGAGAGAGTACAATTCAGGTCTGGGGGACAGCCAGTACAGCCTGGCCTTTGCCCAGAGACGGGAGGTACAGTGTTAGGTGTGAGGAGCAGCAAGGACAAATCGGCTGTGTTTTGATGTTTGCAAAGGGAAGTTCTACTGTGTAATAAGGCTGTAAAGAAGCACAGGAAGCATGACTGCTCTATCTAGTACATGAAGACATTGGCTCTTAGTCCTTGTTGTCATAGCCCACATAGAAGGATCAAGGACTGGCCCTACTTTTGTTGCTGTCAGGAGGTACTTTCAAGAGAGAGAGTCATGAACATCTTCCATTTCCAAGAGACGCCAGTTATGAGGTCGTTTTATTTTGTCCCAAGCTGAATAGGAATGTTCTGTTCACCATTTTCCTTGTGTTGATGTTTGAAGAGAAACTATGCCAAAAGTAGTATCCAAAGGACATAAAACTTGTCTTAGCTGGGCCTACCTACTGAATCCTGTTTTTTAGCACACAGCATTTCTTACCATAAAAAGTTAGAAGTCCATATGATGTGGTAAATGACATATCATGTACTTTCTTTCTGGTATCTGGTTAATCCTTGTTTTGTGAGAAGGCCCTGAAAGCTATTTAGTTCTTTCCGGGACCGTGGATGGCTATCACATCTGGCAATCCACTCTCTCCAGAATTTCTGCCACCCTCTCCCTGCCATGGTAGGTTTGGATTCAGAATTGGGAGACCCGCACTCAAGTCTTGGCTCTGCTACTAACTTGGAATGTGATCTTAGGGCCTCATTCTCTTCATTTGTAAAACGAAACAGTTACACCAGGTGATACTCAGGGTCCCTTAACAACTTACATTTTCATAGTGCTGCAAAGAATTAAAAATGCTTTTCCTTACAACTGTCCTGTGATGTAGATGGTGTACGTATTATTAGCCACATTTTCACATAGCAAACAGAAGATCCACATGGCCAAACAATTCTAATATTCTCTGATGACAGTGAGAAGTGTATGTATGGTGGTAGAATAATAATAATAATAGTAATAATAATGATAATAATGATAACAATTAATAATAACTAGCATTTATATGAAGCCTTAAGATTTGCGGTGTTTTACATATGTTAACTTCTTTGTTCCTCCTAACAACTTAGTGAGAAATTATTATCCCCGTTTTACAGGTGATAAAACTGATACTGAGAGCTTAAATGCCTTAGCCAGGATCACACAGCTAATAAATGTCTGAGGCAGGGTCCAAACTGAGCTCTTCTTGACTCTTCTTTGTGTCTTGACTCTATCCTCTGCACGGGGGCCCTCATTAAACATGTTTTTATTGTGTACGACACTCATTTTCAAATTTTGCCCACCGTTTAAGGTCCAACACCAGGCTTACCTCCACCATAGTCCTCAGCTGATGTTCCCTTTCTCTGAGGTCTTTAAACACTTACTGCTTGTTCTACTGAATCAAATCACCTGGCATTGCCGTTTTAAATACCTGACTTGTCCTTAACTCTGCTCAGCTCCTGTTTTACTTGGAGAGGGCCAACAATTAAGATAAATATATCAAAAGATTTATCCAAGGAAAAGGCCTTTGACCCATTTCCGTGTAACCTGGTCATATTTCTAAGGTCTCCAGGTCCCCGAAGCTTTTTTGCTTCCGTGAGCAAAATCAGATGTAAAAAGATCCCAGCCCCCTATGCTTCCCATTTGTTAGTTTTACTTCCCTGTGATTGGCATTTTCAAATTAGCAAGAAGCCTTACCTTTTGGAGAAATTCTTCCCATCTCTTTTTGATCAAAAAACATCACCTCCACACAGTCTCCTTAGTAACAGGTCTGCATTATTTTTTTATTTGCAATCTCACCCCAGACACAGACTGTTTTGGGAGAAAGGAACTTGGATTAAAACCGCAGACTTTAGGAGACCTTAAATTAAGTTCTATTTGAAACTAAGGTAGAGAAAGTTTGGATTTGAAATCAGAAAATATGGGTTCAAATCCTGATTCTGCCCCTTAACAATTATGAGCTTCAGAGCAAATGTCTCAGTCTCTTAGGAACTCAGTTTCCTCATCCGTAAGATGGACGAGGAGGTCTCTAATGTCCTTTCTAATTTTAAATCAATAATGTCACACTTTTTCTTTTTCACTTCACAATAATTCCCTACAATACCCTTTCCCTTTCCCCTGGAGCCCTTCTTTTACTTAAGAAAAACAGTCCAGAAAAAATAGACGACACAGAGACCATGTCTGTGCATAGAACCCACCCTCAGTACCCATAATGCCCTCCTTCTTTGTTGAGAGGAAGGAGTCATGTTTCATCCATCTGGTTTTTAGAACCAATATTCAAACCTAATTTTAAAAGAAGACAGACTGTGATGAAATTCTTAAATGGGGGGACTGGACAAGATGATCTTTAAGGCCATTTCATCTCATAATAAAAACTTCCAATTCAACAAAACTTTACAGTTACAAAGAAAAGTCACATTATTTCATTTGATTTTAACAAAAGCCCTGTCAACTATGCTAGATATATGAATTTCAGTTTTACAGTTGAGAGAACTAAGAATCAGAAAGAATCAGTGACTTGCTTAAAGTCCTATAGCTAAGAAGTGACAGAGTCACCAAACTCAAGTGTTCTGACTCTTAAATCCATTGGTCTTTCCATTATCTGGCCTTTGTGATTCTCTGCACATGTCTAAGAAAGCATGATTTGATGATGCTGACTCCTATGACTATGAAAAGTCATAGAAATTTAACAGAGGTGCTGCTCATCACCTGTCCTCTGATCAATCCATCAAGACTGAATGAAGGAGCAGATAATGACATTCCAAACCTTGATCTATTTTTACCCATTCCAGTGGCTTGAAATCCTGAGAAGCATTTTTGCACAACTGGTCAGAAAGGCAAGAAAGATTAGGTGGGTTGGATCAAACACCTCTTTGCTGTGATCAAGGGAAGGAAACTGAGAACTTTTCCAAACATACTAAATAGATTAGCTATACAGTTTGGGGACTTTCACAACATTTTAATGGAGAGGGTTTGCACAAAACCTCCTTTGTTCCTTCAGTTGACTGAGGTGCTTGGAGACTTTTTGTGAAGAAATATCAAGAAATGACAGACAAGGAAGGTCGTGGAGTCTGAATAATTCTTACAAGCTAAATCTGGCACAACTGCAGTTACAGACTGAGAGACTGCTACACTTAGTCACCACAGAACTTGACAACAGCTCAGACTATTTGTACGTAGGCTTTGCTTTTTTTTAATAGAAGGATGTAAGAAATATGAAGGAAAACCATGCACACAATAGAAGCATACAATATAATTATTTCTATGCATAAATGCCAAGGCATTTATGGAACCTATGATGGCAAGAGTGTCACCGTGAAGCCGGAGGTCAGGGGTCAAGAAACCCAACTTTTAACCCCAACTCTGCCACCAAATAGTTGTGTGACCATTAACAAGTCACCATACTTCTCTATACTTCATCATCTCTCTTCTACAAAGAGTTTGCACTCAGTGGTTTTGATTATTCTTCTAGAGCTAATATTTAATCTATGATGGATATGTGATCATGATATTCCCATTTTATAGATGAGCAAATTGTAGTCCAAATTGTTGTTGCTTGTTTACTAGTTTATGATGTAGTCTTGTGCCAATCGGAATAAATTTTCATTTTGGAATCTTTCCAAAGATGCAGGGCCAAAGCCATGTACTGGTAGAATAAGTGGTATTTCATGTATTTGTTGTGGATTCATTTTAGTCATGTCCGTTGTGGCCCCATTCTGGGTTTTCTTGGCAAAAAATATTGGATTGCTTTGCCATCTTCTTCTCCAGCTCATTTTACAGAGGAGGAAACAGAGACAAACAGGGTTAAGTGAATTACCCTGGGTCACACAATCTTGTAAGTGTCTGAGTTTGGATTTGAACTCAGGTCCTCTTGTTTGAGCTGACTCTAACACACCCCTGCATGGTAGACACTTAAATACATTTTGAAGGAATTAATGAAGATAGTCATTCTCTTGCCCCACTTCTTTTACACAATGTTTATTCTATTGGCCTGGTACATAATCAGGAGTGCTGATCATTGACCCTTCCTTTTGCATGGAAGATTTCTAATAAAATGAAAATGTGTTATCAATGACAAGCTTGGAAGACATCAGAACTTTGATCAATGTTGAAACCACTTTTGAATCCAGAAGATTGAAACTGTAACATGGGGGGTGGCTAGGTGGCGCAATGCATAGAGCACCGGCCCTGGAGTCAGGAGTACCTGAGTTCAAATCCGGCCTCAGACACTTAACACAAAAAATTAGCCGTGTGACCTTGGGCAAGTCACTTAATCCCAACTGCCCTCCAAAAAGCAAAAAAAAAAAAAAAAAAAAAAAAAAGGAAACTGTAACATGCCTCCTTTTCAGCAGAAAAGTGGTTATAGTTTCATAGGGTCATCAAGTTAGAGAAAGGAGAGACCCTAGAGGCCATTGAGTCCAACTGCCTTATTTTACAGGAGAGGAAACTGAAGCCTAGAGGGTCTAAGTGATTTGACTAGGGTCACACAGCTACGTGTCTGTGACATGATTCAAACTTAGCTCTCCTGATTTTAAATCTAGCATCCTAGGTACTGACTCCCTGGACTTTGACCCTAGGGTCAGAGAACTTGGGTAGGTGAGATTTCACCTTATCTGGTTCAGAGCCAGACCTCCATGTTACTTCTATCCCAGGCCACCGCTTCAAGTACTCCCTTTCTAACTCCATTTTATATGTTATCTTCTCATTAGGATATAGAATTGTTGAGAGCAAAGGCTGTCTTTTTGGCTTATATTTTCATCCCTAGAACTTAGCACAATACCTAGTACATAGTAAACCATGAATGCTTTTACGTTTATTCATTCATCCACTCACTCATTCATTCACCCATTCATTCACTCACTCATTCATTCATCATAACTTTCCCCCTCTAATCTGTCTCCTCTTGAAATTCAGCAAAAGACATAAACCTGTGACCTAGAACCTCAGGCTTGGGGTTGATATAGGTTGGTTTCAATACTGAGGTCTTCCTACAAATCACTCTTATTGCACCCATGAATGTATCTATTCAGAGTACACCAAACCAGATGACACAAATTCAAAGCAAATATAGTCATTAAAAAAGAATGATAAGGTACTAAGGAGTTGAATGAAATATGAAACGAGTTCAGTGACATTTACCAATGACTATTACTCTCAAAGTGGCATGTCAAGAGTGGGAGTGAGGTACAAGGACAAAGTGAAAAATTCCTCTTTCCTCAAAGGGCTTACATTCTACATTCTGACCATTTTAGTTGCTCTTGTCTGAACAAGCTCTCACTTGTCAATATTCATCCAGAATGAGCTACAGTTGTCCAGATTGTGGGCCAGTCAGGGCAGCGTATAGTAGTCCTTTCACCTCTTCAACTCTTGCTACTCTGCTTCTCTTAAAGGCAGCCCAAGGTTACATTAGTTAAAATATTGCATTATTAGCTTTTATTAAGCTCTTGGTCAGTTAAAACATCTAGATATTTCTCGTAGAAACTATTGTTAACAATACACATGACTCCCATCTTGTACTTGGGAGTGTTTTTCAACCCACATTTAAGATGACTTACTTTACATCTTCTGAGGAAATTGTTTGTCAAGATCTGTGTGAGTCTACCATACAACATATTAGATATTGTTCCAGGCTTTGTGTTGTGCTAAAATGTGAGGTATACGTATAAACCAGTCTGTGGTAAAATTGTTAGAGGAAATAGATCCCTGTGGCACTGCATTAGGGATCTTCCTCTAAGTTAACATCAAGCCATCAATGACTACTTTTGTGTTTGATCATTGAACTAGTTCTGAATCCAATTAACTGTAGTGTTGCCTAGGTCACTTCATTGCATCTTATAAACAAAGATTGTACATGAGTCTTTGTCACACACTTTGTTGAAATCTCAGTAATTTATCATCGACCTTTAAGGCCAGTAAACCTATTAAAAAGTATCTAAAACTACTAGGTATACCATAAAGAAGTCAAACAGAAAAGGAAAAGACTAATATGTCTGAAAATATTAATGGCAGGAGTTTTGTTGTAGACAAGAACTGAAAATAAAGGGAATGTCCATCAATCAATGAATGGTTGAACAAATTGTGGTATAAAGATGTAATTACAAAAGAAAAAGATGAAGAATTCAGCAAAATTTAAGATTTGTTTGAACAGATTCATGGTGTCATAGCCAAAATCAGTAGAAAAACAATTTATAATGACCATAATAATGCAAAGGAAAACAACTCTGAGAGAAGTTAGTACTCCTGATCAACAAAGTAAACAATAATAACTTTAGAGAACCAATGATAAACCATTCTTCCTGCCTGTTGGCAGACAGGTGATATACTAGAGGTACAGAATGAGACAGTTAGGTAATATGTAATATGTTGGCTTCTTTTACCTAGTTATGCTTGCTTATTATAAAACAGCTTCTACTGGGAAGAGGTAGGTTTATGGGTAGTAAAAGATACAGAAAATAAGAAAACATAAACAAAATATTTAAAATACACAGAAAAAAAGCAGAAAGATTAGGAGGGGACACAAACAGGACAATTTTATCATTACCTTGTTAAATATAGTATCCATAAAACAGAATAGTGTAATTGAAGTTCACAGTTACATTTTTCACAATTTTTTTTGTTCCTTGCATATAAATATATTTGTATGTACTTATTATAAAGTGTGTTTATGTATGAGAGAGAGAAGAAAAAGAGAAGTAGGGAGAGAGAGAAATTGTGGTAGAGAGAGAGAAGAAGAAGGAGGGGAAGGAGGAAGAGGAAGAAGAAGGGGAGGGGGAAAGGAAGGGGAGGGAGAGAGAAAGGGGAGGGGGACTGGGAGGGGAGGGAAAAGAGAATGGGAAGGGGAAGGAAGAGGGGGAGGAAGAACTGAAGGCTTAAGGAAAAATAAGGGCCAGAATAATTGCTGTGCAAAATCAATGAGAATGTGAATGCAGGGAATGAAAACTGAATAGCTCTGAGATACGAGAAGCCAATAATAGCATGATTCAGAATGGAACAGGCTAATGTAGGGTTTTAGACTTCTAGGTTCTAATCAGGAGAACTTGGATTTCAATACTGCTTTATCACATTTTTAGATGTACTAGTTTACTGGATTATTAGACCTCCCTTCGGCATGTCACCTAACCTCTCTCAGCTTTAGTTTCTTTATCTGTAAAATGGGGATGATGCCTATAACTCTTACTTTCCAGAATTGTTGTGGGAATCTAGAGGAAAAAAATGCATGAAAAGAATTTAACAAATCTCCAAGGGCTTTAAATCTGTCAGCTATTATCATTAACATGAATGGTAGAAACCTTTACTAATAGTGGTGGGGAAGGCTGGGGGGAGATCTGTACATATTGGCTGTATAGATTTGTGTCCTGTGTGCACTGAGAAGGATTTGTTAGGCAAAATAGATGAACTTGTAAAGGAAATGCTTTTTTTTAGGGTCAGATCATACCTGTTCTTTTAAAAGGTTAAAAAAAAACCCTATAGGTCAAATGATAGTGATCTCTTAAAAATAGGAAAACAAGGCTCCAGTATACTCATTAACATGTTGTCTTTGACTTTGCGTGGTTTTCCATTGAGCAGAGATTTACACATTTCCTCCTGGCTCATCAGGGGTTGTATGCCAAGAATGTTGGCCAGAGGCCATTGATTCTAATATTGACAATGTATATATGTTAAGAGAGAGTGGATATTCCTGGAGGAAAAACCTAGCATATTCTAGGTCACACCTGCTCTGGAGTTGTTTGCTGATTTCTTTGGCTTCTCCCTCTAAAACTGGAATGTTTCTGGGGAAAGAGAAGATTGATAACTGTGTTTATTTCTTTGAAATTTCCAAAGCATCTGACCATTCCAGGAAGTGGCTGACATGTCCTGGTGTTCTTTCTTTTCCTATCTATCTTGTCTGGACAAAAAAGAGTGTAGTTACCATGTACACATCTCTTGCCTGAGGTGGGGCAGGCTTAAACACCATGGGAACCTTTCTCAGTTCTGGGAACAAATAGGATCATTATATGTCAAATATGGTCCTATTCAAGACTTTTTTGAACTTCTGATGACTGACGAGTGAAAAAGGCTTAACAAGTTCCACAGAGAGAACTTTTAAATGACAAAGTATGATCAATGTCATTCTCACCTTCGATACCAGTCACAAACTATTTTTCCTAGAAGTGTCTAGAGTGGAGGTGGGGAACTTGCAGCCGCAAGGCCACATGTGGCCATCTAGAGTGGCGGTTCTCAACCTTCCTAATGCTGTGATCCTTTAATACAGTTCCTCATGTTGTGGTGACCCCCAACCATAAAATTATTTTCATTGGTACTTCATAACTGTAATTTTGCTACTGTTATGAATCGTAATATAAATATCTGATATGCAGGATGTATTTTCACTGTTACAAATTGAACATAACCCACAGGTGGAGAAGTGCTGCTCCAGAGGGTCAAAGGACCTTTTATGATACCTCTCTTCTTTCTCCTTATTTCAGGAATAAGGCTGACTTAAGAAAAAGCCAGCCCCC
>CM053598.1:151583230-151599220 GCA_028646575.1 Pseudocheirus occidentalis | reverse complement strand
AACACAGTAACTCCTGGTAGGAAACCAAACAGAACAAGAGTTATCTGGGGGAAAGTTACTCGGGCCCATGGAAATAGTGGAATGGTTCGAGCCAAGTTCAGAAGCAATCTTCCTGCTAAGGCCATTGGACACAGGATCCGAGTGACGCTCTATCCCTCAAGGATCTAGAATATCAAAACTGATTAAATAAAATTAAACATTTTTTTCAAATGTTAAAAAAAACTGATTGGAGCAAATGGAAGCTAATGACTTTATGAGAAATCAAGATACTATAAAACAGATCCAAACAAATGAAAAAATAGAAGGCAATGTGAAATACCTCATTGAAAAAACCACTAACCTGGAAAATAGAACCAGGAGAGATCATTTACAAATTATTGGACTACCTGAAAGCCATGATCAAAATAAGGGCCAAGAAATCATCCTTCAAAAAATTCTCAAGGAAACTGCCCTGATATTCTTGAAGCAGAGGGCAAAATAGAAATTGAAAAATTCACCAATTGCCTCTTGAAAAAGATCACAAAAAGAAAACTCCTAGGAATATTATAGCCAAATTCCAGAGTTCTGAGGTCAAGAAGAAAATATTACAAGCAGTCAGTAAGAAACAATTTGAGTATTGTGGAAATACACAATAAGGATGTTGTGTAATAAGGATAACACAAGATCTAGAATCTTCTACATTAAGGGATCAAAGGGCTTGGAATATGATATTCCAGAGGTCAAAGGAGCTAGGATAAAAACCAAGAATTATTTACACAGCAAAACTGAGTATAATGCTTCAGGGGAAAATATACTCATTCAATGAAATAGAGGGCTTTCAAGTATTCTTGATAAAAAAAAAGTAGAGCTGAATAGAAAATTTGACTTTCAAATACAAGAAGCAAGGGAAGCATGAGAAGGTAAACAGGAAAAAGAAACCACAAGGAACTTATTAAAGTTGAACTATTTACATTCCTACATGGAAAAATGATAATTGGAACTCATAAGTTCTCAGTATGAGGATAGTTGAAAGGAATCTATATGTGTGTATGTGTGTATATATGCATATATATATATACACATGCACATACATATGTATACATACACATATATGTATATATAGGAGAGTATATGTGTGTGTGTATATATATAAATACATATGTGTATATATGTATGTACAGGTATACATAGACAGAGGGCACAGGAACAGTTGAATAGGAAAGGATGACGTCTAAAAAATAAAATTAAGAAGTAAGAGAGGAATACAATGGGAAAAGGAGAAAGGGAGAGATAGAATAGGGTAAATTATCTCATAGAAAAGAGGCAAGAGAAAACTGTTACAATGGAGGGGAAGAGCAGGGAGGTGAAAGGCAATGGGACAACCTGATTCTCATTGAATTTGGCTTAAGGAAGGAATAACACACACACTCAATTGGTTGTCTTACCCTACAAGATAGTAGGGGGAAAGGGAATAAGAGAGGGGAGGATAGAAGTTTTGCACATTGGAGAAGGTAGTTAGAAGCAAACACTTTTGAAAAGGGACAGGGTCAAAGTAGAAAATAGAAGAAGTGAGGGGATAGGATGGAAGGAAATATAGTTAGTCTTTCACAATATAATTACTATGGGGGTGGCTAGGTGGCACAGTGAATAGAGCACCAGCCCTGGAGTCAGGAGGACCTGAGTTCAAATCCAGCCTTAGACACTTAACACAACAAACTAGTGACGTGACCTTGGGCACGTCACTTAACCCCTACTGCCCTACTTCCCCCTCCAAAAAACATGTGTGTGTGTGTATGTGTGTGTGTGTGTGTGTGTATAACTACTATGGAAACATTTTGTGTAACTACACATGTACAACCTATATTGAATTGCTTATCTTCCCAGTAGGGGTAGGTGATGAGGGAAGAAGGGAAAGAATCTGGACATCAAAGTTTTAAAACCAAATGTTTAAAAAAAATGTTTTTTACATGCAGCTGGAAAATAACATATACAGGCAGTGGCGTATACAAATCCATCTTACCCTACTAGAAAGCTGGGGGTGGGGTGGAGGAGGATATAAGAGAGAACAGATTGGAGGAAGGGGCATTCAGTAGTCTCACTATTTTGGAGTGGGGGTGGGGGAAAGATGGGGAGAAAATTTGTAACTCAAAATCTTGTGGAAATGAATGCTGAAAACTAAAAATAAATAAATAAAAGATTAACTTTTTTTTAAAAGGCACTTCACCAAAACTGAACAATTCTTTCCTTACATCTGACAGTGTATGCCAGGTTTCATATCCATCGTACCCAACCTCTAGAAAAATAAAAGTATGTTCATATCTTTCATAATATATACTCATAGTGTACTACCTTTCTTGACTACATCACACAGTTGGTGTATATCAAGCTTTCTATTCAAATTTGCTTTTATTTATTCATTCATTTATTTATTGCCTTAGAGATAGTTCTAAAGAATACTGTATTTAGTGAAGGGTACCATGTTTTCAAATTGCAATGTCTACTACTTGCTCTACTCCACCTACTCAAATTATTGATCAAAATGTAAGGTTGCATCATACCTCTTCTGTCAGTCATTCCGTGACTGCCCCAATCAAACATGACATCTTTCTACTGGACTTCTATAGAATTTGTCTGTAACTCTCACCATCTACTGCCTGGAGCTGTAATTCTTTTCTCATCCAATTCAATTCAATTCAACAAATGTGTATTATGTACCAGACAATTAGCAAAGTCCTTAACACAGTGGTTGGAACAGAGTAGGCTCTTAATACATGTTTACTGACTGATAATATTCTGGGTTCAGGGGCTTTAAAAATATAAAGAATCCCTGCCTTTGGGGAGGTTGTCGTCTGTTTATTTTATGTTTAAGACTTATTACCCAACAAGATTATAAACTTCATTAGATTAGTAACCCTGTGTCATGAGTTTTGAGATCTTGTATTTTTGAGACCCATATTTGGTATTCAATAAACACTTACTGATTGGCTCCTAAAAAAAAAAAAACAACCACCTCTATCTTTTACCTTTTGTAATACTATACCTCCAATATTTTCTCTCCTTTATAGAAATTGCTGCCAAATTTTATGTGATCTTGATTGTGTTTCCTTATTATTGAACTCTTTCTTCCTGGATGCTTGATTTTTTTTCTCATTGATGTTAGTGTTCTGGAAAGGATCCTTTAATGGGGTTTATTTAAACAAGTGATGATAGCTATGACTGAGGAATTAATAATAATCAGTTACTGGCTGGGCTGTAATTAAAGTAGAAATACATTTTCAAGGTGATGGTCTGAAAGAAAAGCCACTCCCCTGGGGCTGGGGGTGGAGGTGGAGGGTGGGGGTAGAGGTCAAAGGAGTGCCTAAAGAGAAAGTAATAACTGTAGGAGGAACAATATCCTAAGCTACCCTTCCCCTGTTTGTGTAAACTGGACACATTTTTCTTTATTAGGTATTAAGACTGTCCTCTAGACTGGCTCACAAGACTAAATTTCAGGTCTTTGACATCTTTTTCTGGTTACCTGGGTACAAAAGTGCTGTGACATGAAAGACTGCAATTCTTCCTTCACGCCTCTGACTGCAGACTTATAGAATGACTAACACTGATACTGGAGAACAATACTGGACTGAATCAAAGCTTTATTCTAGATGAGTATTCCTTCCCTGTTCTGGATGTTCTTTCTCTGTCCTAGCTGAGTAAAACTCCTTTGAAAAAGTAACTTTTCTTTCATTTTCAGATCCACATTCTCCCTTTCCCACCTCCTGTACCTTTGCAATAAGAAAGTAAGAAAACAAAACCCCTGTTGCAAACATACATAGTCAAGCAAAACAAATTCCTACACTGGTCATGGGTTATGGTCAAAAGAGGTGGGGAGGGGGGGAGGGAGGGACAGAGAGACAGAGAGACAGAGACAGAAGTGGGGGAAGGAGGGAGGGAAGGAGGAAGGGAGAGAAAGATGTATACTCTGAGTCCATCACCTTAGTATCAGGACGCAGTAGAATGTTTCATTTTGAATCCTCCGGAATTGTGTGAACCTCCTTTTCTTAGCTGTTAGTTAGACTACATGTGTCTCATTTCATTCCAATTTCAGAACTAAAGTACTAGGAAACTGTTGGGCACAGGCTACAAGAGAGGTCCCAGGAGAAGAGCAGCTAAAGCCCACAAAAAGGTTGGGGGAAGAGGGTGAGTTGTAACAAGTGGCTGATTACTGCCTATTTGGTCACCAGCCTAGCATACAGCAATATTACTGTTAATTATGTATCCATCTTACCACACAGAAGAAAGGAAGTAGATAACCTTTTCTTATTGACTGAGAGATCATTACATACTACTTATTTCCCTAACATAGGCAATAGATCGTGTCAATAAAAAATTGGCATCAGAGTCAGGAAAACCTGAGTTCAAATACTACCTTTAATCTAACACATATTAGTTGTGTGACCTTGGCAAGTCGCTTAAAATCTTAATGCTCTAGAAATTCTTTAAGACCATTAATTGCAGAAGAGGTAATTGTATCAGTAGGAGAAGCTCCTCACTTTAATCGGTAGTAGAGCTCCATATGAAATAACAGGTCCTATAAAAAAATTGGGCAGACATTGGGACCATTCAGGCTAAAATGAAGAGCTCTTGCAAACTGACTAATTTCACTGTAACAAGCAATCTGAAATCGCTGATACTTCATTCGTGGACATTTTATTTTCCTCTAGTAATTCTATAATTGGGGACAACAACAAAAGACCTTGTGGTGAGTATGATGATTGGCTGCTGACCCAAATGTAGAAATATCCCAAATAGGATACCTCTTATTCTTCTCTGATTCAAACATGGATCCGAAATTGGCTACAATGCTTTTCCCCTCATGGACATCTTGAAGAGCAATCTATGAATTATTCCAAAATTGCATTGGCCCTAGACCAATTTTCTCTTGCATAAATTTGGTCAGATGTAGCCATTTTTCTCAATTTCATCTCTTCAAATGATATATCTGCTTCTTTATACAGCATATTAGACACTGAAGTGTTAGAGTCCAAATGTGGTACTTCCACTGTCATCAATGATCAGAATATATTGCTATAGAAATGCTGGCAGAGCTGTTTCAGCTGTTGTCCTCTTACCCATTTCATCTATAAATGGTTTGGAATGATTTGACTCAGCTCTCAGGCCAAGCTGTCAAAGGCTCATTTTTCCTCTGGTACTCTTCTCCATTTCACAAGGTAATATTCCTCAAAATCTTTCATTCTCTTTCTCTATCATATTTTCTAAATGGGATTGTATTCTAAACCAGTACTCTCCAATTAACAGTAATATTAGGTATAGTTCCTAGACTCTTCTGGCCTTATTACGACAGTTGTTTTGTGTTATTTAAATTTCTCCAAGTAATGGGAATAATCAGAGTCAATATAAGAGGTAACTTTTGAATTTCTTAGAGACATTAGTTTACATTAAGTAAGTGCTAAGTTGAAATTATTATAATTGCACATAGCACCTTTATCTCATTATCATTTTGACTAATTTGGCATTGAGTTTTTTTACCTTTGTCCTAATTAATTAATGATCCTATTATACAAAGAGAGTTGATTCAGAAATTATTCCCATGTTGGTAAATAGTCATATCCAATTATTAATCATGTGAGTACCTGAGGTGGCACAAAGATGTAAATCATAAGAACTGAGGAGGTTTATGACCTGGCAGACCAGGGTGTTAGAAAATATATATCAACATGTATATTAAACTCCTAAAATATGAGAGTGGGAATTAGGTTGGAAAGCAAGACTTCGAAGGATAGAAATCCTTAATAAAAGAGGGAAATTAATAGATTATTGCAACAAGGCTCTAGAAAGGATAAACAGATAAACAAGCCTAGAAAGGATAAACAGATAGTTGCAGTGAACTCAAAGGAGAAGCTACAGAGATCATGGCAATGATGCCTGACTCTTAGTACATTCAATCCAATTCTAAGCTACTTTGTCACTATTGCTATGGAAGCAGTACGCTGGATTAAGGACCATTTTCTATTTGCATCTTTTTTATAGATTGTCATAGCCAAAGGATTCATCACCTAGGAGCCAATCTCCTAGTGACAAACATTTTTTTTATTCTCAACTACACTGATCTTTGGACACCAGAGAGAGGCTGTCACTGGGACAACATATAAACCTTTTTCCATCTTGGTTAAATCTGAAAGATTTGGGGTTCTGCTTATATAACCTTTGAAATACAAGGTCACCTCCAAAACACAATGGGGCACAGGAAGAAAAATTTTGTGGAGGATGTTGGCTTTCTAGACATTGTAATATTAATCTATACTAATCATGCCTTCTGTGACAAGGATATGAATTATCTCTATATTCCTTCCAACCCATCCTAATATGCATATAATTAAAACCATATAGTCTTGGAAAACAACTTTGTTTTTTCAGACTATAGCAGAACCACCAAAGATAAAGCTGGTCAGTTAAACCAAGCTTTTGGTGAATTGAAATAAACACTCAAAAATCATTGCCTAATAGAAGAAAAAAAAAGCTTGAATGAAGTGCTCTTATCTAACTAGGAATCAAATGACCATTTCCTCACTGTCTGATCATTTCCACCACATTGAAAACTAACACTCCACTCTGGCTCCCTTCTATGAGTGATCTTTTAAAGCAAAAAGATAAAGCATTCTACCCAGGAACCAGTCCACCACGCCACTTCCTGCAATCTCCTTGCCACTCCCCCATCAAGGTAAGCTATCTTTCCTCCCTTCCTAATTTTCCAAACCTCTTTTTATGCTGTTGCCTCCTTTATAATATGTTCTTTGAGGACAAAAACTGTGTGACTTTCTTGTATTTCTATCCCCAGCACTGAGCACAGCACTTGACATTTAGTAAAGGCTTAATAAATGCTCCTGTCATTCATATACCTACCTATGTTTCATATTCCTTTACTTCCCCCATTCAAAAAAAATGTTCTCAAAGGAAACAAGGTAATTGTTTGCACTTGCAAATTCCAATATTACTTTACTAAGATAACTATCTCTTACCAAATTTTGCCCTGTCAAAAGTTTTGGGGTTGTTTTGTGGTTGGGGATTTTAAGTGAAATGGTGTAGTATGAACCACAAAGATACACTGAACCAAAACTTGTCCTAAGATACATTACCCTAAGACTAATTATAGGAGTGACATAATAACTGACATGGAAGAATAAATGATGTTATGATAAATATTCACAGATTCAAACATTTATCAAGGGCCTAGTATGTGTCAGGAACTGTTCTAGGTATTAAGGATGAAGCTAAGAGTAAAACCTTGGATTTCACTGGTATGAAGAACTTGCTGATGAGGAAACTTCCCTCTACCAAAGCAGGTTGGCACTTTCCCTGCAATTTATAGCCAAGCCTAAAGTATTGAGATGTTACAGCCTGTATGTATCAGAGGTGGTACTTGGTCTTCCAGGCTTCAAGGCCATTTCTCTATCCACTATGCCATATTGCCTCTCTGTTGAGTATACAAAGGCAAAAATGAAAGCAGTCTTGCCTTCAAGGTGCTTACATTCTATGAAGGGATAGAACACATAAACACCTAAGTTAGTATAATATAATTTGAGAAAAGAGAAAAACACTAAAAACTAAGAGGAACAGGAAAAAAACTTCCTATAAGCTGCGGCACCTAAACTGAACCTTGAAGAGAAGCTAAGGATTCTAAAAGACAGGGACAAAAAAGGGAGTTAATTAAAATTTAAACTCCAGTTGGGCCACCATACTTCCCCCTTGTTTGGTTCAAACCCTAAGAAGTACAATTCAATTAGAGCAACACCATTACTTTGAACACTATTAATAAATAAAAGCAATTACAATAAAAATAGCTAAGTATAGGAAGGTCTGCTCATGGAATCAGTAAAAGTCTGATAGGTGTGCCCCTGACTGACCAGCTAGGAAATAGAACATCAACAGTTTGTCCTTAGGAGAGGAAGAGAATGACATCAATACATATAATGCATCTGGTGAAACTGATATTTCTCAGTGTCTGTGTCTTTTCCAGGCCTCTCTCTGTGCTCTCAGCAATCTAGGACACAGTGTGACCCAGCAAGCACAAAAACAGACCCTCCAGAAGTAATGTGCTATCCCCATCAGGAAGGCAGGTTGATAGAGACATGGAACAGGAAGGCAGTAGCCATTGCCAATAATCCTCATATGGATCCTGGCCTATCTCCCTCTTCTTAGGCTGCCAAACCCCTGTTGAAGAAGGCAGTAGTAAACCAGGTTTTCAGGTTAGCCTCTCTAAACCAGACCTATACAACTTGGCAGTAAGTAAGGGTCAAAAATAAAATAAGCTAAACTTCGGGTACAGATAGGTTAGTACAGATAGACCGATGATGGTTGTTTGCCGTGGGTTACATGACAAACAGGGGGTGCACAGTGGCAACCCTACATTTTTTGTGGGCTACCTCAGAAATCTTTTGGTGGACTGCAAGTAGGCCACAGGCCGTATGTTGTGCATGCTTACTCTAAACCCAAGTTTTCTAAACTAGTGTTCATACTATATAGCTGATTATTTTGCTAGGAAAGAGAGCCAGATGAGGCTTACATACAAGAGCAGAATACTGAGCTTTGGGAGCTTGCATGTTGGGTATTTCATGTGCATTCCCCAAATATTTACTGAGTACCCATTATGTGCAAATTACTGGCATTTATGAAGAAGAGAGGAGAGGGGAGGGAAAGAGAGGGGAGATAAAGAGAGGAAAGGGAAAGGAAGGGAAGGGAAAGGACAAGAAAGTATGATGTAATGGAAAGAGCACTTGATAAAATGTCTGGAGACCTGACTTTTAATCTAGCTCCTGTAATAATAAGCCTGGCAATTAGGGGTAACTCACTAACCTATGTGGGTCTCATTTACCTCATCTATAAATATAAGGAAGTTGCATTAGGTAACTCTGAAAGCACCTTCTAGGATTCTATGACTGTATAGTACACATTAAGATCATTTTATAACTAGATAAAGAAGAAATTGATTAATCTATAAAACTATGCAAGCTCATACCTCTTGCCCTGACTTCTCTTCTGAGCTTAAGACCTGTATCTCCAAATGCCTCCAGCTATTGGATATAAATTTCATTTCCCACTTTGGGATGTAAACAGATGGGTTAGATGACTTCTCAAGTCTTTTCCAACTTTCAGGTTCTGTTATTTTTATATTTTGCTTACTTTTAAAAATCACTATGAAATTCTGAGTAATTATCACAAATTCCTTTGCCTCAGTTTTACCATGTGAAAAATGATAAAAATAATTATTGTGGTCAATGTTGAAATTTAAAAAAAAGAAAAGGTTTGCGCAAGAAGTCTGCCATCAGAGACAGTCAAAGAATAAGGGGAAAAGAAGGATGTTATTACATGCCTAGCTTCTCCCTAAACAAAGCAATAGGGAGTTTGGCAATGCAAATAATGAAGGTAATTTAATATTTGAATAAATAAATATTTGCTGAAATGATCAAGAACTGAAGCCCTGCTTCTCTTGACTACTCATTAATGATTTATATTATATGAAAAAACAAAAGAGAGAAGTAGGAACTTGATCTTCCCGTAAAGACGAATATTGAAAGAATGCTGCTTGCCTATATGACCTTTAGGTCTCTGTGATGTCCAGAATTGTGTTTAATGTAATTGGGTAATCCAATTATAAAGATATGTGCTTTTCACCATGTGTTACTTTGCTGCCTGGGAGGCAATACAGCATAGTAAATAGAGAGAGCTGGGCTCGGAGTCTAAAAGATCTAGGTTTTGAGTCCTGCTGCTAATAGATACTGGTTGTGTCAAACCTCTGGGCAAGTCCCTAAAGACAAAGAGTTGATGGCCTGCATTGGTAGATGTTCCTTACCAGGAGCCCCCTATATCCATGAAATCACAGGTCTAGTCTCTAACCTATCTGTAGTCCTATAAATATGTATGTGTGTTTATGTTGGGTAAAGCACTATTATAACAGTATGAGTGATGCTAACAAAACTCTGGAAAACAGAGAACCGGTATATGCCAAGGAGGTCAAACACAGAGAAAAAAAAGTTCCCTATAGAACAACATATTAATACCAGTGACTTTTGTGGTAGCAGAAAATTGAATATGAGATGGGGAACATATGATGGTAATGAATATTTGTCTTAACTCTCAAAGGTTCTCTTCTGCAAAACAAACCTCTTCCCTGCTAGGAAATTTTGTCAGGTTTTCCAACAGCCTACATTTATGGTAGGAAAAGAAACTACGGGAAAGAAGACTTGCAAGTACTTAATAAATATTTGTTGAATTGAATTGAACTGAATTGAATCTTGGGGTGTGTGTGTGAGGGAATCAGGGTTAAGTGACTTGCCCAAGGTCACACAGTAAGTATCAAGTGTCTGAGGCCAGATTTCAACTCAGGTCCTCCTGACTCCCAGGGAACTGAATCTTAAGCTTGTCAAGTGGTATTAACTATCTGAATAGAAAGGTTCATAAAAACAAAGTCTGTTTCATTAATATGCTAAGAGATTTGGCCAAGGGTATAAGTACCATTATACTTTAGTACTTTCCATTTCACTACTGCTCAAAGACTCTTTTTTGCTGTTGTTGTTACAGATAAACTACCCATCATAGATCAATATCCATTTCTCTCTCTAGGACTTGACCCTATAGTCTTTCTAAGAATTTATCTTCTTCTGGTCTAGGAACTGGATTGCCCTTGACTGCCTCCCTAAGAGAAGCCACCTCCCTCCCACTTTAGAACAGCTAGAATTCCCACATCTCTCGCACAAGCAGTCTTGTAAGGACTAGACCTCCCTTGGGCAACTATACCACGTTCAGTCTTCCCCACAGTCTCCAAGAAGTTTGATATCAAGTTTGAGAAGTGAAAAACCTGTCAAGGGAAATATATTAAGTTCATGAGTGTGAACATGTGAGTTTAGTATTAATGTCCTATATGAATGTGAAATTGAGTGGGTCATTCTAAGTTCCAGTTAAAGTATGAATATGTAAGTAAAAGAGAGGATAGAAAAGTGTAAAGAGGGTTAACCTTGGAATCAGGAAGATGTAGGCTTAAGTTCTACTTCCAACACAGAGTAGTTATATGGCCATGGGCTAGTCACAACCTCTCAGTATCCTGGACAGTGCTCTTAGATTATGAATTATAAAGCATTTACCAATCTGCAAGGGTGGAGATCCTCAATGAAATTACAAACCTGATTATATCTACATATAGATATAAAGTGAAGGAAAGATATAAGTAATATAATTATTATCTATATATCTATAATGTATATAGATTACATATAACTATATAATCTATATAACTATATGACCTAGTATATTATATATAGTGGTAGAATATATAGAGTGCATATATTTATGTTTTTATATGTACATATAAATGTGTATATATGTATGAATCTACATATATGCACATGTACACATATGTTTGTATGTCTATGTGTATAATTCAGGAAAGAGAACTATGACTTCATTGGGATTCTCCACCACTGTGGACTAGCAACTGTTTTATAATATTACATTTATAATATTCTACATGTGTATAAATTTTACATAAATATATAAATTAAAATATATAATAATATAATATCTGATAAATGTAACATCATATATCTATGTGGATATAAATATATAGGTGTTTGTATATTTATATAGATGTATATTTACATAAATATAAGTATATATACATATTCATGTGTGTATATATTTTATATGTGTGTGTGTATGTGTGTGTGTTAGAGAATGTGAGGTCACTGCATGAGGCCTATTTTATGTAAGATTATGAGAAGTTATGTGTGACTGAGAGGATTGGACCAAGGCAATACAGGAGAGAAAGTATGTGCATGAGACTATGTATATATGGAAGGATGGAAATAATATTTTCATAAAGAAAAAAGGAAGAGGAGAAAATAAAACAATAAAAGAGAATAGATAGTTCTATAAGAAAGGGTAGAGAAAAAAACAAGTCACAATTACAGCCACCAAAATAGAGCCACTAGGTCTAATGAGGCCATAGACTCGGAGGATGAAACTCTCAAGGGAATTAGAACCTGGGTTGTAGTGTAACAACTTTCCTATTTTAAAAGAGATGAAAGGCCTCATATTCCATAAAGTAGTAAAGATGATAAAAAGAGAAAAAGAGTCCATGGAAGGGTTGTAAGAAGATAAGCACAATAATAATAAATAGTTGGTGGAGTTTCTGGAAAACAGTCTGGAACTAAGTGAGAAAAGTCACTTAACTGTTCATACTCTTTTATCCAATGACACCACTCCTGAAGCTCAGGAACTCAAGGAGATCAGAAGGAAAAGTCTCATTATACCAAAACATTGATGGCAGAACTTTTCTTAGTAGCAAAAAAACCTGAAAACAAAATGGGTGATTGTAGTCCTTTGTTCTCAAAAAGGACCAAAATGGCTTCACTATGTCATGGTCAAGGTACAGTGTGTCTGACTGCGGGTGATCCAACTACAATGAGCTCAGAAGACTACCACAGGTCAGGCACAAATAGTCCATATGAATTTTTGAAGTGGAGAGGTCTCTAAATTTACACATCTCACGTTTCTTTTGAACTGCTGTAATTTTGCTTTGCTCATAGAGGACAGCACTTTCTTTGATCCATGCTCACTATGCTGGGAGGTCCTGTGCCAGGATTTCCTGTATCTCACAACTGATTCCAAAGTTCTTCAGAGAGACCTTGAGAATGACCTTGTATTGCTTCTTCTGATCTCCATGTGAGCTCCTGCCTTGTGTGAGTTCTCCATAAAATAGTCTTTTAGGCAAATGTATGTTTGGCATTTGAACAACATGGCCAGCTCATCAGAGTCATGCTCTCTGCAGTAAAGTTTGAATGCTTGGCAGTTCAGCTCAAGAAAGGACCTCAGTGTCAGGTACATTATTTTGCTAGATAATCTTCAGAATCTTCATAAGACAGTTCAAGGAGAAGCAGTTCAGTCTCCTGGCATGGCACTAGTAGATTGTACAGGTTTCATAGGCATACAGTGAACTCAGTACAACAGCTCTGTAGACATTCAGTTTTGTAAGCTGCTTAATACCTCTTTTCTCTCACACTTTTCTTCAGAATCTCCCAAACACTACGGTTCTGGCATAGCATGCATCAGTCTCATAATCTATGTGTACATTCCTGGAAAGTATACTGCTAAGGTAAGTGAATTTATCCACTGTGCCAAGGTAAGTGAATTTATCCACTGATGGTAGCATGGCACTTTCCTGCAACTGGTAAATGAAGTTACCCAAAGAGAGTTAGGGTTGCCTGAGACCCCAAAATACCAACACGCCGGGTCCTGCAGAAAGAATTCCACTCAAGTCTTCTCAGCCAAAGAAAAGTAAAGTTTATTGCAAGTTCATTAAAAGTTTGCCATATGGGGTAGACTCTTGAGGAGACAGTCTGTGCTAGGTTGTTTTATGGCGTTTTCACACAGTAAGTCTGTGCTAAGCTATTCTATGGTGCTCTTACACCACATGGAGGGAAAATGGGATTCTTATATACAGAGAAATCTAGGGGTGGTCTAGAGGAGGAATTTGGGGAGGGTCTTCAGGAGGAGTCAATGATGTCAGACTCCAGTAATGAGTTTGGGGAGGGTCTTCAGGAGGAGTTAATGAGGTCAATGCAAGAGTGGATTGATATTTTGATAGGCTCAAGGGTGGGAAGCAGATGGACAGTGGAGGGCCAGGCTAGTAACAGAGGTTTGGGCCTACCCACAATGAAATACCTATGGCCTCTGCAAATGCCTCATCAAGTGGGAAGAGTCAATCAGACTTCAAGGGGTTTCCCAGAGCATGTACCTCAAAGATTCAAAGAGTGCTCAAGGGGGGTCCCAGAGCCTACACCTCATCAGTAACCACATTGTCATGAGCCTGTCATTTATTTCTTTGGGGAGGAATACAAAGCTTGTTGGCTACATTCGTTTTGATTTCAAAATCTATGCCAGTTTTACTGTGCTCCTCATCACTGCAGCCTCTCCAAAAAAACATGAAACTATCTCTGACTCTGCTAAACTGGCCTTCATTTGCCAGCCTTGTTTCACTCAGGGCTATTTGGATGTGATACCTGCTGAGTTCTCTTGCAAGACGAATTGTTTGTTATTCTGGTTTACCTGATTTCATGTTGTCCATATGCATGCACACAGTCTTCACATGCTTGGAGTAGACACCCCCCCTACTTCACAGATGAGTCTGAGGTTCTTGGGTTGCCTTCAACCCAGGTTAGTCTGTCTACCAAAACAGTTTACTGGGGTGTGGCCACTGTGCATGGTACAGCTTCTTGGAGCCATGGGTGACAGTTGGGTGGCAGGTGGACACTAAAAGTGAAAAGCAGCCCTGAAAAGGGCTCAGCAGCCTCACACCAGAAATACTAGTCTTCCCTGACACCCATACAAAATGGGTAGGCATTAATTGGAAGAGGACTGAACAAATTCTGGTATATGTATATAACAGAATATTATTGTGTTGCAAGAAACAGAGATGAGTATAGCAAAGTTAAATTGACCTTTGGGGTCATCCCATAGCACATACTCAGAGCTGCCATTCATTCTTGATTTTGTTGAACTAAATGAGAATTTTGAGCCCTGCTTTGGCTCATGTGGCAACCCAATACTGAGAGAGCTTGGTGTGACATGTCAAACTTTAGGTGGTCCCTTGGTCTTTCTCTACTCCATTACAATAGCAGAGAAATGAGTTGTTATGTTGATTAAAGAGACAGATTCTAGCTCAGTCTCTTCTCCTTTCATTTCTTCAGGTGTCATCCTGTAACTCAAAACTTCCAGTAAGCTGTGAGAAAAAGCTGGTCTTTCTCCCTTTCCTACCTCTGTCCACATCACCCTCCCCTCCCACTCCCAGCATTATATCCATTTAACTCTTTGGGTTTTGTTTCCGTTAAAAAGGGGATGATGGGGAGAGGGGAGACAATATCCAGACTGTGGCATAAAAACAAAAGCCATCAATGAAATTATATAATAAATAAAGGAAATGATAGGGATGGGCCTGTTGTAGCAAGAGTAGGGGCAATAACTGTGCTGCTGTAGAAAAATATTCAACTGGAAGTAAGAATATTGAAGTTCTAGTCCCAAATCTGTCACTAACTAGCTATGTGACTTTGGGAAAGTCATTTTCTCTTCTCTCTTGGCCTCAATTTCCCCATCTGTAAGGTAAGAAGGTTAGAATGAAGGACCTTGGAAATCCCTTCTAGTTCTAAATCTACACTAAAGAGAGCAGAAGGTTGGGTGGGGTGAATCAACCAAGACTAGACATGGTAAGATTCCTATTGCCCAGCAATTCTAATTGCACAATCTCGGGGGGCAGAGCCAAGATGGCGGCGTAGAAGCAACAAAGTTCCACAGCTCCCACACAGCCACCCTAAATATCCATAAAATATGACTCTAAACAAATTTTAGGGCTCCCAAACTCACAAAAATACAGAAAACACATCTCTCCCTGAAGGCAGCTTGGCAGGAGGGGCTCAACGTGGCAGGCCAGGAGCCAAGGCCAGCCCAGCCTGAAACTGAAACCACGGCCAGGCCCCAGGGTGATCAGGAGGAGCCGAGCCACAGTATGAGTCAACCCCTGCAGCACCTGGAGCAATCTCCACATCTATCAAGCCAGGATTGGAGAAGGTCAGTGAAAGTCAAGCTTTCAAGTTAAATTTGGGGAAGGAAAAGCAGTTCAGCCAATCTGCTCCCAAGGCAAGGAAGCAGCGGGGAAACGGCAGGGTCTGCTGCAACCAGCAACTGCCTCCACTGGGCTGCTTCAGAGCTCCTGGCCTGCCAGTCACAGGGGTTCTGAGATGATTGATCAGGGTCAAAGGCTCTTGTGTTGAGCAGCCTGGATCTGGATCATGGTCTTGGGTGGTTGTCCTGGGGTGTGCTTTCAGCAAGCCAAAACTGGTGGGGGCTGCAATACCCTCCTAATAGCTCTAGCAGCTGGGGAAACCCCAGCAATTTGGACAGAGCTTTCCCCCCTGGAAACAGAGTTCCACAGACCTAAAAAAAAATCGACCATTTAATTGACTG
>CM053598.1:151563824-151582730 GCA_028646575.1 Pseudocheirus occidentalis | reverse complement strand
CTTAACCCCAACTGCCCTGCCCTCCCCTCTACAAAAAAAGGCAAAAGAAAAAAACCCTTTTTGCTTAAGCTACAACTGACACAAGTAGTTATCCAGCTTTAATGTACAATCTGAGAGATGAGTGACAAAGAGAGAGAGAGAGAGAAACAGAGAGAGAAACAGAGAGAGAGACAGAGAGAGAGGGAGAGAGGGAGGGAGGATGAGAGAGAGAGAGGGAGGGACAGAGTGAGGAAGGGAGGGAAGGAAGGAGGCAGGAGGAGAGAGAGACAGAGACAGAGGAAAGAGAGAGAGACAAAGAGAGAGAAGAGAGACAGACAGAGACAGAGACAGAGGGGGGAGGGAGGGAGAAAGTAAAGAGGCTTTGTTTTTCACAGAAAGAGTTAAACCCATTAAGTTCAAAATATCTACAATCAGTGATATTATAGAGGCTCCTTGCTTTTCTTCTACCTGTTTGTTGTTGTTGTTTGTCCTTCATTCTCAAAGACGACCATGACATCAGAGAGGTGATATCATGATACGTAAGTGAATTGGATTTAAGTGAGGCAAGGCTGCACAAAGTCACCAACAAGTATTAATTTTCCTTAAAAGCTGTCCCTGAGACCTGATTGGCCCCCAGCTTCCTTGATTCAGCTTCCTACTCACATAAAAAAGTCCCACTCTTATGAAGTCAGGGCCCCCCTGACTTGGTAGATGTCTGAAGTGAATCACAGCCTGCTCTGCTGATCAGACTTACTTCCGAATGGAGATACAGGGAGCTAAAGCTGTAAAAACCATGTATCACTGTGTATTTGTTTTCCTATCCTTCCTTAGTTAGAGCTAAGTAAACCTCCCTTTATGAACACTTCAATGACTTACCAGTGTCTTGTTTCAAACTGAACAGGACACCGGCATTAAACCTACTCCTAACAAGAGAGAAAATGACACTTATACAGATAATTAAATATTATTAGGTCTGTCTCACAAGATGATCAGGAAGAAAGGAAAAGAACTTATACATTCTAAAATAATTATAGCAGCTCTCTTTGTGGTGGCAAAGAACTGGAAATTGAGGAGATGCCCATCAGCTGGGGAATGGCTGAACAAGTTGTTACATATAATTGTGATGGAATACTACTGTGATGTAAGAAATGATAAGCTGGTTGATGTTAGAAAAAACATGGAAAGACTTGCAAGAAACAACAAAAAAGTAAAGAGAGCAGAGCCAAGAGAATGTTGTATACAGTAACAGCAATATTGTTTGAAGAGTAATTGTTGACAACTGAGTAGTATTCTGAGTACTATAAATACTCAAATTAAGTATAAAGGACCTGTGAAGAAGATGCTGTCCATCTCTAGAGAAAGAATTGATAAATAGAAGTATGCATACTAAGGTTTTACATAAATTATCATAAATTCACATAACTCTGTGTCAAATGGTGTCCTTCTAGCATTCAGGGTAAGGAGAGAAAACCTTGCTAAGAAAATTCCAAATGGGCCACAAAGAATTGAACAAGACTGAAAAAAAAAGTAATAAAAATAATTTATAATGATAAAGACCAAACTTGTGCCAGAAAGGAGATGAAAAAATTAGGGAAACAGTTCAGAACTTAAAATGTAAACAAAAATAATGCAATTTTTAAAAATCCAATATATACAAGAAAAACCTAAAGCAATTTCAGATGGAATTAATGCTTGCTTTACCCTTTTTCTTCCAGTCTTACAACTCAAGTTCAAACAAAAGTTCTGTAACATGCCCTTTCAAGCCATTTTCTTCTTTTTCCCTGCCTACCATCTAAGCCACCCCTGTGGATACCACACTCTAGATTCATTAGTAGGTGAATGTTTAGCACAAGTAACTATATATAAAACAAATGTCATTTTGACAAGGCAATCTGTGGCCTAAAACATCATTGTGGCAAGTCCATTAGATAAAACGAGCAATATTTGAAGAGAGAAGATGGAAAGATTCCTCTTTGAACCAAACTGACTTTTCAAGGTCAAGAGATGTAGCTGACTGTCTCTTCAGACAAACTCTAATGCTAATGCCCTAGCAGGCTGGTCAGTTATAATGATTTTTGGACTGGGAGTCAGAACCCCTGAGTCCTAGAACAAGGTCTGCCCCTTGCTCCATTTCTGAGCCAGGTCAAACAACTTCACTGCTCTCTGTCTCAATTTTCTCATTTGTATAATGAAGTGTTAGACTAGAATCGATTAGGAATTCTTAGCCTTGGATCCATGTGATTATATTTTAATAGTTTCATAATTTTATGTCAATATAATTGGTTTTCTTCCTAATACTGCATTATCCTCTATTTTTACTCATGCATTATTTAATAACTGAGGAGGGACCCACAGGCTTCATCAAACTGATAAAGGGGATACACAACACAAAAAATGGTTAGCAATCCTTGTAATATGGGATCACTTACAGTTCTAAATTTTTTAATTCCATTAAATTCCACCAAATCATTGAAGTAGGTTAAAAAAGGATATATAGACATAGAGACAGAAAAATAGATAATAGATAGACAAATAGATAAGATAGATTACAGACAGACATAGACAGACTGACAGATAGGTAGATAGATAGATAGATAGATAGATAGATAGATAGATAGATAGATAGATAGATACACAGACAGATAGATAGATACATACATACATACATATACACATGCATACATGCATGCATGCATAGATACATAGACAGACAGACAGAGAATCTTTTAGGAGTTTATTATATGCCAGGCATAATAGAGGCAGGCATTTAAGAATTATTGGTCTGGCACTTGTGTGTGGTATGCAAACCCTTTCATAGTAAGCCAAGCATCCTGTTGACATATACTCCCACACACAAAATTCTCCAGTTGGAGCTCACCTGTCCTGTGTCCTGATTTATTCTCTTCTTTTTCCAAAGTCACCAATTTCATAAGAGCAAAGGGAAAATGGGGAAATCATTTTATATTCCCCTCACTCTACAACTTTTCCTTCCCCATCCCTAGAGCAGTTGTATGTGGATCTGGAATGAGTGGAAAATAGGATAGGAGCAAATGGAAGTGTTGGGACATGCTCAGTCCTGGGGAAGAAAAATGAGATGGGAAAAGGGGAAAGAAAAAAAGGAAAAGGAATCGAAGATTGGGGGAAGAAGGAGAGGAGAAGTGGAGAGAAGACAATAGAGAGGAAGAAACAAAGGGAAAAGGATGGAGAAACCGGTGGGTTTATTAGCCAAGGAAAAGGTGAAGGAGGGAGCACAGCATTGTCCATGGCTATGAACCAAATGCAGAGCTTACTAGGCCTCAGCTGAGCAGCTCCAAAAGTTCATACCACTGAATATTTTCCAGAGTCGTGTCCAACTCTTCATGACTCCATTTGGGATTTTCTTAGTAAAAATATTAGAATGGTATGTCATTTCCTTCTCCAGTTCATTTTACAGATGAGGAGACTAAGGCAAACAGGGTTAAGCGACTTTCTCAGGGTCACAAAGCCAATAAATATCTGAGAACATATTTGAACTCAGGTCTTCCTGATTCCAGGACTTGCACTCAAGTCTCTGTACCAACTTGCTGCCCCCAAGAGACTATATATGGCAACCTTTCAAAGTCTTAAATTAGGTTTCAGCATCCATCCATTGCCAGAACACTGACATTTTACTGGAGTCTAAGGGGCTTAAACCTGACTCTTTCTCCCCTGTCCATACTGTTCCCCCATTGGCTGGATCTGCTGTTCTGAGGATGCTTGGTGGTGACATCAGTCCCAATCATCCTTGCTCCAGATGCCCTTTCTCCATAGAATAAATAGAGGCGTGTTTGAAAAAACACTGAATTTGGTGTCCTAAGCCCTGGGGCCACATACTGCTCCATGTTCCCTGTGTGACTTTAGGAAAGTAATTCACTTCTGTGGGCTTGGGTTTCCTCATCCATAAAAAATTAACCTAGAAAACCTCCACAGTCCTATGGCCTGGGTTGCAATACTAGCTCTGCTACCGGTGTGGCATTAGACAAGACTCTTCTTTAGTCTGGGCCTCCCTTTGCTTACCCATAAAATAAGAGGATTGAGCAAGATGGTTAATTTTTGAGGTTCCTTCTAATTGCAAATAACAAGATCCAATGAAACTCTTGATAGTGATTTCTTACCCCTGCTACCATTGCAGACTTTGTTATTAGACTACAAATCCCAGACCTCTCTCTGTCCAGGAGGTATTTCCAGCTGATTACCACCTTGTCTTTCTAGACTTTACCTCCCAGGTATCCTAAGCAATGGTGTGATGACTTTATCCCAGTAGTCATTATAAGAAAGAACTCCCATATACCTGTAGATTCTTGACTGAGTAAAAAGGTGTATGAAATTCAGTTTTATTGACAGTAACAACCCAAAACACTTTAATGATGCTGAAAAGGCTGTTTACAGATCAAAGACCCATGGTGCCTCTCAACCACTCAGCACTGATGGAGCCACATTGATTGGTGGATATGATCCTGGAGAGATGGGTTGAACAATTCCATAATGTTGAAGAAATAATCATTAATAACAAATAATTTGGGGAGATCCAGAGTTCCTCCTTTTTCTAAAGTCCCCCTTTCAGAAACTCAGTTTATCAGACCCCACCCAACCTTCCAAGGAATCTCTAATCTAACGTGAATTCCACTCAATCAAGCTTGGGGAAAGGTGAATTCGGTGTCTAGATTTCCCAAGGCTGGAAAGGGTCTGGATGTAGGTATAGATTCTCTGTGCAGGAGTGACAAGATATCACTTTTCGCCCCTCACTGGAGTGAGATTACTTTCCTTTGTAAAGGTCACCTATCATTAATTGTTAAGCAATCAGAGTTGATTGCCATGTGCTGGAACACCTCTCATCCAAGGGTATATAAAGCTCAAAAAGTGGGCACGCTTCACTGATTGTCAAGAGGACAATGAGCCCTTCTTGTCAGTTATTTAATTGCCATGTTTGATAAAATTGACTGCCATTTGCCCAAAAACTTTGTCTCTCAAAATTATTTTTACTCACCACAATGTTCTCAACAGACTACCATCAGCCAATGCTGAAGCCATTGATCACATACCTCAGGCTGAAGTCAGTCTCTCTCTAGCTGAACTTTCAGCTGAAGAAGAGGCTTCGAATGGCATTGGGCAAAGTACCTATCACAGTAAACTCCCTCTACTGGAATGCTGGCCCATGACTGCCATTTAGTGGACTGACTATATTTAAGAGGCCCTCTCAATAATCACACAGCCAATCCTAGGTATCATCTCTAAAGAAGGTATTAAACATTTCTTAATCCTTACATTGGATTTGTGACTGGTTTGGTTCCTGAAAAGAACATGCCATCTACTTAGGATTCTGAGATGCTGGTTTTTCTATCAGTCTGATAACTTAGGAAAGGAAGTCTTTAAATGGAGAAGGGTCTGCTTAAGCACAGAACATCTGATATCGTTATCTGGTTGACACAGAAGTTTTAGGGTGACCTCAAGTCAATTTATAGCAAGCATTCTTAACATTTTTTCATTGTGGACCCCTTTTGACAATCCAGAAAGACCTATGGATCCCTTCTCAGAATGTTTTTAAATACATAAAACAAAATATATAGAATTACAAAGGAAATTATATTGAAGTGTAATTATCAAAATAATATTTTAAAAGCATGTTTATGGATCCACATTTAAGAGCTTTTGATTTATAACATCCTATAAGAAAACAAGAGGGGACTTCATTTAGCCCTAACTCTCAATTTTACAGAAGAGAAAACTAAGTCTTAGAGAGGTTAAGTAACTTGCCTAAAGCCACCCAAGTCTAGGATTTGAACCTAAGGCTTCTGACTCTAGAGCCAGGGCTCCTTCTTCCATACAAGTTGTCTCCTCTCTTGCCTTTTGAGAACAACTACCCCTTCAGTATTTTCCTAAATGGTCCAATGACCAGTTCAGGCCTTATTCTAACCCAGCTGACGAGGAAAGGGTTAAGGAATCATTGAAACTTCCTAATGTAGCAGGGGAGAATCCAAGCCTTTGAAAACCTCATCAACAAAAGGTTCCAGTGCCAGCTCAATGGGTTAGAGGAATTTTTAAAAATATAATTACAGCCTGACACCTTTGCTCTAGGGTCAGCGGACACATTACTCATATTGACAGGCATTTTATAGCCTCACCCTGCATCCAGTTTAATATCATGGCATTCTGGGCAAGAAGGAGACAGTAGTCTGAATAAGAAGGACTTAATAGACTAGTTTAATTCCAGGAGGGAAAAACAGAAAGGAGAAAATGTTTTAGACTCTTAAGACATTTTTTTTAATTGAACTCTTTTTGATGAGTGAGGACGTCTGATTCTTAAAATGTGAATGCCCCCTTCTTAACTGTGGATGTTCTTTTCTCTGTACCCTCACTCCCTCAGGAATCTCATCCACTCCTTGCATTCAGATTATCTCTTGATTCCCAGGTATCTCCAGATCTCACCTCATACTATTCTGCCTATAGGTCTTGCATATGGATGGCCCGATAAAACATACGTGCACTCCAGCACCTTCCTCCATCAAATCAGATGCCATTTTCAGGTCTATTAATAGGATCACCATTCTATACCCCACAGGCTTGAAATCTTGCATCTACCTTTGACTCTTCTCTTTCTAACCAATCATTCACCAAGCATTTATCAAGTGCTTATTATGTACTAGGTGCTGGGCTAAGTACTGGGGATATGAGAGGTAAAAAAAATAAGAGGGGGGTTATCCTCAAAGGGTTCAGATTCTAATAGGGGAGATGACATGCAAATAACTATATGTACCAGATAGACACAATATAAATGGTGATCTTAGAAAAAAGGCACTGTGGCGGATAGAGAAAGGCCTCTTGTGGAAGATGGGAATTAGGATGAGTCACGTTGAGTCAGCTGAGGTGTCTAGTCAACAATGAGAGAGAAGAGGAAAGAAGATGGAACAGAAGCAACAGTAGAAAGGTTGAGAAAAATATAGGAAGAAAAAAGAGAAGGCTAAGTAGTGAGAAGGTGGGAGCTGGAGAAATGGACAAAGGGAAAGTGGAAATAGAGAAAAAAATGAAAAAACACAGAGATCTAATGTTTTCCTTCAAAACATCTGCTCCAGAAGCAGAGCATCATGGTGGACAGAGAATTGGACCTGGAGTCAGGAAGACCTGTGTTGAAATCCTACGTCAGACAATATTGAGGTTAAACAAGAATTTTAAATTGTCTGTGCCTCAGTTTCTTCACTATACAATGAAGGGATTGAATCGGGTTTCTTCAAAGGTCCTTTCAAGCTCCCAATCAATGATCCTATAACTTCAGAGGCTTTCTAACCCATCTGATAAACCAATCAGCATTGCTCATCCAGTTGGCACTTGAAGACCTCTAGTAATGGAGAACTACTTACCTACCTACCAAAGCAAACCATTTCTCTTTGAAACAACTCTGTTAAGAAGTTTTTTCCTTATATTATGCTGAAATCTCCAACTTCTCTTCATTTCTACTTGATCTACCATGTGGGGCCAAGAAGAAAAGACCTAATCACACAGTCTTTCAAATGCAACTGGGCAAATAACATACTTTCCTACCCCAAAAAACTCTTCTCCAGGCTAAAAGTTCAGAGCCACTTACCAAGAACAATTTGTGCTTTCTTCTCCCATCCTTCTGTTCTTTGCAGAGGTGGGGTATGGAACACTGCTTGTAATGGCAAACTTAATCAGTACAGTTAGTTTTGCTGAACTGCTTCCCTCCACACACACTTTTTTCTTATTCTTTGAGAGCCTAATCTTTCCTGAATATCCCATATAACCCCATTTGGTTAGTACAACAGTAGAGGACAGTTTGATCTAAACAGGGGTGGGAAACCTGTTGCCTCGAGGCCACATATAACTCTCTGAGTTCTCAAGTGCAGCCTTTTGACTAAATCCAAACTTCACAGAACAAGCCTTTAATAAAAGGATTTGTTCTATATAACTTGGATTCAGTCAAAAGGTTGCACCCAAGGACGTAGAGGGCCACAAGTGGCTTTGAGGCTGCAGGTTCCCCAGCCCTCATAGTAGATATATTTGCATTGAAACAGGTTTGTAGCGTATCTCCCAGTGAATCTGTCTATGCTATGTCAATACCTTAATTAATTCCGTGGACTGTGTGCTAAAGTAGAAAGTCCTTGAAGGCAAGGCACTGCCCCCCAACTCTTTATCATTCATGTTTCTATATACCAGAGAACCTCCTAATGTATCTTGCACACAGCAGGGACTCCATGAGTATTTGTTGAATTGAATTAAGTAAAATAAAAGGGTTTGTGATATAAATAAGAAGCTAAAGTTAGATTAAAAAAATTAAAATAAAAAAGTGCCAAGAAGTGAGAACTATTGAATAATATCACTCTTAGGCATGAGGGGAAAACGACAAAGGGATCATTGGATGGTGTCCAGAACTGGGAGTTACGTCTCTTAGGCATCACTTTGGGAATGATGCTGACCACGGGATTATAGGATTTTAGGACTGAAAGGGACTTCAGAGACCATCAAGTCCAACCTCCTCCCTTTACAAACAAGGAAACTGAAACCCGGAAAGGTGCAGGTACTGATTCATCAGATCATACACATAGAGCTTAAAGGGACCTCAGAGGAATTCTGGTCTAGTCTCCCCTCATTTTACAGATGAGAAAACTGAAGCCCAGGGAGTTTACCCAAGTTCACACAGGTAGCAAGTGTTAGAGATCAGCCAATCAACAAGGCAGTTAACAAGCATTTATTAAACTCTTATCATGTGCCAAGCACTGTGCTAAGCCTGGGGAAACAAATAAAAGCAGAAAGACATCCCCTGCTCACAAAGGGCTTATATTCTAAGGCCATAAGACAACACGTAAAAGGAAGTGAGGACAGAGAAGAGTATCCATTGGAGTGGAATCTGTATCCAGATTCTCTGACTCTAGAGCCAGAATTTGAATCAAGATCCTCTTTTTTTTTAATTGATTGATTGATTTACTTTTAGTTTACAAGATGCAGTTCCACCGTCCCTTAAGTTTCACATTTTCTCATCTCCCTCTTCCTGCCCACCCATGGTGGCTTGCAATCAAGTATAGGATCTGCAAATACAAATTCAGGAGCTTTCCAAAGCATTAAGGTTAGAATAGGTTGGGAATCCAACCAGGCTAGGAGGCTCTGGCAGATATTGAAGGATAGGGCAGATAATAAGTAAGTTAAGACTTAAAGGAAAGAAAGAACGCTAGACCAACATTCAGGAAACCTGGGTTTGAATTCAAGCTGAAGTACAAACTGGTATTATGACCTTGGGCAAATCATTTACTTCATTTGGTCACCATTTCTTTATTTGAAAAATGATAAGGTTGAAAACATTGACTATAAGCCCCTGCCAACTCTAGTAATCATAATAATAATAATTCTATGTCTGAACAAGGGCAGTTGCGTGGTCTGGCACATAGGGTGCTGAGGCTGGAGTCAGGAAGATTCATCTTTTTGAGTTTAAATCTGATCTCAGACACTAGCTGTGTGTCCCTGGGCAAGTCTCTTAAGTCTGTTTGCCTCAGTTTCCTCATCTGTAAAATGAACTGGAAAAGGAAATGGCAAACCACTCCAGTGTCTCTGCTAAGAAAATCACAAATGGGATCATGAAGAATGAGAATGACCGAAAAAGACTCAACAACAACAGCACTGAAGCCATTTCAGACAAATGAGAACTGATCCTGTTTTTAAGGCTGCTTAGTAGAAAGATTCCCAGGTTCCTATAGTCACCCTTTTGAGGGCTGCCTGTTGAATCTGAGTACTTTTGACTTTGGCCTGATCCAGAGCAAGATATAAACATGGACCCCAGACTGGTCTCCGGCTGCAATCACTACCATGTGTGCCTATGACTTCCTGTGTTCATCTGGATGCACAAAATAAAGAACAGAGAACAGCTAGCCTTTGCTTCAAGATTCAGCTGGGTGGTTGGAATCTCTCCTACTCGCCAATGCTGCTGTTTTGAATCACTGGACCACCAAGAGCAGGGATTCTCATCCTGAGATCTCACCCAAGCAATCTGTGGATAGATTTCAAGATGAAGGAAGGGGTTTGTGAATTTGAATGGGGGTTGAGGGGGACAAAACAGAACAATTACATCTTCATTTTTACTAACTTCTAAATGAATAGTAGTATTACTCTTGGTTATGCATTGGCAATGTCATTAGTCTAAGAAGAGGTCCATAGGTTTCACCAGACTTCTAACATAAAGAAATGTTAAGAACCCCTGATTTAGCCTGAATCTTGTCTTTCTCAATCAGTCACTGTTGTTGACAATATTTTTCAATATTGTTCAACTCTTCATGACCCCATTTGGGTTTTTCTTGGCAAAGAAACTGGAGTAGCTTGTCATTTCCTTCTCCAGCTCATCTGACAGATGAGGAAACTGAAGCAAACAGGGTTAAGTGATTTGCCCAGAGTCATACAGCTAGGAAGTGTCTGAGGTCAGATTTGAACTCAGGAAAATGAGTCTTCCTGACTGCAGGCTCAGCCCTCTATCCAGATGTGCTCTTCCTGGGATTCACAACTATTTATTTGCAAAGCAAACTTTTATATCAATGATCAGCCTTCTTAATGCTTAAATGACGCTTTAATACTCATACATGGGCGTATCTGCATGTGGGCAGACTGCCTGGAGACTGATAGAAGAGTGGTGTCTCAATTCCTCAGACCATCAGAAATATATTTTCCGATAGTCTTAGGCCACCCCTGTGACCCCTGTGAAAAGGTCATGTCATCTAGCTGCCCAGTTTCAGTGTAAACTTGATCAAGGGATGGACTGAATGATCTTTATAGGATGCTACCAGACCTAGTACACCATGGTTTTATAATCACAGAAATCTCATTGCAGCAGCAAGAACCTGAGTGCTTGGCTCAGGATAACGGATTTGAATTAAAAGGAATCCAGATGCCTGTAATACACCATAGGGAGCTTCTGCTGAATAACAAACCTCAAACACCAACAAAGGAACCTCTCCTTTTCCAATGGATTCACCTCCTCCCTCAGATTTCCAAACACTTGTTCTTTGTATGAAAAGCAATAAAAAAAAATCCTGTTTCATATAAAACAGCAGTTCTCAACCTGTGGGTTGCGACCCCTTTGGGGTCGAATGACCCTTTCACAGGGATCACAAGGGTGGCCTAAGACCATCGGAAAACACATAAAATAGCTGTGAATTCCAGGAAGAGCACATCTGGAAGAAGAGCCCCAGGCAAAGGCAAATGTCAAGGAACTTGACTCAGAGATTCTTAAAGCAATTTGACAGTCAATGGGTCCCTCCTGTGGATAAGATTCAGGGCAACAACTTGGGAAGAATTGAATGTTGGAAGTTAGCAATAAACCTTGATTTTTCCTTCTAATTGTTCACTATTCCAGCCAGATCTCATAGGATCGGGAACTGGAATGGACCCTAGTTCAATCTTCTCATTTTACAGATGAGGAAACTGAGACCCAGAGAAATCCAGGCCAAAGTCACGCTTCTGTATTTTCTCAATGACAGGTAGCAGGTTCCATCATACTATGAAAAGAGTGTAACTTGAAAGTCAGAAGACCAGAGTTTAAATACTGGTTCTACCATTTATCAGTTGAGTGCTCAAGAGAATCACTTACCATCTCTGGCTTTTCAGCTTTCCCACCATCAAGATTTGTTGTTGTTTCTGCTGTCCTCATCATGACCCCATTTGTGATATTCTTGGCAGAGATACTAGAGCATTTTGCCATTTCCTTCTCCAACTCATTTTACTTATGAGGAAACTGAAGCAAACAAAGTTAAGTGACTTTCCCAGGGTCACACAGCAAGGAAGTAAAGAAGGTCAAATTAGAACTCTGGTCTTCCTGACTCGAAACTCAGTATTCTATACCCTGCACCCCCTACTGACCCTCATCCAAATCAGCAGGTTGGAGACAGATCATCTTTAAGGTCCTTTATAACCTAATATATTATTTAATCAATAGGGTTATATATTTAGAACTGGAATGGACATCAAAGGTCAGGTAGTCTAATGGGTGACCCATAATGGGAATTTTCATAGATGAAACTGACTCTTGGTTATCTTGTGTTCAGAACACCCCAGCCTTACTTAGTAAACCCAACTCCTACCTTCAAGGGATCATATTCTAAACTCATATTTTTACTAAATTATTTCATCCTAATCCCAATTCCTGTCTCTTCAAAGATCTGCACCCTCTTGAGTCAGACCTTCAACACTTGACAGTTTGGTGCCCGTCACACATAAAAATGACACTAGTCTACCATCAGGAAGACTTCAGTTCAAAGACCTATTTCTCTGACACATACCAGCTGGGTGACCCTGGACAGGTCACTTACCTGCTCTGTAACACAGAAAATTCTCTGTGAGCTGTCTATTTGCATCAGTGAGGGGAGTTTCCCCATTGGGAGTTCCCTAAATAGATTCAGACCTCTCTCTTTCCTTTCTCCTCCCTAAAAAAAGCTGGGAGAGACCAAGAGACAGAGACAGAAGGAGAGAAATCAATAAATATTTATTAATTACCAGCTACAGCCACGGAGCCATTCACACACTCTCTTCCTTCTATGACCAGTGAGAAATGTTTGTGAGACAGCTGATCAGGTTGGAGCTGTAGAGAATTCCTGCAGAGTTGACTGACCTCTAGGCAGATCAAACCTTCGGCCTCAACCTTGTCAATGCCATATGCTAACCTATTGACCCTAAGTGGTCCAGACAAAAGAAATAGATAGAAACAGACTTTAGAAATAATGCCCCAGCCTCACATCTACGTTCCACAGGGAAAATAATGCCCTATGATTTGTAAAGACCTGTGGAAAATTTTCAAGGTCATAATCAAGTTATTTTCATGGAAATATGTAAAGGAAGCCTACTTTACTAGGCCCCATTCTTACTGTGTTTACAACCAAAAGAGGCTAATAGATAAATAAAAACCAGACCCAACAGTCTTCCAGCATAATCTCAGCAGACTTGAAGAGAGTAAGCATCAGCAGTAACAAACTGAACTCACAAACTTGGATGGTCCTTGGCATCAAATCTTGCTATCTTCAGCTATATTTTTTTATAAACAGTAGGCATATTTTGTCCTGAATTCTCTTGCAAAAATCCAAATGCTGTATCACGAATATAATACAGAAAGCAATCTGTATTTTCCTAATCTATTTGCATTTTAATCACCATCGCCCCCTTCTCTTGGGGCAGCAGGGAGCCTTGGACTGGTTTTCAGCTTCCTCAAAAGCCTTCCCTGACCTCTTTTTCTTATAAACAGGAAGTTGTGAGTAAACTTAACTCAAGAGCCTCCACTCTCCCCCAACTCCCAGCCCTAAGTTCAAGGTCAGTTTGAAGTTCTGGTCCTGTGACCTGGATTTCTCTCATCCCTGGTTAAAAATTCAATTCTCTTTTTAAATTGTCTATTTTTCGTGCAAATTTAACCAGTGCTATGAGCCTCAGCTGGAAAAGCATCTAAATGTTTCTCTGACTGTCTTTGGAAAACACTGGTGATGGTGAAAGTCTGGGAAAAGATGGTCCACAGGGCCATCTGCTGGTCAAGTCAAGTCTAACTATTGCTTCAGTTCCTCTTGTCTGGAAAGTCAAAACCTAGCTCAGTGCAGACAAATCACTGCAGGGCATTAAGATACCTACATCTCTTTTAGTAAAATGATATTTTTCAAATGAGAAAATAGAAATGGTGTTTGTGGAAGATCACCAGGGAGCTGATTTGTTATCAGCATATTAAAAAATTTGGCCTGGTGCTGGAGAAGGCACTGAATTGCTGAAGAAAGAGTCCTGGATTTGAAATAAAACAAATGCGCGTTCAGATCCCAGAACTAGCGCTTTTTGTGTCTGTGATCTTGGGCAATTTACCTCCCTTCTATGTTCATTAGTTTCCTTTACTATAAAATTAGGGCATTGATCATCAAGGTGAAACAATGGATAGAGCACTGGGCTTGGAATCAGGACTCATCTTCATGAGTTCAAATACAGCTTCAGACACCCACTAGCTGTGTGACCCTGAGCAAGTCACTTCACTCTGTTTGCCTTGGCTTCCTCAGTAAAATGAACTGGAAAAGAAAATTGCAAACCACTTCAGTATCTTTGCCAAGAAAACCCCAAAGACAAAGACACAACTGAACAGCTACAACAACACTCCATCCTTTCCTATGGAGACAGCAAGGATAAAACCAAAAGACGGGAAAATGACAGGGAGGCTAGGTAGTGCAGTGAACAGAGCACCAACCCTGGAGTCAGGAGGACCCAAGTTCAAATCTGGCCTCAGACACTTACCACAAAACTAGCTGCGTGACCTTGGGCAAGTCACTTAATCCCAATTGCCCTGCCTTCCCCCTCTTCAAAAAGGCAAAAATAAAATAAGACAGGAAAATGTTTCTGGAGGGGTATGGAATGACAAGCCTTCTAATGCTCTGCTGGCAAAGCCATAAATTGTCTCAGCCATTCTAGAAAGCAATTAGGAATTTTTCAAAAAGAGTTACTGGTTTGTTTGTTTTTTCATTTCCTTTTTCTAGATATCCTACTATTGGGAATACTGCCTCTCTACCACAAGAGAGGCAGTGACAGAGTAGAAAAAGTTTTGGAAACAGGTCCAAGTGCTCTCCCACTTACAAGCCATTGTTACTTAGGCAAGTCACTTTTTCTTCCTAGTTTGGAAGGTTGGAGGCTAGACTAGACAGTTCTTTCTAGCTCTAATCTATGATCCTGCAATTCTATACCAAGGAGGCAGGAAAAAAAATGCAAAGATGAATGCAATGGGCAAGCAGCTATCTTGAGACCCTGCAGTAGCCTCATCTTTCTTCCCAGTATGCATTCTGACATTCATTGACCTTGAAGGCCAAACAGATCCAAGAGTACTGATGTCAGAAGTGGGATGCGGTGGGGAACTTTGAAGGTTAAAGAAAAAAGACCTGATGATACCAAAGTCTCAGAGGGCCTTCTGCCATTATGGACACTAGATTTATTACTGTTGGACTCTACCACTCGGGCATTTGCAGGTACAGACCAAAGCTCCTCAATGATGAAAATCATGTGCAAATCCAGAGATGAGTAGGACCTTCGTGGTCATTGCTGATCCAAGGAGAAGATGGGATCAACTGTTGGCAAGGGTTACTCCTTGGTGCTGTTTTGGGGAGGGTGCCTCAAGTTACTATGGTATATCAGTTGGAAACTGATCCAATAACAAAGATTTGGAGAATAAAAGACTCAAACACCTTGCCAGCTGGAAATGAATAAGAAAAACAGAATTGCTTGATACTTGTGGCCTTCCTGCCATGAAGATGGGGAGAGGCAGGGAGGGAGTAGAAAACTGACTTAGGATACTGGCAAATATGGGCTAGAAAATTTCCCTACTGAGCATATTGGTATCACTTGTCTTCATTCACTCATAAATTTGAATTTAAGAAGTAGATACAAACGTCCTGTGTGTAACATAGTTCCCTTTCATTATGTAGATATTTCATTCACTAAAAAGGTCAGAAAAAAGGACATTCATGGGGGGAAAGCACAGAGAAAGGAATTTTAAGAGAAATGCAATTCTGAGAGAACCTAACTGCAAATAGCCCCCCTCAAAGACAAAGTACTGCTTGATGACAGAGATGACTGTATGTATCGCTTCCCAACAGCTACTTTACCTCTGTTTTTAGGACTATGAAGCTTCTAAGTAGAAAATCCCAAATCAAAGAAATGTTTTGGTACTAGGAGACAATTGTACATTTACTATTTGTGTCATATCTGACAAAAATGCAGATTTCTGATTTCTCAAACTAAGACAGAGGTGGGTCACTACAAAGGAGGAAGCCCAGAGTTGAGGGAAAGTTATGAGAGACAGGGGAATTAGAGGGTAGAGACCAATGGTAGAAGTGACACACATTAATCAGAAGACAGAAGGCAATGAAACTTTAAAAAATAGAAATGGAGAAATGAAACAGGAACAAAAGACAACAGAAGCTTGCTTTGGTCTGAAACAAGGTGACTAGGGATAGATAAGCTCTACAATGAACGAGGGGAGTGGATTTATTTGGAGGAAAGCTGGGATGCTGTGAGCAGATTGGAGAAAACCAAATCCTTTGATATATTAAATAAAAAACAGCTAGGGAAGGACTATCTTAGACTCTAGCACTACTTACAGCTTTCCAGAGAAAGGCCTCAGAAGCTTGTGTTACTTTTTACTTGCCCTCTATTGCTTGAAAGAAACACTTCAAAGTCAGAGATTAGACTGAATAGCTTTGCTGATCCCAGGCTTAAGGGAAATCTTTTTCACTGAAAGTGTATAATACTTCTCCAACATTCAGCCAAGAGAACAGAACTGGGAAGATCTACAGATCCCACGTTTAAGACGTGTGTGATTTAGATTTGTCTCTTTCATGTATTTTAAATTGAGATTTGAGTGTTTTTTGTACATAATTATATGTGATTATGTTAAGATGCTTGAAAATGTAATAATTTCATACATCCATAAGTATAGTATTTTATTGAAATCTTTTTTATTAATATTCTGTTTACAGATGTATTGAGGCTATTGCAAAATTATATTAAGTGACTGAACTTTTTAAATGTATCTGGATAATAAATATTAAAAAGCTATTCTTTAAAAACAATATTATTTGCTAATGGAGTTTAACATAACTTCTATGGTCTGAGAATGCCAAAGAAGTGGCTCCATTTAGCAGAAGAATGAATAGAGCCAGAAGAACAATAGTGAAGTCTATACGCAGTATGGACAGTTCCCTAAAGAGACCAAATTATCAAGACCTACAGTCCAGATAGTTTCTCTGATCATATGGTTGTCCCTACTCATATGCTTCATATGTTTCTGTACATTTGTACCTACTCTCTCTCCCCACACCAAGATTACTTCTTTTTCTTTATTTTTTTAAATTTTATTTTGTTTTATTTGCTTTTTGGAGGTGGGAAGGTAGGGCAATTGAGGTTAAGTGACTTGCCCAAGGTCACATGGCTAGTTTTTTGTGTTAAGTGTCTGAGGCTGGATTTGAACTCAGGTCCTCCTGACTCTAGGGCTGGTGTTCTATTCACAGCTCCACCTAGCTGCCCACTAAGGCACTCTTACACTAGCTTCTTGTGGCCTTGAATCTAACCGACAAAAACAAAAACAAAACAAAACAAAAATACCTGAAAACGACCCTGAGGCTAAGTGCTAACCTCCTGGGAAGATGTCAAAACTCCCTACAGAGTGAGGCAATATGGTCGCAGTACTTCAGCAAAGAATCAGCAGGTTGTGCTAGCGGTCGGGAGTATTGGCAGAAACTGCACAACAAAGGGAAATGTTGAGCAGATGATATCAGCTGTTCTTCCACAAATCAGCAAATAGCAGCTACAGAGACAAAGGGATGTGAAGTTGTACCAACAGCCCTAAAAATAAGAGTCATCTGAGCCATATGTGTTCTTTCTCCCACCATCACTCTGAAAATCTCTGCAAGAATGGATAAAGAGATAGGCTATCATTTACTTTGCTATTCTACTTAACTGAATGCCTTTGTCTTGAATTAACAAGGCCTATAGTTTGGGAGAATGAAGAAAGTAGAAGCAGAGAGGAGGAAGGAGAAAGAAAAAGGAAAAGAAAAAACAGGAGAAAGAGAAGAATGAAGGAGGAGGAAAAGGAGGAGAAGAAGGAGGAGAACCAAGCAGTGGATATATAGTATTCTAGCATGAAGCCACTACCACTGCTGAATTCCAAGTGGATGGAGAGGAAGCCAGCCCCTGGGATGATGCTCTCTAAATTTTCTGCCTTAGGGCAAACCTCTATTGACCCTGTCACAATTCTGTCTTAGAGATCATTTAGTCCAAATTCCTCATTTTGCAGATGAGGAAAATTATTTCCAGAATCAAAGCAATTCAAATGAACAAACATTTATATTATTTACTGCGTGCCAAACACTCTGCTAAGTATTAGAGATATAAAGAAAAGAAAAAGTGTCCCTGAGGCGGCTAGGTGGCACAGTGAACAGAGCATTGGCCCTGGAGTCAGGAGGACCTGAGTTCAAATTCAGCCTCAGACACTTGACACTTACTAGCCATGTGACCTTGGGCAAGTCACTTAACCCCAATTGCCCTGCCCTCCCCCCTCCAAAAAGCAAAAAAAAAAAAAGTGTCTCCCCTAAAGGAGTTCACATAGGGGAAACAATATAAAACTAAATAACTGGGAACCTACAAGCTATCAACAGAACAGACAGAAGGCAATCTCTAAGGGAAAAGAGCCAGAGCTGCTTAAAAGGTTGTCTGCCCAAGATGGGATCTAAGCTAAATCTTGAATGAAGTCACATAATGGGCTTCTAGCAAATCAGGACTAGAATCTTCTTCCATTACCCTTGTGCCTCCTTGCTCTCTAAGTTCAGTGTTCCTCTCACAAAATCACCCAACTTCCAACAGCATGGAATAGTGTCCCTCTACATTCTATAAATGCCAGTGCAAAAGTTATTAAACTCTCCCAAAAGATTTCATAACTATGGCATAGGGAGAACTCTCAACATTTTTAGCATCTTATAGCATTTCCCTCTTATGAGCCATAATATAAACATTTGCATTTCTTTGTAACAAACAAAAAGAAACAATTCTTTCAAAGTTAAGAATTGTGTATGTGCTATTCTTTAAATAGCTCTTCTTTCTCTTTGTAGATCTCTGTCTGCATGTGTGTGTGTGTGTGTCTCTGTTTCTCTGTCTCTGACTATCTCTGTCTCTGTGTGTACATGTCTCCCTGTCTCTGTCTCTGTGTGTGCATGCATGAACATGTGTGTCTGTTTCTCTGTGTCTCTGTCTCTGTGTACTTGCCTCTGTCTGTGTGTCTATGTCTATGTCGCTCTCTGCCTCTCTGTCTGTCTCGATGTCTCTGTGTCTTTCTCTGTCTCCATCTATCTCTGTTTGTCTCCATCTCTATCTCTGTGTCTCTCTCCGTGTCTCTCTGTGCCTCTCTCTGTGCCTCTCTCT
>CM053598.1:151534145-151563724 GCA_028646575.1 Pseudocheirus occidentalis | reverse complement strand
CAAATCTAGGCAGTTCAGCAATAGAATGATGCTCAACAGCAGGGAAACCATGGAAATCACATCTTTAATTAGGAACCAGGCTTTCTCCCAGTAAGAAAGCTTTCCTAGAGAATAGAGAAGAAAAAAATTTTCTTCCTTCAAAAAGTGAACAATTGATGATTAACAGCAATTATATGTGCCACCCTCTGATATTCTCTGCCTTCACATTTTATGATCCCCGCACAAGTGACAGTAGAGCCAAGTTTTAAAGAAAATCGGAGAGAAGAGGCGTGTTATGATAGCTCATGGAACTGGCATGGGGATAATTTGAAGCCACAAATGGAATGACTGACTTTTAGCAGATCCTTGAACCACATGAAACCTTGGTTTAGCCAAGAGAACAACAATATATGATAACAATAATGTTAATGAAAAGAAAATTTAAAAGAATCCAAACACTGAATAATTATAATGATCAAGCTTAGTCTCAAAGAAGAGATGAAGAAACAATCCTCTCCTTTTGAAATAGAGGTGGAAGAGGAGGCAATTAACATCTAGCAATGCCTGTCATGTAAAAACAATAGATATCAATAAAATGAACTTATCCACCACCCAAATGGGTCTATGAGTTTATTGTTTTGGAAGCTCTCTGTAACAACACAGACCACAAGCCATCCATGCCTGCCCATCCTACAAGACTCAACTACATCTTCCCATATGATCACTACAGAAAGTTCATCCAACATATAAAAGGTCTTCACATGTTCCTGAAACCACACAAGCACCAAGTCAATGCTCTGGTTGCTCACCTGTCATTTCTCAATGTCAACCTACCATCAGCCCTTTCTACACCTAACATATAGCTCCTTGACAGACATCTCTGCCCCCTATTCTTCAGAGCTTTTCATTTATTTTTATGTTGTAATCTATTACCACACACATTATGCTCTTCTCTGTTGATCTTTCTGCGATTTTTTTTAATTTATGGAATAAAACAAGCATCTCCATAACATATAAAAAGATGATTGCACATGAAATTGAAAATATACCATGTACAACTTGCCATTTCTTTAAATACATAATAAAGGCATAATGTAAATTTCTTTTTTTTTCTTCTCTCTCTCCTGCCTTGCAGATAGCTACCATTAGACATAAGTGTGTAGATAGATAGATAGATAGATAGATAGATAGATAGATAGATAGATAGAGATATAAATGGATATATAAAGTATATAATATACACACATGGATATATATATATATGCAAATCTATTCTATGCATACTTTTATTAGTCAGTTCTCCTTCTGGATGCAGATAGCATCTTTCTTCATATGCCCTTTATAGTTATTTTGAATATTTATAAAAGTCAAAATGACTAATTTGCTCAGTCGTTTTTAAAACAATGTTGCTGGGTGGGAGAGAAAGAAGGGGAGAAATTCTGAAACTCAAGGGATTGTGGAACTTAACTAAAATTAAACAAACAAATTAATAAAGACAAAAAAGGAACAAAACAATATTGCTGTTCATTTTAAATTCAAAATGTATTCAAAACATAAAAATTAAATTCATTTACAATGAAGGAGAAATTAGTTCACAAAGAATGGTAATGCCCTGGTTTTATTTGCATTTAATAGTTTTTTCTTAATTAGAAAAAAGATCATTAGGTATGTTCTTTTTTAAGATAGATAGATAGATAGATAGATAGATAGATAGATAGATAGATAGATAGATAGATATTAATAACCATCCATCAAGACAAATAAACAAAAGAGTATAGTCTTATTGAACACCCATAGTAGTTAAGAAAGAACAACCAAACAAATTGCAGAAACCCACAAAGAAGAAACGCATTGGCTCTATATATCCCTTTCCAAAAAGATTCTGGGACCTTTAACTTTGTTTTCTATTCTAATGAATAGTTATGGGAAGTAATAAGGCCCAGTGGCTAGAGAGATTAAAGTCCTGAAGAGTTAGGTTCAAATGCCTGTATTGATTATGTGAACCTGGGCAAAAGTCATTTAATCTCTCAGTGCCTTAAGCAAGTTTCAGAGACAGTACCAGCTTGGATTTGTAGAGGAAATTTCCTCACTTGGTACTTCTCTATATTAATGAAATCAGAAGTCTAGTCCCTATCCCTGCATAGTAAGAGTTGAAGGGGACCCTATCCTGGCTCTATTAATTTCACTTTTGCATCACTTCATATTTATAAGAGGTTTTCTTATAGTGGAAAATACTGTTGGTTATATACAATAAAAAAAAAGATGTAATAACAGGAATTCTTCTACTGGGGGTAAACTCAATCGAGATGGTGAGGAGAACGAGAAAGGGAAAGGGTAGCAGCCCAAAAGTTAGTTTATGGTGTACATAATTGTGGTGGGAAAAGGATATTCCTCCTAGAGTCCAGTCTGTGTGTCCAAAGCACAATTTCTAGTACCTGACACTCTGCCCCCACCAAACTTCAGGAAGAAACAAAGATGCATCATGAAGGAAGGTGGACACCACAGCAATGAGACCCGGGAACCCAAACTAAAAATCTGGGGATAGTGCTATACACGGAAACACTCTGCCTCATTTAAATCCAATTCACATGGAAGGCAAGACATAACTTCATGATATCACTGGTCCTCTTTGAGAACAAAGGATGAACAGGACAGAACAGAAACAAAGGTGGCAAGTCTAAAGAACCACTATGGAGAGCTCATTCACCTGCCTAAATGCTGATGCCCTGATGCAGAGAGGCTTTTCACTCATCCTTATTAAATTTCTAAAAAGGATCACTATTTAGGTTAGTGTTGAATTTAGACAGTTTCTTGTACTTTATTTTTAGATGGTTAATTTCCTGACTGGTATTGCTAGTCATCTTTTAGGGTTTTTTTCTTGGTACTATTAATTTTCTCTCTATGTTACTAAATTATCTCCAGAAGTCAATTATAAGCTTCTTGAGGTCAAGGACCATATTTTATTCTTTGAATGTCCCCCAAACAGCTTATCATAGAGTTCCACAAACTGGTGATTGCTCTGGTGATGAGTAAAGGGGAAAAAATATCGAGGTTCAAAAACATTGTGTATTAAAAAAACTTTGGGGGCGGCTAGGTGGCGCAGTGAATAGAGCACTGGCCCTGGAATCAGGAGTACCTGAGTTCAAATCCAGCCTCAGACACATAACACAAAAAAAAACTAGCCGTGTGACCTTGGGCAAGTCACTTAACCCCAACTGCCCTTCAAAAAGCAAAAAAAAATAAATAAATAAAACTTTTTAGAGTAACTTCAGATTTTGTTAATTTTATCATAATATTTTGGTTTGGGGGTTCACTGAATTGCTACAGCTCATTTTGGTTTTTGGATCTCAAGTCAGATTGGCTCAAGCCATTGCTTCAAGACACGTATGATGCCAATGTTGCACTACACCCTGTGACCTCAATTCCTTTGTTCTATCAACCAAGACAATAAGCTAGAATCAGTTTGGCATAATACATATGCTTTGTTTATATAGTCTATGTGTAGATAGTTTTCCAACTCCCCCCCCCAAAGTGAAGCAAAAATAACAACAATTACAAAAATGATAATATCATTTATATACCACTTTAAGGTTGCTGACGCACTTTAAAAACATCTCATTTTATGCTCAGAACAACCCTGGGAGGTAGGTGTTATTGTTATCCCTACTTTCAGAGATGAGGAAACTGAGGCACAATGAATTGGCCAGGGTAATACAGCTAGTAACCATCTGAGGTCGGATTTGAATTCAGTTCTTACTCACTTCCTATTCAGTACTCTGAGTGAAATGAAGAGAATTGAATATAGCAATGGATCTGGAGTCAGGACCACTTGGATTCAAATGAGCCTCTGAAATCTATTAGCTTGGTGACTATAAACAAGTTACTTATTCACCCTGAGTCACAGTTTCCCAATCTGCAAAATGGGAAGAACAGCAACAAAAACAAGCATGATGATGATGGTGGTGATGAGGATGATGATGATGATGATGATGATGATGATGATGATGATGATGATGATGATGATGATGCCAGCAGCACTTACCTCCCAGGGTTTTTGTCAGGTTGAAATGAAATAATATGTGTTAAACCGTTTGCAAACCTTGAAGCACTATAATAGTGTTAAATCATTATTGTTAAGCCCTGGATTGGGCTCACTAGGCTCTGCTCTGTGTTCTAGAGAACACCTGTCTTCCTTGAACTTGGACTCCCAACTCTTCAGCTTTGCCAGTAGGAGAAAATGTAGCCTTTTTTTCTTCTGTCCTCTGAAGCTTTCTGAACACAGAATATAAACCCTTTTGTAGATGTTTTAATGTGTTTCATTTCTGACCAATATAGAGAGACATCCAAAGAGTTTAAATAATAAATAAAAGGAGAAGTCACTAAACTGAAGGAGATTTCCTTAGTTAATTCTGGTCCTTCATGCACACTTACAGGGATCCAGATGTTGTTCCCTTTTAATTCTTCTTCAGTCTGATTCTGCTTCTTCCCTATTTTGTCTGAGATCAGTCTGATCTGGTCCAGATGTTAAATCATGCCTGCTAAGTGTCTCAACAATAGATTTCATTCCACAAAGCTCTTAGAAGTTTCAGTCCTTCCAGAATCAGTTTGCCTAATTTGAGCTTCCCCTGTGGAGAACCCTTCCTTCTCCTCATGTAGAAGGCATACCCTGACTACTCTTCCCTTCATTTATACTCTCACTCTAACACAGTCAGGAAGAGGTTTTATTTGACTGGTTAGTCCTTTTGAATGCATCTCAGTTCAATAACAACACTCATAAAGTCTATTTTTTATTATATTATACACTGTTTTCACGTGCTTTAAGGTACTCTGCACACAGTATATGCCCATAAGAACTGCACTTGGCCAGTCCTTCTCTACAGACCTATCTCTTCTGTCCTGTTGCATTTTTTAAAGAAAATTTGCCTGCTTAAATGGTTAGTTTTGTCTTAAGTGATAATGTTGGCTTTTCCCCTTTGTTGCACCAGGATGCCATTATGGCTGACCTCTGCCAGCTTCAGGGTCAAAAGGTTATGGTGTCTGAAATCATTCTTCCTAAATCTGAAGTCCTCTCCTAGCCCAGACATTCCTCCCAAATTGACTCTTTTTTTCCCCTCTTCTAACTGGCCCCCACTGGACATTTTACCTGGTTCCAAAAAGAGCAAGATAGTAGACACACTCTAGAACAGTGGTTCTCAACCTGTGGATTATGTTCAATTTAAATACATCCTGCATATCAGATATTTACATTATGATTTATAACAGTAGCAAAATTAGTTATGAAGTAGCAACAAAAATAATTTTATGATTAGGGGTCACCACAACATGAGGAACTGTACTAAAGGGTCACGGCATTAGGAAGATTGAGAACCACTGCTCTAGAACAATGGACATCTGGCCCAGTTGATGGCTTAGCAAAAGTGTCAGACTCTTACCCTGACTAAAACGTAATTAGGAAATGTTTGACAAAACAAATAAAATATAACATTATATAGATAATGTCGTGGTTTTCTTTTTTATGTCGTTGTATGTTTTATTCTTAATCAAGTACTTCTTTGAAACCTAATAACATTCATGATTTGCAAAAATGAGACTTCAGGCATGAAATGAGAATATAAAATATATGACATGCAGAAAAGTCATCAGTGCTTTAGTCCAGCAATAAACCAATGAAGTGCCTTCTCTTTTTCTCCTCTTAAAAACATACAATTCAAGTGATAATCTACTTTAGCTTGTAAATGACATGAGTCAAAATGGACAATGAGGTCATTTATATACTGCATAAGATAATTTTTAAAAACACTAGATAAGACACAGTATCAAAGATAAATAGAAATCAGTGTTCACCTTGTCTCTAGTATGGTTATAGGTGTCATCATAAAGCAGCACTTACTAGATAAAGCCAAGCCAGTGGTGGCTGCCAATAATTGCTAAAATGAAGTTCAAGAGGTAGCCTGATATGATTATTTTAAAGCTGGCAACTCTGAAATGTGTTAAGCAAATGTTGTGGTTTTCTAAATCAATATATGGCAGTAGGGATCCATTTCTATTTTAGTTTCATAACACTGGTTTAGTATATTTTTTTTACTCTCAGATTAAGAGCAGCTCTAGATCTAGAAAGGACCAATTAGGTCAACCTCCTTTACAGAAGAGAAAATACAGACCAGTGAGGTCAAGTGACTTATCCAAAGACACCCAAGTTGTAAAGAGCAGAGCCAGACACAGACTCAAGTCCTTTGATTTGAAATCCACCCGTATTTCTCCTGTTCTCCAGTGTAGATAGGGACATATATCTATTAATGTAACACATGGCCCCTCACTCTTGCTTTTGTCTTTTTTTGGAAAATGTTCTATGTTTAAGAGTTAATAATACCACTGTGACTGCTTTGTATACTTGGAAGCATGTCATTGGAGGATCTAGGACCTAATATGATATACAAAAGTGTATCCCCACACACCAGACTTTGAACTATTGGCCCCTTGCTATAACAATGAGCAACCTTCCTTCTAGGATAATCTCAGATTTTCCAAAGTGAGTATAAGTTGGGGAGAGCAAGTCAACCTCAAGAGAGAAGGTGAATATAGGCAAATGTGTGCTGGTGACTTCACCTCCTGTTTAACGACTGAATTTCAAAAAAAAAAAGTATGCAAGACACTTTTAAATTTGATCATTATTAAGATTTTTACATCACTTTCTCAAGTCTAAATGATCAACAAAACAATAAATCAAGCCCTGGTTTGTAGAGTTTGCTGGTCTCTAAAGTACAAGTGTTTGCAATGAAAATTTAACAATCAGGTCTTGTCAGCCAGTTTGAGCTGGCTTCAGCAAACTTCTGGATACAGAAGCCATATCAGGCACCATACCTATACCATACTAGAATTCAGATTCACAATTGGAAATATTCCTTAAAGCTAACTTAAACAACAGTGGGATATTTCTCCCACTAATCAAAGCAGGATTATAGCTGGAGAATGCCTCCCATGGTCCACCACACCTAGGTAATGCTTCACTTGACTTTTTAACCATCTTTCTACTTACCACCTTGTTACCTCCCCTCAAACCAATTAGTAAGTGTCTGAGTCTGAATTTGAACTCAGGTCTTCCTCACTCCCAGTTCTAAGTAAAATGAAGTGAATTGGATATAGAACTGAATCTGGAGTCAGTACTACTTCGATTCAAATTAGCATTTTAATCTCATCTACTCTCCATTCCCCCCCCCTTTCAGGTTCCAGAGTCATAGTCAAAATCAACACTTCCATTGCTACTGGAAAGATTGCATAGATCTACTCCTCCATGATTTCACTCACCCATCCCTGTAACTACCTAAGCTGTAAGAAGTCACCTCAATCAATACTTTCCTATTTGAAATGCCTCTCCCTATTTAATCATAAATGCCTTGAAGTGAGCAACTGTTTTCCCTTTATTTTTGGTGTGCCCATCGCTTAGCAAAGTGCTTGAGATAGAGAAATCACTAAATAAATGTTCTTTTCATTCATTCATTCAATAATGACTAAAATGGAGCTGAAAAGCTCCAATCTTTAAGATAAGAGAACACTGACAAGGACATTACAATGGAAAAGCCACTAGATGGCAGCATAACTCACAAGATACTTAGGTTTCTTCCACCTTGTCAAGATGATGGGAATGATCTGCAGGAGATTGTCAAGGAGCAAATTTGGGGTTAAGCTTAAAGGATTGACTAATTTGAGAGGAAGCAAACGCAAAGGGACAAAAATGAGCTGTTGTGAACTGTTTTCTCAGGAAGGGTAACATGCACCTGAGGCTTAGCAAAACACTTAAAAAATTGCTTGGCTGAATAAGTAGCCAAATTTCCAGTCGACTAATGAAGGTCTGCAGAACAGGACAGGAGACAGAAGAAGCAAAAAATGGGAATGGAGGAGGTGGGGGGAGGGAAAGAGAACTTACTTCTGCCCCTGCTTCAGTCCCTAGCCTAAGACTGGGAATCCAAGCCCAGGGAGCTCCTTTATTCCCAGATGGATATTTCCTTGCTTGAAATAGGTGAGGGTACATTGCCTCAAACCAAGAATGGGATCTGGGGAGCCTCCACCAAGTTTTTCAAAACTTAATAAATGCTGTGAATGACTTGGGAACTGCCCTGTTACCACCTTATATTTATAGACATGGTACTTTACAAAACAACCTACAGCAGTGTTTCCCAAACCACTTTATCAGCAGAACATTTTGGAGCTTAAAATATATTGCTTGGACTCATAAATAGAGCCATAAATGAGAATTCTAGCATCTGAAGAATTCATCTGGGGAGTGGGAGGAGAAGGATGCTCCTGGGACAGCCCCCAAGTTCAGCTGAGGGAAGCAGAGAATCATATCCTGACCCTCCATTATCCTCTCCTGTCTATATCCTCAGATGGTTCCTTGGTCTGTTTTGTTTCAGGCCCCCTTTCAGGTGTTTATTTGATTTGGATGAGACCCACAAATGAGCCATTCTTCCTCCTTCTCCTCCTCCTGAGCTCAGTGCAGACTTAATTCCTATGCAGAATGTTACCAGTTCGTGGTTTCTTTGCTGCTGAAGGGCTGAGCTTTACACATGACTTCTTGGAAGAGGGTTGGGTGGCCAGTACAAAGGCACAGAGACGGGAAAAGTAGGGTAAGGAGCAGAGAGAAAGTCAGGTTAGCTGAATGGCAGATTGAAGGAGAAGAAGTCATTTCTAGTGAGGCTAGAAAGATCCACTGGATCCATCTAGCTTTGAAAGCTAAACAAGAGTGTGTGTGTGTGTGTGTGTGTGCACGTGCACATGTATATATGTATGCATGTATGTATTTTTTTCCTCTAGAAGCAATAGGAAGCCATTAGAGTTGGTTGAGGAGGGAGGTCATAAATTATGGCTAATCACTATGGTAGCGAGGTAGGGTGGAGTGAAATGGTGAGATTCAGGACAACAAAGCCATTGCAGTAATCTAAGAGAAAAGTGATGATGGAATGAACTAAGGTAGGAGCTATGTGAACAGAGGAGTTGGATTTGAAAGATGTGACATTTCTTTGTTCATTCCCAGGAGGAGTCTCCTTTATTGAAAGCTATCCCCATAAGAATGAAACATGTCTAGCTGTATGTTGCCAAGACCAAGGATCTCTGTGTCTCCTTTCCCACCCCATCCCCCAGCAGAGCAGAGCAATACCAGTATGGAATGACTTGAATTCTGAGCTGTCTAGCTGCTCCCTCATACCAGACTAGACAACCTTTGCACTTGATATCCTTCCATTCTCCCCAGCTGGCCATATTGCATGAAGTACCCCTGCTTCCCCTCCTCCACGTGGTAGCAGTTACCCAAATGGTTCATGGATCTTATTGATTGCTATCAATTCAGAGAATAAGCTCCCAACTGAAAAAAGAGGGAGAAGAGATAGCATTTCATGCCCTACCAAGAGTGATTTTCTCCACTTCTTATGAGAATCTCCATAGGGCAACAAAGCCTATAGCCAAAGAATGGTAGAATGTTGGACTTGGAAGGGGACCTTACAGAACATCAAGTCTAACCATTTCATTTTACAGATGAAGAAACTGAAACCCAGAAAGGTTGTGATTTGTTCATGATCACACAGCTAGTGAATGACATAACATGACCAGAACATTTTTTCTCTTCCACTTGCTGTTTAGTGCTCCATGCCTCCTCCCTGACCCTGTGACACAAGGCAGCAAGGGAGACACAGACTCCTTACCTCTTGGTGGCCTGAGCCCTACAGAGTGATAGATGTCAAGGGAATAATGTTGTGGAATCACAGGAACGTAGATCTATAGCTAGAAGGCCTCCAAAGCCATCTTGTCCATACCCCCTTCATTTTACACATGAGGAAACTGAGGACGAGGGAAGGGGATGGTTGACCCAGAACCACACAGATGTTGTACATGAGGAAGACTTTGAGCCCAGGCCCTCTGATAACAACAACAAAATGCAAAAGCACACAATGAAGACTTGGGGCTGGAGAGAGAAGCAGGTAAATGGAATGATCACAAAGGGTAGAGACCTAGTAGAAAGCAATGAGGCAGAGTAGAAAAGAGTCTTAAAATATAAGATACATGGATTCTATCCTTATATTTGCCTCTACCTAGCTGTGTGACCTTGGACATGTCTCTTAACCTCTCTAGATCTCAATTTCCTAAGCTCTAGAACGGTGATGACAATACTGCCCTACCTAAGAGGATAACTGTGAGGCTTAAATGACCAAATGGGTCTAAAAGAGCTTTCAGAAATATAAAACTCAAGTGCAGGTATGTGCCATGCCTCTCCGGCAATCTGGTGCAGTCTGTGGATCCCTGCCCTCTCAAATGCATAAAACAAAATTAAAAAGAAATAAAATACATTGAAATACAGTTAACAATTTTAAAAGAAAAAGGACATGGACCCCAGGTTAAGACCCTCTGCTTTAGATCAATGTCAGGTGAACTAAGGACAGTTAGGCCAGTGCCATCCACAGAAGCCAAGCTCCTCTTCAGAAGGTAGGGCTGGCACTCTACAGGTCTAGAGGGCTTAGGAATGGGAAGGCCATGGAGGAGGCTCAAACCACAGGCAAATTCATGCAGCAGGGGCAGATGAGCTGATGAGATGCCACAGATAGTCACAACACACAAAGGAAGCAATTGTAAGATCTGGCAGAACTCCAACCCTTTGAGGGTAGGAGACTCTACAATCTTAAAATGCTACCACTCCCAGGGACTTCAGATGCTGCTTAATTTAGGAGTACTCAATCTGGAGTTCTTGAATCTGTCTTTTTTTCAGTATTTTGATAATTGTATTTGTTTGTTATTGGTTTCCTTTGTAATCCTATTTTTGCATTTTATTTTATGCATTTAAAAAATTATTCTAAGGAACCCATAGACTTCACCAGATTGTTAAGGTTAAAAAATATTAAAAAGGTTAAGAAACCCTGACTTCCTCTAATGATGACTTTTGGCCCCAGTTAGGGCCTCCTTTCCTATGTACTTGGGCAGCTAAGTGGCTTAATAGATAAAGTATTGGTCCTGGAGTCAAGAAGACCTGAGTTCAAATCCAACCACAGACACTTATTAGCTGTAAGTCATTAAATCTCAGTTTCCTCATCTATAAAACAGAATTAAGTATAGTACTTACCTCCCAGGCTGTTGTGAGGATAAGATGTGATCATATTTCTATAGCACTTTGCAAAGCTTTAAGGGATATAGCTATATAGATAGATATACATACACGCACTATATATATTACAAATATATAAGCTCTATTTGGTTGTTGTTCAGTCATATCTGACTCTTTGTGACCCCATTTAGGGTTTTCTTGGCAACAATACTGGAGTAGTTTGCAATTTCCTTCTCTAGCTCATTTTACAGATGAGGAAACTGAGGCAAACAGGGTCAAGTGACTTGCCTAGGATCATATAGCTAATAAGTGTCTGAGGCTGGATTTGAACTCAGGTCTTCCTGACTTTAGGCCTAGTACTTAGCCCATTGCACTACCTAGCTCATCAGTAACAACCTTTTTTTACAGGCAAAAAAATAAAATAAAAGTTATGGCCCATGCAGGGTAAGTGATTTGCCTAAAGTCACCCAGTGAACTAATTTTCAGACTAATTAATGAGCTATGGGAGCTGAGACTAGAGCCCAGGTATCCTGACTCCCCATCTCGGGCACTTCCAGCTATACCCCACTGTGAGTGACAAAGTGAAGGGAACAAGGGCGGCTAGGTGGCCCAGTGAATAGAGCACCAGCCCTGGAGTCAGGAGAACCTGAGTTCAAATCCAGCCTCGGATGCTTAACACTAGCTGTGTGACCTTGGCCAAGTCACTTAACCCCAATTACCCCTCCAAAAAAAAAGGAAAAAAAAAGAAGTGAAGGGAACAGATCATTTCTAATGCTACATTCCCTGACATGAGAACAAAGACTTTCCAGAAGCTATCTATCATTTTACACATCAACTGAGAAACCCCATCTCAACAGTGGTCCCTTTACCCTGTCCTTAACCCCTGAAAAATTGCACTCAACTGGATAATCCAAGCAAGCTCTCTTAATGAAGAGCTGAGTATAGGGTTAACTCCCTACTCTCCATCCCACAGAATGGAATAGGAAACAATCATCATGAATCCACTGTGAAGAAAAAAACATTCTTAGGGGGCAGCTAGGTGGCACAGCGAATAGAGCACCAGAGTCAGGAGGATCTGAGTTCAAATTTGGCCTCAGACACTTAACACAAAAAAACTAGCCATGTGACCTTGGGCAAGTCACTTAACCCCAATTACCCTACCTTCCCCCTCCAAAAGAGAAAAGAAAAAAAAATTCTTAATGGCAGCATAAATTTTTCAACTGGATCTTCCTAGTGTGTTACACTTGTTACATTGTTAATATTTTTTTTTCCTTTTGTTGCTACCATCATTGCTTAGGCATTAACTATCTCCAAAATATCTTCTAATCATTGAACCCTAGAAACTCAGGATGGAAGATAACTTAGAGGTCATCTAGTTCTAGTCAAACCTCCTACTCAGAGTAGAAATTCCCTATATGACCCAGAGTAAACCAGACAGCCCAGTGGATAAAGCACTGAACCTAGAGTAAGGAAGCCCTTAGTAAAAAATCTTGCCTCACACACTTACTGGTTTTGTGACCTTTGGTAAGTCACTTAAATTCTGCTGCCTCAGTTTCTTCATAATAAAATGGAGATAATTATACCACCTGTCTCCTAGGATTATTGAGGGTTTTTAATAACATGTTCCCCATTATATGTAAAGACAATTTTTAATATTCATTTTAAAAATTTTTGAATCCAAATTTTCTCCCTTCCTCCCTCCCCCATCCCTGACATGATAAGCAATTTACTATAACATATATGTGCAATCATGTAAAACATATTTCCAAATTAGTCACGTAGTGAAAGAAGAAACAGACCAAAAAAGAAAAAAAACTCAGAAAAAATACCTAAAGCCAAATACAGTATGTTTTGATATGCCTTCAGACCCCATCACTCTTTCTCTGGAGGTGGATAGCGTTTTTCACCGTGAGTCCTTTGGAATCGTCTTCAATTATTGTATTGCTGAGAATAGCTAAGTCATACACGGTTGACTGTCATGTAAGACTGCTGATGCTGTGTACACCATTCTTCCCAGGATTATTGTAAGGATAAAATGAAATCATATTTCTAAAGTGCTTTGTGAATCTTAAAGCCCTATAGACATGCTAGTTAGCTATTATTATTTCCGTGAATAGTGTTAGTCTTAGAGTTGGAAAGATCTGAATTTGAATCCTGTCTTAGACACTTACTAGTTGTAGGACCCTGAGCAAGTCAATTAGTCCTCAGTTTCCTATTTGTAAGATGGGAAGGTTGGATTTAATAGCTTCTGAAGTCCCTTCTAGCTGCAAACCTATGATCCTTGAGCATTCTTTACAAGTGATCACCCAATCATTCTTCAGTTTCCATGGCAGTTGGGTGCTTACCAGTTAAATTCAATTACAATGAATTCAATATATTAACCAAATTCTTTGGTTATGTGTGATGTTTCCCATGATAGTTGGTAGTTTGTTATTGCTGTATCCATTTTATAGCAGAGTAAATGTGGGGAAAGGACTCTTAGTTTGTGCTGGGAGGGAGAGGAGACTTTAAAATGTTAGTGATCATAGATTTAGGGGTGGAAGGGCTAGTCCAACCCCTTTGTTTTACAGATGAGGAAACTGGAGACCAGCAAACAGAAGGGTTTTACCCAAGTTCACACAGGCAAGATTTGAACCCAAAGGTTCTGCTTCCAAAGCCAGGGAATTTTCTTGAACGGTGCTCCTGGCTATAATGTAGAGGTCAAGAAAGCTAATGTAGCCCAGTTGAATTAATAAAAGAACAAAGTAACAGAGCAAAGAAAGTGACCCTTTCCCTGCATTCTGCTCTGCATAGATATGATCAAGGTTATTACATCTAGTTCTAGGAATCGTATTTTAAGAAAGACATTAGCCAGTTCAATTCTAGAACTCAATGCCATAGCTAGCGTATCCAAAGATCAAATGTTTAGAACATGGGGTCTCAAAAACCATCTAGTCCAAACCTTTCATTTTACAGATAAGGAAACTGAGTCATAGAGTATTTAAATGACTTGAGGATCACACAGCAAGTTTCTGAGGCAAGGTTTGAACCGACATCTTCCCAGCTCTAAGTCCAATGTCCTATTTACTCAGTCAAGCTGCCTCTCACACTAATTCCTTGTTGGGATTTTTATAATGGGGATTCCTGAACAGAAGCCATCAAATTCAGCTACATCCTTTTAAACATAAAAAAACATGCCCATCAGAGTTGAAATAATTTTCTCAGAATCATAAAGATAGTAAGTGCCTGAGGCAGGATTTGAACTAAGAAATTCTAGACTCTAATACCATCACCATTTTACTGCCATGATACCACAATGCCTTGTATCGAAGGGTGGTGTGAATGGTGAGAGAAATCTGAAAAACATATCCTACAAAGTCATCTGTTACAGATTAAGGGCTAGAATGCAGATCTTCTGACTCTCAGCCTAGGACTCTTTCCATCAGATGTTACTAGAATTAAAATTCCCTCTAGGCACCTCAGAAGTATCCTGATGACCAAGCAGACATTCACCTAAAATGAATAATACAGCTATAAAAATCTGAAGACTTGTATCAAGTTTGAATAGTCCCTTGCTAACACCTCTTTGCAAACTTGTCCATACAGTCCTCTAACCAAGCATGAGAAGACTGATGACCCATTTGTTATGAGATTTATAAAGACTCACCCAGCCTAGCCACCACATTTTCTAAATGGTGACTGCAGGCTAAGTTCTTAAGTTGAAATTGAGATCCAGAAACATTTAAAAGTTGTTTTTGTTTTTAATTCAAATGAATAAGTGAGTGCGTAGATGAGTGCACAAATTTTAAAAAAAATTATTAAATGATTCCTATGTACCATACATAGCACTAAGCACCGGGGATACAAATAGGAAAACAAGAAAGTTCCTGATCTCAAGGATCTTTTCTTTCAATGAGACGTATACCACATGTGGCAGGTTTCAGCTATGAGTTGAATAGAAAGGTCCTATATGGTTTTAAGCATAAATTTCTCCTTCCCAGATTTCTGCTGATGAGCAACTATTACCCTTCCACAACAACTACTTCCCTTTCCCTAATCTTTCTACTTTATCTTGGAAACTGGTAGAATCTTAAAACCTATAGAATTTTTTTATTTTCTTTTGTATTATAAATTTAGCAATCATCAACAAACACACATATTTCAAGGTATAAATGAAAACAGAGGGTAAGATTATATAAGGAACTGTGATTTGGTCCTATACAGGTATAATTCAAGTCCCAAAGCTTTGTTGGTATGGGACTCCCTCTTTATTGGTGGATAGCAATGCCTCTCACCAGTGTGAGGGATGGGGAGCTGAAGAGAAGAGAAGAGGGGAGAAATTCAGTCTCTTAACAGTCTTTTTAGACTCTTCAAGTTTATGAGTATCCTCAGGTCTCAAGTCTCTTTGGGCTTTGCAATCACTTCAGCTGCTTCTGGCTTCCAGCTTTGAGAAAGAAGATGGATGATGCCAACCCAACTTCAGTTTACTGAAGGGAGAAAAAATCCTGCGAAGAAGTTGACATGAGAAGAGCTGACAGTCTCTGTTATGTCCCTATCCCCAGCTTGCTACACTAGAGACTTCAGGGAATTTTCCTTTGGGTGAGACCTGGAACTCTCTTGTTTGAGTTGTTACTTCTTCCCAATAGAAGAGCTCCTTTTCTCTCTATCATCTGGCATACCTTCTCTGATTCTGTTTTGCTAACAACTCAGGCTTCTTCTCTACTTACGTACTAAGTAGAATACATAGTAAGTATTTGGTAGGAAGGAAGTCAAACGTTGTGTATAAAGTCTGGAGTCTTCCTTTCACCATTAATCAGTAACAATCACAAATTTAGCTTGAACCGGAAAACTCTCATCCCTAGACTAATAATATTTTTATTGTTGTACAATCATTCGATTGTGTCCCACTCTTCATGACCTCATAGACCAGCGGTTTTCAATCTGTGGGTTCTGTTCAATTTGTAACAATGAAAATACATCCTGCATATCAGATATTTACATTAAGATTCATAACAGTAGCAAAATTCCAGTTATGAAGTAGCAACAAAAATAATTTTATGGTTGGGGGTCACCACAACATGAGGAACTGTATTAAAGGGTCGCAGCATTAGGAAGGTTGAGAACCACTGTCATAGACCATCACACAGCAGGCTTCTTATTCTCTACTATATCCCAAAGTCTATCCAAGCTCATATTCATTGCTTCCATGACATCATCTACCCATCTCAGCCTGTGTCATCTCCTTCCCCTTTTGCCTTCAATCTTTCCCAACATCAGGGTCCTTTCCAATGAATCCTGTCTACTCATTATGTGGCCAAAGTATGTAACCTTCAGCTTTAGTATTTGTCCTTCTAATGGATAGGATGAATTAGTTTCTTTAAGTATTGCCTGATTTTATCTCCTTGTTGTCCAAAGGATCCTCAAAAGTCTTCTCTGGAACCATAATTTGAATGCATTGATTCTGCAACACTCAGCTTTCCTTATAGTCCAACTCTCACAGCCGTAGACCACTACTAGAAAAACCATAACTTTGACTATTACAGACCATTTTCGGTAATGTTTCTGCTTTTTAGTGTGGTGTTCAGATTAGTTACAGCTTTCCTTCCAAGAAGCAGCTGTCTTTTAATTTCCTGGCTATAGTCATCATCTGCAGTGATCTTTGAGCCCAAGAATATAAATCTGACACTGACACATATCTTCTCCTTCTTTTTGCCAGGAAGTGGTGGGATCAGTTGCCATGATTTTATTTTTTTAATGTTAACTTTCAAGCCAGTTTTTACACTATTCTTTAATTCCTCTTCACTTTCTGTCATCAGAGTGGTATTGTCTGCATATCTGAGATTGTTGATATTTCTCCTGGCAAACTTAATTCTGATTTTTGATTCATCCAGCGTGGCATTTCACATGATATACTCTGCATATAAGTTAAATAAATTATAAACCATGTACAATCTTGTCATACTTTTTTCCTCATCTTAAACCAATCAGTTCTATGTTCAGTTCTGTGGCTTCTTGACCCACATACATGTTCCTTAGGAGACAAGTAAGATGATTTGGTACTCCCATCTCTTTAAGGACTTGGCACATTTTGTTGTGATTCATGAAGCCAAACACTTTAGTGTAGTCAATGAAGCAGAATTAGATGTTGTGTTTTTTTTCCTGGAACTCCCTTGCTTTTTCCCTAATTCAATGAGTGCTGGCAATTTGGTCTCTAGTTTCTCTGCCTCTTCAAAAATCAGCCTGCTCTTCTGGCAATTCTTGGTTGAGATGTTACTGAAGCAGAATCTTAAGTATAACCTTGCTGGTGTGTAAAATGAAAGAAATTATTTGATAATTTGGACATTCTTTGGCATTGTCCTTCTTTAGGATTGGGACATAAATTGATATTTTCCAATATGGTGGCCACTGTTGAGTTTTCCAAATTTGTTGGTATATTGAATGCAGCATTTTAAACAGCATCATGTTTTATGATTTTAAATAGCTCAGCTGGAGTTCTTTCACCTCAACTAACCTTATCTTCAGCAGTGCTTCTGAAGATCCACTTGACTTCATTCTCTAGGATGCATAACTCTAGATCAGTAACCACACTATCATGGTTATTGGTTATGTTAAGATGTTTTTTGTATGATTCTATACATTCTTATCATCTTTTTTAATCACTACCATTTTGTTCTTTTGTCATGCACATTTCTACATGAAATGTTCTCTTAATATCTCTGATTTTCTTGGAGATCTCTTGTCTTTTTCATTCTATTGTTTTCTTTTATTTCTCCGCATTGTTCATTTAAGAAAACTTAATTTCTCTTTGCTATTTTCCAGAATTCTTCATTCAGTTGGGTATATCTTTCCTTTGTCCTTTACCTTTAATTTTCCTTCTTTTCTCAGTTATTTATAAATCCTCATCAGATACCTATTTGCTTTCTTGCTCTTCTCTCTCTTTGGAATTGTTTGGGGTTTTTTTGCCACCTCTCATACATTGTGAACATCTATTCATAGTTCTTCAGGTATTCTATCTACCAAATCTAATCCCTTAAATTTGTTCCTCATTTCTACTTCATATTCATAATGGATGTTATTTAGGTCATGCCTATGTGGTCTGATAATTTTTTCTACCTTCTTCAATATATGTGAATCTCGCAACAAGAAGCTCATGATCTGAGCCACAGTCACTTTTCCATCTTTGGCTGCAAAGTGTATAATCAATATGAGTCCAACATTGACCATTTGGTGATGTCCATGAGTAGAGTCACCTTTTGGGTTGTTGAAAAAGAGTGTTTGCTATGACCAGGGAGTTATCTGACAAAATCTATTAGCTTCATTTTGTATTCCAAGGCAAAATTTGACTGTTGTTCCAATTACCTTTTGATTTTTTACTTTAGTATTCCAAACCCCTGTGGTGAATGTGACATCTTTTTTTGTTTTGGGGTTTCTTGAAGTTATTGCAGGTCTTTATGGAACTGACCATCTTTGGCCTCTTTTGCATGAATGGTTGAAGTATGAACTTATATTATGGTGACGTTTAATGGTTTGCCTTGGATTCAAACAGATATCGTTTTGTAATTTTTGAGATTATATACCAGTACTGCTTTTTTCCATCTTTTATTGAGCATGAGGGCTATTCTATTTCTTCTAAGAAATTTTTTCCCACTAAGTAATATGTGTAATGATCACCTGAATTAAATTCACCCATTCCTGTCCATTTAAGTTCACTGACACCCAAGATATTGAGGTTTAATATTTCCATCTCCTATTTGATCACAGCCATATTACTTTGGTTCGTAGATCTTACATCCCAAGTTCCTTTACAGCTGTGGTTCTCAACCTTCCTAATGCTGTGCCCCTTTAATAAAATTCCTCGTGTTGTGGTGACCCCCAACCATAAAATTATTTTTGTTGATACTTCATAACTGTAACTTTGCTACTATTATGAACTGTAAATATCTGATATCCAGGATGTATTTTCATTGTTACAAATGGAACATAACCCACAGGTTAAGAACCACTTCTTTACAGCATCAGATTTTTCTCTCATCACCAGAAATATTCACATCTGAACTTCCTTTTGGCTTTGGTCTAGCCACTTCATTCTTTCTGAAGCTACTTATAGTTGGCCTGTACTCTTCCTCGTTAGTGTGTTCGACACCTTCTGACCTGAGGAGTCATCTTCCAGCATTATATTTTTTAATACTGTCCATGAGATTTTTATTAGCAAAGATACTAGAGTGGTTTGCCATTTCCTTTTCCAATGGACCACCTTTTGTCAGAACTCTCCACTATGATCCATTTATCTTGAATAACACTGTATATATAGCATAGCTCATAGTTTCATTATATAATTCTAGACCAGTATCCCCCAGCCAGTTTGCTCCTCCTTAAACAGCCAGGTGTACCCCTGTTCCCATTAGATTTAGTGTGGACACACAATTGGCTTTAGCCCTACTGCAGCTCAGAATTCTTGAGCTCATCTACCAGCCTTGTACTCCTCAATATCAGGGATTACACATCTGTGCTGTTTTGTTATGCCTTTTTCATGTTTCTCACTAACCACTAATCTACCTTTCTCCTCACCATGATTCACACAAAGACAAGAGAAGTCCTTCCTTATAATAGATATGCACAGAAAAAACAAATCAACAGATTGCCAATATTTTGGAATGCATATGTGACTCTATATCTCCAGTTCAGATTAGACCTCTTGTCCAGTCCACTCTTTGTTTTATACAGCCTGCAATCTCAAAATGCAGATTGATAAATATTAAATATAAATGTATTTATAAGCTTCAATATAAATATTTAAATATAACATTATAATATGTAAATAATATATACTAGTGTATAATAAAATACAAATGTAACATTAAATATAAACTTATACATGAATGTAATACTAAATATAAACTTCATTTAGATAGAAGCGTTATGTTAAATTGTAAAATGCAGTCTTAGCTTACCGGATATGGACCACAGTCTGCAATTTGCCAAGCCCTGCTTAGTTCATTTCCTCTCTACTAAGAGGGATGAGGTATGCTTCATCACCAGACTTGTGAGGTCATGTTTGGTCAGTGCTTTGGTCTGAGTTCTGAAGACCTTCTTACTCTTCTGAGGAGCCTCACATTATTTTGATCATTCCATAAATTGTTCTCCTTGATCTGCTCCTTTCATTCAGCATCAGTTCATAGAAGTCTTGCCTTATTTCTCTGCATTTATCATATTAATCATTTTTGTGACACACCAAAAATGCCATTGCATTCATATACCACAATTTGGTCTGTACCTATCTCAATCGAAGGGCATCTATTTTATTTCCAGTTCTTTGTGACACCAAAAAGTAGTGCTATTAATATTCTTGTCCATATGAAACTCACAGAACATGTAGTGTCAGAAGAGATCTTGAAGGTCATCTAGTCCAACTCATTTTACAATAAAAATAAACTGAGGTCCAAAAAGAGGAAGGGACTTGCTCAGGTTCACAAAGTCTACTGTCCCCATTTCCTCTGCATTCCCCTACTCTCTGGGGCAGGGTTCACAGTAAAACAGGAAGAAGCAGGCAGTCCTTTGAGTAATGATAAGTAATGCTTGGCTGAGGAAAGGTTGGATATAAAACCACACATCTTGTGATATAACACTTGGGTCTGGGAATTAGGGAGTAGATTGATGGGAAGGGAAGGAAAAGACAAGAAGGTTCTATTTACAGCTAATATCCACCAAGTTTTCCATAAGACAAAAGGTGAAGATGGTGTCAGGTTTTGCTGTATCGCAAATTTATTTAATGCTTGAGGGTTATACATTGTGGTTGTGACAGAGCAAAAGACAGAAAGGAAATAACAGTCCAGATCAGCTTCTTGGTGTTTTAGCCTTTTGACCTTGTTTAATCCAAAATTTCATCTTCATAGAAAAATAAGCACTTACATAATTATTTGAATATGAAGATTGAAAAACAAAGAAAAAAACAACCTCTAACATATAGTACAAAATCTTTTTCTTCCTTTGAAAACAGGTTAGTAGATAATGTTTTGTCCAGTAATCTCAGATTCATAGTTAATTCTCCTTTAATCAAAGGTATATTGCCCAGGTTATGGACTACCCGGAACAATTACTTCCTGCTACCTGTTTTTGGATCACTCATTCTTGAGAGGTACCTCAAAAAGGAAAGAGGAATGAGATAAGGTTAGCTAGATACTTTCAATGACTGTGGCAACAATAAATACATAAATAAAATGAAAGCGGGAGAGGGAGGGATGCAATTTATTGGGGCCAAGAGATTATCACTTATGATTAACTGATGGAAAGGGAAGGTTAGGGTAGAGAAGGAAAGGGAAGAGGAAGGGAGAGGAGGGGAGGGGAGGGGAGGAGAAGGAAAACCATTCAGTTTCAATATATTTGTATTCTTTCTAATTTCATTGTTGTGGAACAAATCATGATGTCCTGTAGGGATCCAGTGTGAATCAAAAAGCACCTGTGGTGCTGAGGGTCACAGCTCAGTTGCTAAGCTCACAGGGAGATTTCTCATGAAGTTACTCGCCTGTAGAGTGGCAGCTGAAACAGCTGGTTCAGCTCCTCCTCCACTGATCAATCTCTTCCCCCATTGATCACTTCCCCTCCAGTGCATGTGAGAAGATGCTAGATCTAGGGCTATAGGGTATTTAAGGAAGGACGCTACAATAAGGTTTGGCTGCTTTATGCCTTTCTCTCAACTCTAGTCTCTTCTGTCCATCTTGAGAGTGCAGCCTGGAGCTGGCCCTTGAGCTCCTGAGAAAAGCGGTTGTTACAATGTCCATGCTTCCATGTACTCTTCATATTCATAATTTCTTACAACATAGCAATATTTAGTTACATTCATATACCACAATTTGTTTCCTGCTACTAATACACGTACAGAACCTATCTTTCTGTCTTTGACCTCCTTAAGATCTCTGGAACAAAGGGAATTAACAATTTAGGAATTTTTCTCACATAGTTCCTAATTATTTTCCAAGACTGTTGGATTCTTTCATAGTTGCACCAAAAATGTTATTACCATGCCTGTTGTCCTACAGCCTCTCCAAATATTGATTATTTTTATCTTTTAGGATTTCATCACCTTGAGGGGTATGAGATGAGACTTCAGTGTTGTTTTAATGTGCATTTATCTTATTAAAATATTTTTCACGTGGTTTAACCCCAACATTTCATAGATGAAGCCAAAAGAAGCTGAGAATTACTCAGATCTACAATGCTGTTTTTTAACCTAGGGTAGTGTGACCATAGTTGATAACTTTCTCTTTTCTTTAACTCTTAATTGCTGCTCAAATATATACAGGACTTCCAAAGTTCCCAGGAAACTGATGGGCACAAGAATACACTCATTTAAATAACGTCATTTGGTATTCACTTTGAGAGAGGGATGTGACACAGTCTATAATATACCAGCAATTGTAATTTTCTGTGAGCAGGGAAGGCTAGCAAAATATCACACCTGCTGCTGCAGCATATGTTTCTCTGTATTATGTCAAATCTTTTCACTTAGTGTGCATTTGCACATCTTGCTTCATCTCCAGAATGCCAGAAAGTGCTTGCCCAGGAATCACAGAACCAAGCCCAAGGAAATAAGACAAGAAATACGATGATCTTCACATAAGTGTAGCACAGTCATCTCACAGTGCACATGAACAACAGCCCAGCTGGATGATGATGGACTAGACCATGTGCATTGAATACTATTCTCCAGATCATTATTAAAGACAGTCCCAAATGATGTCCTGCTATTATTTATCATGTTCCAGTCTTCTCAAATGGAGTATCAAAGTGTCTATAATTTTCAGTTCACCAACTAAACTGTAAAATCATACATCCACCACATTTCCATTTGCCAGGTACACGATCTTGCACCATAGTGAATTAATAGGGGAAATTTAAGTCCTACACTTTGTTCTCTGTATTGTATATCTGAAGGGCTGTCATGTGAAAGAGTATTTTGATTCATCCTGTTTAGTCCTGGAGGTCAGAGATAAAGACAATAAATTGAAATTGGGAAAAGATAACTTTCAATTCTGCATAAAGAAAAACTTTCAAGAATACGTGTTTAGTTATTGGCAGTGAGGTGGCTCAGTGGGTAGTGCACTAGGATGGGAATCAGAAAGACTGATTTTCTTGAAATCAAATCCAACCTCAGACACTTACTAGCTATTTGGTTTTGGGCAAGTCATTTAGTCCTACTTGCCTCAGTTTCCTCATTTGTGAAATGATTTGGAGAAGGAAATGGCAAATTACTCCATCTTTGCCAACGAAACTCCAAACAAGGTCACAAAGACTCTGACATGACTGAAACTACTCAACAATGACAAGTGTATTTAATTGAACTAAATCACAATTAGAGTGTTCCAAAAGTAGAATTAACCCTCTTAAAAAGTTGTGAGTCCCCCATTAATGGAAATCTTCAAGCAAAGGTTAAAAAACCACTTGTTGAGCATAATAAGAGTAGTTGGCACTTACATGGAACTTTAAGATTTGCAAAACACTTAATGTATGTTACCTCGTTTGGTCTCACAACAACCCTATGAGGTAGATGATATTATTATTTGGATCTTACTGATGAGGTAGTGAAGACTGAAAGGTTAAGTGAGTTTCCCAGGGACACACAGCTAGCACATGCCTGAGGCGAGATCTGAACTTAGGGCTTCCTGATTTCAGGGACAGCTCTTCTAACTGACTAGATGCTGCAGAGATACTCTATTCAGGTATGGAACTGACCGTCTTTTGAAGTAGTGTTATGTAGTATATTTATAGATGTCATCTATAAATGTTACTCTGCAGACTCGCAGAAGCTCAGTGCCAGAAGAAACCTCAGAGCCATGTGGTTTCACACTGACCTGAACAGAAATCCCCTCTCTACCACCTCCTGTTAATGATTGGTCATCTAGCTTCCTTTCTAGTGAGAGGCACCACACAGTCTCCTTGAGTAGCCCAATCTATTTGTGGTCAGATCTAGTTGTCTGAAAGTTACTTTAAAAAGAAAAATTGCTTAAATCTCCTTCTTGGAAAACTTTTACTCACTGCTCCTAATTCTTCCCTCTAGGAAAGAACAAATCTAATTCCAGCTAAATGGTACGGTGGATTGAGTGCTGGACCTGCAGTCAGGAAGAAAAGATCAATACCAATGTCAGATGCTTCCTAGTTTTGTGACCCTGGGTGAGTCACTTAACCGCTACCTGCCTCAGTTTCCTAAACTGTAAAATCAGGATGATACCAGCACCTACAGTCTGAATGCAAACCAAAGCATACCATTTTTCATTTTATTTTTTGTGAAGGTTTTTTGGTCTTTTTTTCACAATATGACTAATACAGAAATATGTTTTGCATGATTGTACATGATTAACCTATATCAAATGATTACCATCTCAGGAAGGATGAAGAGTGAGAATCTGAAACTCAAAATTTTTAAAATAAATGTTAAAATCTGCTTTTACATGTACTTGGTAAAAATAAAATATTATTTTAAAAAACAGCATCTAACTTGTTGGGATTGTTGTGAGGCTAGAATGAGATCACATTTGTAAGACATTTAGCACAGTACCTGGACCATGTACAATATAAATATTAACCCTATCTTCCCCATAACAAACCCTTCATGAAGGTACCATGTTCTCACCTAAGTTTTCTTTTTTTGTTTTTATAGTACCCATTTCTTCAACTAACCCTTCCAAAGACATGATCTCCAAACAGGCGCATACTGACTTCAGTCTTGGGAAAGCAGATTGCTAAACTTTCATTATGATCATTTGTACTTCAGAAACTGTCCAATGCTATGTCCGGGCTTTCTCTATTGTTTTGTTGATTGTATAAAATTAAGGAAGTGATAAAGAAAAATGCTTACAGTGCAGATTAAATTGAAATGTGTGTGATTTTTTCCCCCACAGAGTCAGTTGTTAAACATATACCTGCACAACCCATTCTTGTAACCTTCTACTCAAATTCCAGTTTGTCAGTGAACTTTTTTGCTTGGGGAACTATATTTTTTTTAATTCACTGTTCTGGGGGGAAAATTGGTATGCATTGTGCTGTAGTAGAAAGGGCACTAAGCCTAGAGGTTATCTCAAACAGTATTTATTGATATTAAGAATGCTATCAATGGTGAAGCAGTGAAGTCAGAGCCAGCCTAGCACAACTGATGATTCAGTTGAAATGAATCACCTGACTTGTTGTTGGGTTACAGACTGTAGAGAAGTTTGTTGGAAATTGGGTGATTAATACTTTTTAAAGCACTGTCCCATACATATAAAAACATACATAATTATCTCTGATGTTCACAAGGAAATTATAAGCTCCTTGAAATAAACTGTAAATAAACTCAGAGATCTTGGTTCATGACCACTTGGCTACCACTTCCCCAGTGACCTTCTCATGGCAGCAACACCTTAGCCCCTATATATAACCTCTGATTGATGATTTCCTATCTGAACCTCCATTGAGGAAGCACCTAAGCCATCCATGAACTCAAGTTTTCCTCCTTTCTCTTTCTTTTGCTTCTCATTCATCTTTTTTCCTTTGAGATCTAAACATTTCACTATCACCATCCACCCTCCTTCTTCAAGAGTGGAAGAAAGTTCTTCTGGGAAATATTGTTTGTACCTTGTTCAATCTTCCCAAAGCGAGTTGTAGCACATATATGATTTCCAGCTTATGTAATCTTGCATCCTGGTGAGTTAAATGGACTCTAAAAAGCAACAAGCTATTTAAGAATGAGCTGAGCTTGTCTCCTCAGTAAATGGTGACAGCTCAGAAACCTTACTAATGTACTTTGCCCATTAGTGCTCTCCCCAAGCCTTGTTTCTCCTCTCTTGACCTTTTCTTAAGCTCTGGTTTCTCCAGTCTTGGTCTGCCCACCTGGCACTTAGAGTTTTGTCCCCAGAGAGCTTCCAAACACAGCAATCAGCAGAAAGGGACTCATTGGACATTTCCCAGAAATCTCAGAGTTTGGGGCCATGAACTTGAAAAAACTTTCTTTCTTTGTTGTTCTTTCCTTTTTCTTACATTTTTTTAAAAATACTTCAGTTATAAATTCGATAGCCCACAAACAACACAACCCTTCAAACACAAAGATAACAGTGCCTCCCCAAAACTATTTTAAATCATTTAATTCAGTAAAGATCTATTAAGTACCTACTATGTGCCAGGAACTGTGTTAGGCACTAGCAATAATACGAAACAAAAACCCTAAGTAATCCTGTCCTGGTGTAATTACCTTCTACTGAGGGAAACAATATATAGTAAATAAACACAAGCATATTACAAGCAAATAAAAAGTCAACTGGGAACAGGCACTAACAATGTGGGGGATCAGTAAACAGCGCCTGAGTTAATCCTTGAAGAGAACTATACATATATACATATATTGGGGGGCAGCTAGGTGGCACAGTGGGTTGAGCACCAGTCCTGCAGTCAGAAAGACTTGAGTTTAAATCCAACCTCAGACACTTACTAACTGTGTAAGTGGGCAAGTCACTTAACCCTGACTGCCTCCACGCCCCCCCCCCAAAATGCAAAAGCAAATAAAATTGGGCAATATGTAAATTATATAATGATAGGCAGCTTGGTGTAATGGATAGTAAGTCAGCTTTAAAAACAGGAAGATATAGGTTCATATCCTGCTCTTGACCCATACTGGCTGTATGATAGGTATGGTCAACTCACTTAACTTACCTGAATGTCCCCAGGCACATTTCTCAGGTGACAAATTGCAGAAGAGTCACTATAGAAATGAAGAGGTTTCTAACATGACAGTGGAAATTCCTCACATGGATGAATCACAGATGTACACAGTATGTGTGTATATATGTATGTGTATAATACTGAAGATTGAAGCAAGACTGGGCAATAAAAAAATAAATATAAGATCATGATGCTGTCCTACAAAAATGGTGTTAGGGATGCTTAGGCTCAGAGGAGCTGAGGCTGGAAAGGGAAGCTAAAGAAAAGAAGGTGAGAGTTAACTGGCAGAATACAGGTTAGGGTCTGGCTAACCTCTCTCAACATTCCCCTCCAAACAACTTTAAAATAACCTCAACTTGAATTTTGGAGCAGCAGAGCTAACAAAAGGAGAGAGGGAGACATTTTTCCAGCCTAATAAAACTTAGGAAGTCTGCAGCAAAGATCAGTAATACTGTGGTGGGCACAGGTCCAGAGCAGGGACTATAAAGGCAGACACAAGCAGTGGCAGCTGCTTCAGGAGCCACCAGCCCAGAGTGTTAGGGAGTCAGACAGATGATCAAAAAGAGATTATAGGGGCGGCTAGGTGGTGCTGTGAATAGAGCACCCACCCTAGAGTCAGAAGTACCTGAGTTCAAATCTGGCTTCAGACACTTAACCCAAAACTAGCCATGTGACCTTGGGCAAGTCACTTAGCCCCAGTTGCCCTACCTTTCCCCCACCAAAAAGCAAACAGAAAAAAGGAGAGAGAAAAAGATTATAGGGGACCCTTCATTGTCACTGGATGCAGCTGACACTGATTGGCAACTCTATTGCATACAAGCAATTCTGGGTCACAGTCCCAAAATAGAGAGGAGTTCTTATGATTAGTCACAAGGGAGCAGAGACCTTAGTCACAGTTTTAGGGCCAATAAAAATGATAGGACTTATAACTATAGTGAATCAAGCAACCTTCCTGAGTGAAGACCAGGAGAGCAGTAGCCACACCTCTCTCAGGACAGCATTAGAGCCACCAAAATCTTGCAGACCCCCAGAACTAACTCTGAAAACAGCAGCACAGAAAAGCCTGAAGTTTGGCACAGTGCCTCTCTATCCCTAGGTGAGCAGAACCTAACTTTAACATAAAGTTCAAAGTTTTTCACTTTGGCTGCAAAATTAATAAACAACAAAAAAAGAACTTGACCACAAAAAGCTACTAGGATGGCAGGGAAGACCGAGACATAAACTTAGAAGAAGACAGCAATGTGAAAACATTGAAAGCCTCAAAGAAAAATGTTAATTTAACCCAAAGGCAGTAAGAATTCCTGGAAGAGTTAAAGGAAATATGAGTAAAACAAGAAAATTATGAAAAGAGAATTAACACTTTGGTAAAGTAACGTTAAAAAAAATACTGAAGAAAATAACACTTTAAAAAATAGAATTGGTTGGCCTAACCATAAAAAAGGTACAAAAATTCACTGAAGAAAAGAATTCCAAAAGCAAATAGGACAAACGGAAAAGGAGGTACAAAAATTCATCAAGGAAAAGAACACCTCAAAAAGAATTGGTCAAATAAAAGAAGATTTATAAAACCTCACTGAAGAAACTTATTTCCTTAAAACATAGAATTGGGTAAATAGAAGTTAATTACTATATGAAACTTTAAAAAACAATAAAACAGCCAAAAGAATGAAAAATAGAAGAAAAGTGAACTATCTCATCAGAAAAATCAACTAATCTGAAAAATAGATTGACAGAAGAAACTTTAAGCATAATTGGTTATGCTAACTGAAAGCCATTGTCAAAAAAGGGGGCTTAGAATATATTTCAAGAAATTATGAAGGAAAACTGCCCTGATATTCTAGAACCAGACGGCAAAATAGAAATTGAAAAAAATTCGCAAGTTAACTCCTAAAAGAGATCCCCAAATGAAAACTTCTAGAAATACTACAGCCAAATTTAAAAGCTCCCAGGTCAAGGAGAAAATATTGAAAGCAATCAGAAAGAAATAATTCAAATATCATAGAGCCACAGTCAGGATTACACAACATTTAGCAGCTTCCATGTTAAAGGGACAGAGGACTTAGAATATGATATTCTGGGAGGCAAAGGAGCTAAGATTACAACCAAAAAATAACATACCCAGCAAAACTGAATATAATCTTTTGAGAAGGGAAATGGATATTTAATGAAATAGAAGACTTCTAAGCATTCCTGATGAAAAGACCAGAGCTGAATAGAAAATTTGATATTCAAACAGAAGACTCAAGAGAAGCATAAAAAGGTAAACATGAAAGAGTAATCATAAGGGATTCAATAAAGGTAAACTGTTTACATATGGGAAGATAATACATGTAACTCCTAAGAACTTAATCATTATTAGAGCAGTTAGAAGGAGTGCACATAGACAAAGACACAAGGTGTTAAGTCAATTGTGTTGGGATAATCTCTCAATAAAGATAAAGAGGGATGCACTAGGAGAATGGGCAAGAAAAACATAATGGGGGGAAATTTTCACAAAAAAGAGGCACAGGAAAAACCTTTAGAGTAGAGAGAAAAATGGGGGAGTGGGCAATGTGTGAATCTAATTCTCACCACACACACACACACACACACACACACTCATTTGGGTATAGAAATCTATCTTACCCATTCGAGAAATAGGAGGAGCTGAGAATAAGAGATGTGGAGCTGGGAGAGAATGATAAAAGTGAGGCAGATCAAGGGACACAGTGGTCAGAAGCAAAACAAACTTTTGAAGAGAATAAAAAAGAAGGATAAAACGAAGAAAGTAGAATGGAGGGAAATATATGGTTAGTAATTATAACTGTGAATGTGAATGGAATGAGCTCATCCATAAAATGGAAGTATA
>CM053598.1:151516735-151533645 GCA_028646575.1 Pseudocheirus occidentalis | reverse complement strand
ATTAAATATATATTTAAATTTATGGAATAAAACAAGCATTTCTATAGCGTAGTACAATGAAAAAGATGATAACATATGAAACCAAAAATTCAATATGTACAACATCTTATTCTGATAGTAGCATTCTTAACAACCCTCAACATACCCAAATCAACTGGACCAGATAAACTACATCCTGGGTTCCTAAAAGAACTAGCAGATGCCATTTCCTAGCCACTGGCAGTGATATTTAACAAGAATATTGAGATTAGAGAAAGGCCAATGTTCCAGTTTTCAAAAGAGTATGCAAACTACAGACCAGTGAGTTTGACTTTTTAATTCTTGGGAAAATTCTTGAAAGTGTCATTGGAGATGTGGCTAGTGAATATCTCAAAGGGAAGCAGTGATTCCAAAGAGCCAGCTGGCATCACTTCAACAAGAACAGATTGGGCCTGACTTAACTCATGTCCTTTTTTGATAGGATTACTAAACTAGCAGATGAGAAGAATGCTCTGGATATAATTTACCTATCTTTAGCATAGGTTTTGATAAAGTTTTCATATTGTTATTATGAACTAGATGATAATACAATCAAAACTGGTTGTATGGCCAGGCTCAAAGAGGAATTTTTAATGGTTCAATAAAAACATAGCAAGAGGCCTCCAGTGTAGTGACCCAGGAATCTGTGCTTGGCCTTTTGCTTGCTGACCATTTATTTCTATCAATGGCACATGGTATGTTCTTCAGATTTTCAGATGACTAGAACATAGGGGTAAGGATAACTGACACATGGGATCGTAGATTCAGGATCCAAAAGGACCTGACCAACTTTCAAATTGGACTGAATGAAATTCATTAGGGATAAATGTACAGTTTTGTACCTGAGTACTAAAACTCAAGGGTAACTATGTGGCACGGTGGCTAGGGTGCTAGGCCGTGAAGATTCATCTTTGTGTGTTCATATCTGGTTTGAGCTGTGTGCCCCTGGGCAAGTCGCTTCATCCTGTTTGCCTCAGTTTCCTCATCTATAAAATGAGCAGGAGAAGGAAAGGACAAACCACTCCAATATCTTGTAGGGTCCAAGAAAATCCTACAAAGGGTCACAAAGAGTTGGACACTACTGAAAATAACAAAACAACAAACTAAAATCAACTTTATAAGGTGGAGGAAGAATAAAGATCTGGGAGTTTTAAAGGCCTGAAAACCAGATATGAGTCAGTAGTGTGATGTGGCAGCCAAAAAAAAAAACCTCAAAAAAACCAAAGCAATTTTGGGCTGCATTAATATGGACATAGTTAGACTTTCCTCAAGACGGTGGAGTGAGTTGTATCAGAATAGGTAATTTCTCTCAAAGCTGCTCTAGGACTTTTTTTAAAGAGCTCTAGACCAAGAAATGAAGAAGAAATTCAATGAGAACACTAAGTACATTTTGCCATCCCAGATGTACACTATGAGATAGAAGACTCTCACTAGGGAAAGAGTCCAAGACTGAAAAGCCTAGCCAAGGAACAAAGCTCATGGAAGCCTTCCAGTTTGGAGACTTGAGGCAAGCAAGGGAATCCTAGAGCCTGCAATGGTGTACTTGGAGTAAGGAGCTGGAGGTCTAAGTTAGTAGCAAGCCAAGGGTGCCTGGTCCCTGAAGTGGTCTCTCTCCCTGACCTCAAATTTGAACTCAAAGTCTGCTGAGCTGGGACTAGTAGGCAATGATCAGAATAAAGTCAGGAGTACCTGAGTTCAAATCCGGCCTCAGACACTTAACACTTACTAGCCTTGTGACTTTGTGCAAGTCACTTAACCCCAATTGCCCTGCCTTCCCCCCTCCAAAAAGCAAAGAAAAAAAAATGAGAGATCTACAGGAAAGAACTGGAAGGCAATACAAAGGAAGGGAGAAAAAACTAAAGAAAGCAAATTAACAGAAACTTAACTCAAGAAACAGACTACTTGAAATTAGATTGGACAGAAAAGAGACCAATGACCTCATTCAAAAACAAGAAGTATTAGCATAAAACCAAAAGACAAGGGTGGAGGGAAGAAAATGTGGGTTATCTCCTATCAAAAAGAACTGAAAAGAAAACAGTTCAGGGAAAGATCATCTAAGAATCATCAGAACCAACCAAGAACCTTGACCACTAGAAAATCTACATGCTTTAGTTCAAGAAATCACTAATGAAAAGCAGAGAAAAATGAAAACAGAAAGAATCCGCTGGATAGCTCCTGAAAGAAATATTAAAATGAAAACCTCCAAGCACTTCATACACAAAATTGAGGGCTTAGAGGTCAAAGAAAATTGAAAATTTCATTAAAGGATCTTAAATATTTCCAATGAAGTACCAAAGAATAATTTAAGAGAGCTGGGGGGCCTGCAGTAGAGCACCAATCATTAAAATGATTTAATACTAGTGAATTAAACAATAAAACAAAGTAGATACAGAACATACAGGAGTAAATAAAGCAGTGTTTGTCAAACAAACTCAAAGACCTACCTACTGGAATAAAGACTCATTATTTGATAAAAAAAAAAAAAACTACTGGGAAAAATGGAAAGAGATCTGGTGTAAATTAGATTTAGATCAAGGTTTCACACCATATACCAGTTCCAAATGGATATGCAATGTAGATATTAAAAGGTCATGCATGACATAACCACATTAGTGGAGCAATGAAGAAAATGCCTTTTACCACTATGATATGTCATGATCAAACAAACAAGAGAAAGAACCACAGAAGATAAAATAGATCATTTTGATTACGTCAAACCAAAAAGAATTTATACCAAAAAAATTAATTCAAGCTGAGGGGAGGCAATTAATTGGGAAAAATATTTACATAGAGCAAGTTTCTCTGCTAAAGATTTTATAACCAAGATATATAAGGAACTGATTCAAATATATTAAAATGACAGCAAGTCTCAAAAGAAAGTGGTCAAATTAAGGAAGAGTCATTTCTCAATGTACAAATGTCAAAATATAAACTGACACTGTTAAAAAATGTCCCAAATCACAGATAATTACAGAAATGACAATTAAACAAATCCAAGGTTCTACTTCAAATGTATTAGATTGACAAAGATAACAAAAATGGAGAATGACAATTATTGGAGGTGCTGCAAGAAAACATACAAACTAGTATATTATTGGTTGGACTATAAAAGGTCAAATATAAGTGACTGAGACACCTGAGACACCTAGTAGTACAATGGACGGGGTCTGAAGTCAACAAGACCTAACTTCAAATCTGGTCTCAGATACTTACTGGCTGTGTGACCTTAGACGTTTCACTTAACCTCTCTTTGCCTCACTTTCTTCCACTGTAATAATAGCTTCTCTTTCACAAAGCTGTTGTAAGGATCAAATTAGACAGTATCTGTAAAAAGTTTTTAGCACAGTAATTGGAACATAATAAATGTTTATTCCCTCCATCTCTGTGAATTGGTTCAACCATTCTGGAAAGCAATTTGGAATCATGTCCCAAAAGTCACATAATTGTGCATAGCCTTTGACCCAGTGGTTTCACTACTAAATATACATTCTAAAGATATTAAAGAGGTAAAGGGTCTTATGCCCCCAAATAGAATAACTTAGAGCAGTGGTTCTCAACCTTCCTAATGCTGTGGCACTTTAATAGTCGTACATGGGTGTAGCTGCATGCGGGCGGACCCACCTGGAGAATAGAGAAGGTTCCTGAGACCATAGGAAATATATGTAAAAGGGTCATTCGACCCCATAGGGATTGCAACCCATAGGTTGAGATTCGCGGGCTTAAAGGATTTCTTTCTATTATAGCAAAAATCTAAAAATAAAAAATGTGGAATTTTTTTCATCACATTCACATTTTTTCATCAACTGTGGAATGGCTCAACAAATTATGGCACATAAACATGATGAAATGCTATCATTCTATAAGAAACGATTAAAGAGATGGTTTCACAGAAACTTGGGAAGACTTGTATAGACCAGAGGTTCTCAACCAGTGGGTCATGATCCCTTTCAGACGACCCTTTCACAGGGGTCACAGGGGTGGCCTAAGACCATTGGAAAACACATATTTCCAATGGTCTTAGGAATCTCCTCTATCCATATCCAGGAGGGTCTGCCTACATGCAGACATGCCCACATACGACTATTAAAGGGTCGCGACATTAGGAAGGTTGAGAACCACTGGTATAGACTGATAAAGAGCAAAGTGAGCACAAGTAGGAGAACAACATTGCAAAGACAAAAGTCTCTGAAAGACTTAAAAACTATGATCAATGCAGTGACCAACCCTGACTCTGGAAGACTCAGGATGGAGTATTCAGTCTATGGCTGATGAGCCCAAGGTGCAAAATAAGATACATTTTGCATATGGCAAATGTATGGATTTCTTTTGCTTGACCATGCTCACTTGTTACCATAATTCTTGTTGGTTTTTTTTTCTTTTTCTATTTAGAGTGGGCATATTTCAGGCGGAAGACGGGAGAGGAAGGGGGAATGAAGTTAGCAATAATGGTGTCCAGACAAAAAAGAAAGGAAAAGTGTCATTGAAGCATTTTTTTTAATACGCAAAAGAAAAGGAAAGTTGGAAGGAAACACTGACAAACAGGATAGCTTTGAAAGTAACATGTCGAATTTTATATACTCTTTTTTAAGCAAGTTCTTCATAGAAATGTGTCATCTCACATATGATCATCTTTTTCTTTTCTATTTTGTGTGGGAAAAGATTCTCCTTTTTTTGGTGGCCATTAAATTCAGAATTTAAAAAAATGTATGTAAAATTATAAAATGTAAGTATGTATATTTCACAGAGGGGAAAAAAAGATGGGCATGGTTTCCAGGAATAAGTAGGTACGTAGTCCTATTTTACTCTGCCCTTATGTGCAGTCTAGTATTCAGTTCTAGAAACCATGGTTGCAGAAGAACACTAATAAGCTGAGTGTGTCTAGAGATGGGCACCCAGAATGGTGAAGGGCTTTGAGTCTATGACATATTGGGGTCGGTTAAAGGAAATGGCAAATTCAGCCTAGAGAAAACATGGGGACAGGGGAGGAGGAAAGGAAAGCAGGGGAAAGGAGGGAGGGATCAGTGGATTTCCAGTATTTGAAGGGCTACAAGATTAGAAGGAATATACTTGTTCAGTTTGTCTTGAGAGTGTTGGATCAGAAATGATAGGTAAAAGTTGAAAAAATGGCAAAGTTAGATTGGACATCAGGAAAAAATTCCTAATAATTAGGGTTGTCTAAAAATGCAATGGTCTCCTTTGAAAGATGGTAGGTCTTGATGGGGTGCTTGGGTGCTTGTGCTTGGATTCCAGTTCCAAGATCACATTTCTCCCTAGCTTCAAAACACTATCCCTGACAGTTTTCTCCCCAGCCCAAGGACACTATGCCTAGCAATAACTTATGAGCAGACCCCAGTAAAACAAGCTATCTTTCCCCATCACAAGAACAAGCTGACCCCTAAAGAAATTCTCTTGTAAAAACAAGATTGTTTTGTAAACACAGAATTATCATGTATTGATTCCCGAAGTTATATTCAATCTAGAGGTCAAGCCAAAAGATATCAATTCTCAAAACTATTTTGCTACAGAAGAAACAGACCAAAAATACACCCCTAAGGAACCCCTTCCCCTGGTTTCTAGTAATGAATGATGCCAGTGACCAATGTTGTACGTTATCACTTAATTAGTATATCTGCCAGATAATCCACTACTTTTCCTATATAAGCTTTAGCATCATTTCTGTTAAGTGGCAAGTTCCTTAGAGAGTTCTGCCCACCATATTGGCATTGCAAACCTTTGCCTTCTTAACTTAAAGAATTATTGAGCCTGTGAATTCATTCCAAACAACCCTGTCCAGTACTTCAGTCCTTGAGGGATCCTTGAACTCCTTAAACTGCATAAGTCTTTCCTCCTTAGAGGTCTTTCCTATTTGTCCTTCATTCTCAAAAAGGACTGTGACATTAGGGAGGTGATGACAGAATAGGCAAGTGAATTGGATTTTAGTGAGTGTGAGCTGTGCAAAGTCACTAGCCTCCCTTTAACTTCTGGAGCCATTTGGGTCCAATGGCCAGATATGGATCAGGACAACTGGAGATGGCTCAGGATTCAGCGGGGGAGCTTGGCCTTTTTAAGCTGAGGTCTTTAACAGACTGAGGCAGTGCCCATTCAGTGATTAAGGCTTAATAAAATACGGCAAAGAATGGTCCCTTTAAAAAAAAAAATAGGTCTGGGAAGGGAAGACTCTCAGGTCTCTGGCAGAAGCAGAAACAATAGCAAAGCTCTTTACATTCATTCTGAGCCAATCAGGACCCAAAGAGTGACCAAGCAGGACCAGAGTGAAGGAAAGAAGAGGTCTTTAAGAAAATGCAGGACAATCATTTAGTGCTTATGATTCCTTCCATGTATGTATTGGACAAGTTGGCCCCTGTGATCTCTTCCAACATTCAAATGCTGTGGTTCTTTGAGATAACTATGGGGTTAGAGAACTCCCAGATGAGGAGACCCTGTACCAATATAGGGTGATATCTTTTCTGAAAGATACAGTCTTGGAGCTGGGATTCTGAACATGGTGTCTGGACTCCCTCCCTCCCCCTCCCACCCACTCAACAACACTCTGTGCATAGATTTCAAGGAGTCTGACAACTTGGGTAGGAAAAAAAAAATTATATGTGTGTGTGTGCACATGTATGTGTACATATATATACATCTCTATTTTCACTAACCTTTAAATGAAATTTAGCATTTCCTTTCATTATGAATTAAAAATTTAAAAACCAAATATTATTCTGAGAAGGATACCATATGCTTCACCAGAATGTTAAAGGGGTCCATTGACACCAAAAAGGTCAAGAACCTCTGTCTTCAAGGATTGCCTGGAGTAATTGTGTCAATGTCAAATAGAAAGAGGAGGGGCACACTAAACTGTATCAAGATCCCTGAAGGGCACATATTAACTTAAAAACCAGATATTAATGTTATTTCTGTTCTATTGTATTTTTATTTATTTTGCCAAATATTTCCTAGTTACAGTTTAACTTTGTTCCATTGGTACCTTCAAGGACAAGTCTCTATTAATTGCACCATGCCATACCATATATGTTAGCAATAGCATAATGCTGTTCCCCTCCCTTATGATAAAAGAGGGGAACTAGATCACTAGATACATTGTTTCAGAGAGAATTTAGATGGACAGATGATGATGATGATGATGATGAAAGAGAAATGAGAAATAGAAGATGCATAAATAAAATGAGAAAGTAGATGAATGATATATTGCTAACTAAATAAAGGTGCATAAATAAATAAAGGGAGAAAAATTAGACAGATGAGAGATAGATACATACATACATACAAAGATGGATAGATGGTGGATGGATGGATGGAGAGAGAGATAAATGGTTGAATGGATAGACAGACAGATCAATAGATCGATAGATCAATAGAGGGATGGATGGATGGATGAAGAGAATAAATGGTCGAATGGATAGAGATTGATAAATAAATAGATAGATAGATAGACAGACAGATAGACAGAGACAGACAGAAAAACAAGTGGATGGAGAAAGAATAAGAGGAGAGAAACAAACACAGAGAGAGACAGAGACAGAGAGAAATTTTACTCTGACTCATTCAAGACCTGAAAGATCTTTTCTTAGGACCCTGAATTGAGGCTAAATCTAAGTGTCACATCGTTCTGGCCCCAAGGTGAGATGTCAGACTTCAGTCTTCTCTGCTCATCCACCTCAGCTAAAACACAGCCCACATAGAACAAGAAGGTTAGAGTTAATATATTATACAAAATTATAAATTTAAAAAAGAAATTGATGTACCCTCTACACACACACACACACACACACACACACACACATACACACTTTGAATTCTGACTCTTCTTGCCTCTCCCATTTTCTTATCCAAAAAAATTTTTCAGTTTGCAAAAACTGGAAATTCTCTTTATTAGAAATGGTTTCTGTAAAATACATATACTTGACACAAGGTGGCAATAGAGAGTCAAACATTATTTGTGAGACTTGACAGCATATAGTCATAAAATTCCAAGATTTTCTTTGTTGTTGTTTTGCTTTTTGGGGAGGGGGAGAGGGGGAAGACCTTTCTTTTTATCAGAAGTTTCTCTGTATGAAAATAACCCAAATTAAGTACTACAAAACCAATGCCAAAACTTTATGTACTTTGCAGTTTGGAGCAATTAAGATTTGGGGGATGCCTGTCTCTGAACTAAGAGTACATAACTTTAAACCCTTCCTGTGTCCCTTAGGACCTGTGACTTTTGGCAAGTCACTTAACCTTCATGGACCTCATATGTAAAATGGGAATGTTGAACTAGTAACCACTGAAGTCCTTTCCAGCTCTATATGATCCTATGATCTTTCCTTGAAGATTAAAGTGAAAGACCATTGAGCTGACCCCTAAAAGACTTCGATTTGAAACACACAGCTTACCAGCTGTGTGACCATGGGAAAGGTTTTTAATCTCCTTGATCCTCGGTTACCAGATCTCCAAAATAGGAATAATAATATTTATTAATAAATTAAGTAATAATTAATAAAAATAATGTATTTATTACTATTTAAATTATTGATTTTACAACTTTATTCATTATAAGGAAAGAGGTTTGCAAACTTTCAAGGGCCATGGAAAAGTGAACACCAGGAAGACTGAAGGAAAGTACCAGAAAGATCTGAGATAGAGGGGCTTGTGTTAACAATAGAAGAGGCTTCCAGAGGACAGCATAAAGGGAGGGCAGAGGATGTGAGAGAAGTTAGTGACCAGCATAGCTACCTTCCTTACTGATTCTGTGCTGATCCTGGGCATCCTATTGGTCTAGGTCTCAAAGCCAGGGCATGTGGTGTGGGCAGCAGACCCCAGAAGAGGGGAGTTACAGCCATGCAACCCTAAAGTGGCCACACAGGCCAGGCAAGAGAGCTGGCAAGTTAGACAACGCCTATTGCAGAGGCTGCATACCCTACATCCATGTTAGGGCTTAAGACAAAGCCCCAGCGGCCCTGTGCTACTTCTGACTCCAATAATAACTCAAATTTATTTATAGTTTTACACTTTAAAAGGAATTTTCCTAACAACCCTGTGAAGGAGACAGGCTAGTTTTATCACCACTATTTTGTAGGTAAAGAAACCAAGGCTTAAGAGGCAGCTAGGTTGCACAGTGGATAGAGCGCCAGGGCTGGACTCAAGAAAACCTAAGTTCAGATCTGGCCTCAGATTCTTACCAGTTGTGTGACCCTGGTCAAGTCGCTTTAACCCTGTTTGCCTCAATTTCCTCATTTGTAAAACAAGCTGGAGAAGGAAATGGCAAACCAATCCAGTGTCTCTGCCAAGAAAACCCCAAAGGGGTCACAGAGAATTGGACACAACTGAACAAGTTGAGGTTCATCACCAATGAGGTAATAGATTTGAAGCTAGAAGGAAGCTTAGACATTTTGTAGTTCAAGCCTCCCATTTTAAGTGGAGAAAACTGAGGCCCAGAGAGGTTCAGTGACTTTACCAATTCTTCACAACTAGCATTAGAACTGGGATTCAAACCCAGGTCACCTGAATGCGAGCCTAATGTTCTTTTTCACTAGAGTTTATAATGTAACAAAACCCAGCCTATAACAAATTAGAAAATAGAAGGAGATTTTTAACAACTTTCATTCCAGATCTTGTTCCCCCAGTAACATGTCATGTGCCCTTTCACTGAATTCTCATATTTGATCATACCAACAGCAGATTTCTTTGTATGACTTTCTATCCAAATTTGTTGGGTCTCTTGTTGGTGATGGGTTGAACCGGTCCTCAGCTAACAGGAGTGCACATGATCACCTGGGGGCAGAATGTGCACCTGTTTGAGATAAGCAGGATTATCTCTCCACCTTCGGGGTGATGCACTATTGGCTAGCTGTGGGGAGGGCATGGCCAGGGGAAGGGCCCTAAGGGGCCCTGGAGAAAGGACTTAAATACAGGCTACCCGGAGGCAGAGGGAGTTCCAGCCACGCCAAGCTTAGAGAATGTAGCTAGAAGCAAGTCCTGTGCCCTGAGTTTTCTGTGCAGCTGTTTCTCCCGGAGTAAGCGGGAGCCAGGGACGCCCAAAGCCTGTTGAGGAAGGGTATAGGTGAAACCTATACATCCTGACCCCCAAAAACCATAGCACAAATTGTCTACCCTTACTCATCTTTATCTTCTTTTCCTCCCCAATTCCCTTCCCTCTCCTGCTATTCTGTTTTTCTCTCTACCTATTGTTCTTTTCTTGGGAATTTGATTTAATAAAATTTTCTAAGAAATGGGGAGCCATATAAAGTCTTAGAGTAGGGGAGTAACATGATCAGTTAGACATAGGCATGAGAAAGATTAGTGTATGAAGGAGACTTTTCACTAGCTAAGAGATTAGTTGAATAGTCTCAGTTTGGAATCATTGCTCTAGAAAAGATGTTATTTCCTTCTGTTCCTCATATTATTAGTTCCTCATAGTGTTATTATATACTTAAGAGTTGTAAGGCCTTAATGATCGTATAATCCAACATCCTTGCTATTCAGATGAGGAAAATGAGATCCAGAAATGTTAAATGAATTTCCTAAAGTAACAAATATCAGAGTCAGGTCCTTTGATTACAAAATCCAGGCTCTTCCCACTGAATCTCAATGCAAAGACATAATGAGATTCTGAATTCAAAGTAATAGCAGTAGAAATAAAAATAAAAGAAGAGTGAAAGTATTCAAGAAAGACCTCCATCGACAAAAGGGGAGAGGGAGAGAACTAAAATTTCAATATTATTTCACATTACTCCTAGAACTATAAATTGAGAATTTTCAGGAATCTTGTAAGTCCAAATCTCTTCTTTTACAGATGAGGAAACTGAGTAAATCACACAGCTTATTAAGTGTTTGAGTTGCAACTTTTAACCCACATTTTTCCTGAATCCAAGCCCAGCGGCCCCTGTACTACACAACACCACCTCCCTCACCCTTAGCTCTTCTCTCTCCCAGCCAGCACAGACCATTCGCTCTTCACTGACTTTGCTGTGCTCTGTCTTCCCTTCTGCTATGAGCAGAATAGACATCAACATCATCATCACCAGCATTTATGAAACTCTTTAAGGATGATGTCATAAGGGCACCGAGGTGGATAAGGGTGCTGGGCCTGGAGTCAGGAAGACCGAAGTTCAAACCCAGGTTCAGACATTTATTAATCGTGTGGCCGTGGGCAAGTCATTTAACCTATTGGCCTCAGTTTCCTCCTCTGTAAAATGAGCTGGAGAATTAAATGGCAAATGACTCCAGGATCTCTACCAAAAAAAACCTTGAATGGGATCACAAAGAATCAGATACAACTGGTCTTCCATTCACTATGCAATACTTGTGGTCTTGAGAGGGCTAAATAACCAGGGGATTTAAGATCACAACAAATGTTAGCACTGGGATTAGAGAGGTATGTATGTTGTGACTACATTTTCTTCTCAGTAACTTGCAATGGGGGGAGGCGGGGTGACTAGAACGAGGGGTGTAAGTTTTCTGGTAAGGGTAAGGGCAGAGACTGGGATGATAAGACTATTCTGATCTATTTTAGACTACATTTAGGACTATTCTGAGATAGCCAGCATACACCATCACGGCATGTTGGTTGTCACTGAATGTAACTTCATGGCTTACGTGGTATTGGGATAAGGGAGAAAAGGGGAGAACCCTACTCATTTCCTATAAGGAAATACACAGATAGGTCCTACTTCAATTTAAAGAAGAGTGTTTTTCTCCTTGATACAGCAGTCCACTTTGAGTCTGAGCCAGGTTCTCCATGCCCAAGCATAAACACAGCCCACACTCTAGCTGTCAGTGTGACTGTGAGAAAAAAAAGGTGGATGTGAGGGAAAAGAGAGGTGGACTGGGGGGTGGGGGAAGAGGTGGCTAGGAATAATGAAAGCTGTTCACAGGGGATTTCTGTGTGGGAGCATCTTTCATCCCAACCCAGTGATATCCAGATTAACATAACAGCACCTTCTCACTCTTGCTCTCTCTCTTTTTTCCTTGTTTGTTCAAGTTAAGATAGTTATAAGACAACAAAATTGCCACAAATATATATTAAGGAACAGCAGCTGCCAACTCTTCTATTGTTAGCCAATTATGCCCTGCACAGATTTGCCTTCTATCATCATGTGATTCCACTTTTGTGTTTGACGAAAAATAAAACCCTTAACTACAAGTTGAATTTTAATGACAATTACCTTCATAAAGCTAATTGTTCCTCCTCAGTCATTTATTAGATATACAACAATTACAAAATAATTAGGAAAAAATCATCTCTTCGAGATGAAATCTGACTTGTATGTCCCCTGGAAAAAAAGGAGGGAAGGAAAAGTAGCTCTCAAACATATGTTAATTAAATGAAAGCGAATTATAATTGCTAGGTTCCTTTATAAGCTTTCTAGATCACTCAGGGAACAGGTCTTTTAAGAAATGCAAATACTGTAATATGGTTTTTGCCAACTTAAGGATAGAGTTAGAGTTTGAACAGAAATTCAATATAACCTTTGGAAAAATAGAGGCAAGAAATGGCTATTTTCAGAAATGACTTTCTCTTTGGTTTGTGAAGGGTAACAGCTAAAATGTCTATTTTTCATCCTAAATATCTCTCAATGAAATATTGGACAAGCAGATAATCACTAAATATTAGATATGCTTAGGAGAAGCTATAGTGGTATGCAAATTAACTGGAACAAAGTAAAATAATTAAAATTACTGACTTACACAATAAGCCTAACTTTTTTATATCCTTAAAACACTTTTAGCCTGATATATGGAAGAATATATTGTATGGTTTCACATATATATAATATATGTATATATATATATATATATATATATATATATATGTGTGTGTGTGTGTGTGTGTGTGTGTGTCTATATGTGTGTGTGTGTATACACATATAGACACACACGAGAGTTTGAGTTTGGGTCAGGTTCTATATAGATAGACATAGGTACATACACACACGCATCCATATCTGTGTCAAATGTTGGCTTCCTCTAGTGCAGGTTGGGAGGGAGGAAAGGAAACAGCTTGGAAATAAAAATGTAACAAAGACAAAATGATTTTTGAAATTTTAACATATAATATCTCCCCCCTTTCAATCATTTGTCTTATGTGATTTGGCATCAAGTTCATAAGATTTGGCCACATATTCAGTTTTTCATTATGAAACGATGCCATATGAGATATTAAGAATACCTTTGACAAACAGTTCCTTTTTCCAAGTCTTAGCTTGATGACAGACTGTAGATGTTCAATAGTATTTAAATTAAGTGAATGCCCAGGCTGATAAAACATGCCTATCTCCATTTCCATCTCCAGCATCTCTTATCTTAACCTTCTGTGTCACAAAGCTTAGCACACAGTCATATTGCAGTATTCCATCTCCATTTGGGAATTTCTGTAATTCTAAAATAATTCTGTTTTTTCAGTCCATCCATATGTTTTTATACTTCATCATTTCTCCCATGAAACAAGATTTCCAAATCCTTTGGAAGGAATGAAATCCTCCAAGCATTTCGGGTAGATATTTTAGTTTGAAGAAGATGCCCAGATTTGAAAAAGAAGTCAATTTCGTCAGTTAAAAAAATGCTTTCTTCCTCCAGTCTTTGTATTTTCTTGACTGGGACAAGGGTATTTTTCTCTATAGTACTGCATGAATTTAGACATCGGTTCAACTAGCTAATGCCAACAAGCCAACACAAATCAGAGTAAAGGTTTTATTACACTCAGAGTGTGTGTGATACATCCTAGCAGCAAGTGATAGAAATATGTAACCTTTACAATTCCACTAGTAAAGAGGGTTGGGGGGAGAGGAAGAAAGAGAGGAAAGAAAAAAAAGAAATTTACACTATAATTTTGTTGTATATTTAAAAGGATTAGCAAGTTGTACGTATTAGATTTGCAGTTTCATGTGCAATTATCTTTTTTGCTCCACTATGGAAATGCTTGTGTTATTCCATAAATTAAAAATAAAATAATTAAAAATAATGCATCTAGTAATATTTATATAATACATGAAACAAAAAAAAAATAACTTTGTTACAATGAAACTAGTTATACAAAGAAATAAAACATTCTTGTTAAAGAGGATTATATCATTACCTGCAGGAGATAGAGAAGGGATATAATCCTTGTTAGCATATCTGGCTTCATTAAATCAATGGGAACTAACCAACAGAGGGTAGGGGACATTCCAGAGACTGAAATGCTCTCTTTTTAGTAGTTAAAATTCTCCTTTATATCAGTTTGAAGAACTGAAGAGAACTAGCTCTTGCAGTAGGCCCTACAGTTCATACAAGGGTCATAAACAGCACAATGGCTAATACAAAACAAAGTGGTATTAGCCATGTCCTCCTAATAAAAGTTAAGCCAGAAATTCTCTTACAGCAGGAAAAATGTTTATTGGTCATTGTTTAACCTGTTCTTGCTATTCTCCCAACTTCAAGGACTCACATCATATTATAGTGAAATCAGTAAAAACTTCTCCAGCTCCTAGGTCCCTACAAAGGTCTTTACTTGTATTCTGAGGATTTATTAGTCTGCTTCACAACTATAATTGGTCAGTTCTTGAAATTGTCTTTCATTTCCAATAGCTCTTTGATTTGCAGTTTGGTGTGGCTAATCCTGATTCATGGTCTTGAATGGTTCCTGAAATATTGGACTTCTACACACCAATAGCCACTGTCACCATTCGAACTGTTATTGAAATGTGCTTTTTTTGAGCAATAGCCTTTGCACATCTTCTAAATTAAATATACACTTTTTTGAAAAGCACAGAACTGAAAACACAATGGGAGAGCAATGAAGCCAAGAATATAAGAAATTCAGCCTTCAATTGACAGAGAACGAACTAAATGTGGAGAAATAAGCTCAGACCAGTTTTGTCTGGTCAATATCAAACACTGTCTTCTCAATGTCATTGTGCCTATTGCCTGCATATCAGAATTGTTGCTTTTCCCAAGTAATTTGCACAACAAAAGAAGAAGAAGGAATTTGCATGAAGATTCTGCATTGAGGTCAGGTTTGGGAGAGTGGCTCAGATGTGAAAGAATTCCCTTAGACCTTCTCTATAGCCATTGGTGATGAGTTCAGGGTGGACCCCAAGAATGTTGGTGCTACCTGAAATGATAAAAGAACACACATGCAGGTCCTAGCATCCTGAAATAATTCACTCAGTTTCTAAGTTAAAGATAAGCATTTATTGGGGGTGATGTACCCAAGCAGTCCTGCTTGCGTGAGGCAGAACCCTAAATGGGCTCTACTCCACATGTGAGGCAGAGCATAGGTAGCAGGCCCTACTCTCCTAAAGGAGCAGAGAAGCCCACTTCCCCTAGGAGGAAAAGATAGTCAGTCCTGTTAAAGGTATGGTTTAAATACAATTTTATGGAACAGGGGGAAGGGGATAAGACAATAGGAGGAGCAAGCAGGGCTCCAAAAGTCTGAGCTATCAGGTAGTCAGGGGTCCCTTTAGCATATGGATAAGCAAAAAGAATAGAAAAGGGGAAAAGGACTTTAGGACATCCTCAAGTTCAGGAGTGGCCTTACAAACTACTGGAAAAGGAACCTTTAATATTCTTTTTAACCCTTAGGACATCGTTTGTATCCACATTATCTACTTACTTGGCCTCCTGCCCCCTTTTCAAAAAAAAAATTTCTAAACGCCTCCCTAGAAATCTATTTTCTTCAGTTTTGTAACAATCTTTTAATTGATATTTCAAATATATATAATTTTTAATGACACATCTTGAATTTAATAATTTATTGTAAATTTATGGGGGAGGGGTTTCCTGCATTGACATTTTGATGACATAATATTGCATCATGTAACCAAGTAGTATCATATTATAAATAAGTCATTACATGCACATAGTTCTGCCGATGCATGCTGGTCTCCTCTACAATGAGCAACACGCTCACCTGCCAACACTTGCTTGTTAAGATCTGTCTGAAGACTTGGCCACTGATTGGCTATAACTTACATTTTGTGTGTTTATTTGGAAAATAATACAACCACTAAAACTTTAACTCTGTTATACAATAGAAGAAACATGTACAGATGGTTTTTCAAAACTTTTTTTTATCTTCTCTTCTTTCCTTATGCTTCCACTACCCACTTATTTTTATTCAACGCCCCCCACCCAATCCCACCCGAGGTTACTACCGACCCCCTGGATCATTCCAGCACATTCCTGGAGTGGGATCACCCACTTGGGGAACCTAGGCTCACTGAGAGGGCTTAAACCTTGTCACACATATTTCTTACACATATGCTTCACTATTACTATGGTAATAAGTAATTAAGCTTACTCCTCCCATGGATGCTGCATGTATTTGTGGAAAGAAGTGAACCAGGTTCTTAGGAGAACATTTTATATTAACTGTCTTTACCATTTTATCTGAGACTAGTAGTAGCCATGCTCTGGGGACTCAACCAGCCAATTCAGGCAGAAGTTACAGAATGCTATGACTACTTCTCCTCTCCTCCTTCTCCTCTTCCTCTTTCTTTTCTTCTTCTGTTATTTGTGCTATTTTTTTAAAAACTAGGATTTTTTTCCTCTGCAGTTTTCATTTTTGATTTCTTGAAAAACAGCTCTGAAATGACAGGCTTTTTAAAAACCCATTGTGTTTTAAGTGGAGCTATTTTACTGTGCCTTTAAACCCAAATTACTCTGACTTTCACTGAATGACCAATAATAGCCTCGACCTAAGACTCTGTGGCTTATTGTTTAGACTCTAGAAGAACATATAAATAGATGGGCTAGTGTTACAGTTTTGGGGGGTCAGGCTGTATAGGTTTCACCTATACCCTTCCTCAACAGGCTTCGGGTGTCCCCAGCTCCCGGCTTCCGCTTTCTCCAGGAGAAACAACTGCACAGAAAACTTAAGACACAGGGCTTGCTTCTTGCTACTTTCTCTT
>CM053598.1:151504581-151516235 GCA_028646575.1 Pseudocheirus occidentalis | reverse complement strand
TGCCACCACAAAGAGAGCTGCAATAAATACTTTTGTACATATGGGACCCTTTCCCACTTCTGTGATCTCTTTGGGATACAACCCCAAAAGTGGTATTACTGGGTCATAGGGTATTGCATGCCTCTCTTGAGGAGAGACATGGATCGGCAATGTCCAGAGAAAAATGACAAGATGGCCAGAAACCAGGGCATATGAGGCAAGGTTGAAGAAACCAGGGATATTTATCCTGAAGAAGATTAGAACCAGTTGATAGAATACTAGACCAGGAGTGCATAAGACGCTAGCTGTATAAATCTGGTCAAGTCAATTAACCTGTTAGTTTGTTTCCTTATGGGGGCAATAATAGTACCTACATCAAAGGATTTTGGTGGGAATCAGTTGATGATTATGTAGAGCACTCTGCAATGTAATACATAGGTATGTATTATGTGTAATATATGTAATACATATGTAATACATAAATAACTATATAACATGCTTTGCAAAGCTTTTAGCATGATATAAATGCTAGCTATTATTATTATATAATTATATGTTAGAAATAAAGTATAATATAAATTATGTCCTATTGTATTTTTTTGTAATAATAGATTATATAATAATAAGAGTAGACTCAGGTGGGACATAATAATGGCTTCCATATACATGAAGGGTTGCCTTCAGTGACAGGCAGTTACAAGAGGGCTAATTCCAATTCAAGATAAAAAGACCCATCTGACAACAAGAGTTGACTCATTGATTATCTTGCAAAATAGCAGATGCCCCATAGTTAGAAATGTTCAAGCAGGAGCCAGATGTCTGTCAATGAAATTGTAGAAGGGATTTCTACATAAGGAAGTGGTGGCTCCCAAGAACGAATGATAGTAGAGAGTCCCTGTAATGACATCTGCAATCACACATCCCAATATCTGTAATCACACAGCTTAGTTAACAGCTCTGGGAGCATAAAGTGATTCCCTTTTGTGATCCAAATGCAAAACCCTTTGAAAGTGGGGGCAGGGCTAAGAAAAAGCTAGTTCAATCAATCATGACTTCAGAAGACAGATGGTGAAGGATGCTTCCTACCTCTTGACTGAGATGAGGAACTAGAAATGCAGAATGAGGCCTACAGTTTCAGATATGGCCAATGGATAGATTTGTCTGGTTTACTTCTACACATTTGTTAAGGGGTAGGGGGAAGCTTCTATGGAGGGTGTAAGAAGGGGTACGAGTTGCTGAGTAATGATAATGATAATGCTGATATAATATAAGAAAAGAGTGTCACTAACCCCTTTTTTTTTAATATACAGAAGAGAGCACAAGGAAGCGCAAAAGGGAACACAAAGAGTCTTGTTACTTTCACTAAATCCAATAGGGAGAAGGACTGGACCAATAGTATAGGGAATTCCCAATTAAGGAAACTCCCTCCACCAATGCAGGTTTACATTTTCCCTTAAACTTATAGTCTTAAAAAGTTGTCTAGAGCAGTGGTTCTCAAAGTCTGACTCAAGGACTCCTGAGGCATTTTTAAAACTAATAGATAAATAATTATAATAATTACATAATAATTCTAAAGTGTTTTACCTAATTCAGTAAATATTAATAGATTTATCCACAGTAACAAAAGCTTGGCAGGAGGGGGGAAGTGTGCAGGGAAGAGTCTTCATTTTTTAAGCCTGTTCTGAGTCCTGATGCTAAAAAGTTTGAAAACTATTGGCCTTGAATACTGAAAGCTTAAGTGTCTTGCCCAGTGTCACAATCAGAAAGGGTCAGAGTCAAGACTTGAGACAAGGTTTCTATCAAGTCAAGTTCTTTATTAAATCAACTTAATATATACTTTTTTAAAACTATGTTAATAAAATGTCAATTTTCTGTACAATCCTCTTATCCGTTCGTCGAATACTGAAATGCTCATGCTTGTTAATGTTTATTAAGTTTATTTTAAAAGGTTTAAGTTTTTAATTTTAAAAAAAGCTAGATAGAGGAAATGATAGGACTGCAGAAAAATATTATTCATAATAAGCAGCAACACTAGCCCTATTTATAAACCATCTCAATGTGGATTGCCATTTTAAACACTTACTATTTAATTGTTCAAAATTGTCTCAAGAAATGCCTTCCCCTCTTCCCCCACCTCAGGCTTATTCATATGCCACAGAATGTCACAGAATGTCCAAATTGGAAGGGACCTTTGCAATGTAATGCAAAAAGCCCTGGGCCCTAGTCCAGATGTCTGGGTGCTCCCCGACCCCCTCGACTCAGTTGGATGATCTTCAGCCAAACATTTTCCCTTCTTCTTGGGCCTCGGTTTCCCCATTTTTAAAACGAAAGAATCTGATTAGTTGCTCTCTAAGGTCTCTTCCAGTTCTAACAAATAGCCAGATCTCCCACTTTGCAAATGAGAAAGCTAATGCTTACAAATCACTAAATGCTTTGCCCAAAGTTACACAACAACATAGTGACAAGGCCAGAACTAAAACCCAGATCTCTTGACTCCCACTCTAGAGCTCCTGGGATTCCATTAATAAATGTCTACAACTCACCCAGAACTGCCACACCTTCCTCCCTCCACCACTCCCAAATTAACCCAAGCTTAAATCTCATGTTCACCAGGAAGCCTTCAGTGGTTAACCCCACCCAACGCTGCCTTCCCCCAGTAATTATATGTGCACTTGTGCTAGAATTATCATTATTGCACACTCTGCCAGTGGCATGTTAATTTGTACTCATTTACATACTGCCTTGTAAGCATTCCTCAGTTACTTTTTCTAAGACTTTTTTCAAGAACAAGTTCCTTAGGGTCAGGGGAACTGTTTCTTTTATAGTCTCTTTTCACCTCTTCCCATAATAACAAGGAGCACGTTCAGCACATAGTAGGCACTCCTCAGATAAGGTTGACTTGCTTATTAATTATAATGTTCTATGGAAACAAGGATTCTTGAGAAGCCCCAGCAGCAAGGGGTGGCTCTACCACTTGTTAGTTGAGTGACCTTAGCAACGTTATTGAACCCTTTCGTACCACTCTTGCCTCATCTGGAAAAAAAGAGGTCATGATACTTGCACCATCTGCCACACAAAGCTGTTGTAAGTCTGAAATGAGATGGTGAATGTGAAAATGCTTAGAAACCACAAGGCTCTTGATAAATTCAATCTATTATTGTTACTACTAAAAAGTTCTGATTCTCTTCTTAGTATTTGGTGGGGCTCTAAAAATGGGCTTCCATGTTCCTCCCCCCTCCCAAAGCCCAGTCCAAGTGAACAGGCATCTGTTAAGTGCCCATTTTGTGCAAGGCAATAGGGGAAAGAGTTATTATCTCTATTTTCCCTCATATGACAGATGGAAAGACTGTGGTAGAGACAAATTGTAACTTGTTCAAAGTGTCATAGACAATATATGGATAAATGGGTGGATGGATGGATGGATGGATGGATGGACGGATGGATGGATGGATGGATGGAAAGATAGATAGATAGATAGATAGATAGATAGATAGATAGATAGATAGATAGATAGATAGATAGATAGAGTGAGTGAGCCCTAATTAAGCTCTATGTACAAAGCACTATGGTTGGTGCTGGGGATAGAAAGACAAAATATAAAACAGTCTCTGCCCTCTATAAACTTGCATTCTATGGGGGGAAGAGGAGTGGGGTAAGTAAATGCAACAGAAACAAATAAGGTTCCAATTTACATGATGAAGTTTTGTTAAGTATATTTCAAGGATGACCTAATAAAACTTCTTCCAGAGTCTCCATTTGTATGAACTTCTAACTGTAACCTTTCTGCTGTCATCATACTATACTACAAGCAAGAACTACCTATTTATCAGCAGGTTGGAAGATAGAAAAACAAGAGGACCAATAAGGATCTCAAAAGACTTAGGATGGAGGTGTAGGTAGTACAGTGAACAGAGCACCAGCCCTGGAGTCAGGAGGACCTGAGTTCAAATAGGACCTCAGACACTTAACACTTACCAGCCATCTGATCTTGGGCAAGTCACTTGTCCCCAATTGCCCCTACCAGAAAAAAAAAAAGACTTATGATGAAGTATGTTCCCCACCTCTTGGCAGAGAGTGCAACAGCAATCAGTTTAGCAGATACTTAGCACTTAGTAACTTAGGGCTAAGTATGGAAGGTGTGAGCTCTGTATGGAAGGTGTAAACCCTGTCCCCTGTCTCCCCTGATGATGTGGAAGAAGGGGACTGGCTGAAACAGAAGGCCAGTGTGTGTATATAAAGAAGAATCCCAGAGATAGAAAGACAGAACTGGAATTTTCCTGTTGGAGGAAGTAGGATTGTCTCAGTATCTGGGAGCTGGGCTGCTGGACTGAAGAAGTGAGTTGGAATTTTCTTGAGGGAGAGAGAGAGGGAGACAGAGAGAGAGAGAGAGAGATTCTCTCCTAGCATCTGGAAGCTGACTGAGAACTGACATAGAGCTTTCCTGAGACCAGAATCTGGTGAAGGCCACCCAGAAGATCAATATTCTTTCTGGGTCCCAGGGCCAGCCGAACTGCTGGAGGACTGAAGAAGCATGACCAGTATAAGACTTTGTTTGTTCATGGCCTGGCTGATCCTTGAGTTCCAGGCAAGAGAAGTGGTGAAGGGTTTGAGATGTGCTGGACCCTGTGAACTTCAGTGTGTGCCAGGGACTGTCCTGCCGACTGCACAAGGACCTGGGAACTGTCTACCTCTGAGGACTGGAGGAGAACTTGTCAGCTGTCTGCTTCTGAATCCAGGTAAGGTGACTGTTTGGTGGATTCAGGATAGAGCTGGGACCATGGAAGCGGATCCAAGGAATCAGAGAGACCACCCGAAGTCAAGATGAAGAAAAGGCCTCCCCTTGGATGAAACTGAGGTTTGTTGAACACTGAGGGGTGGAGAGTTTGTGTGGTTTTTCTATGATTGTATTTAGTTATTAATGATATTTAGTAATTGTGAATCTAGATTAGTGACTGATTAAGCTAATTATTTGCCCATGAGTGGAAGATTGATATATTGTGAATTGATTGAATGAATAAGTGAGGAGGGTTTCCCCCTTAGGGAAATCAGATGATTATTCTTTTGTTCTTTGATGTAAATAATGTGGCCACTGTAGTGAATATTGTGTGGCCATTCTAATGTTAAGCTGTTATGAACACTATAAAATGACTTTCTGTGATAAGATGTAATGTTGTGAATATTATTTTGTGATATACTGTGAATGTTTGCCTTGATTTGTAATGGAATAAACAGAGTGTTCACTATACTGTGTAATCCGAATCTTAAAAGCTGTTCACAGTAGCATTCTTTGGGGGAATCTGCTCGTGCATGGGCAGTGGATCAGAGGTGTAAGATGAAAGATAAATTTTCAGACAAAGCCACTGTGTTGAGTTGTTTCTCTTGACTATATTTATTGCTTATAAGAGAGGGGGGATTGGTGAATAATGGGAAAAGGAAGAAGAGGAGGAGGAAGAAAGGGAGAAATGATAGGTGCAGTGCTAGACTTGGAATCAGGAAGACTTGGATTTGAATCTCACCTCAGGTACTTACTACTTGTGTGACCCCAGGCAAATTATTTAACCTCCCTGAGTCTGAATTTCCTTATCTGAAAAATAAAGGTGTTGTACATTGTGACCACTTAACATCCCTTCTGACCTAAATCTATGATCCCCAGATAAAAATGTAAGCTCCCTGAGGGTAGGAACTGTTTTATTTGGGTGTTTGGGCTTTGAATCCCCAGCACCTAGCTCATAATAAGGTCAGTTAATAAATGACTGCTGATTGATTTGTTGAGCAGAACCTACATTTCTCATCTTTGAGCTGGTGCTCCTTGAGCTGTGGTGGCTTCTCCACATTTAGTACTTCATTTATCCTCATATTTACCCTTTTGGACTTTGATAACCTCACTATAAAGTAAATACAGGCAGTTTTACAGATGGCAGCCATGGTCAGTGGTCCTGACCTGTGTCTTGCTACTGGACTCTGATGACTGCGGAGGAGAGAGTGAGGCTAATTACTTTACACACCTCTGTCTCACTTGAATCCTTTTCACTTGTAAAGTCAAGACACTCTCCTGATGTCATTGGTCCTCTTGTTTTGGTCATTTTGTTGGTCATTGGTCATTTTGTTCATAAAGGATGAACAAAAACAATATTTTACAGATAGAAAAATGGAGGCTAATTGGTTAAAATGACTTGATTGAAGGTAACACATTGAGTTAGCTGGAAGAGAGCCCAGATCTCCTGATTTCCAGTGGTTTTGAACTTACTCGTTGCAGAACCACTGCAGGAAATAACCAGAGACTAAGACACGTCTTTAACTTCAGAAGCCATCATTTGGGGGTTCTTATGTATCCTAAAAATAAGCTTATTCCAAAAATGATGACCTCAAGGTTTGAAGTTTGGTCTGTCTTGGCTTCTGTATCTGATATATAAATTTATTTTTAAAAATTTCCTTACAAGAGCAGTGTTAAAAATTCCTTATCTAGATGAGGTTACACAGAGTTTAAAGGAATTTTTTTTCAGGGTTCTGTGGTTTTTAACTGCTGTTTAAGACATCTGGGAGTGGTTTTTGTGTATAATTGCTTATATATATGCTACACCTGCCTGGCTCCACCCCCTGTTTCCCATCCCCCATGTCAGAATCTGAGCTTCTTGAGTGTCAGAAACCTGTGACTGTTCTCTTTGCATCCCCTGTGCCTAGCACAGTGCTTTGCTTCTAGTAGGTACTTAAATCTGTTGAAATGAATTGAGTTGTTAACTTAAGGAACTACTAATTTTCCTGGTGTGCCCTAAGGAGAAGTGAGAAGCAGCATGGTGCATTGTGTAAAGAGATGGTTTAGGGTCAGGAAGACTTGAGTTCAGGTTCTCACCAATGTCCCACTGACTGTATGACCCTAAACAAGTCACTTAACCTCTAAGTGCCTCCAACCTGATGGTCTCAAAGCTCTAATACTAAGTTGTAAAGAAAGTGCTGATCCATGTTGGCAAAGGAAGGCTCTCACCAGATGCTCCCTATACTGACAAAATCACAGGTATGGTCAAAAAAAAAAAAAACCCCAAGAGATGACAAGAAATGCAGCAAGCCAGGAAACTTGGTATAATTGATCCTTCCCTCTGAAAGACCTCTTGAGTATTTAAATACTTACCTTTCTTTTGGGAGGTCACAAAAGTCTGAGTCAGCTCTCAGAAATGTGGGGCTCTAGGTGAGAGTAGGAGAGTGAGGTGAGTGGGATGCAGGAGAGGGCTGGCAGAGGCCGCAAGGTAAGTGAGAGCGATCACCCTGGATCCCAGCTTTGAGGAAGGGCCACAGGTATATCCATGTAACATGAGAGTCATTTGTTGTTCTGTTATATACAACTCTTTGTGATTTCATTTGGAGTTTTCTTGGCAAAGATACCAGAGTGTTTGCCATTTCCTTCTCCAGGTCATTTTACAGATGAGGAAACTGAGGTAAACAGGCTTAAGTGTCTTGCCCAGGGTCACAAAGCTCAAACACTTACTATCTCCTCCAGCTTCTTCATGGAAGATAAGTCTTCCTGAGTTCAGGCCCTGGGATCTTAGGGGTCAAGTATTTCAGTGATATCAAACTCAAAAAACAAAACAGATTGGTAATTGTATTTAAGGATCCTGCAGATCTCTTATTGACTTAGAAAACTACATATTAACATTGTCTATTTTTATTGTATTTTCATTTATTTTGTTATAAATGTTCCAGTTATGTCTCCATTTATGTTATAGCATTTTAATCTGGTTTAGCCCTTGCTAGGGAGCATTGTTAGGCCTCATGTAGCCTGGGACAGCCTTCTTGACACCACTGACCTATTTCAACTCCTTCATTTTATTAAAAAGGAAACCACTGAGAGGTTAAGGGACTTTCCCAAGGTCACACAGTAACAAAACTGAGACTTTAACCCAGGTTCTCTGACTTTTAATTCATCATCCTTTCTATTACATAAAACTTCTTTCGTTGTATTTTGGATTCCCAATGGATAACTGAAGGAAGAAGGAGTTGTGAACAAGGGAAAGGAGATAGCCATTATAGGAGGTGGTTGCTGTGTTAAAAGTAAAATCCTTTTTCTCTCTTTTTTGTATTAAAAATTTTCCTTTTTTATTCATCTACCAATTAACATACCACTTCTTCTCCCCATCTCAACATAAGCCCTCTCTTGTAATAAATACATATAGTTGATCAAAACAAGTCAATACCTTTCCATGTCTGAGAATACATATCTCATTCTTCATCTTTAGTTCATCACTTCTCTGCCAAGATGTGAGAGGGATTTTTCATCATCAATTTTTTAAAGTGACTATTATTGATCACTTTGATCAGTTTTCAAGTCTTTCAAAGTGATTCTCCTTCACATCATTGTTGTTGTGGGGGGGGGGGGATTGGAGGAGAGGGAGAGAGACAGAGACAGAGAGGAGAGAGAGGGAGGGAGAGGGAGAGAGAGACAGACAGAGACAGACAGACAGAGAGGGAGAGAGAGACAGAGGGGGGAGAGATAGAGAGAGGGAGACAGAGACAGAGAGAGAGGGGGTGAGAGAGGGAGAGACAGAGAGAGACAGGGAAAGACAGAAAAAGAGACAGAGAGAGACTTGAAACAAAAAAAAATCTAATTTCAAGCCTATGGAACACAACATCTGTATGACCCTGGACAGTTCACTTAATTTCTCAATACTCTCTATATAGGCAGCTCTCTATAAATTGCAGAAAAGGTGCTAACCTGCTTTGGTAGAGAGGGTTTCCTCAGTCATAAGTTCCCTCTACTGATGAAGTTGAAGGTCTAGCATTGATGCCAGTTCCTACACTGCTATACTACAATTTGTTTAGGTTTTCTCCACTTAATGGGCACCCATTCAATTTTGTCTGTAATATTTGCTTGCACTTGTCCCAACATCTGAAACCACACAGCCTAGTGACTCCTCTGCCTGCACAAAATACCTATTAAATTAATAATTTCCATCATTTAGGGCTGTGAGGATCTCACAATCAATGATTTAGCTGTGTTAACTAAACATGCTACAGAATAAAATTTCCGAATGCTTTCAGCAACAAAGATATAAACATTAACTAGTAACAACACACCTTCATTGCCTACTTGTTCTCAAGTAATAGGATGGTTTACATTAAAATGAAAGAGAGAAGTTACAAATGTAAGCTCCTTGAGGGATAGAATTGTTTAATATTTGCTTTCCTATCCCCAGGGTTTAGTAACTGACACCCAGTAGGCACTTAATAATTGCTTGCTGACTACATAATTGCTAACATGTCACAGAGCTGGCACATTCTAGACTATGTGCGCATAAAAATGAAAAGGAGGCCCCTCTTCACTTCATGCCTGGATTATTGCAACAACCTGCTGGTGGTCGGCCTGCCTCAAGTCTCTCTCCAATCCATCCTTCATCTCCAATTCCAAACCATCCTTCGTTTAGCCACTAAATTGATTTTTCTAAAACACAGGTCCAACCAAGTTGCCCCCTTACTCAAAAAACTCCAGTGGCTTCCTATGTCCTCCACGATCAAATATCAAATGCTCTGTTCAGTATTCAAAGCCCTTTATAACCTAGCTCATCTCCCTTTCCAGCCCTCTTAAACCTTACTCCCTAACACATACTCTTTGATCCTGTAACACTGGTTGCTCCTCGAACAAGAAACTCCATCTCTTGGCTCTGGGCATTTTCTCTAACTGTCCTCCATCCCTGGAATGTTCTCTGCCTTATACTCTGACTACTGACTTTCATGACTTTCTTTACTTCCCAATTAAAATACCTTCTTCTATAGGAAGCCTTCCCCAACTGCTCTTAATTCTAGCACTTTCCCTCTGTCAGTTACTTCATATTTATCCTGTATGTAACTTCCTTTGTTGTTATTCTTTATCCTTCCTTTTCAAAGAGGACCAATGACATCACACTGGGTGATGTCTTAGTGATTTGGATTTAACTGAAGCAGTTACACAAAATCATCAGCCTCTCACTATCGTCCAGTCATCTAAGGCTACTGGCAAGACAAAAGTCAAGACAACTGGCGACTCCCCAGGTTGCAACGGATGACCCTGGTATCTTCCATGACTGACTAAACTCCAGGCTCTCTAGCCCCTGCTTCAGCTGCCTTAGTGGTCGTTGGAACAATTGTTCTCATCTGCCCATTCTTTTGGGAGAAGTCTTCACGCTCCTGGGGCAAACATCCTCCTAAATCACCTACCGATTTGAGGCCAGTCACTGACCCTCAACCTGGTTTAGTCTCTCTACCAAGATGTTTTACCAAGGTACAGCCTCTGCACATGCTACAGTTTCTTGGAGACACAGGTAGGAGCTGGATAACAGGAGGTCAACCAAAGGCAGGTCTGTAAAGGACTCTCCAAGCCCTCACACCAGAGGTACTAGTCCTCCTTAAATACCCCATATACCCCAGCTTGCTTTGTATATATTTGTTTGCATGTTGTCTCTAATTAAATTGTAAGTTCCTTGAAGGTAAGAACTATTATTTGCCTCTTTTTGTATCCCTAGTGCTTAGCACAGTGCCTGGCACATAGTAGGTGTTTAATAAATAAATAAATATTGATTGATTGATTGATTGAAATTCTGCCCTGACCTTCTTTTTCTTCCACACATATTCTGATCCTAGGGCCTAGCAGTACTTCCCAAGGACAAAGGTCTATGGATCCATGAGAGGGCTCAGACACTTGAGAAGTCCTTCCTGTTCCCCAGCTCACATACACACCCCAACACCTAAAGTGTGGTTTCCTGAATAGCCACATACTTTTATTGTGTTCACCATGGCAGGGACCTCATAGTCATTGTCTCTCCTTGTCTCTTACAAAGAATCAAGGGCTACAGAAAGTAACTATCAATTCCTTTTAACCTGAGCTGGCATTTGAGCCAAATTCATTTTAACTAGGGATTTATGACAGGAAAGGAATAACTCTAATTAAATAAGTATTAGTCTCAAATCGTGTGAATAATGACCACTTGGAAGCTTCCCAGTCCCCTTAATAGCTAATTAACAGCTCATAACTGGGATCCTTTTGTTTCCCAAGGCAGGAGAGGGAAGGAGACTGTGACTGATTAATGAGATGGCTCAAACAGGATTAAAACCTGGAAGGTGGCTTTCCATACTCCAAACCTGCAGACTCATTCTCATCACCAGGGTGTAGGAAAGGAGGGGATTATTTTTAGGGAGGCACTGGCAATTAAAATGTGCCAAAAGCACCCAGGGAGCAGCCAAAGGCATTAAACTAACAATAATTCCTTTCGTGGGGTGCATTTATTAACTCTTCATTGTCTTCGGCCTAAAAGAGGCTAGGGCCAGCTGTCCTGGAACCTCTTAGCCTTGCGGTGGTCATCTTCTGGAAAGGCCTCCTTCATCATATCTAGGGAGATTTTCATTTCTGTTTCTCTTAACTCCTTCCTTTGAGGAGAAAAAACTGAAGACAAAAATTAAAGAATTTTTAGTGCTGTGGGAAAATTAGGAATTATTGAATTCAATCATTTCATAAATAAATAAATGGAATGTATGTGTGTGTGAGAGAGACAGACAGACAGACAGACACAGACACAGACAGACAGACACAGAGACAAAAAGAGACAGAGAGAAAGTGACAGAGAGAGAACAGAAGCAGAGACAGAGAATGTACTAAGTGCTAACTATGTGCCAGGCACTAAGGTCTTCTACTCTCTCTCTCTCTCTCTCTCTCT
>CM053598.1:151484297-151494311 GCA_028646575.1 Pseudocheirus occidentalis | reverse complement strand
GGGGTGGGGTAGGATTGAAGTAGAAAGGAGAGAGGAGGGGAAGGGATGGAATTAAGGGGGAGGGGAGAACTGGATAGAAGAGGGGTGGGAGAAGAAAAGATGAGAAAGGATAGGACCGGGTGGCATAAAAAGGGGTGAGATGGGATGGGATGAGATGAGAGAAAAAGAGACTGAAAAGTGTAGAAGGGAGAGAAGTAAGATGGAATAGAATGGGACAGGAAGGGATGAGATGGGAGGAGATGGGATAGGAGGCATAGGATAAGATGGGATGGGAGGAGTAGGAAAAAAAAGGAGAGGATGGGATTTAATGGATGGGATAGGATGAAATTCAGGTGACTGGAACCAAAAATGTATGAATTCATGTACAGTCTAAAACACAGCTCAGAAAGTACTTGCCCACTCTGGCCCAATCGTTCATGCACATGACACTTGAGCCAAGTATGGGGCTGAGAGGCTAGAACAGAAAGGCAAGAGATCAGAAGCATCAGTGTTAATTCAGGACTGCCATTCTTGGTGAGATGAGCCTACCTAGTAGGCCAGAAGATCCCCAAACCTCATTGACAGAATCTCCATAGGTAAAACTATCTCTGCCTCTCAGGGATCAAATGAGGCAATACATATAAAGTGCTTTGCAAACCTTAAAATGCTACATAAAGCTATCTGACTTAGAAAGTATATATCACCTTTTATGACTATTATTGTCCCTATTTTATACATGAGGAACCTGAGATCTGGGGAGGTAAAGCCACCTGATCGTGGTCCCATAGCTAGTAAGTGTGGGAAAGAATACTAAGAAGCAGCTTCTCTGCCAGATGTAGTGATAAGCACTTGGAGCTTGGATACAAGCATCCTAGATAAGCAAGAAAAAAAAGAAAGGAAGGAAGGAGATAAGCATTTTCCTAGTCCAAACCATGTGCCAACAATTGTGTTAAGCATATCGTAGACATTACCTCATTTGATCCTCACAACAAACCTGGAGTTCGGTACAGTTATTATACCCATTTCAGAGTTAAGGAAACTGAGACAAACAGAAGTTCAGTTATATGTCCAGGGTCACATAGCTATTAAGTGCCTGAAACCAGATTTGAACTTGGGTCTTTCTGACCCCACTCCCAAGTACTCTGTCCACCATGCTACCTACCTGGCAAAGGATGAAATGAGTTCTAAAGGATCGGACCTCTAGTCCCAGCATGTGCACATAGACCAGTGGTTCTCAACCTGTGGGTTGCAACCCCTTTGGGGACCAAATGACCCTTTCACAGGGGTCTCCTAAAACCATTGGAAAACACATGTTTCCAGTGGTCTTAGGAACCAAGACACTGTTCCTCTATCCATCTCCAGGCGGGTCTGCCCACATGCAGATACGCCCACATACCAGTATTAAAGGGTGGCGGCATTAGGAAGGTTGAGAACCACTGCCATATACAATATGCATCATATCTGTGTAGGGCTTCCACAGATTCTTTTTGCTGGCTTACAGACTATGTAGAAGTTTGGCAGATGCTTCCAGTCATGTGGTGGTGACCCATAGCTGAAAGGATTCAGCCTTTCAACGTCACATGAAGAACCCAGAATGAAACTTGATCTTCCCCTCTCCACGAGACAGAAACAAGAGGGTGGGATGTTAAACAGAGAAGTTGCTGCCAGCTGGTTCCCTTTTGACTACAGTTCTGCAGACGACGAGATGTGATACAAGTGTGGGTTGAAGGAGGATCTTTCATTGTTTGGCTGCTCTTCTCCATGTGGATCATGAACTCACCTGGTAGAATTGAGGAAGACTCCGCCTCCACCATTTGTTCTAGCTGGGTTACCTTATCAGTTAACCTCGGTTTGCCTCCCTTTCCTCATGTATAAAGTGGGGATAATGGTAGTACCCATTTCCCAGGATTATTTTGAATATCAAATAAGATTGTCACTATTGTTCATCATGTCTGATTCTTCATGACCCTATAGACCATAAAAAACCAATACTGTCCATGGACTTTCTTGATGAAGACACTGGAGTTCTTCTCTAGTGGATTAAGGCAAATAGAGGTTAAGTGACTTACTCAGTGTCACACAGCTAGGAAGTATCTGAGACCAGATTTGAACGCAGGTCTTCTTGACTCTAGGCCACTGAGCAATCAGGCGAGATAATATATGTAAAAGCTTAGCACAGTTCCTGGCACACAGTAGGTACCATATAAACATTGGTTTGGGTTTTATTGTTGTTATACTACCCAGGTTTGTACCTTAGACGCCGGGCTGCTCTTTTTTGCCCCTTCTGTGTTTCCTTTAGTAGGTGACTTTGTGAATGTTGAAAGGGCTGGGGGGTTTTGAGTGGTAGAAGTCGTGTCTGCCAGAGTGCTTAGAGTTACCACAATAGCAGGGATAGTCTGAGAGTGAGGAAAATGTCTGCACCAGGGACAGCAGCTACCGCCAAGTAGGGCTCCAGTTTGGCCTGATTCCTTGGAAAACTTGTACAGACACTGCCAGAGGAAGGGAAATGTAAAATGCCTAATTAGCAGCTTCACCAAAATTATTTTATGGCCCCATAAGGTTAACTAACTGCCACCTAGCAGACTGTAGTAATAATCGTTTTGTTTTTGTTTTTGTTTTGCTTTTTGGAGAGCAATTGGGGTTAAGTGACTTGCCCAAAGTCACACAGCTAGTTTTTTCGTGTGTAAAGTGTCTGAGGTCACATTTGAACTCAGGTCCTCCTGACTCCAGGGTCGGCGCTCTATTCACTGCACCACCTAGCTGCCCCTGTAGCAATAGTTCTAAGTTAAATTGCTAAAATCTGCTCTAATCGTTCTATTTATGCTTACTTACTAGGATTCTCCTAAGATTATCATCACTTGCAATAAATGGCCTGTCCTATACTCAATTCATATCTTGTATGGGATATCACTTTTACTTTTCCCTCTGGGAAGATCTAGGCAAGAGCCACAACTTTTCATTATAATTAGATTCACCTTGGGATGGAGGAGTTGGAGTTAATTAGCAAGCCAATGTCTATGAGAATTGAGAGCCTTCTCCCCCCAGTTAGAGGTCAGGTTTCCCCAGAGCTGAACTAGGACAAACTGTGAAGGGTGGCAACAGGTCAGAAACAGATATGGGCCAGTGGCACCTGTGGCCTCAGCAAAGTAAGTAGTACCCCATAGAAGATCAATTGACAGACAGACAAGGGGAGAGAGACAGAGAGACAGAGACAGAGACAGACAGATAGAAAGACAAAGAAAGAGAGAGATCTCAGGACTTTGAGGAAAAGAAATGATATTTATAGAGTCATTCTGTATAAAGAAAGGCATCTTATAATGTCTTTCATAACAGATTCAATGCATATTTCATATTTGTTATGCATTTTTAAACTTTTTTTTTTACCACATATTACCTCATTTCATCCTCCAAAGAATAATGAGATTGACAAGGCAATTTGCCTATGAGCAAGACCCAGCAGAGTAAAATAATACTTCCCCTAGGTTTCAAAGTGAGAAAGATTCTATTAGAACCAAGGTCTCTGACTGAGATCAGGGCTCCTTCCTTCATGATACTTTGATAAATAAGATTAGCAGAAAGTGCCCATTATTTTACCTACTATGTGTGGTGGTGTAGAAAGAGCACCAGAGGGACAGAAAGAATGCCACTTTCCAGGTGTGTAAGAGTAAGGATTCTTTTCAATTATGAGTTGGACTAGATGTCCCCCAGGGTCCTTTCTAAGTCTCATATTCTATGATTCTATGACCTGAGTCGAAATTCTCCAGTTTAGTTTTTAAAACCGTATTATAAATCTGGTCCCAAACAATCTTTCCAGCCTCTTTGAATATTACTTCCCCTCTCAAACTCTGCCATCCAAACTTGGCTTCTTTCTGTTCCTTATACATTATATTCCATCTCCCATCTCCTTGCTTTTGCACTGAGCTCTACCACATGCCTGGAATGTGCTCCATCTTCAACTACAAAGTCCTTCTCAATGCAGCTCAAATGCTTTTTCTGCATGAAGTTTTTCCTGATCCCCCAAATGTCAGTATCATCCTTCCTAAATTGCCTTGTATTTAACTACTTGGTTGTATGATTGTATTTATAACTTTATACTTATGCCATAAATACATACATGTCTATATATATTAATATATGTATTTCAAGTGTCCCTCATTAGAATATATTCTTTCAAGCTAGAGATTACTTCATTCTTTGTACTTGTATCCCCAGCACCTAGAACAGTGCTAGACGCACAGTTGGCCCTTAATAAATACTCATTGATTGCTTGATTGGGTTCCAGTCCTTGCTCCAACATTTGCTACCTATATGGTCACAGTCAAGTCACTATTTCCTCAAGGATCAGGCTCTTCATCTGCAAAATGGGGATAATTTTTGCAATACAAAATAATTCTCAAGGTTGTTTTGAGGATCAAATAGTGTTATGTTTAGAAAATACCTGTTATCTTTATAGTACTTTATTAATATGAGCCACTAGGATGCTATCTGATAGATAATCAGGTAAACTTCTGTCTATGCTTAGAATCTTAGCTCCAGATGCAAAAGAAACCTCAAAGACTATGTTTTCTAATGCCTATCTTTTACAGATGCAGCACCTGAGTTCCATGGAGATGAAATGCCTTGCCCAAGACAACTGGTATTTAGTTATGTAGGGGATCTGAACCCAGATGCTGGCTCCAGAGTCAGTACTTCTTGTACCATGCATTGCTAAGTGAGAATATTTGTAATGGTCTTAATTCTAGAATCAAGGGGGAAAATATGTTTCTTGCAAATTAACTAAAAGGAAAGTGCTATTTCTAAATTGCTATCTTAGGGGAATAATTAAACCAACCCACAATTTCCCAGATTTTTTTTGTCAGTTTTATCAGGTGAGACATTCTGTACTTTAGAGGTGTATTAGGTGGAGGGAGTGGGGGGAGGGGGAGAAAAACAGTGAAACTGACAATGTACCAGAATAGAAAGTTCTAATTAGAAGCTACAAAGTGAGAAGGTTGCACTGGGTTTTGAGGAGGAGTAACCTGCTTTGGAAGAAGTGAGTGGGAAAAGTTCAGAAACAAGATTTCAGGTATGCAATACAAAGGATAGGAGTGAGGGGCAAGGAGGATGCTCCTACATTCCATTTAATACCTAGAGAGTATGTACATCATGGAAATATATTCTGCACAAATATGCATCAATGCTATTTAACCTTAAGCACACAAAGATACATGAGCAAGGTGCTCTTTGTAGCATAATGGAAGATGGGAAATTCAGTCAATTAATAAATATATAAATCATATATATATATGAGTGTGTGTGTGTGTGTGTGTGTGTGTGTGTGTGTAACCACCACATTATAGGGGTTAGGGGCATGATACCCTCACAATCTGGAAAATCACATAAAAATTTTTGGTCTTCCCTTTTACCATGGAAGAAATCTGAATTATTATCATATTAAAAATATGTTGATATTATTCAATCCTATATATATATACATATATTTTATGCATTTCTGAGTTTCTAAACCTTTTCTGTGTCATCTGCTGGTCTATAAGTGTTGTCTGCAGCTTCCACAAAACTCCTCAAAAATTCCCATTTAATTTCTTATGCCAACCCATGATATATTGAAACCATAATGATGAAAGAAGAAAGAAAGAAACCATAATGTGGAAGGGATAATTGTATATCTATATATACATCTACATATATAATGTATATATAATATGTATATGTGTGTATGTATAGAAAATACCATAATCCAAGCACTGCGCTAAATGCTTTACAATTACTATCTCAACACTTATTTTTGTAAGATATTGAGACCCACTATGCCCAAAGGGCTATAAATAATTGCATACCCTTTGACCCAGTAATACCACTTCTGGGGTTGTATCCCAAAGAGATCATAGAAGTGAAAGACCCATATGTACAAAAATATTTATTGCAGCTCTCTTTGTGGTAGCAAAAAACTGGAAATTAAGGGGATGCCCATCAATTGGGGAATGGCTGAACAAGTTGTGGTATATGAATGTAATGGAATACTATTGTGCTATAAGAAATGGGGAGGAGACGGTCTTCATATTCACTTGGAGAGGCATATACAAACTGATGCTAAGTGAGAAGAGCAGAACCAGGAAAAATTTGTGCACAATCACAGACACATTGTATGTGTGACGACCAACTTTGATAAACTGGACTCTTCTCAGCAACACACAGCTATAAGACAACTCTGCAAGTCTCAGGATGGAAGGAGATGTCTACATTCAGAGAAAGATCTAGAAAGAACAGAGTTTAAATGGAGACTGAAACAATCTACACGATAGCATTCTTTTTCACGTTTGGTTTTCTCTCTTTTTTTCCCATTGTTCACTCCATTGGTTACAATCCTTCTATACAACTAGACTAATGTCCAATTTGAAAGTATTTGCAGATCCTGTATTTGATTGTGTGCTGCCATGGGGGAGGGGGGCAGGGGGAGGGAGAGGAGAAAATTTGAAACTCAAGGGATTGTGGAACTGAATCTTGTAAACTAAAAGTAAATAAACAAATCAATTAAAAATAAAAATTTAAAAATAATAACCAAAAAAAAAAGATATCGAGTTCCAAATTTTTCTCCTTCCCTCCCTTCCCTCCTCCCTCCCCAAGACACCAAGCAATCTGATATAGGACAACATTAGTCATGTTGTAAAAGAAGGATCAGAATAAAAGGGGGAAATCATGAGGAAGAAAAAACAAAACACAGACAAAAAAGTGAAAATAGCATATTTTGATTTGCATTCAGACTCCATAGTTCTTTCTCTGAGTGTGGATATCATCTTCATTCATGAGTCTTTTGGAACTGGCTTGAATCACTGTGTATCACTCAGAAGAGCTAAGTCTATCAGTTGATCATCACACAACGTTGCTATTGCATACAATGTTTTCCTGGTTCTGCTCATTTCACTCAGCATCAGTTCATGTAAGTCTTTCCAGGTTTTTCTGAAGTCTGCCTGCTTGTCATTTCTTATAGCACAATAGTATTCCATTATATTCATATACCACAACGTGTTCAGTCATTCCCCAATTAATGGACATCCCCTCAATTTCAGATTCTTGGTTATCATGAAAGAGAGATGCTCTAAATATTTTTGTACATGTGGGTCCTTTTTGCACTTTTATGGTCTCTTTGGGATACAGACCAAGTAGTGGTATTGCTTGATCTAAGAGTTTATATTGCTGGATCACAGATGTATAGCCTTTGGGGCATAATTCCAAATTGCTCTCCAGATTGTTGGATCTACAATTATTCTCTCCTTTGATTCTCACAACAACCCTGGGAGTTAGGTTCTTTTATGGGTAGAAGTTGCAGAAATGGAGATATTGACTCAATATAAGGAAAAGTTCCTAACAATGAGAGCGATCCAGAAACAGAATAAGCTGTCTCTTGTGGTAGTGAGTTCATCACTAGAAGTCAAGTGGAGAGATCTCAATCATTAGTAAAGAGGACTGGATTCCATGCCATGTGAAACTAGTTGAAGCACTCAGAATAATTAGGCTATAGCATCAAACCACTATTATCACCTTGACCACAACTCGCCTGAGGACCTGGAAGGAGAAAGCGTAGGACCCCTAAGCCCAAGAATTTGGGGAGTAGTAGTTGTCCCAAACCACTAACCCTGCTTCCAGCCCAGCTTCCACAGCCTTCATCCCAGGAAGCAATTCCTGTGGAGGAGGGAGGAGCCATCCACACCAACTGCCAACCAACTTCCACTGATAGGGCAAGCCAGATAGCCTAATTAAAGCATCAAGGCATGCTGAGGGAGAATACTGGAGGCAAAATGTGTCAGGCAAGTAAAACCACAACAACTACCATCATGACACACTATATCCCTTACTCTAGTGAAGACAGCCTGGGACCCTGAACCCAAGAATTTGGGGAATATCATGGTGAAGAAATATGTATAGATAGATGATAGATAGATAAATAGATAGATAGATAGATAGATAGATAGATAGTACCCTACAATTTAGTAGTCTACATGTCTGCCAAGAATGGTTTTATTTAGTTTAACATAAATCTATATCCAAGTCATTTCTAGGTTAGAGATATGTCCAAACTGGCATGATTCCCCATTCTCTTCAGCATGACTCTCTACCCTAAAACAATTTTAAGTAATAATCATAAGAATCCCCTCAAAAAAGAAAATCAAGATATAGAATAATACCTTTCTGGGTTAACATTTAGAATTGTTGAGTTACCAAGGAACCTTGTCTATTCCCCAGATTCCTTGAGTTAAACAAAGGGACATCCTCTCTTCCATAAATGTCTTTATCCTTTTTTTTTGAGAAGACTAGGTCTTAGAGCCAATCACTTTGGGTGGGGAGATAATCATATAAACAAAACAAGGATCACCTGTCTTAAGCTATCACCCTTAATCCAGTTCCTTTCTGTGTGAAGAAAGGTATCTTATTTTAATGTCTTGCTTTCCTAATAGTAGATTCAACGTAAGCCTTTTTTTTTGTCTTCTCATCTTTCACCTTCCAAAGGTTGTTTTCTCAAGATTTTGGAAAGGTCACTTGAAGAAAATATTATTTCTTAATATTTTCCACTTTATCAAATATGGAAATTATTTTTTAAAATTATGCTTTCACAAGCAGTGTCTCCAAGACCACCCATCCTGTTTATAGCTTGGGCCCTGAGAGGAGAAATCATTATTGAGGAAGGGCCAACCTTCTTCTCCCACAAACAATACCAAATGCCAACCACAAGCAGATGAACCCAATAGCCTCATGGGTGACAGCAGTCCAGAAACCAATAGGCAGCCAGACCCTTGCAGCTGTCATCTCGGCAAGCAACCTTCATGGAAATGCCACCTGGCAGCTGCTAGTGTGGGCGCTGTGGCCACGGCAACTGAAGACACAGAAAAGAAAATCGTTGCCACCCAAGTCCTTGGCACTTTAAGATAGTTTGGCCTCAAAAACAAATATGATTTTGTCAGTGGAGTTGACATTAAAAATTATGCATAATCACTTCCTTTGCCATGAGACCTCTCCATTGTACTCTCCTATATGTATTTCTCCCATTCGAATGTGAACTCCCTGTAAAAACCTTCAGATAATGAAAGTTCTTTAAAAGTCTTTCCTCTATCATTTAATACACTGCATCCTATGCCATCTCCAGTCATACTGATCTATATCTTGTTACTGCACTCAGATGGCTTCAAAGGAGAAAGTGAGGCTGGTGACTTTGCACAGCCCTGACTCACTTAAATCCAATTCACTTGGCTTCTACATTAAGGGATCGAAGGGCCCAGATATGATGTTCCAGAGATCAAGGGAGCTAGAATTAAAACCAAGAATCACAAACCCAGCAAAATTGAGTATAATATTCCAGAGGAAAATATGGTCATTCAATGAGGTGGAGGACTTTCAAGCATTCTTAAGGAAAAAAACAGAACTGAATAGAAAATTTGACATTCAAACACAATAAGCATGAGAAGGTAAACATGGAAAAGAAATCATAAGGAACTTATCAAAGTTGAACTATTTACATGCCAACGTGGAAACTTTCTCAGTATGAGGATAAGTGAAGGGAATATATATATGTATGTATACATATATGTATGTCTATATAGGAGGGTATATATGCATATGAATATGTATGTGAGTGTATGTCTATGTGCACATAGACAGAGGTCACAGAATCAATTGAATAGGAAGGGCTGATATTTTTAAAAGGTGAAATTGAGAGGTGGGAGAGGAATAGAATGAGAGGAGACAGGAAGAGACAGAATGGGATTAATCATCTCGTATAGAAGAGGCTAGGGATAGCTATTACAATGGAAGGAGAAGAACAGGAAGGCAAAAGGGAATGGGTCAACCTTACTCTCATTGAATTTGGCTTAGGGAAGGAATGACATACACTCTGAATTGGGTATCTTGCCCTACAGGGGAGTAGGGGGGATGGGGAGGATAGGAGAGATGATGGAGGGGAGGGCAGGTTGGGGGGCAGGGTTGTTAGAAGCACACACTTCTGTGAAGGGACAGAGACAAAGTAGAGAATAGAATAAATAGGGG
>CM053598.1:151467322-151484197 GCA_028646575.1 Pseudocheirus occidentalis | reverse complement strand
CTGTTTTGGGGTGGTGGGTAGGGGAAAGATGGGGAGAAAAATTTGTAACTCAAAATCTTGTGCAAATGAATTATGTAAACTAAAAATAAACAAAAATTAATTTAAATAATAATCCAATTCACTTGCATGACATGCCATCACTTCCCCAATGTCATGGTCCTCTTCAAAAAAGGACAAACAACAACAGTGAATAGCACACAACAAGTGATTAATAAATGCCTTTTTATTCATTCTTTCAAGTATTCAAAGGGTTGTCAGACACAAGGGTGGGATTGATCCATACTTCTTGGACCCAGGGACTAGAGCTAGGGACAATGCAATGAAGTGGCAGAGAGACTAATTTTGGATTTACATCAGGAAAAACTTCCTAATAATTAGAGCTATCCAAAAGTGGGAAGAAACAGGCTGACTCCAGAGGCCATGGGAATCACTTTAGGATGGGACCTCAAGGTCACAGGCTCCCCACCCCTGCTTTAGGAGATTTTGAATAGGGAATTCCTTTTCAAGAATATTCCCATATCAGAACAGTGAGCTTCCTGTGAGCATGGGTGAATCATCTGAACTCTGAGCCTCAGTTTCTAGTTTCTTCATCTGTAAGATGGGGATAATAACATACATAGTACATACCTCATGAAGTTATTGTGAACTGGAATTCTTAACCACTGCATCAGTCCAATACCAGACTCATTACTATTTTATGTATGGGACTAAGAATGTTCTTTATTCCTTCAGTCATGAGACATTCCTTCTGTGGTACTGTTTCATTTAGTTGTCAAAACACTATTATCATCTCCATCTTAGCTAGGGCTACTTCAAACTTTGTAAGCAGTTAGGTGGTCTAGGGAATAGAGTCCCAGGCCTGGAGTCAAGAAGACTCATCTTCCTGAGTACGAGTCTGACCCAAGACCCTTAGTAACTACATGACTCTGGGAAAGTCACTTAACTCTGTTGGTCTCAGTTTCCTCATCTGTAATATGAGCTAGAGAAAGAAATCACCAACCACTCCAGAACCTTTACCAATAAAACTCCAAATGGGGTCCCAAAGAATCTGAAATGAGTCAGCAACATTCACATTTTAGTTTGTATTTTGCCTTGACTGATTCAAATATCTACATGCTGTCTAGATCGCATTAATTGGGATGGAAATTTTAAACACTTGGAAACTGTCATTTAGTGTCTTTAAGCATCATTATTAGGGCAGCGAGGTGGCCCAGTAGAGAGAATGCCAGACCTGGAGTCAAGAAGAACTGAGTTCAAATCTGACTTCAGACACTTCCTATGACCCTGGGCAAGTCACTTAACCCTGCCTGACTCAGTTCCCTCATCCGTAAAATGAGCTGGAGAAGGAAATGACAAACCACTCCAGTATCTTTGTCAAAAAAAACCTTAAATGGGGTTGTGGAGAGTCAGACACTACTGAAACAACTCAATAAGGAAAGTCATTATTTATTATTATTATCAGTATTATCAAGAGAGACATAGAATAGGATACTGAATGGAGCTGCAGTCTTAGGAGCAGGAAGACACAGGTTCGGGTGTAGTCTCTGACACTTATTGGCTGTGTGACCCCAGGCAAAGTGCTTATATTCTCAGCACTCTGGGCAGAGATTAGAAGCTGCAGAAAAGGTATCAAACTGTGCTCATAGAGTGAAAAAGTAAGAAAGGAGACAAGCATCTATTAAGCACCTACTGTGTGCCAGGGACTGAGTTAAGCCCTTTACCAATATTATCTCATTTAAATCTTCACAACAACCCTGTGTGGTAAATTCTATTACTGTTCCCATTTTACAGTTGGAAAAACTGAGGCAAACAGAGGTCAAATGACTCATCCAGGGTCATATAGCTAGTAAGTATCTGAGGCTAGATTTGAACTCAGGTCTTGCTGACCTCACCTGAGTTTCCTCACCAGGGATCAGTGAAATCACAGGTCCCGTTCCTACCCTCATCCTTGTGTGTTTAGTCATTTTTAGTCATGTCTTACTCTTCATGACCCCATTTGGGTTTTCTTGAAAAAGGTACTGCAATGGTTTGCCGTTCATTTCCTTCTCCATCTTACTTCAGACATGAGGAAACTGAGACAAAGAGGGATAAGTGACTTGCCCAGGGTCACACAACTGTTAAGGGTCTGAGGTCAGATTTGAACTCAGGTCCTTCTGACTCCAGACAGGCTATTCTATTCAGAGAGCCACCCAGGTGCCCATCCTTATCATTATGCTGCTGAAACGAAGGACTCGCTTCTACTTCTTAGAATTCCCAATTTCCTTCAAAACTCAACTCAAAATCTCCATAAGGTCCTTCCTTATCTCCACACATGATCTTGCCTTTTCCATCCCCACTACTCTTGTATTTATTTTATATATTCTTGCATATATTTGTTTTGTCTCTTTTTATGGAATGTGAGCTTCTTGAGAGCAGGATATCACTTTTGTTTCCCTACAGGCTAACCCCGTGCCTAGGACATAGTTGGTATTTAATAAATGATTGCTGATTAATTTGATTAACTCCACTGTCTGCAATAGGACTGGTTTATTGAAGTCCTGCAGTCCCTACCCTCTGGATGTTTTCATCCTGGGTATCCTATAAGCAAGAGAAAAAGCAAGTTTTTTCTAAAATGCTCTTGACCTTCAACATGACTGCCATCCAGAAACCCCAGCCTCTCTTCCCCCCTTCCACCTGTGCCCTTTACAATCACCCATTCAGGGGTTAGCCAAATAGTGCATTTGCATGTGAACATAACCACCCTTCTTCCCTATGAGGTCTCCATTATTTTCACTCAAATATTTGAAATACTAAAACCTGCGCAGATGGACATGCTGCTGCAGATAAAAGGCTTGGCTCTGAATCTGAAAGATTTGGATTCAAACCCTCCCTCTTGCATGGACTACATAGGTAACTCTGAGTTAGCTAATGGTGCTGTGTATGAAACCCAGACCTGGAGTCAAGAAGAGCTGAATTCAAATGCAGCCTCAGTCACCATGTGAGCTTGAACAAGTCATTTGAGTTCTTTTTGCCTCCATTTTCTCATCTGTAAATGGTTATAATAATAACATCCACCTCACAAGGTTATTATATTGATCAAATGAGATGATATTTGTAAATTCCTAGACACCGTGCCTTGCACTTAGTAGGTGACATATAATTGCTTACTTCCTCTTCACCTTCCTATCTGAACAAGTACCCCAGGCAGCTCTCTTAATATAATGAGTTGGAGCGGCTAGTGGCGGCGTGAATAGAGCACCAGCCCTGGAGTCAGGAGGACCTGAGTTCAAATCCAGCCTCAAACACTTAACACTAGCCATGTGACCTTGGGCAAGTCACAACCCCAATTGCCCTGATTTCCCTCTCCAAAAAAAAAGAAAGAAAGAAAAGATTATGAGTCTAGAACAGTTACAGATCCGCATTCACAGGATCAAAATATTTAGAGTTAAAAGTGATCTTATCAGTCAGCTGGTCTGACCCCTTCATTTTACAAATAAGGAAACCGAGACCAGAAAAGTTTAAGTGACTTACTCAAGATCACCCACATGGTAAATTACAGAATGAAAGTAGTAGCACAATTAAGTAACATTACATGCACTTTAAAATAGATTTTGTTCTTTGGTGTATGGTAGGGGAAACTAGGTGGCACAGTGTATAGAGTACTGGACCTGGACTCAGAAAGACTCATCTTCTTGAATTCAAATCTGGTCTCAGACCCTTACTAGCTGTGTGACCTTGGGCAAGTCACTTAACCCTGTTTGCCTTGGGTTTCCGTATCTGTACAAAAATCTGGAGAAGTAAATGGTGAACAACTCCAGTATCTTTGCCAAGAGAACTCCAAATGGGGTCACAAAGAGCTGGATATGACTAAAAACAAATGTACAACAGATACTGAAAATGCAAGAAAATAAAAGCAGTTCAAAAGAATCCAGGTCCTTGGAATTCACATTCAGCTTTTTTTTTTTAACATCACCATGCTGCCTCTTTGATAGAGGAAATTTCCCAACAAAGAGTTCCCTACTCTGCTGAAATCATACATTAACCAAAATTTAGAAAGACCCCATATGTTTACATTTTAACACAGAAACCTTAGTTCCTATGTTCCCAAAGTCACACAGCTAGTAAGTGTGTCAAGTGTCTGAGGCCAGATTTGAACTCAAGTCATCCTGACTCCAGAGCTCTACTCACTGCACAATCTAGCCACCCCCTAATGTTTTTTTTTAAAGGGAAGATGCTATCTGTCTTGTTCTGAAAGAATTACGGTTTATCTATGCCCAAAGGGCTGTAAAACCATGCACAGCTTTTGAACTAGCAATACCACTACTATGTACATATTCCAAAAGACACAAAAAGCAAAAAAGGAAAAGGCTTATATGTACAAAAATATTTATAGTGGCCCTGTTTTGGGGGTAAAGAATTACACATTGAGGGAATGCCCATCAGTTGGGCATTATAGTATGTGATTATGACAGAATACTATTGTACTGTAAGAAATAATGAACAGAATGCTCTCAGAAAACCTGAGATTGCACTTAGTTTGATGCATGGATTGATGCAAAGTGACATGTACCGTGTACAAAGTAACAACAGTATTGTGAGATGATCGTCCATGAATGACTTAGCTGTTCTCAGCAAGACAACAATCCAAGTCAACTCCGAAGGACTTAGGATGGAAAATGCTCTCCGTCTCCAGAGAAAGAACTGATGGGATCTCAATACATATTGCAGCATATTTTTTTTTTACTTTATTTTTCTTGAGGTTCCTTTTGTCTATGTTTTCTTTCAGAACATGACTGTTATGGAAATGTTTTGCCTGACTACACATGTATAACCTATATAGAATTGTTTGCCTTCTCAACCGAGGGGGCAGGGAGGGTGAAAGGGAGAGAATTTGAAACTCAAACTTTTAAAAACAAATGTTAAAAATTGTTTTTATATGTAACTGGGAAAAAATAAAATATTAAATAAATACTTTAATTTTTTTTAAATTAGCATTCATCTTCTTAGAATGGGTTTCTCCTTACATACTCTGCAGTCCGGTGACAATGGCCTCCTTGCTGGTCCCTTGCTCACCTCCATGCCTGGACTTCTCTCTCTCCTCATCTGATCACCTGGCTTCCCTGGTTTCCCTCAAATCCCAGCTAACATCTCACTTCTACAAGGGGTCTTTTCTTGATTACCCTTAATTCTAATGTCTTTCCTCCGCTGGTTAGTTCCAGGCTTTCCTGTGTGTATCATTTATGCATACTTGTTTTGCATGTTATCTCCTCCATCAGGCTGTACATTCCTTGAGGACAGGGACTGTTTTGTATTTGTTTTTATTTCATCTATTTATTTATTTATTTAATTCCTCATTTATTTATTTACTTATTTTGCCTTTCTTCATATCCCCAGCACTCAGCACAGTGCTTGGAGCATCACTGTTCATTTGTTTTCAGTTGTACAGTTCTTTTGTGACCTCATTTGGGTTGTCTTGGCAAAGATACTGGAGTGGTTGGCCATTTCCTTCTCCAGCTCATTTTACAGATGAGAAAACTGAGGCAAACAAGGTTAAGTGACTTGCCCAGAGTCACACAGCTCTTAAATGTCTGAGGGCAGATTTGAACTCATCAAGATGAGTCTTCCTGAATGCAGGCCCAGTCCTCTATCTACCTTGTCACCTAGCTTAATGGTTATTGGAACATTATAGGTTCTAAATACATGCTTTTTAACTGACTGATCGAATGAAAAAAAAAAAGGGAAAACAGGGAATTAGGCTCCTGAGAAATTCAAAGGCATCAGTCTTGACTGTGCCCACATTGGTTTCAAGGCTCCTCTACCCCACCTCACCCCACCCCCACCTCCCTTTCCTGTTGAAAGTTTCAAGGTTCCCCTGCTGAAGCGTGCCAGCCAAACCTGCCAGGGACCTGCTCGGCAAGTCTTCTTCCCACTAATGGCAAAGCAGCAAGATCCTGCCAGCCAGGTATGCTTATTCTGCTCATTTTTCTGTTTGTTTTATTATTAAGAGCCCTCATTACACATCAATCAATCAATAAACATTTATTAAGTACCTATTATGCACCAGGAACTTCACTAAACTCCGGAGATACAAAAAAGAGGCAAAAGACAGTGCCTGCCCTCAAGGGGTTTGCAATCTAACCCTGAGGAAACAACATGTGAACAAATACACACAAAGCAAGCTCTATACAGGATGAATATGAAATAATTAACAGGGGGGAGGCACTGGAATTAAAGAGAGCTGGGCAAGGCTTCCGACAGAACGTGGGATTTTAGTTGGGACTTGAAAGGAAATCAGAAGTCAGAACAGAGGAGGGAAGGTATTCCAAGCACAGGGGCACAATTCGGGAGAATGCCCAGAGCCAGAGATTCTCTGGTATAAAGATGTTCATCCCTCAGAATGCCAGAGAGCTAACACTTCCTTAAAAGACAAATAAAAAAGGGTTTTCTCCCCCTTTTCAAGCTGCTCCTACTACACTCCTCTTGACTTCAGGTTTGGGTTTTTGTTGGTTGATTTTTTAAAAAAGAAACTGTAAAGATCAAAGAAGTCTTCCTATTGCTCAGACAGCGTGCAGAAACACTGCCACCCTCAAGTCTAACTTCCTGCCCCCAAAACCCAGGGCCTGCTTGCAGAGCCAATCGCTCTCGGCTTGGGGTTTGCGCAGCTATGGGCTGCAAGAAAGTGGCTCCCTTATGAGAATCTGATAAAAGATCCAAACAGTGCTTTGCTCTTACTTTTAAACACTAATGATTCCCTGCCAATTCACATTCTGTTCTTCGTACATTTGAGTCAGATTCTTTCTAGAACTGAATACTTCAAAATAATTAAGATCAATGATTAAAACAGACTGATCTCCTTACCCCCAGGCCATTCCAAATATTAATGGAACAAGATGGCTAGGGTGGATAAATAGATACAGCACATACATTAAATGCTTAGTAAGTGCTAGGTTCAGGGCTGCTAGGTGGTGCAGTGGATAAAACGCTGGGACTTTAGATCAGGAAGACTCAAGCTCATGAGTTCAAATGGCCTCAGATACTAACTGTGTGACCCTGGATAAGTCATTTAACCTGTTTGCCTCAGTTTCTCCACTGTAAAATGAACCAGAGAAAGCAATGGCAAACCATTCCAGGATGTTTGCCAAGAAAACTACAAATAACGTCATGATGAGTCAGATGTGACTGAAAAAAAAAAACTGAAATAATACTCAATGCAAATGCAAGTATGAACTTAGGCAAGTCAAACTTCTTGGCTTTTGTTTCTTCATCTGTAAAATGAGGGGACTGGGACTTGATGGACCCTAAGCTCCTTTCCAGTTTTGATGCTGTGAGAAATTGGGAACTAGATTTTGTCTAGTCATTCAGGAAACATTTCTAAAGCAGCTGGGCTCTAGGGAAAGGACTAGGGAGGAGTTTGCTTTGAAATATGGATAGCTCCTCTACTCAAAGATCCCATTAGCACCTTTAGGGTGTCTGGGGAAAAATAGTTGTGTGGTGAGAGAAAGAGCTAGGAGGAAGCTAGAAATGCGTTGTTCACAGCTCCTTAGATGACACCCTGAAAGCATCTTCCCACAGAGACATGTGGTGGTGGGCCGGTGTGTTAGAACTACCACTATCATCAGGGGAGTACTATACTTCGGGGATGTTCTGGTTTAAATAGAATTTTATGGGCTAGCCTGGGGAATCTAACAACCATTTCTCTAAAAGTGCATTCTAAGTTCGGAGCAATGAATTTACAGAGTGGATTTATCAAACGCAATTCCCTTACAAATAAAAATTTTCTCTTTCACTTAGAGGAGTAAGTTATACCCTTTGTAGTCATTGCACTGGGTGTTATTTGAGTCATATCTGACTCTTTTTTGACCTCATTTGGGGTTTTCTTAGCAAGGATACTGGAGTGTTTTGTCATTTCCTTCTCCAGCTCATTTTACAGAAGAGGAAACTGAGGCACATAGGTCAAGTGACTTGCTTAGGCTCACATAGCTAGTAAATGTCTGAGGTCACATTTGAACTCATGAAGATGAGTCTTCCTGACTCCTGGCCAGACACTTTATCCCAGGGTGGGGAACCTGAAGCCTTGAGGCCACATGTGGCCCTCTAGGTCTTCAAGTGTAATCCTTTGACTGAATCCAAACTTCACAGAACAAATTCCCTCAATAAAAGAATTTGTTCTATAAAACTTGGGCTCAATCAAAAGGCCTCACCAAGGACCTTGAAGGCCACATGTGGCCTTGAGGCTGTAGAGTCCCCACCCCTGCCACTGTTACCTAACTGCCCATTTGCATTGAGTGACAGATACCATAAATCAATCAACAAGCATTTAAGAACCTCCTATATTACAGGTATTACTCTAAGCTCAGGCAATACAAATCGAAAAATAAGACAACTTTTGCCCTTAAGGAACTTACGTGCGATCAGAGGAGACAACGTGTACCTATATTACAGGTTTAACTGGGGTTTCACTCCAGAGAGCAAAGGCAGATCTGCCCACTTGCTTCTAGCCCACTACTCATGCTGCTTCAGCACTGAAAGGGACTGGTTCTTGGATAGGACAAGGTAACCCTCTTACTGATCACTGAGCAGGAAGAATGGTTGACTCAATAGACCTTTAAAAAGGAATGATCCCACATTCAGTGTCTCTGTTTCCATATATAGACCATTCAAGCTTATCTCTGCAAGGCACAGGACAGAACTGCAGCCTTTCCCTCTATCCTAGGAGCATGGTGACAGGTAGCTATGATGATTGTGGATTGGAAAGGCAGAATAACAATTAAGATGTTATTTTATTAGTCCAAGATGGGGTGATGAGGGCCCAAATTAGGGTAATCGTTGTGTCAGTAAAGAGAAGGGGACATATAAGAGAGGAAGGTAGAAATGAAAAAAATGGCAACAGAATGACAGGGATGAATGAGAGTGAAAAGTCAATGATAACAGAGAATTCAAAGCTGGCTTATTTGAAGATTGGTGGTTTGCTCAGCAGAAATAGACAAATTCAAGAGATGGGTAGTTTGGAAATATGATGATTTCTATTTTGGATATCTTGAGTTTGAAATGTCAGTATCATATCCAGTTCAAAATATCCAGTAGGCAAGTGGCTGCAGGGGATAACTCAGAAGAGGAACTTGGACTGGATGTATAGATGTGTGAGCAACCTGTAAAAGCCATCAAAGCTGACTAGATCACCAAGTGAAAGAGTGGAGAGACAAAAGAAGACAGAGGACAAAGTCATAGCTGCTGGGGGAACGGACATAAATGATGATTCAGCAAAGAGGATGGAGAAGGAATCATCGAACAGATAGAAGAGGGGGCCACTGGCCAGCACCGTGAATAGAGCACCAGCCTGGAGTCAAAAGGACCTGAGTTCAAATCTGACCTTAGACACTTAACACATACTAGCCGTGTGACCTTAGGCAAGTCATTTAACCCCAATTGCCCTACCTTCTCCCCTCAAAAAAAAAACAGATAGGAGAACCAAGAGAAAGGGGTGTCACAGAAACCCAGAGAGGAGAGAGGACCCAGGAGGAGGGAAATCAATGGTGTGCAAAGCTACAGACAAAAGCTGGGTCTACGGCACTCAGATTTCAGACAGGAAAAGCCCAAGGTGGAAGAGAACAAGATTTTGTAGAGTATATAAGTCATTTCTTGTTCACCCTGGTCCTTGGGTCACCCTTGTCCTTATCTCTTCATTTCTGCTCCACCTTCTTGACACAGTACACAGAAGTCCAAAAGGATGAGTCTTATGTGAAAGGCATAGGCTCATAACACAATTTTGGTGGGGGAGACAATCAGGGTTAAGTGATTTGCCCAAGGTTACATAGCTAGTAAGTGTAACTGAGGCTAAATTTGAACTCAGATCCTCCTGACTCCAGGGCTGGTGCTCTATCTACTATGTGACCTAGCTTCCCCAAAGACATTTTTTAAAAAAAATTTCTCAATTCTGTATTAATTCTGCACATTTTCGGGCTGCTCTTGTCTGAAATCTAAGGGCACTAGACACAACTATTTTCTGTGGGCTTTGTCACACAGTGGGGGAAGATAAGGTGTCTTTTTTATTTTAAGTTACCAGTTCAACTTCCTTTGCTGCACTTGTGTGATTGCTATGAGTGTTAACTCATCTCTGCTCACCAAAGTTAAGTCTTTGCTACCTGTGCTAAAGTAGGATGGCAGAAAAGAAAACATCTCTTTGAAGGAGAGGGGAGTAGGGAAAGAGAGAGAAAACCACATTAGAAGCAACATGGGTGTTCAATTTGGGCTCACTCCTGTTTGTAAGCGAGTTTAAAAATACCTGAGACCTTTTCCTGCTTTGACACTTTTTAATTTGCCAACATGTCTCCATTTAAAAGTTGTCTAGTTTAAAAGCAACTCTTCCTTTTATAGCTCTTTACACCTTTCCTCCTAGTGAGAAGTCAGAGTCTTTATGACCTCTCATTTCCCCTGCCTTTGACTTCTAGTCTCCAGTCCCAAACTGAGAAGAGGTCTGGACTGAAAATAATAACTCAGAACAATAACAAAGAGCTACCATTCTGCCCCACCCATCCCGTGCTCACACACCCCAATCAAAACAAATCTAAACCCCACCCTTGTGGCATATGCTTGCCATAAACTATTATCTGAATCACAAGATGTGGATTGAGTTGATTGCAATGATTTCAGGGGCTATATAATGCGATTCAGAGTTGGAAGGGAACCTAGTTAGGGGTCATCTGACTCCAACCCACTCCCCTTATTAAGAACGAGAAATCTGAGATCCAGAGATTTGGATTAAGGGATTTGTCCAGGGTCACACAGATGGCGAGAGCATAGCTGGGATTAGAAGTCACATCTACTTATTCCAAGGAAAATTTGAGTATTGCCTTCTTTGGAGGTCTTCAAAAACAATTGTAGAATATACAATTACATTTTATTCGCTTAGAGTGGTTTCTGACTGACAAGGTAGGGTAGGAATACCAGAACTAGGGAATGAGAATATGGATCCCAGAGATTTCTCAAAGGCCTCTGTATTCTCATCCATTATAACTGCAACAGACAAGTTATTGACTTCTTTTGTTATGGTCTATTTAAACATGTCAGTTCAAAAGTATACTTAAGCCATATTGATGCTCTCTGACCATGTTCAGGTTGTGTGTACACACCTCACCCTGGCACCCTACCGTTCAATCCCCTTCCCACTTCTATCTCTGGCAATAGGAATCAAATCAGTACTATAGTTCATGGAAAGGATGTGTCAATCAGTTGTCTGATGGGTCTGCTTACCATCTCTGGGACTTCCCCTCCCAAAATACTCTTTCCTGGAAGCCCCTTCCTTATATATGTTTTTAAGTATATTCCCTTATTGAAAGGGGTCTGTCTGTCTTATAAAAAGAAATTTGTATTTGCAACGCTTAGCAAGTGACCTGGAACAAGGTAAAGGTTCGATACGTGGTGGTGGTTTTTTTTTTTAATTCACGTGTTCATCTTTGACTCAGTTGAGCATATCTTTAGGAAGTGCAGACATTCAGATCATGAACCCATAAATGATGGTCTGAGTACTGCCATCCACAAGAACCATGATTTTGTATGAATAGTTCCTTTATGCTTTACTTTGATCACTTTGGGATACAGACCTAGTAGCAATATTTCTGGGTCAAAGGTTATGTACAGTTTTTATAGCCCTTTGGGCTGAGCTCCAAACTCTTCTCCAGAATGGTTGGATCAGTTCACAACTCCACCAGCAGTACATTAGTGCCCCAATTTTTCCACATCCCTTCAGCATTTATCATTTTCCTTTTCTGTCATGGTAACCAATCCGATAGGTATAAGGTGGTGTTTCATAGTTGTTTTAATTTGTATTTCTCTAATCAATAGTAGTTTAGAGAATTTGGTCATATGACTGTTGACAGCTTTGATTTCTTCTGAAAACTGCCTGTTCATATCCTTCGATCAGGGAAACAACTCTTCATTTTTAATGTAATGCAACTTACTCACATTCACAAATGAAGTACCATCCTAAAACCCAAAGTTCATAAAGCGAAGGCAAGTATCTAGCAACATCATTGAACGGAATGAACAATTACAGGTACATGTCTGAAAGGTGGTAGGGATATCACAGACAGGCCTGGTAATTCATCTGAATGTCTACCATTAAGGCAAGGAGAACAAAAGATGGGGTACCTACTGCTCATTAATTCATACACAACTCAGTAGTCCTACACCAAGTTCATTGCTAGGAGAGTTATCCTTTAATTAGAGTAATTAGGCTCCCCTTTCCAGTACTCATTGTCTCATTTACCTCCCACTCCAACTTTTCAGGGACAATGAGTTTTTTGTTTTTATTGTTCAAGTCTAAAATCTCCCCAAAAAGAAGGGGTGAGAAAAGAAGTACTCAATGTAGAATATGAACTGGGCATGGAATAGTTAGTTTATTCCTATTCACAAAAAAGTTACTAACCATAGAGAAAGAATCACAATTTGTATTGTCAGAATGATTTAAACAGAGTTCAACAACAACTTAGAACTATTGGTACTATTGGCTAGGAAACTGACAATAGATCTTCATTAGAACACATAGCAATTTTGCAACACTACCAATTAGCCTCTTAATTAGCTGTTCTATATTTCACTCAGTCTTGGCATTGTGTGATCAACTTTGCTGGAAAAATAAGCCAGACTTGTCCTCTCTCCTGGCAAATTCTAGTAAATGCTAGTAAAGACTACTCTTCCTGCTGCCATACTGCTAAATACTGCTGCTCCTACAACCACAAGCCTCTAGACTTCAAAATTCACAAGGTCTTCTGAATGTTACTTTCTTGGAAGACTTGTTTTCCAAAGATCAAGAAAGAACAAAAAGAAAGAGAGGGTCATCTGCTTGCTGCTGCAGGTGGAAGGCCAGGTGGAAGATGGGAAATCGATGAATCCTACATGGCCAGATGCAGTCTCCAAAGTTCCCTTGTGGTCAGTGGGAAGCAGGAAGAGATTACCTGTGCATGACCCCTATGGGCCAATTCTCCCATCACACACAAATGTTAGAAATTTATTCTCTGCTACACTGAGAAAGTGTATGAGGTTTCTTATTCAATTCAAAATAAACTCTTTAAGATACTATATTAGTTGTCAGATCTATAGATAAGGGAAAATTTTAGGACCAAAGAAAGTATAGAGAGTATTACAAAATGTAAAATGGACAATTTTGATTACATAAAATTTTAAAAGTTTTTGTACAAAAAAGCCCAGTGCAATCAAAATTAAAAGGAAAGAAGAAAACTGGGGGAAAATGTTTGCAACAAGTATCTCTGATAAAGGGCTCATTTCACAAATATATAGAGAACTGAGTAAAACTTATAAGAATATAAGTCATAGGAGCAGCTGTGGCACTGCAGTACAGTGGAGAAAGCACTAGTCCTGGAGTCAGGAGAATCAGACACTTGACATTTCCTAGTTGTGTGACCCTGGGCAAGTCACTTAACCCCAATTACCTTGCCAAAAAAATAAAAAAAGAAGAATACAAATTATTCCCCAGTTGATAAATGCTCAAAGGATATGTACAGGCAGTTTTCAAAAGAAGAAATCAAAGCTCTTTATAGGAATATAAAATGTTCTAAAGCACTATTGATTAGAGAAAGCAAGTAAAACAACTCTGAGGTATTGCTTCACACCCATCAGATTGGCTAATGTGATTTTTAAAAAAAGGAAAGATAATAAATGTTGGAGGGGAGGTGGAAAACTGACATTCTGCACTGTTGGTGAAGTTGTGAACTGATACAACCATTCTGGAGAACAATTTGGAACTATGCCCAAAGGGCTATAAAACTGTGCATAGCCTTTGGTTCAGCAATACCACTACTAGGTCTATATCTCTAAGATTTTTTTTAATTTAAAAAGGGGGAAAGAATGAATTTGTACAAAAATATTTATAGCAGCTTTTTTGTGGTGGTTAAGAATTGGAAATCAAGAGGATGCCCATCAACTGGGGAATGGCTGAGCAAGTTGTGCTATATAATTGTGATGAACTATTATTGTGCTATAAAAATGATAAGCAGGATTATTTCAGAAAAACTTGAAAAGATTTATATGAACTGATGCAACATGAAGTGAGGAGAACCAGGAGAACATTGTACACAGTAACAGCAACATTGAACAAAAAAGAATGTGAATGACTTAGCTGTTCTCAGCAATACAACGATCCAAGACAGTTCCAAAGGACTCATGATGAAAATATTCACTGCCAGAGAAAGAACTGATGTTATCTGAATCAAAACTGGAGCATATTATTTCAATTTTCTTTCCTTCTTTTTTCTTTTTCTTCCCTTCTTTTAATTCAAGCTTTCTTACACAAAATGACTAATATGAAAGGAAGGAAGGAAGGAAAGAAGGAAGGAAGGAAGGAAGGAAGGAAGGAAGGAAGGAAGGAAGGAAGGGAGGAAGGAAGAAATATAGAAATATAGATATGAGATAGATAAAAGAGTTATGACTGCTACCGATATACAATAGAATTGAACTAGATATATAGATATATAAATATATGTAAATAAACATATACATGTATACATTTATTCGTTGTTATTGTTCAGCTGTTTTAGTTGTCTTCACAACCCTATTTAGGGGTTTCTTGGCAAAGATAGTGGAGTGGTTCACCATTTCCTTCTTCAGCTCATTTTACAGATAGGGAAACCGAGGCAAACAGGGTTAAATGACTTGGCCAGGGTCACACAGTTAGTAAATGTCTAAGGCAAGATTTTTAACTCTGGAAGAAGAGCCTTTCTGACTCCAGGCTCAGCATTCTATCCACCATGCCACCTAGCTGGTGTGTGTGTGTGTGTGTGTGTGTGTGTGTGTGTGTGTGTGTGTGTGTGGTGCCTGTGTCTCTATACACACATATTTCAGATGTCAATTATGGCCAGCTTTGGATACCTAAGGAAATTAGCAATATTTAGAGTTTCCTCAGGTGGTTATAACCAGCAATTTGCATGTCAAGGCAAGCAGCACCAACTAGGGCCAGTAACATGAAGTATTCAAACTCAAAATAACAATACAACATGAAGAATTAAGACAAATTCATGAGTGGGAGAGGAAATTCATTACCATAGAGGTTTAGGGGATTCAATCTCAGTTAGAAAGGGGTTCAGATACATCTAACGGGGTCGGGAACTTGAGACCTCAAGGCCACTTGTGGCTCTCTAGGTCCTAGGGTGTGACCTTTTAACTGAGTCCAAGTTTTACGAAACATCCTTTTATTAAGGGGATTTGTTCTGTGAAGTTTGGATTCAGTCAAAGGGCGGTTCTTGAGGACCTAGAGGATCATATGTGGTCTTGAGGCCACAGGTTCCCCACCCCTGAACAGTGAGATCCATGAAATTTGGGGCCCAGTACCCTTTTTCATCAAAGACACTTCTGTAAGGCGCCATTCTACATTACAAATGTAAGGCATTTGGAAGGGAAGGGAAAATGTTGCTGCTTTGAGAGGGAAGCAGGAAAGAGAGCAAAGAGGGTAGTCCACTCTGAAAATAGGCCAAAAACAGGATCTGACTCCAAAGGGGGATGGGTAAGGGTAGGGTTGTGCCTGAATATGACAAGGAAAGAGAGGCAGGAAGCTGCAGGCCACTGTGGCCTACAACCCTTAGGGAACCTCTTCCCTGAGCTCACTAGTATATGAACTGAATGCAAGCTTCCCTAACCTCCTATTTCATCAATAGTGCAATTGTGTTTGTTTCCTTTTCACATTTTTTTACCCTCTGAATTCATCCACCATAGGAGAAAGCCCCTAGGGACGTGCCCTAGTTACAGCTCCGTTCCCTCATTCTTGGATGCATCTAGCAACCTGAGTCCTTTATGAACTCAGTCCAAATCTTTCTCACCCTGGCTATTCAAGAAGCCTATGTTTTCAATCAAATTCAATTCTCTTTCTCCTCGTGGCCCAGGCAGAGCTAGAACCCAGGCATTGTTTTTCTAAATCTGAGGAAGCCGCGGTAAAAAAAATAAAAATTAAAAAATTAAAAGCATGGGTTTTGGTGTCAGAAGACCTAGATTTGAATCCAGCTCTGCTACTTAAATGCTGTTTCTGTGGACTTGAGCAAGTGACCCTCTCTAAGCCATTGTTTCATTTGTGAAAGGAAAAAAAAGTGGAGTGGGAGGAGGGAAATAGATGACCACCAAAGTCCCTTCTGTCTCTAAATCCTATGACCCTATCAAGACTAGCTAGTCGAAGAGAGTAGATAGAAGGCCAGATATTAAGTCAGAAAGACCTGAGTTCAATTCTGGCCTCCAGACACTTATTAGCTGTGTGACCCTGAGTAAGTCACTTAATTCCATTTGTCTCAGTTTCCTCATCTGTAAAATGAGCAGGAGAAGGAAATAGCAAACCATTCCAATATTTTTTGCCCCAAAAGGCCAAACCCCAAAAGAAGTTACAGAGTTGGACATGACTGAAAACTCTGAACAACTAGGTGGCACAGTGGATGGAGAACCAGGCCTAAAGTCAGGAAGACTCATCCTCCTGAGTTGAAATCTGGTCTGAGATATTTACTAGCTGTGTGACCCTGGGCAAATCACTTACCCCTGTTTGCCTCAGTTTCCTCATCTGTAAAATGAGCTGGAGAAAGAAAATGGCAAACCAGTCTTTTTGCCAAGAATGGGTCACAAAGAGTTGGATACGACTGAAAAACAACTGAACCACAACAAGAAACAAAGCATTGACATCTGATACATTGATTCCTTTGTGGGCTGGTCTCCCAGCTAGGTTTTCTGACATTCTTAGCAACAGGTCTCTCTTGTTATTCAGCTCTTCTAAGAACACAGTGATCTTCCTGAAGTTCAGGTTTTACAAATAAATATAATTCTAAAGTAATATTGTATTAATCATAAAATATAAATAACATAATAATAATATAATATTATATTATTTTAGAATTATATTTCTTTATAATA
>CM053598.1:151452525-151466822 GCA_028646575.1 Pseudocheirus occidentalis | reverse complement strand
ATGCTCTCTGAAAGCAGGAACTGTTTTTTTTTGCCTCCTCCTCCACATCCACATCCTCCTCCTCCACATCCACATCCTTCTCCTCCACATCCACATCCTCCTCCTCCTTCTCCTCGTCCTCCTTCTTCTCCTCCTCCTCCTCCTTCTCCTTCTCCTTCTCCTTCTCCTTCTTCTCCTTCTCCTTCTCCTTCTCCTTCTTCTTCTTCTCCTTCTTCTTCTTCTTCTTCTTCTTCTTCTTCTCCTTCTCCTTCTTCTTCTTCTTCTTCTTCTTCTTCTTCTTCTTCTTCTTCTTCTTCTTCTTCTTCTTCTCTGTCTAGCATTTAACATACAGGTAGCATAGTAGATTGTGTTTTTCCTTTGTTTTTGAAGAGGACCATGACATGAGGGAAATGATGACATGACTTGTAGTTGACTTTGATTTGAGTGAGTGAGGGCTAAAAATAATGCAAACCTGAAGTCATGAAGACTCTTCTTCCTGAGTTCAAATCCAGCCTCATGTACCTACTACATGTGTGAAACTAGGCAAAATCACTATTTGCCTCCGTTTTCTCATCTGTAAAATGAGCTGGAGAAGGAAATGGCAAACTACCCCAGTATCTTTGCCAAGAAAATCCCAAATGGGGTCATGAAGAGTTGGACATATCTGAAAAATGACTGAACAGCAACAACAACCACAAGCATATGATGGTAACTCAGTGGATAGAGTGCTGGGTCTGGAGTTAGGAAGACCTGAGTTCAAATCTGGCCTCAGACACTTACTAGTTGTGTGACCCTAGGTAAGTCACTTAACCTCTGTTTGCCTTAATCCACTGGAGAAGAAAATGACAAAGCACTCCAGTATCTTTGCCAACAAACAAAAAATAGCCCAGCAAAACCAAACCAAACCCACACGGGATCACAAAGAGTTGGACAGGACTGAACAACAGCAAAGCATATAATAAATGTTTATTGTTTGCTGGTCTGATTGATTATGAATCAGGAAGAACAATAATTGTAGTTCAAATTCATAAGATTTTCATGGTGCTATGAATACATTATTTCATTTGATCCCCACAATAACAGTGTGAAATAGGTGTTAATATTATCCTCATTTTACCAATGAAGACACTGATGCTTGGAGAAGTTAAATCACTCTGGTGATTTAAGGTGTTTGGTAAGTGTTTGAAGCAGAATTTGAACCCGGATCTTTCCTGATTCTAAGTCAAGCACACTGCCTTCATACCTTTGCTAATCTGAGAGTACGTTCTTTTTAGCCCAGCCAATTATCATGTTCTTTGAAAATTCTTGGCTTGGCAGGTGGTGAAAGAAGTCAAGTATTTTAATAAGTCATTGCTGAGAAATGAGAAAATTTGAAAAACAGTCATCACAAACCAAAACTGAAAACTAAAGCTCACCACAAGAACTGATTGAGACACATCTTTTCTGTGACTACAAGGAACCATTGACTCAAATAATTGGTTAGGATGCTTCTTTTAGGTGCCCATCTGCACAGCCCCCAGAATAAATTTTGAGAGCTCAAAGACACTCAAGTACTGGAAGAAGAGATTAGAAGAAAGTCAAGAGATGGAGGGAAACTGGACCTCTCTTCTCTCCCACTCTCATCAGCGCTACCCCATCTTTAAAGAGAGCAGAGGGAAAAGCCAAGTATGGTTACAAAATGAAGCAAGGGGAGACAGTTGACTACTTTTGTGCTGACCAGGTCATTTTTGTTGTTGTTGTTATTCTTTTCCTTGCTTTGTCTGTCTCTGCTTTGTTTATCTTGACTATGTTTTCTAAGCTAATAGACAACTTTATCAATAAACATTTCTCTTTTAATTTTGTAATTTTTCTTTTTTAATGTACACACGTTTATTTCCTCTTCCTTTTATCTCTCTTCAATAAACATTTCTCCCACTGAATTTATATAGAGTATGTGCAACTGATAGGCTATTTTTACTTTTTCTGTTCCTAAACTTGTACCTGTCTAAACTGCTGTACCAGCTGTACTGCTAAACAAGTGGTACCTTGAGCCTGCAAAGCAAGAAAAGGTGAGAGCTCTGGGAAGAGGCTGACTAACCCCTTCTGGACATGTCCAAACCTCCTCAGCAGTGGACATAGCACTCAAGGAATCAGAACAGAATGGATGAGGGATGTCACCTGGAGACCTATAGAACTGAACATGATGGGAGAGTGGTTTCCAAGTATCAAATTCATTTCATGGTCCTAGAGACTATTATCACCCTTCCCCCTTCCTCCTGTACTTCCTTTCCTGTTCACTGACATTAGGCCATTTTTTGGGGGTGGGGGGAATGGTAGAACAGGGAAGGAGAAAGTTCCTGGATTCTTATTACTCAGCTTTGCTTACAAATAGAAGACAGAGACTTCTCTGCTTCTACACTGGAGAAGATGGTTATAGTAAAGGATTGAAGTGAATTCTTTAAATGTGTTAAAAATCACAAATCACAATTTTCCAGATGCTTTTTCTTTTGAAATCATTTAGAAGTTGAAGTATAGACACAGTAGAGAAGTTATTAATTTTTATTACATTAAGAAGTCGTTTATTTTTGTTACATTAACACATTTTTATGGAACAAAACAAGCATTTCCATAACAGTACAATAAAAATTATTGTACATGAAACTGCAAATCTGTTGTGCACAACTTGCTATTCCTTTCAAATATACAACAAAATTATCCTGTAAATTTCTTTTTTTCTCCTTTTTTTCCTATCCTCCCCCCATTCCATCCTGATGATGGCTGCCATTAAACACACACACACATATATGTACACATATACATACATACATATACATTTATAATTATTCTATACATATGTCTATTTGTCAGTTTTTTTTCCTCTGGATGCAGATAATATCATTGTTATTTAAAAAAGGGAGGGGAAGTGTTTCTAAGTGTACAATAGAGGAGTAAGGGAGCAAAGTTTTGGTCCCAGTGTTCTTGCAAAAGATAAGAATCCTTAAAAGATCATAGATTAGAACTGGCAGCCCCTCACTTTACAGATGAGGTAACTGGGACACAGAGTAGTTAACTGACTTTCCCAGGAACATATAGAAAGTAAGTGTCTAACAGGATGCATAGTTTGAATTCTGACTCCTGAACCATTATTCTACCAGCTTTGTCTCCTTTGGGCTGTGGCAGCAGAAGTGGGCAGAGGTGATTTTAGGCAGCCTTCTCTTCGAAGATATCCTAGGTATTTTCCTTAAATTATGATTTTTGATTGCGAATGGTTAGAAGAAATACTTAGTCTTTCAAAGTCATTTTCATGGTAGATCAGCTAATGGGTTTTGCTAATGCCTGATTCAGCTGCTAAGAGTGGAAAGATCTCTGTCTTTGAGATATGCCAGGTAAACTTAACAGATGGCTATGAAAATGCAGTACTTAGACTAAATGCTTTGTTTACTCTGTCTGGGCCAGAGGAAGGAGAATGGTTAAAGTATTTTGGCTGTGTTAATGTAACTGAAAAACCCTGGAGTTGATGGATGTAGCAAAGGATTGAAGTGAATTCTTTAAATGTCTTAATAACCATAAATCACAATTTTCCTGATGCTTTTGCTTTTGGAATCTTGAAATCATTTAGAAGCTGAAGTGTAAACAGAACTTCCAAGGCAAGGATTCCTAATCTGGGATCCATGAACTCAAATTTCAAGGATTCTATGAACTTGAATGGGACAAAATTGCATCTTTATTTTCATACTTACATTCATTTTATTATATTTATATTTTATTTATATAATTTCTATATAATATATTTATATTTTTGACATTTGATTTTCTTTGTAATCCTATATGCTTTATTTTATGTGTTTAAAAATGTTGTTCTAAGAAGGGTTGTATAGGCTTCATCAGACTAGGGTCCACGGCACAAAAAAGGTTGAGAGCTCCTTTTCTAGGGTTTGCCAGGTTTTTCTTCAAAGTTCAGCTCAAGTACTACCTCCCAGATAGAGCCTTTCCTAATCTCCCCAGCTGCTGCTGCCTCCCTCCAAAAATGGTTTTGTGTTTACTTTATAGAGGTACATGTTGTCTCCTTCACTAGAATGTAAGCTCCTTGAGGGGAAGGACTTTCACTTTTGTCTTTGTATTCCCTGTGCCTAGCAGGGTGGTAAAGTACATCCACATTTAATAAATGCTTGAAGATCGATGATAGACTCTTAATGTGGTAATGATTGTGGGGATGATCATGGGTTTTCCAAGGCTTTGCCACTGAAATATAAACTCTCCAGACTGGGGAAGGGGGTATTCAGTGGGATGGCTGTTTTGGGGTGGTGGGTAGGGGAAAGATGGGGAAAAAATTTGTAACTCAAAATCTTGTGGAAATGAATGTTGTAAACTAAAAATAAACATAAAATTTAATTTAAAATTTTTAAAAAAGAAACAAGCTCTCCTGGGTCCTCTTGAACTGTATTTGGTACAGTCATGGACTCTGTTAGCCAATTACAAGCCTAGATAAATTTCTGGAAACTTATCACCTGGTTGGTTGGTGATTAATTTTTTGACAATAGCTATTCTTTTTTTTTTTTTTGCGTTTTTTTTTTTGTAGGGCAGTTGGGGTTAAGTGACTTGCCCAAGGTCACACGGCTAGCTTTTTGTGTTAAGTGTCTGAGGCTGGATTTGAACTAAGGTACTCCTGACTCCAGGGCCAGTGCTCTATTCACTGCGCCACCTAGCCGCCCCACTGCGCCACCTAGCCGCCCCGACAATAGCTATTCTTGAAGACCATTTCCTGAGGCAGAGAAGAGTTGTGCTCTGTGTGGGAAGAGGGAATGCATGAATAAAATCATATATCTTTTAAGCATTGGAGAACACATTTCTGTCATGATGACTTGCACAATAACTTTGATAGCACAGGGTCCAAATCTGATATCTAAGTATTCATGTGAGAGCATTCTGAATAGCGCTTAGACAGAAGGTACATGTCCCTAAAGCTTCTTCTCCTGAACACAGTTACATTTTCTGTGGCTTGGCTCTTCCCCTCAAAAACAGTAAATAACAATAAAAAGTGACTTGAGATTTTAGATAAATCAATTCAGCAAACATTTAGTAATCACCTACTACATTCATGGAATTATTCTGGATATTAGGGTTATAAAGAGGATTGTAAAGGGGGAAATGGCTTTCGCACAGATAATACACAATATATGCAAAGCAACTTGGGAGAAGACATCAATGAACAGATAGGGAAGTTCAAGAAAGATCTCACTTACCAAGCTTCTAAATGACCAATGTCTTTATGACTTTGGAATTCAAACCCAACCTCTTTTGTTCTTCTTCCCTACCACCTTTCTTGCTTTATACCCTCCCTAGTATAATTAATGTTTCATCCTAGTAAGTTTTCACTAAAAAAAGACTGATAAAGAATGTTACCATATCCTGACAGAGAGGTGATAGACTATAGGTATAGAAGACTATAGGTATAGAACCACATTTTGGAAGTGGTTTAGCAACGGTGTGGAATCTGTGGCCTCAAGGCCACTAGGTTCTCAAGTGTGGTCCTTTGACTGAATCCAAACTTCACAGAATAAATCCCCTTAATATAAGGATTTGTTCTGTAAGACTTGGACTCAATCAAAAGGCTGCACCTGAGGATCTAGAAGGCCTCATGTGTCCTTGAGGCCACAGGTTCCCCATTCCTGGTATAATGTGTCCATTTGTTTTGCCTGACTATACTTGTGTATTACAAGATAGGAGTTGTTTTTTTTTTTAATTTTGGGGGAGAAGATCTAGTAAGAGTAATATTTCCCTTCCCAAAAAAGAAGAAAAGAAAGAAAAGAGAATTATTTAAACATTTTAAAAAAATACTGCATCAAGATGCAAGGGATACAAGGAAGGGAGCTCAGAAGGAGAAGGAAATGAGTAGGGCAGCTTTGAAAGGAACACGATGGATACATTGCATCCTGAAAAACACATAAGCCAAATGTAATAGAGATTTCCTATTCCATATACATTCCTCATTTTCTGTTCTACGTATGTGGAAATGTTGGTGTTTGTCAAGTTCACAATAGCAAAAAAGAAAATATTCTTAAAAATGGAAAAGATGCATAAAGACGTTTTTTTTTTAAAGCAAGCAAACTTCACCATTAGAACCATGAAGATGGAATGTTTAGACATCTCAGACTCAGATAAACTGTATGGGAAAGTGGAAATGACACTGAAGAAAACACAGGTGAGAAAAGCAGTCGGATCGCACCAAGAATACCCAATGGAAGTGACGTAATTTCAAGGTTATTGAGGGCTTGGTTCACAAGCTCCTTCTCAGAGGAAGATATACCGAAGACATAGAAAATAAAACAAATGGATGCCTTATTACTACAAAAATAAATCAGCTGAGAGAACACTAATAACTACTCACCTGTATACCATTTTCCAATCAATACCAAATATTCTTATAAGCATGGTCTACACATGCATTCAGGCAGCTAGATGGCACAGTGGATAGATTTTAGGCACAGAATCAGGAAGATCTGAGTTCAAATGTGCCCTCAGATACTTAGTAGCTGACCTGGGAATGTCACTTATCTCTGTTACCTCAGTTTCCTCATCTGTAAAATGAACTGGAGAAGGATATGGCAAACCACTCCAGTATTTTTGCCAGGAAAACTCCAAATGGGGTCACGAAGAGCTGGACGTGACTGAACAGCAACAACACATGTGTCAAGGACATCCTTAATGAAGGCATGAAAAAGGGACATTTTGTACCTTCCCCTTTCCCCTATACCTCGGTGAAGGTATGAAAAAGGTAGGCTTTTTCAATTATTATATTGAAGACAACATATCTGCAATCTCATAATTGACTGACATGTAGAAAATAAGAGAATCCGCTATATTTTTGACTATAAAAAAATTTAACTTAGTAACTAAGAACAAAATATCACCTGAAAGGTTCTCCTCTGTGAAGTTTCCCCCCATATACATCAAGATCATAAAAGCACTTGAAAATTGCAAAAACGGAAATAACTCTGTTCTGTGACCCTCTGATGAATACTATCAGGATACTAATAACATTTTCAACAGAGAGATAGACATGATTTCTAAGATCTTTGCCTTGGATCTTAGATCTTGGAGATCTGGGGCAAAGGCTGAAAAGAGAGTCCCCACAGAAAGGAAGAAATAGGCATTGATTAAACTTCTACTGTGTGTCAGGCATTGTTCTAAGTGCTTGGTTAATCCTCACAACCACCCAGGAAAGTACGTGCAATTATTATTCCTATTTTACAATTGAGGATACTGAGGCAAACAGAGGTCAAGTGACTTGCCCAGGGTCACAACAGTATGTGTCTGAGGTCATATTTGAACTTGGAGCTTTCTGACTCTAGACTCATCCATTGCACACTTAGCTGGCTCTATAGATGGCAAAGTTCTCCAGTTGTACTTGTTTGTGAACTATATTGTGCTGATAGCAAACAAGATGTTATAAAGGTAAAATTGGCAGGACTTGGCAACAGACAGCATATGGAGATGGTGTGGTAAGAAAGAGAGATGCAACTTGAGCGTGACACTTAGGTTTCAAACCTAGGGGACTGAGAGGTGCTCTTGACAGTATTAGGGAACATAGGAAGAAAGGAGTGATTGTGAAGGAAAAATAATGAATCTGAGTTTTGGACATATTGATTTCAAGATGTCCAATAAGCAGTTAGAGGTGTGAGTCTGGACATTAGCAGAGATGTTAGGTCTGGAGAAGCAGATTTGAAGGTCATTAGCATTAAAATGTTAATTGCATTAATGGGAATTGATGACATAACCAAGCAAAATAGGATAGATGGAGAAGAGTTGTGAATGGCTTCAATTTTTCAGTGGAATATGTATGAGGCAAGTCAGCTGAGAAGGTGAAGGAGACTTTCTTTCCTTCTTCCTTCCTCTCTTTCTCCTATTTCTTTTCTCTCTCTCTCTCTCTCTCTCTCTCTCTCTCTGTCTTTCACCAATGAAGACTCATGCATCAGAAATAATTAAGCTGTTATTAGAGAAATACATGACTTTGAAAGAAAGATGGACTGGTTATGTAGTGAGAGGGAGGGGTAACTGAAGAACAGTCACGCATGTGCTCCATTGGTATCCTTGCAATATCAAGAAAACTATAGTAAAGCTCAAAGCATATTCAGTGAACTATGGTGGTTTTATAAGATAACATGGGTGAGTCACAAAGGTGGGCAGACCTGGATGAGTTCTAATTTGCATTGTTGGAGACCACACCCATCTTCATTAAATTATAGATCATTTGGAATATAGAGGTACTTTCTCTGTTTTGACTTCTTTGGGATACATACCCAATAATGGTAAATGCTGGTTCAAAGACTATTTTTTCTTATACCTTAGTCACTATTTTCAGATAATTCCAAAACATTTTCCAGAATGCTTGTACTAATTCATAGCTCCATTAACATTGTATTAGTGTGCTTGTCTCTCCACAATCCCTTCAATATTAACTATTTCTATCTTTAATAATTTTTTCTGATTTTATGGGTATTATAAGGTCAAAACTCAGGATTCTTAAAATTTGTATTTCTCTTATTATTAGTGATTTGGAGCATTCTTTTTTATGTGACTGTTGAAAATAATACATAACCTTTGATCATTAATCTATTAGGTATTAGCTCTTGGTTTTCAGATGGAAAATAAAGTTGGTCACAAGGTCCATTTATAATGAATCTCCAACTTGAAAGGACCCTTGTGGAGATCGTGAGCCACAGGCACAGACTTTATTAACCTAATGTCACTTCTACAGCATGATGAAGAATCAGGGTAAGATTTAATAGCGGCTACTTTGAATCCCAAGGTGATAGTAGAAACATACTCTCAGGTGAATCAGCTTGAGGTCACAAAAATTAACTTCAGCAGTTGTCAACAGGTGACTACTCAGAGTTCAAATTGTATATAGTTAGGTAATTTTAGGTATAGAAAAATTTAAATATCTACCTGCATACAGCTTAGGAAATGATTTCTTCTATCCAGACACCTAAGTCCTAGGCACTTCTAGCCCAAGTCCTTCCCCCTCTTTCTACCTGAGAAGTTGTTATTCTCTGTCTCAATATACTTTTTTTTTGCACCCTAGCCCAAGCCAGATTTTCCATTAAGTAGACCTGGCAAATGAGAAAACAGATAGAATTTACTTATTGGTTCCTCAGACCGCTTTGTTTTCTTTTATCTGAAAACAGGGTGAATGGCATTCCAGACAGCTCCCTCAGCAGCAGACTTCTACATGCTCATTCATCCATTCTTATCTCTTCATCTTCTCCTGTTCTTTTATCAGAATGCCCTAGTCCTACTTTTCATTTTCTCTCCTGTTAAATTAAAAAAACAAAAACAAAAACATCTTAGTTTGATTTAGCTATAGCCTGGCATGCCATCAACCCAGAATATGTTTACATTATAAATGAAACCCTACAAATACTGTCATTGATGATGAATCATAGAAAGTAGCTAGAATGTTTAAAAATCCAAGAATACCTATAAGCTTTCTTGTCAAGAAATGAGATTCCACAGGCTAAACAAGAATGCAGGATGCTTTATTCCCACTCTGTAGTTATTTGTTTTAAGGTGTGTGTGTGTGTGTGTGTGTGTGTGTGTGTGTGTGTGAGTGAATGTGTGAGTGTATGTGAATATGTTTGTGTGTGTTTGTGTGCATGTGTGTTGGCTTGGGCCCTCCCATAAAGAAGTATGATGGCATTTCATCCCATTCAACCTCATTTTCAAAACTATTAAGAATGTTGTTTGTTAATGGCCAAGATAAGTTGGTTTTTACAACTCTTCATTTGGAGGAAGAGGTTGGATCTCTCAAGGTTCATTTCAGACCTAGTTTTCTATGATGCCTCAACTATTGCCAGGTTGTAAGTAATTCAAGCCCTGCAAGATCTCTCCTGAGATTCAGTGATGACGTGATTCTTTTTGGCAGATGAAGATGGCTTGGAACAGTAAGCCATTGTTGAGCGTCATGAATAAGGAGAAGGGCTAAAGGAAATTAAGATTTCAAAAGATTGTTTAACACTTTGTTTTTGTTTAACATTTCAGTCCCTTCAGTTCTGAGTTTCTCCTTCATTAAACCAGTGTTGTTCAAAAGGGAGAAATCACATGGAACAATGTTACCTGCAACACAAATAGTTGTGTAGGTAGACCAGTTGCCATTTAAAAGGAGATGGGTTTTTTTTCCTACTTAGCACCAGGTCTATTTAAAAAAAATCTTTTGATTGCCTTTAATTCTCTTCTTATCCTTTGTTTTCCATGGTCTGTGTGCTGCATGAGGGATTTGGTTATAGTTGCGTCCATAAAACCAATCAGACAGTGTTAGATGGCAGCAATCCACTAGGAATGGAATTCAGGAGGCAAATGGTCACTAACAACCCTTTTCTCTTTCCTTCTCTCTTCTGCTTATTTTAGTAGGCTTCTTTATGGCCACTGTAAGAGTTTGGCACAGACCTAATTTCAGTCTTGGTCTGAAGGATGCTGGAAGGCCTGCTCAGTTTCACATCAGGTACAGGGCATATAATAGTCCTGATGTGTAAGGAGGGGAAGGGTTCAGGCCCATCCAGTGGTTGACCAGAACTTCCAGAAGACATCACAGGATCTCAGAGTCAGAGGGGATTTCAGAGACCATGTAGTTTAACCCATACCATCCTGAGATTCTCCTTTATAATGTTTCTCATCAATGGTCATCCCCGGTCTTTGTCTGAAGACAGACAGCTCAGGGCAACTCAGTACTTCCTATGGCATCCCATTCAACATTGGGATACTTCAAATTTTTAGGAAAAATTTCTTAAATCAAATCTAAATTTGCTTCTTTGCAAATTCTACCCAGTGCTCCTACTTCAGCCCTCTAAGGTCAAGCAAAATAAATCTAGTCCTTTTTGTATTGGATATCATCTTAAATATTTGAAAATAGATTCCTTCTGCTCCTCAGATCTTATCTATGCCCCATAATAAAAAGGATCATAAGGAAATCTTGCCTACGCCATCATTTTACACAATCTGTGAAACTGGATCTGGAAAAGACTTCAGAAGCTATCTGGCTCAGTTTTGTCATTTGACAGATGCAAAACTGAGACCAAGGGATGTTAAGTGATTTGCTCAAGATTCCAAGGGTAAGATGCAGGATTCTGACCCCAGGTTTTTTTCACTCTAGAGTATTTATTCTACTCTATGTCATGGTAGACTTCCTAAGAACTTTGATTAGCATAAAAACGATTTTGGGGGAAATTTTTAACCCTTTAAAGAAAATTTTTTGGGGAAGATTTTAGTCTCTTAACTAAATATGTGGACACAATATTGCTAATGAAAATGAGTCTTATTTGTTCATTAAAATGGGTCCCACAGGACTTCCCATTCTTTTTGTCAGTTAGAAGCTAGGGAAAGCTCTTGTGAATGCTTAAAAATGACAAAACTCTATCTCTTTGTAAAAACTATTATATACATGTTTTTTTTGTGGAATTGCATTGGCTTTCCTCCATTAATCCAAATTAGCAAGGTTTAGGTGAATATGAACTGATAGTGGTTTGTGAGTGCCAATATTTATTTTCAGAGTATGTTCTGAGGACCTCTGGAAAGTTGGCTGTAATATTTGTAATTGATGCCTACTCAGAAGGAGATTGAGGAATATAAGTAAAAGATAGAAAAGTTACCCTGGAAGTAGAGATGGGGAATAATGAGGCATTGTTCGAAGAATACTACACTTGGAATCAGGTGAGACCTGAGTTTGAATCCCACCTCAGACACATTTGAACCATGTGATCCTAAGCAAGTCTCAGCCTTTCTGAGCCGTAACTTCCTTATCAGTAGTACAATGGGTAACTGATATCTTTAGTATAATATAATGATTTCATGCTATAAAATAGGTATAAGTATCCAGAGGCAGCTCTGGCTTAGTAGCAGATGATTTGATCTCAGAATCCAGGAGATCTGAATCCATGTTTTACTTTTGACTCCAACTGGCCACCTGACCTTTTGTGACAATTAGCCTGTCAGTGCCCTAGGCAACCCTCTAAGGCTATAAATTGCTGAGCAGGTGTAGGGCAGCATTAGAAGAGGGAGTTTCCTCTTGGGGAATTCCCCAGACTAATGAAATCACAAGTCTGGTACATAAATGTACTTACCTCAAAAGACTATTATAAAGATAAAATTAGTAATAGCAAGGAAAGACTTTTGCCATCTTTCATATACTTGCTTGGATGGGAGGGGAAGGCAATGGGAATATGAAGGAAGAAAGTAGCCCATGAAATCTCCTGAGAGTCACAGAAATCATTGGCAGAAAAGAATCGGGACTTAACTAGAATAAGATTTGTGATATAACCATTACTTATGCACACTCATATTAGGTTGGTTATGTTCCATTTAAAACTATAAACCTTTGCAAGGATTGTTTGGAAGGAAAGAAGCACTGACTGGTTAGAATTCTGGATCAGGACATTGGGATTCTATCCCTCATTTTGTCACTGACTCCCTCCATGATGTTACAGGCACACAGGTAAAACTTCTCTGGGTGAGATATAAAAAGTAAAACTCAAAGGGGAAATTCCTAGTCAATCAATCTCCTCTTCCTACAGGGGTGCTCTACTGGTGGATACAGAATGATGCCATCTGTACTTTAGGACCTCCTCTTTAGTACTTTTCTGTTTGTTTTTTTTTTTTAATGATGCACCTTGGCTGCTGAGCCTGACCATAATAGTTTCAAGGCCCAGGTATAATATTATGTGTTCTACTAGGGTGCTGCACCCCCACTATTCTCCTTTAATAATAAACTCTCCATTTCAGACAATCTGATTTGGTCTGAATGAAGGCAGACATCTAGACAGACAGACCAGGTTACTAAGTATTCCAGTGATTGCTATCTGCCAGGCTTCTCAAGACTTGCTAGTACAGTTATCTCTTTATCAGGTGGTCAGCCTATTAGTAGTCATGTGTTTCATCAGAGATAGGCTCCACTTAAAAGCAAGGTCAGAAAAAACAAGAACCGATGGTGGGGTGGGTTAACCTTTGCAGGAGATTACTTTTAGGTGTCCTGAAATCAACGCACTAAAAAGTCAGCCTCTTTGAATTATGGAGAATTTCTTAGACATGGACTTCGTGAAAGAAGATGGTACTAAGATTAGGTGATAAAATAATGATTTTAAAGCTTAGTCATAGTACAGTCTAAAGCTTCTCAGTTTTATAGTTAAAGACACGGAGGCCCAGAAAGCTTTCATGAGTTGCTGTAGGTCACACAACCAATAATTAACTGTAGAGTAGGAACTCACAATCTGATGTTGGTTTTCTTTTTTCTATTACAGTTTCCTTAAGCTTTATAACTACTGCCTTTTTATCTTCAGGAAATGGAATAATTTTCTTTTGCTAAGCTTAGGAAGTGAAGGTTGATGCTTAAACATCAAACTACAGAGGAAGAAGAAAAGTAGTTCTAAGATCAAAGGAAGAATCAGCACTTTTCATAGTAGCAAAGAACAAGGGACAAAGGGGATGTTTATCTATTAGGGAATGTCTGAACAAATTGTGGCACATGATTTTTAGTGGAATATTCCTTTGCTGTAAGAGTGTGTGTGATGTAAAAAAGGGAAAAGGGCCCCCATGTGCAAAAATATTTATAGCAGCTCTTTTTGTGGTGGCAAAGATTTGGAAATTGAGAGTGAAGAGGTATTGGGAGGGAATGGATTTCTATGAAATCCTTTGAGAGTTCTAAGTCTGAATGAATTACCAGGTCCAAGCTCTCTTGGCAAGTTTGTAAAAGTTTATTACACTTTTTAGTGGGCAGGGGGGTGTCAGAAAAAGCCTGCAACTTGCAGGAATTAGGGATACTGATTATATAGTAATAAAACCATAAATCTGATAGCCATTATGCTAACTAGGTGAGTAAAGGTGGACTTAAGGAGCAGTTTGGGAAGAGTTTAGGAGTGGTCAGTGCTTAAAGGAACATGCACTTTTTATATCAACTGTGCAGGCCTATCTCCTATAATTCACTGGGAGAAAGTCCGAGGTGTGGCTTTGGGCTTGAAACATCATTGTCAGCTAGCTGTCAATTCTGATTGAGAGGTGCCCAGTCTGTTAGCCATCAAAGTCCCTTTTGACGTGATGGATGTTAGGAAGCTGGGCTAATTGGGGATTCAGTATGTGTCTAATGGTGAGGAGTTACTTTACTGATCATGCATTGAAAGATTCATAGTTTGCAGCTGGCCACTAGAACGAAGGAGGTATACGTTTCTCTAACTAAGGATTTGTTTATAGAATGCTTTTGAAGGATTCATAGTTATGGCTTATTATTATACCAAGCAAAGATAGTTATAGCTGGCAGAGTTAATGGTATCAGGGAAAACGCTATTAGGCTGGGG
>CM053598.1:151436474-151452425 GCA_028646575.1 Pseudocheirus occidentalis | reverse complement strand
ATTGGGGAATGGCTGAACAACTTGTGGTGTGTGAATGTGATGGATTACCATTATTCCATAAGAAATTATGAGCAGGTAGATTTCAGAAAAACCTGGAAAGACTTACATGAACTGATGCTGAGTGATGTGAGCAGAACCAGGAGAACATGGTACATAGTAACAGCAACATTGTATGATGATGAACTTTGAGAGACTTAACTCTTCTCAGCAATGCAATGATCTAAGTCAATTCCAAAAGATTCATGATGGAAAATGCTGTTCACATCCAGAGAAAGAACTATGGAGTCTGAATGCAGATTGAAGCATGCTATTTTTAATTTTTTGTTTGTTTTTGTTTTACTCGTGGTTTTTCCCCTTTTGTTCTAATTCTTCTTACACAACATGACTAACGTGGAAATATGTTTAATATGATTGTATATGTATGGCCTATATCAGATTGCATGCCATCTTGGGGATGGGGAGGAAAGGGAGAAAGGGGGAACATTTGGAACTTAAAATATTGAAAAAAATAAATGTTGAGTGTGATGAATACAGGGAAGCGTGGGGAGATTTTTGTAAATTGATACAGAGTGAAGAAAGCAGAACCTGGAGAAAAATGTGCACAACTATTACAATTATTTAAATGGAAGAAATAACTACAAAAATTCAAATGAACTGAATGCTACATAATTATACAGCCAGGTTTATCTTTGAAATAGAGATGAGAAAATATTCTTCCTTCTTTTCTTTGACTGGGAGAGGAGGTGTGGGGGAGGGGGAAGAGGGGAAGGTGATGTAGGAGGAGTTATAGGCAGTAGTTATAAGCAGCTTGAACCAGCTCAAGAGAAGCTAACTTAAATTTTCAGTGTGAGCATTTATATCTCATAAATCAACCAAGACTATAAATCAGGGAAAAATCAGGCCTTGAGTTCTTATTTTCTTGATTGTCTAGCAATTTGTCTGGCTCATTTGACAGATGAGGAAACTGAGGCAAGTGACTTGCCCAGAGTTATGCAAATAGGAAGCTATCCGAGGCCAGATTTGAACTCGGCCTCCTGACTCCAGGCCCAGCCTATGGTACTTATTAGCTGTATGACCCTGGGCAAATCACAGTCTCTGGCTATCTAAGTTTCCTCAACTGGGAATGAAGATCATAATAGCACCTACCTCCCAGAGTTGTTGTTAGGAAAAAATGAATTAATGTTTGTAAAATACTTCTAAACGTACTATATAAATGCTAACTATTATTGTTATTTGCTGTTAAGCCAATCACTTAAATTCCTGGGCCTCAGATTTTTCATTGGTAAAATGAAGGCACAGCTAGCTGGTGCCATAGTGCATTTTGCCTCAGTTTCCTTACCTGTAAAATGAGCTGAAGAAGGAAATGGTAAACCACTCCACTCTGCCAAAAAAAACCCAGATAGGAGTGGCTAGGTGGCACAGTGAATAGAACACTGGCCCTTGGAGTCAAGAGGACCTGAGTTCAAATATGGCCTCAGACACACTTGATACACACTTACTAGCTGTGTGATTTCAAGCAAGTCACTTAACCCCAATCGCCCTCCAAAAAAATAAAAAGCAAACAAAACAAAACAAAAAACCCCCAGGTAGGGTCATGATTGAAATGACTGAACAACAAAAAATGAGGTGGTTGAACTGGATGACTTCTGAAGTTTCTTCTGGGTCTCTGAGCACATTTTAAAATCAGATTTTAAAAGATGGAATTTATGGTTTCATGTGCAATCTTTTACATTTTTCTCTGTGTAGTTAAGTAATTATTTTTCAATTGTGTAACAGAAAGTGTTAGAAAAAATGGTAAAGAGTCATAGTTTCTCATAATTTATATTATGTTTGCATCATGGGCTACTACGGCAGGAAACACCACCATGTACTGATAAGGAGTTCATAAGAATCTGTTGTTTCCTGGACACTCACGTAAGCTGATGTTTTGGTGCGGATTGACCCTGTCCTAGAGTTGTTACCTTGGGGAGTCTCTGCCCCGAGGACAGATAAGAGCATCACCTAGATTTCTCCAAGGTCTCATGGCTTTTGAAGGCATGGAAGGCATTTCTGGATGGCACTTCTATAGAGAAGTGTCCATGCAGATGGATGGAGAAAAGGGGCCCTGAGGGTCCAGATGGGCCCTCCATGCTGGCTAAGACCTCCCTCTGCTTGCTAGGATGTGTGTGTGTGTGTGTGTGTGTGTGTGTGTGTGTGTGTGTAGAACAATGGAGCTAGATGGCAACTAGATGTGGCTGGGACTAAGTTGGGAGAAATGAGCACATCAAGGAGTCAGCAAGATACACCAGCTGAATTTCCCATACTTTTCTTCATTCTCCTCCTTCCCTCCTGGCTGGGAAGCCACTCTTCATTTATGTGTCTGATTGTTCCCTTTCTGATCCTCTTCTAAACCAATGTGAGGAGGATTGTGGAGGGGAGAAAGCTTTTTTGTCCCCTCTTGACTGCAGCCAAACTGGTGACACTTGAAAGTTAATTCTTTAACTGTCTACCTCTATTTCTATGGTATTTGAGAGTTGTTACCAGGTGGCACAATGGATAGAGTACTGTGCCTAGAGTCAGGAAGACTTGAGTTCAAATCCATCTGCAGATACTAGCTGTGGGACCCTGGGCAAGTAATTTAACTCTGCCTCAGTTTTCTCATCTGTAAAATGGGTTGGTGAAGGAAATGGTAAACTACTCTAGCATCTCTGCCAAGAAAACCACAAAAGGGGTCACAAAGAATCAGACATGAGTAAAAAACAACCAAACAACAACAGTAACATAAAAAAAACAAACCCCAATAACAACCAGGTAGCCATTTACCATGCATTTATCTGGAAATAAATATGTGAAAAATGATGGAGAAAAGAGAAGTCAAATCCAATGGGGAGAGATTTTTTTCCCCACTTCTGTTAAAATTGTATATTCTGGTCTCCATAACCGCCTGATCCCCTCCTGTTTTTAGTCAGTATAGTAAGTTTATAAGTAGCCATTATAAAATGGCAATAGCAGGAAATAACACAGGCAACTAGGAAGTAGTAGTGGGTAGAGACCTGTAGTCAGGAAGACCGAAGTTCAAATTCAGAGACTTATGCTTTTTCTTTTTAAGTAAAAAAAACAAAACAAAACAAAACCCCAACATTTCACTTTATTAGTGATAAACAAGCCATAAATCTCCCATGCATATGTGTGTGAATTTGTGCATACTTAACTGTCTGACTTGTGATCCTTGAATGTCTGTGCCCCTTGATACCTCCTCTGCTATCTCCTTATACTTAGACAGCTCTATACAAAGCAGCAGGATTCAGTTTCCATCAGCATAACACCTGCAGAGCTTTCTCAGCCAATCTTGCCTTTTTCCAACTAATCAGCAAAGCAATGCCACTCTTCCTATCAGCAGGCTCCCAGCAAAACCCTGAAGCATCAGCTATTTCAGCTTATTTCCTCACCCCTATGTCTTCAGTCTTGGGTTTCTTGTGATCCCTTTTGTGATTCTCTTGCTTCTTTATAATCATGTTGGGCCTGAGCCTTAGCCCCACTATTCTGATCAGAACCTGCTGATATCAAATCTATCTAAAGGGAGTCAGATCAAGAGCCATGCTGGTGATTCATGCAATCAGCCAATGAACCTGATCAAAAACTCTTGAGAAGGATGGGTGAGGTTCAAGTTGTGACTCAATCATAAACCAGGTTATTTTCAGGAACTAGAGTTTTGGGGGAGTGTCAAGAATCTGAGACTTGACAGGGAAGCAGAAATCAAAGACAGAGAGGAAGATTTGAACCTTAGGTGCCTACAGGAAGATAAATCAGAAATATATGAGGAATGTCTATGAAATTATAGTTTGTCTGGCAGTCTTCCTCAAATATGCTCCACCATTATGGGGGAGCTCACATTCTACTCTTGTCTAGCTTTGACATGTTGGTCTGTGACCATCATGTCCTCCCTACCCCCTTGTCCTTATATGTTGATGAAACTGTATAGGTACAATCCAGTAGGGTTAGACCTTTTTCAACAGGCAAGACTGAAGAAATATAGAAATAGATAGTTTATCTTTTTATCCCCCCAAATTATCCCTGCCCCTCAGTTTTAGATATATTGGGGGCCTATCACATTGGGTTGAGTCAACTAAGGGAGGAAAAGGGAAAAAAAATGATACCATAAAACTTAATAATTGATTTAGACTTCCTGTGTGTAATATTTGCTATATATAGATATGCTCCTTATTGAAAATGACCAAAAGTCTCTTTTAAAAAGTATATGCTGATTTATTACAAGGGAGGGCTTCCTTTATTGAGGGTTAGGGAGTGAGTTAGTAGGAAGTGATAGTTATGTAAAGTTTAAAAAAATATATCCATAAAACAAAAAACATTCAAGCAAACAAAAAGAGGTTTGTAAAGGGACATAAATAAAGAGGACAATTTTTGTAAATATTATGTTAAATTGATATGTGCTTTTTTGATGGAGGAGTGGAGAGGGAGGGGGAGAAAATCTGAAACTGAAGGGACTGTGGAACTGAATGTTGTAAACTAAAAGTAAATAAACCAATTTAATTTTAAAAAAGAAAAAGATCCCTAAAAGAAAACTCCTAGGAATATTATAGCCAGGTTCTAGTGTTCCCAGATCAAGGAGAAAATATTACAAACAGAGGTGATTTATTTATCCCTTGTAAGACATGAAATTCATGGAAAGAATGCTGAATTTGGAGTCAGAGGACCTTAATACCTATGGGATGTTGGGTGAGTCTCTCAACTTTTCTCGACTTCAATTTCCTTACCTATAAAATGAGGGTTTGGGACAAGATAATCTTTAAGGTTTCATACAACTTTAAATGCATCTGTGATCCTATGCAAGAGATAACTGTCAAAATATAATAATATGAAGAAAAACATTTTGACTTGTCATTTGTCAAATACTGGACCACCAAGATGTCAGTTTTCTGATATAGATTGTCTATTGATTTGCAAAATAAAAATGACTTTTATTCGAGCTAAAAAAAGTTGATATGTGCTTTTCAAAAATAAACATGATTACAGTGAAAGGACTAATCTGACTCTCCTACTGCAAGATAGTCATCTTGATGTTACTTCTCCTCTGTCCAACTCATATAAGAAAGGCACAGTAGCTTTTTAGTGCTGGATGTATAGTGTTCCCAAAGATTGGAGGACCTGCTTCCTCTTTCATTCTGTTTTCTGGTTCTACCTTTCTTATTCTTCATGGCCTAGCTCAAGTCATGAAACTTTCCCCTCTGATTCCTACCATGACCATTTCCAATCTCTCCTTTTTCTGTTAACAACTCTTGCCTGTGGCTCCAAGAAGTGTCCCTGGTAAACTGTTTCAGCAGATGGGTTAAACCAGGTTGAGGGTAACTGATGGGCCTCAAACCTGTTGATGAATTAGGGTGCTGTCTACCCCAAGCATGTGAATACTTCCCTCAGTGGAATGGGCGAATGGGAACAATTTGTTCCAGTAGCCACGAAGACAGCCAAAGCAGCTATGGAGCACTTAGAGCTTGGTCAGACATTAAAGATGCTACAGTCATTCACTGTATTCAGGCTAGTTGTCTTGACTTGTCTTGCCACTGTGCTTCAGTGACTCTGGAAGAGAAAGTGAGGCTGATGGCTTGGTGTGATTCTGCCTCACTTAAATCCAATGCATATGCAAGTCAAGATATCACCTGTGATGTCACTGGTCCTCTTTGAAAACAAAGGATGAACAACAATACTTTTAAGTTTTGAGTTTCTATATCATTTATCATTTGGTCACATGCTTTCTTGCATCATTTTCTAATTACTTTATTTGCAAGTGCTGCAGCTTGGCATGGTGGTTAGAATGTTGAACTTAGAGTCAGGAAGATCTGAGTTCAAATCTCCCCTCAGACACTAGCTTCAGCTCTTCTCTTGGATTAAGTGGCTTCACTTAGAACCTCCATTTAAGGAGGGTGCCCAGGCTCAATTGTCATCCACTTTTCCTTTTCAGATTCCTTTTTCTTCCATTAGAATGTAAGCTCCTTGAGGGCAGGGCCTATCTTTTTGCTTTAGTCTAGTACCTGGCACAAAATCGGTACTTAACAAATGCTTGCTAACTGACTGACTCTGGTTGAGTTATTTGACCTCTCTGGGCAATAAATATAAAACAAAATGTGGGACTGGGCTTGATGACTTCCAAGGTGTCTTTCAGTCCTAAATCTATGATCCTATGGTCCTTCTTCTTATTCAGTGCTTCCTCCTGGCAGGCAGTATCCATGGATTTTTGGAAGGCTGTTTGAGCAGCGTAAAAACACTGGCAGGTCCTACAAGATGGTCAAGACTTTTCAGTACACACTTCATGGTAGAATGCATGTCTGATTTCTAAGGACTGGTCTTGCTAAATTCAGGTGGCTTATTGCAAGATTTCCTACGCAGGGGATGAAATGTTAGCTTTGAGCAACTCTTGAGGGCTATTTATTAAATTAGGGAGGAGCTGCAATATAGCATCACTGGAGGGATCATTCACAATACATTCAGTGCCTGACCCATAGCAGACACTTAATAAATGCTTCTTGACAGACTGGCTGAGAATATGGAAATAGTTATTTCATTTGTCTTAACTTTATTTCTCTTATCTAGATTGTAAGCTTAAGGAGCCATATTTCTCATGTCTTGGTATTGAGAATAGGGCACAAACACAGAGTAGGCCTTAGCAAAAACCTAATGCTTAATTAGCAAATAGACTCTATTCTAGAAGCACACCCTGTGCTCAATTCTAATTTCTGTGGGTTAGTTATGGTTCTTAACTTTTGGGTGTCCACCCACCACATATTACTGTTAACACAATATGCTTCAACCATTTAAATGTGCCCCCACCCATCCCTACCTCACCCATTGACCAAGCCAGTATTGCACTTGGTGAAATCTTTACTGGCATCTTAAAAGGAAAAGGAGCAATTTTTCAAAGTGGTTCTGCTTTCTATGAAAATACGCCCAGAAGCATTATTGGATACATGCAACTCTAGCAGGAAAGTTTTCTCTTGATTTAAAATAAAGGACTTTTGGGGGTGATATCCCCATATTGCCCTTTAAAAAAGAGTAAAATAAATCTGTCATAAGTTTTTAAGTGAGTTGGTTCTCTTTCACTGGATGAGAGGCTGGAATGATTGCTGTATTGAACTACTCTAGGTGAATATAAGAGATTCCCTTGACTGGGGCTTAAGAGGATTAAGGGATCTAGTGAAAGCCCTGAGAGGTGTAAAATAGTGAATAAATCAGAGAGCCCCTTGCATAAGAAGCTTGTGTACAAATCACTTCTTTTCAGTGGCAAAGGGTACTAAAATGCTTCAGTAATCCGTTACTAAATTTGTAAAGAAATTTAGTCTTAAGTTTTTTCCAAAAACATGAACCACATCTACATGGCCAGAACCATCCTAAATATTTGCTTTACCTTCACCCAAGGTGAGGGTATTCCCAAGGACATTCCCAAGGACAGCTCAGCTTTGTCCTGGGCAAGGCAGCAAAAGTGGTAATGGATGATAAAGTCAGAGCCAGAGAGAGCCTTGATGGGCAGGGAACTTTGCTATACAGGGCAGTTTGCAGGGATTTGGGGCTAATTATATCCTTGAAATAATAGTGCCGTGTTTTAGAATGTAGGACCTGGCTACTTGGGAAGTGGTACAGTGAGAGGGGCAGGGAAAGCAAGTACTTTTTATTATCCTCCACTAAAACACCAGGTTGAGGGGTTAAGCAGCCTGGGTCAGAAAGTAACAATTCTAAGGGTAGTTAGCTGACCTAATGCTGATTGGCAGCCCAACCTGTCAGTAACAAGATGTACAGTATAGGTGTTCCCCTGAGTTTCTGTTAATTTAAGCTAAGACTGAACTAGACAGACAATTGACCACTTCCCACCAACATGAACATATGCCTTTTGAAACCACATTGCTTACCATACTCTCTTTCCAGCCCTCCACTAAATAAATCTTCCATTCAAAGAAATATGTGAGTAGCCAAAACAGGTAACTTGAAAAAAAACCAAAACACATTTTTCTCTAGTGGAAGGGTTAAAGTGGTATGATATTCTTCACCATCTGTTTGCCATATCTCAGGTTGCTCAACTTGGTAGTGAAAAGAAGTTTGATATAACAAGAAAAGAGATTAAACTGGCATTCAGAAGTCTTGGTTTGGCGCAGGGATGAAGAACCTGTGACCTTAGCCACATGTAGCCCTCTAGGCTCTCAAGTGCAGCCCTTTGACTGATTCCAACTTTCACAGAACAAATCCCCTTAATAAAAGGATTTTATTTGGCCACTTTGGCCACTAGCTAACTGTATGCCCTTCGACCTCTCTGTCGACCTCCCCTTTTTTCAGAAGGAGATCAGAGTAAATAATCTCTGTGCTTCTTTCCAGCTGCAATACTCTATAAAATCAGACTATGGCCTCTGGTAGCACTTTTCTGACCAGTTTGCTACTTGAGCCTCATGTACCAGTTTTGTGTGGAGACATTTCAGTTTATAATGGGGAAAAAAAGAAAAGTAGAAACCGGAAAGACTCCAATATTTAAATTAGAACTCTCTTCTCCAACAACCAACAGGAGACTTTAAAGAACTTGCAATAATAATAACATTCAATTGGAAAAACAAAGGATCTATAATTTTAAGGGAAATAGTAGCAAAAGATAGTAGTAAAGATGAAACTTTTAGGCTTCAAACAATATTATAAAATAGCACTCACCAAAACTGCTTAGTTTTGGTTAAAAATAGAAAAAGTATACTAATGGAAGATACTAGACAAGATTAACTAATTATTATTTATCATAATTTTTATAAATATATCAATCATTATGAAATAACTATTAATTAATTTATAGTGGGACTCAATAGTTACAATTTATTATAATTTCTAGAAACATAAATTAATTATAAAATAATTATTAGTTATTTAATAATGGAACTCAATAAGCCCAAAATCATAAATTACTTAGGAAAGAACTCTCTATTTGATAGAAAGCACTCTGGCAAAAATCAAATTTAGAATAAATGTGTGCCATATGCTACAATAAATGTGAAATGGATGCATGATCTGAGTACCAAAGATCACATAAAAAATAGAAGAGAAACACATCACATCTTCATAGCTAGTATTAGGAGATGAATTCTTAACCCAACAGTAGGTAGAAATAATTGCAAAAAGTAGATCATTTTCCCTACATGCCTTGATTTTGATTTATATGATTGTATATATATATATTTTGGGAGGGAGGAAACAAAATGAAGGCATCGAAGAGACGAAGGAAAATAGTTAACTGTGGAAAAAATTCTTATATCAAATACCTCTGATACAGGTTTGGTATCTGAGTGAGTAACAAAAATATTTAAGACCAAAAGCCATTTTTCCAATAAACAAGTGATCAAAGAATTTAACTAAACATTTCTCAGGAGAAGTCAATTATTAGTAAACATGGAAGATTATTCCAAATTATTACTAACAAAAACAAGGAGAATTAAAAACAAATTGTAAACAAACAAACAAACTTCCGAGCACTTCATGCCCACCAAATTAGCAAAGGTGACAAAAAATAATGATAGTCTTGGGCACAGTGGTTGGAAGGTAGGTACACTGACGCTTTGTTGGTGGAGCTGTGGATTAGTTATGCCATTCTAGAATTATAAATTTGGAATTATGCAAATAAAGAGCCTAAAATGTCTATGTCCTATGACCCAGGATATGGATTATTAGGCCTATGTCCCAAGGTGGTCACTAACAACAAGAGAGGCTCCATATATATCAAAATATTTATAGCAGAACTATCTTTCACTCTCCACACCCAGAATTTCTCATTTTTCTCAAGCCTTTTATCAAAACTCTTTTCATACAGGTGTTTAGTCTTTGCCATCACACTCTCTGTTCTTCTAGATCCTGGACATGAGTCTGGGTTTCTGAGCTCAGTATCAGGGCTATGAGTGCATCCATCAAGGGTTGCCATAGGCAGCTAATGAGCCTCTCACTGTTTGCATACACTTGTACTTAACTGTACTAATAGGATGAGTGGGGTGTGGGGTCCTGGGTCATGCTGAAGTTGCCATATTGTGGTGTTTCTTTATACTTTCTACCTTAATTTATACATAGTTGAAATCAGGTTACAATGGACATCAAAGGCAGCCTTCAAGGAGAATGAAGGAAACAAGTATTCAGTAAGTGTTTGCTAAATGTCAGGTGGGAAGAATAGCTAGTGAGGGGAATGCCAGGCCTGGAATCAGGAGGATCTGAGTTCAAATGTGGCCTGACACTTCCTAGTTGGAGGACCCTGGGCAAGTCACTTAACACTGTTTTCCTCTGTTCCTCATGAGCTGGAAAAGGAAATAGCAAAGCACTCCAGTACCTTTGTCAAGAAAACCCCAAATGAAGTCATGGTGAGTCAGATATGACTGAAACTATTCAACAACAACAAAAAAATGTGTCAGATACTGTCCAAGGCACTTAAAAATATTATGTCATAACAACGCTGGGAGGTAGGTGCACTATTATTATTTCAGTTTTACAATTGAAGAAACTGAGGCAAACAGGGTTAAGCGACTTGTCTAGGGCCTTACAACTAATAAGTGTCTGAGGACAGATTTGAACTCAGGTCTTCCTGATTACAGGTCCAGTGCGCTAGCCACTGTCCCACATAGCTGCCTCCAGAGAGAAAAAGGTGGCATGAAATTATTAGAAGAGCACAGGGACTGGAGTCAGAAGACCAGACTCTGCCCCTGAGAGAGGTAACTATTTCTCTATTATATTTAACAACTAATCATTGAATTAGGACCAAAGTTTTTCCCCTTTTCCATTCTATTACCCAGAAATCAACCCGTGTGGGAACACTTGCTCTAAGCCTTACCCAGCCAGGAGGGCTGCTGTTTGTCCTTCATTCTCAAAGAAGACCATGACATCAGGAAGGCGATGCCATGACATGCAAATAAATTGGATCTAAGTGAGGGAGGGCCGTGTGAGGTCACCAGCCTCACTTTATCCTCTGGAACCATTGAGGTCCAGTGGCAAGATAGAGATCAGGAAAGACTGAAGATGGTCCTGAGTTGAGGTGAATGGGTGGATTCCTGCTCATTGTGTTTACTCTGACAGGTCTGGGAAAATGTGGATTCTCTCTTTTGTCAGGGCAATATGGATATTGATAAAATCTCTTTGACCAAGATTTGGGTGTTCAGTATCACTTACCCCAAGACCCTGATTAGAATAAGCCCACCTCTCATTTTAACATTCATTTTCTCATGACTTATTAACTAATCAGAGGTGATTTCCACTCTCTGGTACACTTACTCTTCCAAGGACAAATAAACTGTGAGCCCACCGCCATGAGTCATCTTTGGTTCAAGAGAGACAGCCAAATGACCCTTCCTTTTGTAAATTAAATGCTAGCATTATTAATGAGATGATTAATTACCCAGAAAGTATGTCTCTTAAACTTTTAAAATGTAACCCTAGGCAAGTCACTTTAACCTCCCTGAGCCTCAGTTTCCTCATCATGGGGATAATAATACCTGCCCTACATTGTGGGCCTGCAAAGAAAGTTTTATAAAATGGGAAGTGCTATATACATGCGAGTTATAATTATCACAATAGCAAAATATAGCCTGAGGAAAGAGAGAAAAAAGGGATAGTACCATCTGCCTTGCCTTGTCAGAGTATATGTACATAAACATTAGGCTTTTTTGAAAGTCTATTCACTCCCTCCTCACTTGCTGCCTCCCTGAGATATTCTCTACCCAGCTAGAACCCACAGAAGTTTAAGATAGATAAATGATAGATAGATAGATAGATAGATAGATAGATAGATAGATAGATGATGGATAGATGAGTAAATAGATGGATGGACAGATAGGTAGATGATGGATAGATGGATAGATGGATGGATGGATGGATAGATAGATAGGTAGGTAGATAGATAAATGATGGATAGATGGATAGATAGATGAATGGTTATATGGATAGATAGATGGATAGATAGATAGGCAGATAGACAGATAGATGGATGAATGGATAGATGGACAGATAGATGGATAGATAGGTTGATGGATGGATAGTTAGATGGATGACAGATAGATGGATAGATAGATGATGGATAGATGGATAGATGGATGGATAAATAGGTAGGTAGATAGATGGATAGATAGGTAGATGGATGGATAGATAGATGGATAGATAAATGGATAGATAGATGATGGATAGATAAATGGATAGATAGATGATGGATAGATAAATAAGTGGATGGATGGATGGATGGATAGCTAGCTAGTTAGCTAGAACATTTATTAGCACTTACTATGTGCCAGGCACTTTGCTAAGCCCTGGGGATAGAAATGTAGTCTAGCAAGAGTCCCTATAGTCAAAGAGCTTACATTCTATTCTAACAGCAAGATAATACAAAATGGGGACCTGGCAAGTGGGTGATGGGGAGGGTATCCCTAAATTTATGAACCCCAAGCCTTTGCCCTAACTTGTCATAGCCTGGGATGGTTCCGATGGGAAGTGACAAAGACTTTCCTTTGTGCCAAGGGGTTTGTTTATCCCAGGATTCAAGGATGAAAGATTTGAGGTTGGGTTGGCAAGGAGGTGGGGAGGGAAGAGGGATAATAAGTGAGACATGGAATGTAGCTCCCTTGCACTCTTATCATGAGTTAGCCCTAGTTTTCTAGAAAATAAAGCGGATCAGGTCCAGGGTTCTTTAATGAAATCTGGTATTATTCAAAAGGGATAGGTCTAACAATTAAAACAGGAAGAATCTATATGGAGGAAAAATACATATTGCCCAGACTATAACTTAATATTGGATGGATAGTCTGTTGAGTTAATTTATCAGCACCTGTCTCTGGGGCAGTAGCCACAGATGGATAATGATATGGGTAATCGAATTGAATAGGAAGAAGAGAACAGGACAGATCACATTTGGAAAACTAGCCAGTGTTTTCAACAATCTCCAACTGCTTCTGGGCACAAAACCCAATCTTTCTGACATAAAAGTTCTTCAAGTGATGCTGTATTATTGGGAATCTTGATATACCACAATCTCTAAAGAATCTAGGGTGACTCAGAGGGCAGAATGGAGATACATGATATGCATAGGTAGACTGTGGCATATTTCTAGTCAGTCAACATTTACTAAGTGCCAGTAATGTGTCAAGTAGTATACTAAGACCTAGAATACCAAAAAAGAGAAAAAGAAAAAAAAGACAGTCCCTGAGTTCAAGGCGTTTATTGTTGTTGTTTTTGTTAGTCTGTTCTCAAAGAGGGCCAAGACAGCAGGAAAATGCCATGACTTGCAAAGGAATTGGATTTAAGTGAGGCAGGGCTGTGCAAAGTCACCAGCCTCACTTTATCCTCTGGAGCCATCTGGGTCCAGTGGCCAGATATAGATCAGGATGACTGGAGATGGCCCTGCTAAGGAATTTATAATCTGATGGGGGAAGCCAACACATAAAATGATGCTGAAAGTGGTGGAGGAAGGGAGAGATATCTGGTTCAAGTACATAATGGCAAAGTACAAAGGGGTGTAACTGGGTGGGAAATGAAGAAATGGCTGGATTGGGCGCCTTCTTTAAATGAAAGTTATAAGAGGAGCTCTTCATCCTCACCCTCTCCAATCAGAAGGAGAAGTCCCAGGAGCAGGGGGTACTGACAAATTATGAGTTCCAGGGTTTGAAGTAATCATGTAGAAAAATGAGGTTCCTGGGGGGCAAAGTCCAGAGAAAAGCAGTCAGGTGAGAAATGAAAAGATGGCTAGTCTGGGAGCCAACTGACAAACTCTGTGTGTGTGTGTGTGTGTGTGTGTGTGTGTGTTACTGTCTTAGAGAATTGTCTAGAAAGTTAAGAGGTAAAGTGATTGGCCTGGGGTCACACAGCCAGTGTGTATCACTTGAACCTATGCCTTCTGGCTGTGAGGTCAGTTCTCTTTCTCTATGACACTGGATTGAAGAGAATATTCCCAAGGAAATGGAAGTGGACAAGTCACATAGCAAGAGGGAGGGAGTAATAGATGAACAGCTTGAAATAAGCCCTAGTACCCTTGAAATGGAATGATTGAGACACAGGCCATCACTTCATTGGGGGGAATCCTTGTTGAGGTTCTGCAGGAAAACGTGGGTGAGAATCACAGAAGATGAGAAAGTGTAGTAACAATAATGATAGTAGGAGTAGTAGCTAACACATAACGTGTACTGTGAACCAGGCACTGGGCTAAGGATCTGACAAATATCTCATGTGACCCTCACAACAACCCTGCAAGGGGGGTGCTATTATTATACCCATTGTGTAGATAAGAAAACTGAAACAAAGAGAGATTAAATGACTTACCCAGGGTCACCCAGCTAGTTTAAAGTCCTGTCTGCCTAACTCCAGGCATGGCATGTGATATCCATGTCAGTACCCACCTAGCTGCCCTAATATGTATCTCTCTATATATAGAAAAGTTGTGGTCCTCATTTGTGGTGGAAATATCTGCAAAATTATGAAATGTTATTCATTTAAGTGTCTAGATTCTGCTCCCTAGTAGGTTGTGAAAAGTTAAGGTGACCATGCATTATTAATAAACAGAATAATATGAATTGTGCTTTGCACAATAAATCTGGTTCAATAGTTTGCCAATTTGCCAGTTAAAACTTCGTAACACTTACCATCTGGGAACAGGGGAGATAGGGAAGGGAGGTTTAGAATTTGGAACTCAAAACAGTAAATAAAATGTTAAAGAATTGGGGAAAAAAAACCCTTCATAACAACGATGTTATATCATTCTGACATGAGTTAAAGACTGACTCTACCAGAAATACAAAGATTTCTGCCCTGCATCCGGCTGCAAATACTCCTAACAGTCATGGACATTTATGCAGTCACTTTGCACTAAGTTTGCAAAGGGCTTTACAAACATGTTCTCATCTGAGTGTTGCAGAAAGCTGTTGAGGCAGGTATTATCATGTGTGTTTTATAAGTGAGGAAAGTGGGACCCGGAGAGGTTAAATGCACCTTCCCCCATTCCCATTCCCCATCAAGGCACACAACTAGTAAGGACAAACCCTCTGTGACTGCATCCCTACTTGGAGCCTCCTGGAGACTGAGCTGGGAGGAGAATCCATTGTAGGGGAATCCCAGGGGCATTAAAATATTTTTCTAATTCTAATGGTGAAGTACCAAGTTGTAACAATTTCAAGAGTTACAAGCAAAGGAGAAGGAAAAATCCTGAGTTTTCCCTAATATACAGCCAGGGATGAGGTGGGTAGATGGTTCAGTGGTTAAAGTTTTGAACATGGAATCAGGAAGACCTGAGTTCACATCCTGTCCTAGATACTTAATGGTCTGGCCCTAGTCAAGTCACTTAAATTTTCTTAGTTTTAGTTTTCTCATCTGTAAAAGGGGTGATAATAGCATCTACTTCACAGGGCTGTTGTAAAGATGAAATGAGGTTCTAGATGTTAAGTTCTAGAGAAATTCTAGCTATTAAGCCATTGCAGTTTGGGATGCAGCAAGAGATTAGCAGGGTTTCCAGGGACTGAATATAGTTAGGCCAGATGCATTCTTCTATTAGACGCTCAATACTCCTCTGAAGATTGCATGCAGATTTGTTCCTGCTTTAGGGGACAGAATGTGACTAGGCCTTTCTTTCTTTTTTTTTTTTTTTTTTAAAGGTAATTTATTCTATATATATTGAACCTGTATCTCTCCTGTACATCATGTGACGCGTTTTCTATGGGCCTGTTGAATTAGAAAAATCCAACATGGAGTTTTAGGTTGTAGGAGATGAGGGCTACTTGAGGAAAGAGTTCCATGGCTCACATTGCTATGGCTTCTTATGCTTCTTGTGTTTAACTGGCAAATTTTCTGTTCAGTTCTGGTTTTTTCATCAAGAATGCTTGAAAGTCCTCTACCTCCCTGAATGACCATATTTTCCCCTGGAACATTATACTCTCAGTTTTGCTGGGTAGGTGACTCTTGGTTTTAATCCCAACTCTCTTGCTCTCC
>CM053598.1:151417672-151435974 GCA_028646575.1 Pseudocheirus occidentalis | reverse complement strand
TACTCCCAAGGAGTTAACTGGAAGTAAGGAGCTAAGCCTTTGAGGTGCCAAGTGCCTTCAGTAGGTGCCAATAGAAAGGGGCATGGAAGATCTTCTGATTTCATTAACATTACACTAAGTGACCATTTAATCCAACATATACTGCATAAGAAACTGCCATTGTTACAACTTATATGTTTTCAGTCAGCCTTTACTTGAAGACTGAAAAAATCGATTGTGACTAATTGAAGAGTGATTCTTTTCTTCTCAAGATAACTCACTGCTCTTTTAGATAGCTTATAATGCTATTAAATTTTCCTGACACTATACCTAAATTTTCTTTCTTGCAACTTCTACTTATAGTGACAGTCCTGCCCTCTAGGTCTTTCTTTCATATGATAGCCCTGCAAATACCTGAAAACAGCTATTATATCTTCCATGAGCCTTCTTTTCTCCTATCTCTCCAGTTCCTTTTACTAACTCTTACATGACATGGGATCAAGACTCTTCACCAACATGATTGCCTTTCTCTGGATGTTTTCCAGCTTAGAAAGATCCTTATTAAAACATGATACTCAGAACCGAAAACAATAACCCAGTTGTGGTCTGATCAGGACCAAGTAAAGTATGATCACCCCTTCCTGAATCCTGGAAGATATTCTTCTCTTAATGGTGTCCAAATTTTGACTAGCTTTTCCTGGCTTCCACATCAAACAACCACTGAGTACACATTCCATTAAAAAAAACTCAAAAACTCTTTGAAAACTATAAAATGATAAATGTAATTATCATTGAGAAAACACACTTGACTCTGTATCAACTCATGCAAGTCTTCCCATGTTTCTCTGAATCACATATTCTGATGGGAGAGAAAAGATGTAAATAGTTAAGTACCCACAAGCTGCATAGAGAGTAAATGCAAGGTCATCTCAGAGGGGAAGGCACTAGTAACTGTAGTGATTGGGCAAGTCCTACAGAAGGTGAGATTTCATCTGAATCTTGAAGAAAGATAGGGAAGCTAAAAAGGGAAGCATACAGAATGAGGAAGAAGAGCATTCCAGGAATGGGACTGCCAGTAAAAAGTCATGAAGTTAAGAGAGACAATCATATGTGAAGAAAAGCAAATACACTAATATAACCAGATTATAGGGTATATGATGAAGAGTCAAGTTTAAGTAGATTGAAAAGACAGGAAAAATGTAATAATAGCATAGTCAAGCCAGAAACTTCAGGAGTGAAAAACATATTTTTATTTACTGTAGCCAAGGTAAGTGGTACAATAATATCATTAACATGAATAAGATACATTAGCACTTAGCACAATGGTTCTCAACCTTCCTAATGCTGCAACCCTTTAATACAGTTCCTCATGTTGTGGTGACCCCCAGCCATAAAATTATTTTCATTTCTACTTCATAACTGTAATTTTGCTACTGTAATGAATCGTAATGTAAATATCTGATACGCAGAATATATTTCCATTGTTACAAATCGAACATAACCCACAGGTTGAGAACCACTGACTTAGCATATTGGGCAGCTAAGTGGCACAGCAGATAAAGTACTGGCCTTGGAGTCAGGAAGATTCATCTTTCTGAGTTCAAATCTGGCTTCAGAGGCTTACTGGCTGTGTGACCCTAGACAAGTCACTTAACCCTTTTTACCTCAGTTTCCTCATCTGTAAAATGAGTTGGAGAAGAAAATAGCAAACCACTCCAGATCTTTGCCTAGAAAATCTAAATGTGGTCCCAAAGAGTCTGAAACGACTCAACAACACTTAGTATGTCACTCTATACTTTGCAAAGCACTCTCATATTGATAAGTCAGAAATATAACACTATGTTTTGCGCACACTTTCCTGCAGGGCAGAGAGTATGAGATAATAGAATTCTTTTCAGATAAAAAATGGAGACTCTCGAGAGGTTAAGTGATTTGCCCAGGCTCATAGAACCAAGAAGAACCTAAAGCAGAATGTTCAGCCACTTCTCCTAAATTCAAGTCTACTACGTTATCGACTGCCCGCTACATTATACTGACTTTCATCGCCCTCCTGGATTCTCTAAGAAACCCTGTGAAATAGGAAGGACAGATACTAATCTCATATTAAAAACAAGGAAAGTGAGAGAGGAATTAAGTGACTTGTCCAAGGGCACAAAGTTAACTAGTACCAGATCAGGAACCAGATCCTAAGTTCCCTCAAAACCTATGACGTAACATTTTTCCACTGTTGTTGTCCACTCATTTTTCAGTTGTGATCGACTTTGTGACCCTATTTGGTGTTTTCTTGACAAAGAAATTGGAGTAGTTGGCCATTTCCTTCTCCAGCTCATTTTACAAATGCGGAAACTGAGGCAAACAGGGTTGAGTGATTTGCCCAAGGTCACACAACCAGTACATGTCTGAGGCAGGATTTGAACTCAGGAGATGAGTCTTCTTGACTCCAGTAAATGTGGTGAAATTAAATCCTTTACAGGGTAGATTCTTGTCCCGCACATACAGGACAATTTAGGCCTAGTTTTCTGAATTTAAGTAACAAGAAAAAGTACATGAAGCCTTCCCTCACACCTGCCTAACCTCTCTCTCTCCTCCCCCCTGCCTAAATAATAGTGTTTTCCCCATTTAAAAAATTTATCTTATGTATATTGTTACCCAATCATGTCTGACTCTTCGTGACCCCTTTTAGGGTTTTCTTGGTAAAGATAGTGGGGTGATTTGCCATTTCCCCCCCGCCCAGCTCGTTTTGCAGATGAGGAAACTGAGGAAAACAAGGTTAAATCATTACCCAGGGTCACACATCTTATAAGTGTCTGAGGTCAGATTTGAACCCAGGCTTTCCTGACTCCAGGCCTGGCGCTCTATCCATAATACATGGTGAGTGCCATATAAATATTAGTTATCATTGACTGGAAAATCCTGGAGGACAACTCTATCTATACAGGTCTCTTTGTACAACACCAAACATGAAACTTCAAGGCCTTTAAGAAGCATATTTTGCTGAAGATGTTGATTATTTTTATCTTAATTTGGGTAGAAATCATAATGAATAGAAATATTTCCCAGCCAATGACCTACATGGCAGAGGGTTCCACAGGCAGGGACCAGAACACTAAAACAAAGTCCAAATCTGGAGTAACACGACCTGGATTTAAGTCCTAGGTCAGTCACATTTTACCTTTCTGACTTTGGACAAATCATTTCCTCCCCCCAGGTTTCAGTTTTCTTACCTGTAAAATAAGGAAGTTGAACTTCATGTCATCTTGGGTTCCTTCTAGCTCCAAAACTTTGGCTTTTTGTCTTGACTCTCAGGTCAGCCTTGTCAGGAGTTGTTCGAAGAAGTTCTAATCCCCACTTGCTAACCTCCCCTTAAGGAAGGAGGCATGGACCGGAACTCACTGGTGTGAGGAGTTTTTGGTGAGAAAACCCTCTCTACAAATGCAGGTCAGTACTTCTTCTCTGCAATTTATAATCTAGAGAGTTGTCTAGGTCAGGGGTGGGGAATGTACAACCTCAAGGCCACATATGGCCTTCTAGGTCCTTGGGTGCAAACTTCTGACTGAGTCCAAGTTTTACAGAAGAAATCCTTGTATTAAGAGGACTTTTTCTATGAAGTTTGGATTGAGGGCCACACTTGAGCATCTAGACCATTGGTTCTCAACCTGGGGGTTATGTTCAATTTGTAACAATGAAAATACATCCTGCATATCATATATTTGCATTACGATTCATAACAGTGACAAAATTACAGTTATGAAGTAGCAACGAAAATCATTGTATGGTTCACCACAACATGAGGAACTATATTAAAGGGTCGCACCATTAGAAAGGTTGAGAACCACTGACCTAGAGGGCAACAAAGTTGGCCTAGTTGACATAATAAGGAAATGAGATGGGATTTAAACCCAGGTCTTTTTTTACTCTAAGTCCAGTATGCTTTCTATATCAAGATAAAATGAAATGAAAAACAAAAAAAGATAAAACATTCCAAAGAGAAAGAGGCAAGGGGAGGATGAGAATTAAAGGAAAGATTGAGAGAAGAAAGATTTTTAAAAGGGACAGGAAAGGAAGAAGGGTCTTGTTAATGGCTAATCCCCTCCTGGATGGGGGATCCATGGGACTTCATGGGATTTGCCCTTAGGTTTGGAAGCCCATCGTTCTGTCTGTATCTCCCTGTTCACTGGCTATAATAGGACCAACAGGAATGGGGAACTTGCCAACAGGAGTCAGTTTATAATCACTTTGACCTGGAGGCAGAAGCAGGACTTCCAAAGAAGGTAGCAGAAAGAGGCAGAAATACTGTGTGGAACATTTGTGAAAGTTCAGGGCCCCAGACCCAGAAATGGAAGTTCAAACTGGGAAAAATGGGTGAGTTCTCTGAGGAAACATGTTTAGAGAGAGAAGAATATCACTTGGGGCACTGTCTCAGGCAGTGTCCAGACCAGAGGAAGAAGGGAGAGAGTGCTCTCTTACTATAGAAGTCAGGCATTTTTAGAGCATTTTTTAAGGGTTTGGTGTCAAAAAGACTGGGTGGGGGGAAGGGAGCAGGGAACAGGGAGGGAGAAGAAATTGTTGTTCAGTTGTGTCTGACTCTTCAAGATCACATTTGACAAAGATACTAGGGTGGTTTGCCATTTCCTTCTCCAGCTCATTTTACAGATGAGGAAACTGAGGTAAATAGGGTTAAGTGACTTTGCTAGGGTCACACAGCTAGTAAGTTTCTGAAGCCAGATTTGAACTCAGGAAAATGAATCTTCCTGACTATGGTCCTGACTCTAGACTTGATGATCTATCTATTGTGCCACCTAGTTTCCCTTACACACACACACACACACACACACACACACACACACACACATGCGTGTGCACATGCACACGCACAAGCACACACACATTCATATATATAGGTATACACACATATATACATACATATATATATATATACATATGTACAGGGGTGGCTAAGTGGCACAGTAAATAGAGCACTGGCCCTGGAGTCAGGAGGACCTGAGTTTAAATCTGGCCTCAGACACTTGACATGTTTACTAGCCATGTGACCTTGGGCAAGTCACTTAACCCCCAACTGCCCTCCAAAAAAAAACAAAAATAAAAAAATATATACACATATACATATATACATATATATATACACATATACATATATATACACACATACAGTTACACAGTATATGATATATGTGGGTGCATACATATAGGTTGTTCAGTTATTTTTTTAGTAATGTCTGACTCTTCATGACTCCATCTGGGGTTTTCTTGGCAAAGATACTGGAGTGGCTTCCCATTTCTTTCTGCAGCTCATTTTACAGATGAGGAAACTGAGGTAAAAAGGGTTAAGTGATTTGACCAGAGTCACACAACCTCTAAGTGTCTGAGTTCAGATTTGAACTCAGGAAGATGAATCTTTTGACTCAAAGCCTGGCACTCTAACCACTGTACCATCTACCTGCCCTTATATAGATACTCACATATATAATAGAGATATACATATGTGTGTATTCATATATACATGAGTATATATATATAGACATATATAGACATATATATCTGTTAAACATTTATTTAAAACCTATTGTATACAATGTACTCTGTGCAATGAAGTGTACATCATTCAGACTCAGAGTCATATCTCGCAGCTCTGACACCTAGAGCACATTCAGTAATTCAGAGATGGTTTTAGATATGAGAGACAATGTGGTACATAGAGCAGAAAGATACTGTGAATCACAGGTTCAAATCTTGAGTCAGATATTTGACTACGTGACTTTGGACAAATCACTTAAAGGAAGAATGAAGGACTCAGACCCTCTAAGGTTCTTTCCAGTTCTGAGTCTATGCTCCTGAAGCCCTGTGGTGGAACTTTCACGAGGCTTTCAGAGGAATGAATGTGCCACAGTATGATAACTTGTAATCATGACAAGGTCTAGAACTCCCACACTCCCCTAATCACCCCTAGCATAGAGTGCTCCACTCTGCCTATGGACTTCCTTTCCTTGGTCACTACCCTGGTAAAACAATCCTTCTGCCCTGAACCTGCTCTTCGATGCTTCCATTTTCTTTCTACCTTACATCCCTCTTGTCTCATGACTCATCTCCTCAAGAGCTAGAGTTTATCTACCTACCATTCAAGGTGGCAATTCACTAATGTGGTTAACCCATTGTGTTAATATACCAATGGGAGCAGGATAGGGGCTTCTCAGGATCCAAGTTCTTAGACTGACCTAATATCTTACAGCAAGATTCTTTCAGAGACAATTACTATGCTGTCTCTTTATTGTTTCATGCTTAGTTATTCAGATTAAATAAAACGTATAATATAAAAACTCTATGGCATTAATTCATATATCATATAGATCTATAGATGCATAGCATGTTATAGTGGAAATAGCACTGAGGACCTTGGTTCAAATCTACCTGTGCAACCTGGAGCAAGTCACTTTCCCTCCCTTGGTTTCAATTTCCTCATCTACAAAATGATAGGGTCAGATTATCTCTTACAGTTGTATACCTATAATCTTATGATTTTATTTGCATATATACATATATATAGATAGGTAGATAAGTAGATAGATAGATAGATAGATAGATAGATAGATAGATAGCATTGTTCAATTAATCATATCCAATTTTCCATGACCCCATTTGGCGTTTTCATGAAAAAGTTACTGGAATGATCTGCTATTTCCTTCTCTAGCTCATTTTACAGATGAGGAAACTGGGCAAATGTTAAGTTGAGTTAAATGACTAGCCCAAGGTCACACAGTTAGTGTCTGAGACTAGATTTGAGTTCAGTCCTCTTGACTCCAGGACTAACTCTTTATCCACTGCATCACCTACCTACACATTAATATATGTGTATTATAAATAGGAGTGTTAGTAAACGTTGAGCAACTTTTTAGAGGGGAAATATATGTACAATATGCTTTTAAGTTTAATGTACAGTATTAAAACTTTGTCTATCACTTTCTTAATGCTAGATAATGAGCAAATAATAAATGAAGTCATGATTCATGGCATCCACCATCTTCTAATCCAAGGGATAAATATTCACATGAAAATTTAACAATTGAAAGTACTAGTATGAACTGACTCCAGCATCCCTTTGATTTATAATGCAGTTCTCTAAAAAGTTATATCCTACCTTATTACCAAAAAATAAAACTAGGGCAAAATAATCTCCCCCCACCAAAGGCACTAAACTTTCATACCCTTTAGCCCAGAGATTTCAAGGCTGGTACTATATCTTTTAGGAGATTATTAATATCAAGATAAGATCCATATATGCAAAAATGTTCATCATTATTTGGAATCAATCAATATTTGTAATGACAGTTACAAGGATAATATAATTTACAATGACAAAAATATATATACTCAACAATTGGAGAATGGCTGAATGAACACACACACACACACATGCTCATAGTATGGAAATGTAATAGAACATTATTGATGGGAAATGAAAATGAATATTAAGAATTCAGAGAAACATGGAAAAATATACATGAGATGATGCAGAGTTAAGAAAATAAAACAAAAGAATAATATGCCACAACACAAAATCACCAACAAGAGGAAGCAAAATTCTGGTCAAATACAACTATCGGTCTTAGCTCTATACTATCCGAACAAAAGGACACATCCCTCTTTCTGTTTAGAAATTATGAGTTATTTCAACAAATGTTCTCTATGAAGAGGTTTGTTTGAGTGGTTATTGAAAAATGCCTGATGTGCTAAAATGAAATGTATCAAGAACTTTTTTTAAAGTAAAAGACTTTGCTACTCTCATCACTACAACAATCCAAGACAATTCCAGAAGCCTAATGATAAAAAAATGTTTTCCCCCTCCAGAAAGAGATCTAATAAACTCTGAGTGCAGATTGAAGCATATTTTTTCCATTTTATTTTTATTGCTTTTTTTGCATCAAGGCTAATATAGAAATATGCTTTATATGACTTCTCACATATAATGTGAATTATACTGATTGCTTTCTCAGTGGATAGGAAAGGGTCTGAAAAGAGGGAGAAAATTTGGAACTTGAAAATTTTTTTTAATTTTGATTAATAAAAGAATAAAATTACCTTGCCTAGTACTGAGGGATAGGGTTGGAGGAGTGTCAAGAACATATTTGTATGCATGCAATTTTCATTACAATGGTTGCTATAACATTGCGTAGTCTGTGGTGTCCATTCCCAGGTGGGATGGGGATCAAGCTGGTCAATGAATGACTCATCACCTTGTGGTGAATGAATAGTTCAATTAAATGAGTAATTAGCTGAGGACAGGAGGAAAAAATATGGTTTCTTCTGCCCCTAGATTGTGTCAATCCATTTAGTTCAGTCAAAAATGGGGAGTTAGGGGGTATCTCCAAAGGGGATCCTTAATTCAGAACTAGAAAACAGATTGACCTGCAAGCAGCATGGTCTTAAGAAGACTGAGTTGGGTCTTCGAGTGGGTACCGAGATCTGGCTGATATAGATGAAAGAGATGGGTTTTCCCCTCTATCGTTAGTTAAAAAAATCAAAACACCTCTCATCAAAGACTACAGACTCAGGCTGTAGAAGACAAATACCCAGGCCAGTCAAATTCTTGCAATGGAACTCGAACTGAGCAAATACCAGGGCCAAGACCAAGCAAGAGTTAGGCAGAAAAGAGCTAAACAGAGGAGAAAAATAGTCTCAAGTTGTCTCAGAGGACCAGGTAGTAATTCTAAGACCCTTTGAGGACTATGAAAATGTTAACCTTTTCCCTTGCAATTGTGCCCCCATCCCTACACCCCCTCCTTTGCATACTCCCCTGTAGTGCATCATACTAAATCCCCTTTAAATTGTTTAAGACTTTGGGGTGCTGCTGTCACAGAAAAGGAGTGGCGGTAGGTGACAGAGGAAACCCTGCAGTCTTCTTCCTGTAAGCGAGCAGAAGTAGTGGTGGCAAGAAACCAAATGAGGTTAACAACAAACCAAGTCTTGGGTATAGTGGAAAAAAAATAGTGAAGTTATGGGGTAGAGGAGAATCATTGCACCCCATGACACCACATCTGCTTCTTATTCAAAAGTATGCTTACCCCTGTCCTCAGTTGCTATGCAGCTGTTTGCTTGTTACTTGTGTGTTTTGAATGCCTATGTTCTGGAAAGAGAACCAGGACTATTTAGAGAGTGTTGGTTCAACTCTAAGAGAGGCAGAGAGTTGTAATGGGAGAAAAAAACCAATGGAATGGAAATGGTTTCAATGGAAAAGAATCACAAACCTTGGGTAAATCACAACCTCTCTGGGCCTCAATTCCTCACCTTTAAAAAGGAGAAAATGCAATTAATAGTTTCCAAGGTCCATTCCAGTTCTAAGTTCTATAATCCCTTTCAGTGGAACATTATTGAAGTATTTTGAGACGAGGAGTATCGTGGCAAAAAAAATATTGTTCTAGAGGTGTATATGGGTTCTCAAAGAGTAAGGCTCTGATTTTAAATATAGGGGGAAAGAAAGAAAGGAAACTCTCTTAAAAAAAAAAAAGAAGCTGATAAAACCACTGTCCTCAAAAAGACACAATGAAACATACCTCCTCTTTCAGAGCAAAGGTAGGGTGGGAGACCAGAAAACAGAATTGTAAATATTGTCAAAACTCAATCTCTGTTTTTGCCTTCCTCAGGGCAGAGAGGTTGGGTGAGGGTGCTAACATTGCCCAAACAGAGACTGTCAGATGTGTTTTCGTAACTGTTTTTCTTTGTCACAATGGAAGGTTAAATTTGAAGAGTCTGAGAGTAGGAAATGCCAGTGATATAAAAGCAAAATTATCAATTAAAAAAATGATTGGGAGAGCTAGGTGGTACAGTGGATAGAACACCAGCTCTGAAGTCAGGAGGACCTGAGTTCAAATCCAGCCTCAGACACTTATTGGCTGTGTGACCCTAGGTAAGTCACTACCCTGATTGCCTCTAAAAGTAAGGAAAAAGAAATGATAGGAAGAATGGAGTGTATTAGACTTGAAAATCAGAAAGACCTAAATATGAATCCTACTTCAGCTGTATGACTCTGGGCAAATCATTTAACCTCTTTATCTGTAAAATGGAATATATAATAGCACCTACCTCATGGGATTGTTGAGATAAATGTGCAACGTGCTTTGCAAAGCTTAAAGTACTATATGGTCATTATTATTATTGTCATTATTGCTGTTGTTGTTGTTTACTGACCATCATCTTCCTGGGTTATCCTGGAGTGTAAACTGATAATTTTGGGAAGAATTCAGAAAAAGTCAAGCATATGATTGTAAACAAATCATATAGATAGGTAGTGGGAAGTTGCCATCTTTGGTTTGTAAAGCCCGGATTTTGATTTTAAAGTAATAGGTGAGAAGCATTAAGTACTTAGTAAATATTTGCAGATTGGTTGAGTTATTGACTGTGTAGAAAAAGATGATAAGCGCTTTGATATTCTGGTCTAAGCTTTGGCTCTTTCCTGCAGTGCATGCCAAAAGCCTATTCTTCAGCAGGTTTTTTAACCTCAGACCTTAATTATAAAGCACATAAGAATGATGGAAAGATTTATAGGGGAGAGTTCTAGGCCCCAGGGCACTATATGATCATGTGAGACTTGAATAAATACTTTGAATAGCCACACTTTGTACTTAGGTGTTCTTTTTTTTCCCCTTCCATTAGGAATGCACAAGACAGTTGAGAGATTTATGACATTTACTTCACAATGAGATAAGTGGGGAGATAAGTAACAGGGATCACTTCCTCCCTACCCTCTGTACCCACCCTTTATAAATAAACTGAGGCACCAAAATGAGATTTATTCATAGCACTGAAACAAGAAAAGAGGACTTAGGAGCCCATTCTGTAGATACTACATAAAATTAACTTACCAATTTTCATACATTCATAAGAAATGACAACCTTAGACTGTGGCTCTTTCTAGCAGATGATATCCAAAGATTCTGATAAAAGGGCATAGCTATCTACCACCTGAAAAGGTTAGAGCTATCCACCCTTACATACAAGAAAGAAAGAAGGAAAGAAAGAGAGAAGGAAGGAAGGAAGGAAGGAAGGAAGGAAGGAAGGAAGGAAAAACATTGAGAGATTTCTTAAGTAGCTCATCACAAATATAGCATTAAAATCACAACACAAAACAACCTAGAAAGATCTAAGAACTCTGATCAACCAATAAGCAACTACAACTCTAGAGAATAAATGATGAAATATGCTATCTACCTCAACTCAGGATGCAGAAATATTATATTTATATATGTGTGTTTGCATGTACATGTATTGTTTATGTGTATGTATATACACACACATATATAAAACTATATAACCATATAAATATATATATATATATATATATATACATTTGCATCCTGAGTACAAATAAGGTAATAAAGAGTATTTTCTATAAGAGTAAGGTAATAGTTTGTTTTGCTTTATAACCCTTCCTGATGATACCCAGGCTAACTTTTATCCACAGTAGTCATAATAGCTGACTTTTATACAGTATTCAAAATTTTTCAAGGCCTTTTAATACATTATTTTATTTGAGAACTCATTGCCAGATCTTTATGAAACTTGACTTAATATGGCCCCATCAGGATGAGTTGTCATAGAGGAACGTGTAATAAAAGATGTCCTTTAGTCCCATTCCCCTTTTCCATAATTGATTTCTTCACGTTCTTTTAGCTTATGTTTATTTTATTTATTTTCTTTGCATCTAGTGGAGTTGCCAGACTTTTCAAGCAAAAATTTCAGAGATTCCTTGGTTTTTGTAAAATATAAAATAGAGCCCTAGCTACCCAACAACACAGTTTTTTTTAATAGTATATTAATTAAGTGGACCTTCCCTTTGCAAACTGAGGAGCAAGAGTAATAAATGCTGAGTGGTAAGTTTAACTGATTGGATTTGCATTTACATTAATGAAGAATGTTGTGTTGTACTCCTTTCATCTCATTCTGCAAATATCCATCATCAAATTAACAGGATCATGAATTAGTGGGAAGGGGGCTATACATGGGAGACACTGGTACAGTTCTGCCCAGTTTGACATGCCCACATCAAAGAAGACAGCATGCTCCATAAGCAAAGCAGAATTGCCGTAGCTCAAAAGAAGTATGAGATGCACAAATTTAGAGACATCTTTGCTCCAAATATTCATATGGACTATGTATGCCCAACCTACAGTAAGGTCTTCCAACTTTGTATTGGTCTGATCAGTCATAGTTGGACACAGTATACCTTGACTCTGAGATGATGATGTCATTTTGGTCCTCTGAGAACAAAGGACAAGAACCAACCAGCTCTGTTTTATGTATCAGGGAAAACAAATCAGAACAGAAAGGGTAAGGTAAGGGGGAAAAGTGAACATTTGAAATGGGAAGGGGTCCTGATCAAGACAGTAGAAATACGACAGTCAATGGCCCTCTAAATATAAAGAAGTAGACAAGACTTTCTGCTTACATACAAGAGAGAGGCAGTTTTTTGCAGAAGTTTCTCTGAGGGAGCCATTTCTCCAGAACAGGACTCGGTCTTCCATAAAAGGTCACTTCCCACAGCATCTCATTGTCTTTCTGGATGTTGGTGCTGGGGAGGCCCAGAGGGGTACCAGTGCAACCCTCAGATACTCTTCTCAGGTGATGCCCGCATCGAAGGGGCATGGGCCAAACATGAGAGTGTGGAAATGATGAGACACTAGCCAGGTGGGAAGCTGTCTAGGCAGTCCATTTATTTATCTGAGGGTAAGGGTTTATATACTAATAGCAAAAGTCATTATATCTGATATTCTACCTCCTAGTACTTTATTTCATTATGTGCATGTGCAGTCACTTCTCGGTAATCACACCCTGTTCCCTTGCTAATCAAGGAAAGATGGTGAGCCAATCATCCTGAGCAACAAGGAGCCCTCACAAGGAGCAGGGCCTATGGAAATCCTGACCCAGACTTTCCCCATGACTGGACTAGCTCAGTACTGGCCCTCTACATTCAGGATGAAATCCGAATGTCTGATCACCACCAAATCCTAAGTCTTCCCTTTTCCCAGAAATCCCTGCAAACTAATCACACTTTTTAAATACATATGGGTAGGAAACACCTTGCTGTAGGCATTTTGCTCTACCAAATCACAATTTTTTTTTAATAAGCAACAATCAGCAAGAATCGTGGGAGTTTATATTCTCTCTGTCTTTTGGCATATTCTGTGATAGAGTACTGTCAAATTATCACTTAAACTTGCTTTTTCTCTGCTAATACCTTCATTTAGGATGCCTTTGATGAAAATGTAGATCATTCTCATAAACATTTTTTGTCAAAGGGAAAGTAGGAATAGAAAAGGAAATTTGTTGATATTTTCTTCCTTGGGGAAGGGCCTTTTGAAGGAGGGGTATTCACAAGGACAAAGATCTTCCATGCCTTCAATAGTCACCCCTCTTCAGGTACCTTGCAAATCCATACCTTCCATGACTCATTTTTTATTTTTTGTAACTTGTTTGAATGAGACATGATTTAGTTGTTTCATTTGCACACCATATCTTTCTCTCAATTTTATTCTTTCTTCTACCTTTGTACTCATTTTGTTCTTTGTTCTAACAAGTCCGTGGTCAGACTGTGCATAAAGAGCTGATCCGGGAAATCAGTGACAAGTCATTTCCCATCTGTTAAAATATAATCAATTTCATTTTGGCGATATTACTCAAGTCTCATCATGTCTAGCACTTAACCGTTTATTTTCTTGAATCAAATATTCAAGATGTAGAGGTCTTTCTTGTTCCTTGTTCCTCATTCACCAGTCCATGTTTTCCAGTGTATATATATATATATGGGGTTTTTTTGCCATTCTTACCTATTTGCACCTTCTCACTGAAGTCATCAAGAATCTGAGCTTATCTTCAAGTATCTGAAAGACTGTTTTGTGGAAAATAAATTATATTTGTTCCCCTTAGCCCTGGTAGCTAGAAATAGAAGCAATGAGGGAAGTTACAGAGAGCTAAATTTGAACTCGGTGTGAGGCAAATTTAGTAGCAATTAAGGGCTATCCAAAAATGGAATGACCTTCCTTGGGGAGGTGGGGGAAGGAAGGAAATAAGCATTTATTAAGGGATCCTAAGTGCTCTGGCATTGTATTCAGCATGGGGAGGGGGTGGAATACAAGCAAAACAAAAGTCCATCCCTCAGTCTAATGGGGAAGATAACACCCTAAATCAGTGGTTCTCAACCTTCCTAATGCCTGGCCCCTTTAATATTCACATGGGGGCAGACCCGCCTGGAGACGGATAGAGGAGCAGTGTCTCGGTTCCTAAGACCATTGGAAATATGTGTTTTCTGATGGTCTTAGGAGACCCCTGTGACCCCTATGAAAGGGTTGTTTGACCCCCAAATGGGTTGTGACCCACAGGTTGAGAACTGCTGCTCTAAATGGAGAGATAGAAGAGATGGGGAATGAAAATATGTGGTCCAGGTATATGATTTTGATGTCCAGAGAAAGTCAGAGATGCCAAGAGAATGAAGGCAGGCTAATATTGACCCTCCACAAAATGGAGACTCCAGGAGAAACTCGGCAATGGAAGAAAAGAAGAGTAGGTTTCATGGAAGGACATACCAGAGGGAGGAGGCACTAAATTCTAAGGACAATTTCAAGATGAGCCAGCAATGGAGGGGATGTGGTTTGGAAATCTGGAGAAAGTCCAGAACAGGACCACGAGAGGAATGAGGGCAGGTCAGCCTAGACCCCTCCATGAGAAAGTATAATGGATTCCTAATCAATAGTGACATTGAAGCAGAGGATAATTAAGTATAAGACATATGTGCAGATAATTTTTGGTCAGGTATAGTTTGGACTAGATTTCCATTGAGATCCTTTTCAACTCTGAGAATCTCTCATTCTCAGTATATATCATTTCCAAGATGCTAATGAGTTCCTTACAGACTTTCTCTGTATTTCTCCATCTTCTGCGATGGATATTGGTTATATAAACTGTAATTACTTCCATGAACACCTTCTTGCAAATACTTATCATGAGAACTATAATATAATACAATCCAGCATCCCATAAAATGATGCTTCTTGTTGCCCTCGGAGCTGTAATAAAACCAACTTCACCAGCTCCCTTCTCTACCTGATGAAGTGCCCTTATTGTAACTTTACTGAGGCTAATCCCCCTACTTGTTCAAGTGATCTCATTGCATCCCCTATTGTCCCTTCCATCATCTCTACTCTGTCTCTTATTTTCAATCTTTCACTCTCTACTGGCCCATTTCCTACTGTCTCAAACATGCCTATTCTGGAGGAAAAAAAATCCTCACTTAATCCTTCTATCTCTGCTATCAACCTACTTCTCTCTACCCCTTATAGCTAAACTCCCTGAAAGGGCCGCCTACAAAGTCTCTCCTTTCTGTCCTCTTACTGACTTCTTCGCCCCTTAAATCTAGCTTCTGACCTTGTCATTCCACTGAAACAGCTCTCTCCAAAGTCACGGATGATCTCTCAGCTGCCGAATCCTATCACATTTTCTTACTCTTCATCTATCTTGACCTCTCTGCAGCCTTTGACACTGTTGATCACCCTCTTTTCCTTGATACTCTTTTCTCTCTGGGTTTTTGGGACACCATTCTCTCCTGGTTTTCCATCTACTTCTCTGACTGTTCCATCTCTTTTTCCTTTGCTGCGTTCTTCTCCATAACACACCTTCTAACCCTAGGTGTCCCTCAGGGTTCTGTCCCGGGTCCCCTTCTGTTCTCTCACTATACCACTTCACGTGGTGATTTCATCAAGTCCTGTGGACTAAATTACCATCTTTATGTTGTTGATTCTCAAATCTACATTTCATGCCCCAATCTCTCTACCGGCCTCCAACTTTGTATCTCCAACTGCTTTTGAGACATCTCAAACTGGATGTATAGTAGACGTCTTAAATCATTTATGACCAAAACAAAATTCATTATCTTTCCCCAAGCCTTCCCTTCCTCCTACCTTTTCTACTACTATAGAGGGTAACATCATCCTCCCAATCCCCCAGGCTCAGGTGTCATCCTGGATTCTTCATGGCCCTGCATATTCGAGCTATTGCCAAGGCCTTCCTAGTTCATCTTTTCAACAGCTCCCCAAAACAACCCCTTTTCTTTGACACTACCTCCAGTCTAATGCAGGCCCTCATCACTTAATGCCTTAACCACTTCAATAACCTGCTGGTGGTTCTGCCTGCCTCAGGTCTCTTCCCTCTCTAACCCATTCTCCATTCAGCCACTAAAATGATGTTCCTAAAATACAAGTCTGATCATGACACCCCACCTACTTAATAAAGTCCAGTGGCTTTCTGTTGCCTCCATGTACAAATACAAAATACTCTGTTTGGCATCCAAGACCTTTCATAACCTATCCCCCTCTAGCCTTTCCAGTTTTCTTGCACTTTAATCCCCAACACACACTCTTCAATTCAGTGACACCAGCCTGCTCACTGACTCAGAAACAAGACACTCCATCTCTCAGATCTGGGTATTTTCTCTAGCTGTCCCCCATGCCTGGAATGCTCTTCTCCTTCACTCCAACTACTAGATTCACTGGTTTTCTTTAAGTCCCAGCTAAAATCTTCCCTTCTATAGGATGTCTTCCCCAACTCCTCTTAATTCTAGTACCTTCCCTCTGTAATTTTTTTTCCTATTTATCCTGTATATAGCTTGCTTTGTATACATTTATTCCAATATTATCTCTCTCATTAGACTGTATACTTCGTGAGGGAAGGGACTATCTTTGGCCATTTTTTGTATCCCCAAAATTCAGCACAGTTTCTGGCACATAGTAGGTCCTTAATATTTATTGAATTGAATTGAATTGAAATTGCCTCCTTAAGGAGAACCTGTGACCCAACCTTTCATTTAGCTGTAACTTCCTTCTTCCTTTTGGCTTCATTTATAGGAAGAAAGTCAAGATTGATATGATTCAGTTATTCCAGGAGTCTGTCTCCTGGAGCAGGATTTCACATTAAAAGTACTAAGCCAATTTGAAGTTTATAGACAGTCTGAAAACTGTGTGACTCTTAGTTAACCTTTGTCCCCCTTCTTGCCATACTACCATTGACACTATTGAGGTAGGAGAGGGTTACACAGGATTGAGGATCAGTGTGTATCTTCCTGCTTTTCATGCATTGCAATGGACAATGAATTCATCATTGAGTAACCATCCTACTGTTGGTGGGCCTTTCTGCACTTAGCTGGGATGGTTCTCAGACAGCAGGCTCTTTTTGCTGCCAAAACTACATTCATCACCTTGATAGCCTGGTAAAACATGTCAGAACTAACAATCTGATAACATCACTTTTGAGAACCCAGGCCCACCTTCATACCACAATGATAGACTCAAGTATAACTGGTGATGTAATCATTATCAGCAAGCATTTATTGATTGTAAAGGTATATGAGCCTGAGTGCTTTGATTTACCTTTAATGTGCTTCTTTAGTGGATACAATTCTCCCAGCGGTCAACTTTGGTAGACTTCTTTAAACACATTGCTACTACCGGACATTTATTTTAATATATTTTATTGATGCCTTATATTTTTACCTCACAGTTATTTCTGTAAGAGGGAAGGTCAACTTTAAGTCTAACTTTACAATGGTTTGGCGCTTCACAAGAAATATAATAATGCCCACAAAAGGTGGGCATCTACCTCAACATTCCCTAAAATTTGACCCAAGTTATGTGCAAAGGGAAAAGTGGGGGAAAAATTAGCCCACACATCCTAAAAAAATTCTTTGATGTAGCATCTAATGATGGCCTTCTTTATTTTTTTCTATTAGGCTTCTACACAAGAGAATGCTACCTTGTTTCACATCCTTATGGGATGGATGGTAACAAAGCAATGAAAGAACCAATAGGCCAAAAAACAGGCAGCTGTAGTTGAACACCAATCATTTTTGGATTAAGTGACTTGACCCCATGCTAGTAAATGTCTGGAGCCAGATTTGAACTCAAGAAGATGAGTCTTCCTAATTCCAAGCCCTGCATTCTATCCACTGCACCATTGTTTCTCTTCCCCTCCCAGTTTTGTTTTATTTTGTTTTGTTTACTAAAGGGCCCATCCCTTGACTAACTTTTTTTTTTGAGAGTTTAGAGAGATATATTTAATAAATAGTTACTGGTCTTGGAACAAAGTCACTTTCCTATATTGGTACCATCTATTCTTTTTTTTAATTTATTGAATTGTTTGTTTACTTTTAGTTTACAAGATTCAGTTACAGAATCACTTGAGTTTCAGATTTTCTCCCCTCCCTTCTCCCTCCCCTCCCCCCCATGGTGGCGTACAATCATGTATGGGATCTGCAAACACTTTCACAT
>CM053598.1:151378251-151417172 GCA_028646575.1 Pseudocheirus occidentalis | reverse complement strand
GAGTCTTTCTGCTCTCTGTGAGTCTTTCTGCTCAGCTCATTTTCCTTCGACAGCTGGAGGAGTGAGGGGCGGTGCAGCGCTGGGCAGAGAGGAGGAGAGAGAAGGAGGAGAAGGAGGCGGTGGCGTGGCGTGGAGGCAGCTATGCACCGCGCCCGGCGCCTCCCTGCCCCCGCCTCGCTAGGTGAGCCGGGCAGCCAAGCGTCAGGGCCATGGCCATGGGCACCTTGGGGAAGGCGAGACAAACTCCGCGGTAAGTGCCTGACCCCGGAATAGCTGGACTTCGGTGGGCTAGACATTCCCTTCCCCGCCCTCCTCCGCGCCCCCTGACAGTCAGCCCGCCGCGTGCCAAGTGCACCCATGCTCGACACTTAAATTTCTTGTTTCGGGCCCCTTTGCTGTCTGGAGCCGCTATCATCTGGGACCGCCTTCCCTCCGGTCCCGTCCCCGCCGCTCCGCTCTCTCCTTCCTTTCCCCTACCCAGGCTCTCGGGAAGATGCTGCATGGGGGTGGTGGGCACAAGGTACCGTAGCAACATCTGTCCTGAAGCAACATCTGTCCTGAAGCCCCGGGGGCTTAGGGGACCAGGGAACAGAGAGCACGCGAAAAGCGCAAAAGCGTCTTCCACTGCCGGCGCCCCACTCGGGAATGGGAGCTTTCTGGGGGTGGCGGGATGCAGGCAGGGAACCAGACTTAGCCGAAGTTCCCTTTACTTTTTCGGCAAGGGTCAAGATCAGAGCCAGGGATCAACTGTGCGGATCTCTGTTCTCACCCGCTCCCTCTCCGCACCCTCTTTTGCACCTCTCCTATCCTTCCTTCTTTGCCGGGGCATTTAAAGAACTAAGTGAAGTCCAGGTCCGGCTCCCACCCTATGGAGTTTTGCTGGACCTCACCTGCCGCACCCGCAGGGTCCAAACGTCGCCATCTGGCGGCAGCTCGCGGATCGGACCGACCTGGAACCGGGACCCAGATCCCTCCCCGAGAACGTCTAACTTTTAGAACCCTTGGGGGTTTGTGCCGCAGTGCAGAAGATGGGGCCCCCAGCTCAAAAAGATTGCTATCTGATGAAGGGAGATAGAGAAACATTGACGGAAACCTGTCAACCTGTCAACCTTTACCTAACCAACAGCTACTCTGATGTACTTAACTGTGAAGTTTTTAAAGCCAGGGAGCATGAAAGAATGAACATGACTATACATAGGTGAGGTGACCTGGCTTGGAGCCTGGGAGCGGACTGGTGGCGCCTAAGATACAACCCCCAAAGCCACTGGCAACTTAAGCTACCGCAGGTATCAATTTACCAACAGCCCTCCTGTGTTAGGACACTTTGGCCCTGGAAGAAGGACTTAGAACTTCACTATCCATTGAAAATAAAGTCGGGGAATTTCAATTTTCCCATTACAGCCTACCTCCCGGATTCCTGGACTGGACTTCAGGCGGAAAGGTATTCCATCCATCCAAACTATCCCTAGGAGAGCCTACTACCCCATTCCAGAGAGCTGATCATGAGTATTGATTCAGAACTGGAAGGAACTCCTAGAGGCCATTGAACCTAACCCCTTCTTTAACAGATAAGACTCAGGGAAGTTTAGTGACTTGCTCATAGTTACTCACACAAGGAATCAGTAAGGTGAGAGAACCTAGGTGTCTTATTCCAAATTCAGGGGTGTGAACCAGTCAGTTCATATTTTCTGGCCAACAGATTTTTAATTCTTTTAGTGTGAACATTTACACAAGGGAGCTTGATTTATTGTTTTGTTGGTCCACTGGAATTAAGAAAGTGATGAAAATTAATACAGATTAAACTTTAAAATGTGTCCTGCAGGAGAGTAGATTGTTAAAACTCCTGGAATGTACCACACTCTCCAGATTGTTTTTAAGCTATCTTGGTGTGGTGGGAGGGAAGGAGTCAAGGCCTTCCAAGTTCCGCCATAATTTAAACTTTACCCTTTGTGTGTTGGACTTTGAAGCTATCTTTTTGTCTATAATGAGGTTAACCACCTTAGTGTCTTAAGTAGCAGGATTTTTAAACCATTCTGTAAGATTTTACAAAAGTATTGCTATCTGCAGTCATGTCATAGAAAGGGGACATGGAGAAAACAGAAAGATCCAGGGATTTGTCATGAGGCCTCAAATGGGTGAGTCAGTGGCAAGAGAACCCATGTTTCTTGATTCATAGTGTGAGGAACTCATTACTTGTCAATTTTCCCAGTTATTTTTTTCCCTCTTGGCCCCTAATTGAATTTTGTAATTGAGGTTTATTATCTCTTTTGCTGTCCATCATGCTCAAACTTTGGTTTCTTTAGTTTCTACAGATCTTCTGTATTTCCCAGACATTTCTCTGTATTTTGCTTTTCATCTTTCACCTTCAAAAATTGTTGGATTTGAAGTCAGAGGACCACTTGAGTTCAAATCATAGTTAAGCAACTTGCTATTTGTAGTTAAGTGATTTAATTTTTCTTGGCCTTCATTTCCTTATTTGTAAAATAACGGGTTGGATCATGTAACTTCTAAGGCCACTTGCAGCTCTAAGTTGATAAGCTAGAAATGACTGAAGAGCCTCTCTCTCCCTAAATACTTCCTTTGAATTCCTAGTTTTTCCTCCCCTGATGCTTCCCAGTCTCTGGACCTATAGGCCTGTTTGGACATTGATAACCAAACAGTTTTCTCCCATCAATGACTGTGGAAAACATTATCCGAGTGAAATTGCTAGGTTAAATAAGATGAAATCTTGACTAACCCTCTGTATCATCCTAAAGTTTCCATGTAAAACAGGATAAGAATTAGGGGAAACCACTGCTTTTTGTATTACTTGCCTGGCTAGACCTACTTTCTTCTCCTTGTACTAAAGTCGTGGGAGGAAGAAACACTGCAGTCAACTCTCAATTATCTGGGGCCAGGAATGGGATGGGATAGAGATAAACAGATAGTCAACACCTACGGCTAATCCAAAGTGAGTAGCAAATATAGTCACTTTTCATTTCTTCCACACTAATGAGGTGAGTTAAGGTATGGGGAATTCCCAAGTCACTTCTACTTAGCTTTGTGGTATACTCTGTGATTCTCTCTGGATCCTAGTCAATTTGCCATTTGAATTATGTTCTGTTGAGGCAAATGCTGTGTTCTTTTCTTGAGAATATTTTGAAAGGGGGGTGATAGCCCAGAAAGTCTATTGGCTGTCATGAGGACCACAGTCCAGGATAATAAATTTTCATTGTGTAAGACAAAAGTAATGAGGTTATAGAGTCAACCACACTCACTTGTAGGTCAGCACTTAGTTAGCCTGGTTACCATGTGCATTCTCATCTAGTGTAATCCAGGGATATAATTGTATATTTTCACATTAATTGATAAAATTTCAATTTTTTTCTCATCTATCAGTGTTCTTAGAGCCCCCAACCCAGTTAATTATATATTATTTAATAAACTGGAGAAAAGTCCCCATAAACAAAACAGTTGCTTTCATCTCTCTGTGTCAAAACTCTTAATTTCTTGTGATTAACAGAACATTAAAGTTACTGACTATATAATTTACTAACAATATTAATCAATAAGAACATAAAGATATAAACAATTATTTACAGTGTTTTATCCGTGAGAAAGCTGGATGCCTCTAATCATCATAGTCACTGCAGATAACATTTTACTTCTGGAAAAAGACGTCTGCCAGTCAGTTCACTCAAGATACCATGGCAAGTCTCTTCTTAGGAATGTACTTTCTTCACAAGATAAAGGTGAAGACAATTCCATCAGGAAAGAAGGTCTCTCCATCCTGTTCTCTGTCTTCTCCAGCCATGATAGGAAAACAGCTTCTTCAGCTTGCATCAAGCCATCATCACTCTTAACCATGTCCCTCCAGATTTACTTCCTATACAGTTCTCTTTATAATGTTTCTTTGTAAAATAACAGCCGAGAAAAGTCTCCCAGGAAGCTTTCCCTTACTGCCTTTCTTCTTGTTATTATTTCATTTCTTCTCAAATCATCTTTATGAACTCTCTTCTCATCAACTGGAGCACTATCATGAATGGCTAATCAAATATGTAGAAACTAACACTTAATGGACAGAAACCCTGCATCTTTTAGATGGCATAATAGATAAAGTATTGGACTTAGAGACAGGAAGATGGGATTTCCAGTCCGTGTTTTAGGCACTATCTGTGTGACACTGGGCAAGAAATGTAACCTTTCCGGGCCTCTTTTGTAAAATGACAGGTTTGGATTCAATGCCTTTCAGCTCTGGATAGAAGTGCTCCTCACTTTTTCCATCATCCTGCAAAGCATTTGGAATAGAATGAGTGTGTGCTAGATGATGGATGAGCCCAGAATTGACCGAAATTTTTGACTTAATTTGATTGACTCAATTGACAGAATTGACCACAGACTACCTTCTCTCCCAGCCAAGCTTTTCCCAAGAACTGCTCACATGACACAAAGTGGTTTGATTTGCATTTTTTTTTCTTTCTATTCCTTGAAAAGAAATTGGGTCTGCAATGAAATGGCCAAAAGGAAACAGGTGAAAAACTGGGGTGGACCAATTGAAAATTATAGCTCTAGAGGATCAGAAATTAATTATAATTTCCCCAAAGGATCATATTTTCCTGGAGGCTGAAGTAATTAATATTCAGGAGAAAGGCAGAAGGAGAGGCTCTAGGCTTTATCTTTAGCAGCCTCTCTATGAAGTGGTTTTAGTTTGGGGTTTTTTTTGGTGGGTTTTTTGTTTGTTTTGCTTTGGGGGGAAGGCAGGGCAATTGGGGTTAAGTGACTTGCCCAAGGTCACTGGGCTAGTAAGTGCTAAGTGTCTAAGGCCAGAATTGAATTCAGATCCTCCTGACTCCAGGGTTGGTGCTCTATTCACAGTGCCTCCTAGCCACTCCTCTGTGGTTTATTTTAACAGAAGAGGAAGCATAGTCAAAGAATTTTAGTTTCATGCCTTTCTCCCAATTTGAGACCCACATTTCACTCATGGAATCTGAGTAGTTTTTCCCTCCTCTCATTATTTTGAAATTCAAAGGATCCACAGAACTAAATGAGTCAAATTCTTTAACTGATGCATGGGGCAGACAAGCAGAGTGCCTTATCTGAAGTTATACAACTCATTAGTGTCAAGACTAGAATATGAACTCAGTCTACTTGAGTTATATTCCTGTGCTCATGTGCTTTTAGCTTCATGAAATCTCCAAGTTGGAAGATTCCTTAGTACTTAATTCAGCCTCACCCTTGATCCTGTCTACAATATTCCTAACAAAGTCTCTCCTTGAAAACTCTCCCATCTCTATCTGTTCCATCTACCATCAGAATCTGCTGGTCAAGGAGAGGACCTTGAGGAGACTTCACATCCTACCTATGTCCGTTTCCTCCTAGGGAAGGAGGAATGAGGGAGATCAGATCAGGAGTTTCGCGTACATAGTGAGTTGGCTGAGATGAAACTTCTCATCTTATTATTTGACGTTCCTTTATGAGCAAACCCCTAGGGAAAGAAGCACTTGAAGAAACTGACCTGTTGAATGACCTCTTTCAAAAGGAACTGGAATGAAAAGCAAATGGAAAATGGATTAGGCCCCCTTTTGTGTGTCTCTATTCCTTTTTCCTATTTCTCCTTGCCTCCTCATAATCAGCAGTTTTTTTTTTTCTCTTCTTTCCTGGCTTCCTTTTCATTGTAGTAAATTGGTGGATAAAGAACAACAATTCAGCCAACTCTCAGTTATCTGGGTCCATGGATGGGATAGGACATGATAGGATGGGGTTAAATAATGATAAGAACAATATTTAACACCTACAAGCAATCCAAATTCTGTAGCCAATGTAGTTACTTTTCATTTCTTCTGCACTAATAGAGGTAAGCTGAGCTATTGCGATTCCCCATTTCTATTAGGCTTTGGAATGTGCAGTTTGAGTTTTGCCCCTATCCCTCCCACCACTGCCCCTTTCCCTGGAATATTCATCTTCTTAATTATGTTATATTTATGATAATAATTATACTCAAATGTTCCTTCATTATAGGGAAGTAGCCCAGAAGCTTCCTGACTATCAGAAAGAAGACAATTCAGGAGAGATTTTCAAAGTGGGTCCATAGGAGGAATGACTATAAACCTGACTGAATCACTCAGAACTAACATTACTTTGCTAAGATCTTTCACAACGCAGACGCAAAGTTGAATTTTAAAAAAATTTCATAGCAATGTCTTGTATACTGTAGTGCTCAGTAAATAATTATTAATTTTTACTTGATTGAATGGATCCTAGCCTGAGCCACTCTCAGTAACATAGGTTCTGGACTGTGTTGGAACCAGGTTCAACCAGCTTTTGGGAGCCATTTGTTAAATTCTCAGTGAGAGCATTTACACCTTTGTTGTTGCTCAGTCATGTCCAGTTCTCCAGGACACCATCTGGGGTTTTCTTGGCAAAGATGCAGAAGCCTTTTGTCATTTCCTTCTCCAATTCCTTCTATAGATGAAGAAAGTGAGGCAAAGAGGGTTAAGTGACTTGGCCAGTGTCACACAGCTAGGAAGTGTCTTGAGGCCAGATATGGACTGAAGAAGATGAGTCTTCCCAACTCCAGGCCCAGCGCTCTATCCACTGTGCCACCTACCTGCCCCATTTATACCTTGGAAATGGGCAAATCACGGCTTAATTTATAGTCCAGATTTAAGAAAGTGATGAAGAAAAAGTTAATGGTGCGGATTAAACTTAAAAATGTGTTGTGTTTACATTTTATCCCAAAAACCCGGCTGCTAAATATTTACCAACATCTCAACGCAGAAGATCTGCGTCAGCCTTTAAACAGACTGTCTAAATGAAATCTACAGATATCTCCAGATTTTGTTTTTCCCTCTTACTGCTTGTAAGTGACCTTGAGTGTGCCATATGCCCACCCTATCCATTAAGCTTCTCCAGGCTGCTTTAACTGGAAAGTCTTCTTTCTCTCACCTCTCATAGCACTTAAGTGTACTTTCTCTTCTATGTTGATGATTTGGCTCTTCTCCTCTGACTTATCATCTCATGTATGTATATGCTTTATCTCTTAGTCTAGGTCATATGGACTTTAGAAGCCATCAAGTCTAACCCCCTCATTTTACAAATGAGGAACCTGAGGCAGAGAGAGGTTAATTGGATTTGCCCAGGGTCACACAGCTACTATGTGTCTAAGGTAATATTTGAATTCAAGTCTTCCTGACTCCAAGTCTGGGGCTCTATCCACCTAGTTACTTTTTTTTTTTTTTTGCTTTTTGGAGGGCAGTTGGGGTTAAGTGACTTGCCCAAGGTCACACGGCTAGTTTTTTGTGTTAAGTGTCTGAGGTCGGATTTGAACTCAGGTACTCCTGACTCCAGGGCCGGTGCTCTATTCACTGCGCCACCTAGCCGCCCCCACCTAGTTACTTTCCATTGTAACCTCCTTTGGAGCAGACTGTATCTTTTCTTTTCTCCTTAGTAGTATTTTATTTTCTCCAATTAGGTGCAAAGATAGTTTTCGACATTCATTTTTGTAAAATTTTGAGATTCAAATTTTTCTTCTTCCCTCCTTTTCCTCGCCTCTTTTCAAGATAGCAATCTGACACAGGTTATGCATGCATGATCATGTTAAACATATTTCCACATTAGTCATGTTGTAAAAGAAGAATCAGAATAACAGGGAAAAATCAGGAGGAAAAAAAACCCCCAAAAGTGAAAAAAGTATGCTTTGATCTACCTTCAGACTCCGTAGTTCCTTCCTCTGAACATGCACAGCATTTTCCATTATGAATCTTTTGGAATTACCTTGGATCACTGTATTGCTGAGGAGAGCTAAGTCTGTCGTAGTTAATCACTGTACAATGTTGCTATTGCTGTGTACAATGTTCTCCTGGTTCTGCTCACATCGCTCATCATCTGTTAATGTAAGTCTTTCCAGGTTTTTCTGAAATCTGCCTTCTCATTGTTTCTTATAAAACAATATTATTCTGTTATATTCATATATCACAATTTGTTCAACTATTTCCCAATTGATGGGCATCCCCTCAATTCACAATCTTTGCCACCACAAAAAGAGCTGCTATAAATATTTATGTACATGTGGGTCCTTTTCCCTTTTTTATGTTCTCTTTGGGGATACAGACCTAGTAGTGGTACTGCTGGATCAAAGATTATGCACAGTTTTTATAGTGTTTTTGGTCATAGTTCCAAATTGCTTTCCAGAATGATTGGATCAATTCACAACTCCAACAACAATGCTTTAGTGTTCTAATTTTCTCACATCTACTCCAACATTTACCATTTTCCTTTTCAAGCAAACTGTATCTTATTCCTTTTTTTTTTCTGGTATCTTTCTCAAGCCTACCACACAGAGTACGATGCAAAAAAAAAAAAATAGTTGTTGCTCTCTCTTTCTTCCAAGGTGAAAGCTTAGGGTTTCATTTCTTTTTTTTTCCTTTCTATTCCTTCTCACTGGTTTGGTCGTGATAATAAAAGTACTTACCTCACAGGGCTGCTGTAAGGATCAGTGAGATGATATTTGTAAAGTCCTCCACAAAGAGATTGACACATAGTAGGTTCTTAATAAATGTTTGCTTCTTTCCTAAATGACATCTTCCAGGTCTCCTTCTGCCTTTTTCCCCAAACAAGTCTCTCATGACTAAACATATATCTTTTGTAAGATGACAATTTTGAAAAAATGAAGAGAGAATAAAAACAAAACACATCGAAATTTGTCTCTTTCTACAATAGAGCTATGGTTCCTGGTTAAAGCTAAAAACCAAGGGATTGAATTATCCAAATAAAAAGGGGAGGACCTATAGTCCCTGAAGTCAGTACCAGATTCAAACTTGAACTTGACACAGAATTCTGGGGGAAATCTCTGAAGTCCAAAGTTCTTAACCTCCTTTGTGTCATGGAACCCTTTAACAGTTGGGTGAAGCCTTTGGATCCTTTCTAAGAACAATGTTGTAAATGTATAAGGCGAGGCAAATCAACTTAATAAATATTAAGTACCAGACACCAGTCAAGCGACCAGAAAACAAAGAAAGGGTGTGTGGGGGATTCTTGCCCTCAAGGATTTTACAGTCTAATGAGAGAAAAAAGTTGTAAACCACTGTGTACAAACAAGATGTGTACAGGATAAATTGGAGATAATCTCAGAGGGAAGGCACTAAGAATAAAAAAGTCTGGGAAAGGCTTTTTGCAGAAGGTAGGAGGAAATCAATTATACTGACATAGTTATTTTAAAATGTTTTTTTTAAAATAAGTTCATGGACCTCAGTTAAGCATTCCTAAATTAGAGGTTAATGAAAATAAAAATATAATTTGAAAAACTTTTTTATTTTTATTCATTCAATTTCAGAGACCCAATGAAATCGATCCAGGCTTTAAATTCAGTCGCCGTCCCCCCCCCCTTTTTTCTGCCCCTCCACCAAGCCCCATATTTTAAAAGGGAAAAAAAATCTTTCTGCAGGTTGGAGGTTTTACTAGAATATCCTGACTTTGTACGACCTCTATGGCATGGTCCTGGCTAAACTGAGCCATTTCTGGGGAAGATAATGGAAAGGAAAAGAGCTTAAAACCTGGAGACTAAAAAAGGAGGATCCCTTAACCAAAGAAAGGCAGAAAAAAATAGCCTCACCCCTGCTCTTCTCCCGATCTCCTCATTCCTCCTTTGGAAATTAGGATCATTCCACAGTAAAGCCAAATAGACAGAAGCAGCCTGGACCTGAAAGTGACGAGCCTCAGGTCGGAATTCTAAGCCCCACAAAACTCCAACCTTCTCATTCGCCCGGGCAATGTCTCTTTAACAGCCTGCGGTCTGTTTGGTGCATTTGCCAAGTGGGAGGGTTATGCCTTCTCCCAGCCCAACTCCCGGGATTTAATTGTCTTATCTCTCAGCACTTTTCTTTTCCAACCTGCCTGCGGAGCTTGCAGTTCCCTCCCCAGGCTGCCTTTCCCCCCCCCCCCCCTTTAAGAGCCATACTCACTGGATTGTCCCTTTTCCATGTAGGAAGCCTCCCCATGGCTGCAATGCTACCCCAAAAGCAAGACTAGAGGTGAAGCCAAGCAACCCTCTCCCCTCTCATCCCAACTTGGCCCAGATCACTCAGTTCCGAATGATGATGCCGCTGGGACACTTAGCCAAAGGAGCCAGCCTAGACGATCTCATCGAGACGTGCATCCAATCTTTTGGTAAGTTTTTCCATCTAGGATGGATGTGTCTCTGTGTAAGAACCTGTGTACGATCCATATGCATACCTATATTATTTCCGTTTCAGAACGTTTTGCTTGGAAGAGTAGCTCTTTTCGATTTTTTTTTTTTTTTGGTTTATAATAAGCTTTTGAAATAGTCTTTGAAATGTTTTAGACAGTCTCCTCTCCAGTGCATATGAATATGTGGGGGTGATGCTTCGTGATGAGAAGTGTGAGAGGAAGTGAAAAAAGTTATCCTTAAGGGAGTTCTGTTTTTCTTGAAATTGAGTTTTTCTGCTGTTGATAGGTTTCTGTGAAATTGTATTGAAAGAATTCTGGATGAGATGCATCCTCTCTTTTCTTCCCTAATGTACTGTGGACTCCAAGGACATTAAAAAAAAAATACCAATGGCATTTGACCATCCAACAGTCCAGAAAACTTTTAATCATTTGGGCAAATAAAGTCTGATAATCTCCCTTGGAATCAGGAGGGTAATTTCGGTAAACTAAGAAAATGAGTAGGTAAAGGCAGAATGCTTAGGCTGCTTAGTGCTTAGACTTCTCAGTGCTTAGAACAAGAGGTTCTCACAATCAGTCCTGTTATTAAGAGTAGAGAAATTTAAGAAATAAGTATCCTCTGCTGCACACATATTACCAAGTGAATTATTCATGATTTTCACTTTTCCAGTGCCTTGCCTAAAAAGCCTCAACGTTAGGAGATGCAGAATTGAAAAAACAGTAGTGAAGTTCTTTTCCTGAGAGTGGCCCTATTTTTATTTCATTCAATAAATGATGAGGTTCTTATTATTTAGGCATAAACCACAACTGAAAAGTGCTCAAAATTTTGTCCTCCCGTTGTAATCAGAATATTTCAGAATGTTCCTGTGACACCTTTCTTTGTTGAAAAATCCCCTCCCCCACAGGCATTCCTAATGGTCCCCTGTGTTCCTTTCTTTCCCTTTGTGAGGCCACATGGCTTAGTCAGTTGGGAGCCAGTCTTGGAGCTAGGAGGATATGGGTTCCTCTGCCTCTGATAAGTACTGGCTGTTTGACCCTGGCCAAGTCATTTACCTTTCAGTTTTCTAGGCAATTCTCTTAAGACTATAAAATGCCAACCTGCTTTGGTAGAGATTTCCTATGTCAATGAAAGCACAGTCCCTATATCCTCCTTTTAAGAGACAAACAGCTGTGTGCGCTCATGTGCCAGGGAAGGACCTACCTCGAGAAACCTGGGCCAAACGCATAATAAGCATTCTTTTTGAGAAAGAAGAGCTATTGGATAATGAAACAGAGGCTGGGTCCTAACCAGGAAAAGATACAAATTTGACTCAGAACTATGTTCAGGGAATATTAGCCCAGATTCATCTGATTACCTTGTTTTTAGAAGCCTATCTGGCCCTTGAATTTTGATCAAGATTTAAAAACATTCACATTGCTATGATGCTTTAAGTTTTATGAAGTTCTCTCTTCTCAACGACCTTGTAAAGTAAGGTAGGTGAAAGTATTATTATACCCATTTTGCAGAGGAAGAAATTGGGGCTTATAAGGTGAAGTGACTTGCCCATGGTAACACTCAAGCTAAAAAATGTCAGAGCCAAGAAGACTAAATCTCATCTTTTCTGCCTCTAAGCATTTTCACCATACTACCTCCTTTTCTCGCTGACTTTTAAAAATCCTTTTTTGCTATGTATTTCAGGATTAAAGCAATGCAATACTTTTTAAGACCTTTTTGAGCATGAGAATGAAGGGGTAGATTTAGCAGTTTTACTGATGACATTTCAGTTTTCACCTTCATTTTAATTCTCCCTTTACTCCATAACCTTCAATCATTCTGTTAAAGGGGGAACATGAGAACAGAATAAAGGGATTTTCCTTTTTAAATGATCTGTTTTGCAAAAAAGAAAAAACCTCACAATGAAGGAGTGAGAGGAAAAGAATTAAATGCTGATTGAAAAGTAATCAGGGATAAACTTTTCTTTCACTTCAAAGCTGTTGATCAAGTGTTCCTAGATTGGTTTTCAGAATGGCAATGGGAGCTCTTTAAGAAAGTTACCATTTTCCAATTTACAGCTGAAATATCTGAAGCACAGAAATGTTAGGTTCAATGATGCCGTTCTCTTCCCCGCATCCTATCCTTTCCCTTCTCTCCCTGCTGCCCCTCCCCATTGTCCTAGTAAGAGGCTGGACAGCCCTAGAATCAGATCTAAAGGGACCACAGAGGCCATGTAATCCAACTCCTCATTTTATCAATAATGAAATGGATGCTTAGGGAAGTGACTTGACTTTTGTCCAGGCCACACAGGCAGTAAGTGTCAGACAAAGTGGTGCAGTGGATAGAGCACCAGCCCTGGAATTAGGAAAACTTGAGTTCAAATCTGACCTCAGGCATTTACTAGCTGTGTGAACCTGAGCAAGTCACTTAACCCTGTTTGCCTCAGTTTCTTCATCTGTAAAATGAGCTGGAGAAGGAAATGGCAAACCACTCCAATATCATTGCCAACAGAACCCCAAAAGGAGCAACAAATGATGGGAATGACCAGACAACAACAGCTTCCGACAATAGAACCAGTGTTCTTTCCACTAGACCTTGCTTACTGACTCCTAGAATGTAAGGATATTCCTAAAACATCCAGACCAACTCCCTTATTTCCCAGATAAGGAATCAGAGTCTCTAAGCATAGTGACTTGCACAAGGTCACACATCCAGGAGGTAGTAAAGGCATGACTTGAACCAGGTCTTCTGACTCAAAATCCAGTGATCTTATGTGTTCAGAGCTGTTTTCTCAATCCTTATCTTGGAATTCTGTGTGAAATCTTAGAACCATGTCCAGATTTAAACATGAGACTTTCTATGAGATAATCTGCTCAGTTCAGCTCCCCTAAATAGAATTTCCTTAGTCAAAGGACATGTGAATTTATCACATTTCAGAAGCTGCTATGATGTGACCTAAAGAACCTAAAAACTATAAAAAGTCCACTAGCATTTATACAGTGTTTTAAGGTTTGCAAAGCATTTTACATATATTATCTCTTTCTATCCTTATAACCCTTGGAGATGGGTGCTTTTATTCTCCTCGTTTTTAAAATTAAGAAACTGAGGCAGACCAAAGTTAAGTGACTTGCCCAGGGTCATACAGCCAGTTATGTGAAATTAGCTCTTCTTAAGTCCAGATCCTGTGCTCTATCCACTGTACACCCTGACTGATATTATAAACTACTGTGACTGTCACCGAAAAAAGTAATTATTCATTCATTCATTTTTGCCACCCAATTGTGCCCAGTGAACATTGGGCAGGCCTAGAGGTGTTCCTGTGTAACAATTTAAAGTATAAGACAGAGACACCCTGATCTACACAGCCAAAGACAAGTATTAAGCCAAGATGAGGATGAACAACAAAGCTGTCAATATCCCATACACCTCTGCAGGAATCAGTGAATTTTAGGGTTGAAGCAAGGGTAAAATTAGTCAATAGGGATTTTTTTTAAGTACTTACTTAAGGCAGGCATGATGCTAAGTGCTGAGGATACAAGCAGGGGAGACAAGCATGCAAACAGCTTTGTATAAATAAGCTATCTATAGGATAAATAATCAACAGAGGGAAGGTCCTGGCATTGATGGAGATGGGCAAAGACTTCCCGTGGAAGGTGGGATCTTAGCTGGTGAGGGAAGGAAGCCAGAAGTTAGGGGAGAAAACTCCAAGCTGGGAGAACAGCCAGAGGAAATGCTCCCAGTGGAAAGACTCATGTCTTGTTGGAGGATTAATGTCTGTCACCAGATTACAGAGCAGGGGGAAGGGGAGAGAAGGGCAAAAAGAGTGGAAAAGCAGAGGAAGCCAGGACTGGATAATGAAAGGCTTTGAATGCCAGACAGAGGATTAAATATTCCATCTTGGAGGTGATCTTGTAGTTTATTGAATAGAGTGGTAGTAACATGAGAGGAAAATCTCTTTGACAGCTGAATGGAGGACGGACTTGTAGCAGACCAACCAGCAGGCTAAAATAGGAATTCAGTAATGCTTATTAAATTGATTAACCTCCCAATGCCTTAATTTTGATATCTGTAAGTTGGGGGAGTTGAACTAGACAGCCTTTGAGGTCTCTTTCAGATTTCTGATCACATAAATTCAAGCCATAATTTTTCTCTTTTTTTTGGAGGGGCAAGGCAAGGCAAGGCAATTGAGCTTAAGTGACTTGACCAAGGTCACACAGCTAATAAGTGTGTCAAGTGTCTGAGATCAGATTTGAACTCAGGTCCTCCTGACTTTGGGGGCTGGTGGGTGCTCTATTCACTGTGATACCTAGCTGCCCCAAAGACTTAGATTTTGATGAAAGCCTGGATCCTTGAATGCCTCAGCCACTACTAACTTATGGCCTTAGGAAACACATCTGATCACATCTGGTCACATCTGGACCTCAGGCTCTTCTTCTGCACTATGGGAAGGTTAGGAGAACAGCACTGAATTGATGATCCTCTAGTCGCTTTGGACTTCTACATTCTCTGCTTCTGTGGTGTTTCAAAAAATGGTTAAGCAGGGGTGGGGAATCTGAGGCCTCAATACCACATGTGGCCTTCTCTGTCTTTAGGTGGGACCCTTTGTCAGATTGGAATCCCGTCAAAGGACCGCATTTGAGGACCTCGAGGGTCACATGCAACCAGGGGTTCCCCACCCCGGGGGCTCAAAGGCTTTTCACGTGGTAGGGTGAATGATAAACCTGTCTTCCAGGTTAGAAGAGATGGTGGAGTGTTTTTGTGGATTAAGTGCAGGGAGTTTCTTTTCATAGGCATTAAAGAAAAGAACATTTTGTGTCTGAGAGAGAATGGGTGACAGCGGCTCTCATCTGTGATTTGCTTCTGTCTTTGCTTTTAAATCTGTGTAATATACCTTTGGGGAAAGAAATCCGTTTTCTTGCTGGTTTGAAAGCCATGTTACTTCTTAGCAGGGGTGGGGGGAGGGGAGATGGATTCTGCTTCACGGAAATCTCTTCTTCTCCCACTGCCCTCTCTGGCCCCTCCTTCCCGCTCCCCACGGCAAATTGTCACATGGTAAGTATGGTGTGGTTCGCACATAGCCTAGCAACTTAGCCTATGCACTGCAATCCTGGGTTTTTAATGTAAAGATTTCTATTTAAGGACATGACAAAATTACTTGTCATTCAGCTAAAGCATTTTAACGTCTCATCATCTGCACAGATCTTGTATTTGTGTCGCATATTAAGGCTACAAGTGCTTTCTCCAGCCATCATTTCATTTGTCCCCAGTCCGGTGAGGCTGATGGGAAATCTATTCCTAGCTTCACAGAAGTTCAGTGATTTACCTCAAGTTAGTGACAGTTCAGCTTCAAAGCCAGGTCTAACGGTTCAACTCAAATGCCACTTACTGCCTGCCTGAAGCCTTTCCTTACATCCACCTAACCTCCCCCTTTCCCATTCCCCCCCCCAACAAATAATAGTGCCCCCCATAAAAGTTCTCATATATGTTGTTATTTAATCACGTCTGACTCTTCATGACCCCTTTTGGGGCTTTCTTGGTAAAGATACTGGAGTGGTTTGTCATTTCCTTCTCCAGCTCATTTTACAGATGAGGAAACTGAGGCAAACAGAATTAAGCAAGTTGGCCAGGGTCACACAGTTACTAAAAGTGTCTGAAGCTAGATTTGAACTCAGGTCTTCCTGACTCCAGGCCTGGCACACTATCTACTGTGCCACCTCACTGTCCTTGAGTCAGAGGACCTGAGTTCAGTTCCTGCCTCTTATACTATCTCTGTGGCCTTAACTTCTTTGGATTGCATTTTCCTGATTTGTAAAATATGGGCTTCTGAGCTCCCTTCCAGATTTGGAGCCAAGATCCTGTGTGTATGTTCTGTCTTCCCCCTGTAGAATAGAAGTTCCTGAAAGGCTGAAAGTTTTTCATTTTTGTCTGTCCATACTTAGCACCCACCGCAAAGGCTGGCATGTAGTAAGTGCTTAATAGATGTTTGTTAGTTGGTTGATTGATTGATTGATTGATTGATTCTGACCTCCAAGTCAGAATCTCTGTTTGCTGTTCAAAGTCCTTCATAACCTGCCACTCCATCTCCTGACGAGCCTTTTTCCAGGCTGTCTCCCGTGCCTGTGTTATCTCCTGTCTATTCTTGCATCTCCCTCTCTTGCTTGGCTTCCCTGGCTTCCTTCAGTTCCCAGCTAAAATCCTGCCTTCCATGGGAAGCCTTTCCCAGACCCCTTAATGCCAACACCTTCCCTCCGTCGATCCTCTCTCATTTATTTCATGTCTATATTGCTTGTACATACCTGGTACATGTTGTACCCAACCTTCCATTTGGCTGGACACTCCTTGAGAGCGAGGTCTACCTTGTGACTGGTATTTAGGCTAGCGCCTGGCATATCTGTGTGACTGTTGTGTCGTTTCAGTCACATCCGACTCTTTGTGACCTCATTTGGAGTTTTCTTGGCAAAGATGCTGGAGCAGTTTGCCTCAGTTTCCTTCTGCAGTTCATTTTACAGATGAAGAAGCTGAGAGTGTCCGAGGCCAGATTTGAACTCACAAAGAAGAAGCTTCTGGACTGCAGGCCTGGTGCTTTATGGGCTGTGCCACCCAGCTGCCCTATTGAGTCTTTACCATGTGACTAGTACTATGCTAAGTGCTGGGGATGAAAACACAAAAGATAGTCTCTGTCCTTAAAGAGACTCCAAGGAGTCAGAGTTGCCTTTGCTTGAGACCCAAACCCAAGCCCGACCCAAACAAATCAGAGTCTGGATGTGAGTGTTACAAGATGCAGAGAATAGAGATGTTGGGGAAGCCCAATGTACATAACTTGTGGAGGAGGGCTCGATCATTATTCATTATTTTGGCAAGACTCGACTAATAATTAGCTGTCCAGGGCTTCGTTTCCTCATTTGTAAAATGAAGGGTTTGGATGAAATGATCTCTAATGGATTCTACTCCATAAAAATTATATGAGACTCAGTTTCCTCATCTGTAAAATCAGCTGGACAAGGAAGTGGCAAATTACTCCAGCATCTTTGCCAAGAAAACCCCAAATGGGGTCATGAAGAGTTGGACACGACTGAAAAACAATGAAAAAACTGAGGTTATTAGTTTTGTCACTTGCCCAAGGTCACACAACTATGAATATCTGAGGCTGGATTTGAACTCAGGTCTTCCTACCTCGACTCCATGTCGACTCCATGCTAGTACATCACCTAGCTGCCTTGGAAGGTGGGTACTATCCTTAGTTTACAAATGAGGAAACTGAGGCAGACAGTGGTCATGTGATTTGCCCAGAGTCTCATAGCTAGTAAACACCAAGTGCAGGATTTGCACTCATGTCGGATGCCTCTATCTACTCTGCCACCTGGCTGCCTCTAATAGTCTAAGCAACAGCTAAGGCCATAGCCAGTACTCCCAAAAATGCATTGGTGATTCTCTTTAACATTACCCATTAATGAGTACTTTTCACTCTTCTCTGAGATAGGGCTTAATCTTGTTGTTCTTTGTCCTTCACTCTCAGAGAGGACCATGACATTTGGAAGGTGATTTCATGACTTCCAAGTGAATTGGATTTAAACGAGGGAGGGCTGTGCAAAATCACCAGCCTCACTCTCTCCTCTGGAGCCATCTGAGTCTAGGGGCCTGATACAGCTTGGGACTGGAGGTGGCCCTGGATGCAGTGGGAGGCCTTGGTCTCATTTTGACGGAGGCAGGGTCTAATCTGGTGCTTTGGTGCACATAGACAGCACACATTTGAAGGGGACCTCCAGCTGCAGCATGCAAGTTTGCCTGCCTGTGAGCAGGAACCTGCCGGAGCAGCCCTGATTCAGAGTTCAGCACCTTCGCTGGAGCCAGCCCACTCCCGCTATCTCTTTTCATCAGAGGGCACGTTCTGCTTGCTGCTTCTGTTAATGCTATTTAATCCAGTCTTCAGCTGAGCATAATTAGGCAAATCAGCACAATGCAGAACATTTGATGTCAAATGTGTGTGAATCATACCATCTGTGTCAGAGGGAGACAGGGCCTATGAGATCATGGAGGCTGTTTTTACCCTGCAGCAGGCCCTATTAATGTGTGATGGTGTCTGCAGGCTCGGAGTAGAAAAGAACTTCTGGGCCTAGACTCAGAAAAGTAGGATTCGAGTCTATAACTATACCATGAGCTAGATCCTTTCTTTGGGAGGCAATCAGGGTTAAGTGACTTGCCCACGGTCACACAGCTGGTAAGTGTCTGGGGTCAGATTTGAACCTAGCAACTAGGTGGCACAGTGGATAAAGTGCCAGGTCTGGAGTCAGGAAGATCTGAGTTCAAACAGCCTGGCCAAAGGGAGCCAAAATAGGTGGGGGAAGGAGGGAAAGTTACCCTGGGGGGCAGGACACAGTAGGGAAAGGTAGTCTCCTGTCACTGGATGTCTTCAAGCAGCGGCTGGATAGCTCATTGGACACCTTGGTGAGTTACTGGGGCATCCACTCCACGTATGTAGAGATTTCCCCTAGTGGAGTAGGTGAATGAGAACAGTTTGTTTCAATGGCTATTGCCAGTTATCTCTGCTTTCGTCTTACCACTGGATTCTGATGACTTTGGAAGAATGAGGAAGGCCAATGGATTTCATGCAGCTCTGCCTCAGTTAAATCCAATTCACGTGCAAGTCAAGATATTGTTCTGTGCTATCATTGGTCCTCTTGGAAAACAAATGATGAACAATTTGCATTCCCTGCACAGTGCCGGACTCCTTGTTTTTGTTGTTCAGTCACATCTGACTCTCTGTGACCCTGTGGACCATAGTGCACCAGTGCTGTCCATGAGATTTTCTTGGCAAAGATACTAGAATGGTTTTCCATTTCATTCGCCGGTCAATTAAAGCAAACAGCTTAAATGACTTGCTCAGGATCACACAGTTAGTAAGTGTCTGAGGCTAGATTTGCACTCAGGTCTTCCTGACTCTGAGCCTTGACTCCATCCACTGTGCAACCCAGCTCCCTCTCCTCATAGGAAGGGTTAAATAAATGTCCACCAATTGATTGAGCAACCCTTGCTCTTTTGAATATCTCCAATAGTCATGAAGAAATGAGTTGCTTATTTGTATTTGTGGAGGGGCTTCCAACAATAGTGAAGTCACTGGTCTGGACTGGCCAAAAGACATTGTTAGGAAAATTTCCCTTGCCTAGTTCTGAAATCTGTCTCTCTGAAACTTATATGCATTCGTCTCTGTTTTTCCTTTTGAGGACAAGAAGAACAGATTGAATCTCTCTTCCATATGTCAGCAGTCCAACTATCTAAAGACAGGCATCATGTTTCCCCTCTGTCTTCTCATCTCCAGAATAACATTCCCCATGTCTTTGATCAGTCCTTAAATGGCATGGTCCTCAGTTCCCTTGACATCTCAATCACTCTCTACTGCATACACTCCAATTTTTTGGCCTCTGGGTCCAAGTCATTATAATAAATTTGTCACTGATGTGGAACTATCTGGGAGAGCAGAGGTGTTAAACTCTCAACCAGTGACCAGGATGAAAATGTAATTGGGAAATGTTTAACAAAATAAATGAAAACACAACAAAGCATAGATAATGTTAATTTGTGGTTTTCTAAGTCAGTATGAGGCTGGCAGGGGTCTGTTTCTGTTTGAGTTTGACTGGGTTATATCCCTTTGCAGTTTGGTGCTATGTTGATGCTCAAATCTAAGCAATATGGCCTATTCGTAGGGAATTTTCAAATTGACATTTTTAATATTTCTAACTTACTATCTCCGTTTCACCTTTCTGCACTATTCGTTGTCTCTCTGCTCCCCGGATTGTTACGCTGCTATCAACACACATCCCCCACAGCAGAAATTTGCTTGGGGTGGGGGTGATATCCTGGTGATCACTGAATAAGGCTAGAATTAGAGTTTCCAACCTTTTTTGGTTCCTGTATTCCTTGGTTTTCAATAGACCTACCCATGTTCTGTGTTCAATATGAAAAGAAATAAATTCTAGAATTTACTATTCATATTTACATCAAAAATAAGACATCAATTTCAATAGATTAATATAATTATTTGCCAAATATTCCCTGTATCTCTCAATTAGTTTCTCTAGAAGTATGCATCCCTCAGATTAGAACAGTGGAAAGAGAGAAAAGTGATGCCCACTTGAAACTTCCAGAGGGAAGGAAGGCATTCGGAGCCATTTGTGGAATGTGGTGAAGTTTAGAAAAAGTCAGTTCCCAAGCCATGGATCCTGAAACAGAGGGTGGGTGGGCCATCTGCTATTTATCTCCAGAGCCTTTTTGAAGGAATTGGAAAGAGATCAAATCTAATCAATACTGGCAATCTTCTAGTCTCCAATCATCTTGACTAATCCATTGCCCTACCTTTCCCCTCCTCCCCCATACCTCTCCATCACTCCTCCTCCTGCCTCATAAACCAAGTCTCAATGTTTCTGCCTAGTTCCTGCCCTGCCCCAGCTCCTGTATTAGATATATGCATCTACCTATCTTTGGTCCCGTTAACCATGTCCATTATTTTCTAGACTAGAGAGCCCTTCCCTGACCACCACTTCCCTTTGGGTCTTGTCCCTTTAATTAGAATGTCATCTCCTTGAGGTCAGGGATTGCTTTTGCTTTTTGCCTTTCTTCCTTTAACACTTAGCCTTTAGCTCAGTGCTGGATGCCTAGCAAGTACTTAACGTTTTTTTTTTTCATTCAATTCCTTGATGGGTATATTGCTTTAACTGAAGCAGAAAATAGCATTTAAGCTGAGCTGGGTAGAGCACTTTTATCAAATGGGCACTTAATATTTTAAAGGAAAATCTTCTTTGGACTCCATTTGGCTTTCCTGCCCCCAAGAAACTCATCTTTGGGAAATTTCATTTTTCTGCAAGCTTGAATAAGCCTTGAATCTCACATCTCATTAGTACCCTCTGCCCCTCAGATTGGGCTTTTATGTAGAGTAGAGCTGTGAACTCCTAGCCCTCCTTTTAAGGTGAGGGTCCAGCAGAGATTCTCCCCATTTCTCACCAGCTACTCTGCTTTGGGACTTCATCATGCTCCCCCACTCCCACTCTCCACCAGGTGCTATCCTTTTCCCCTTCCCCCCATACTTTTCAGCTTCCTTTCTATCTTGTCTTCCCTTAATAGATGGCAAGCTCCTTAAAGGCAGGGGCTATCTTTATTAAGAATTGTATTCTCAGTGCTTGGCACAGTTCTTGGCACACAGTAGGCATTTCATAAGCAAGAGGAAAGGGAGTAAGTATTTATATAATGCCTACCACATGGCAGGCACAAGTGCTATGCACTTCATAACTATTTTCTCATTTTATTTTTACGTCTACCCTATGAGGTAGGTGATATTGTGCTCCCTATTTTGTAGTTGAGAATACTGAGACAGACAGGGGTTGTGACTTCCCTAGGGTCACACAGCTACTAAGTTTCTGAGTTCACATTTGAACTCAAGCCCTTCCTAACTCCAGGGCCATTGCTCTATCCATTTCACAGCCTAGCTGTCTTATTATTTAAAATATATATTTAATATATAAATATATTTTATATTATTATATAATATACAAATATATTGTGAATATATATTTAAATATATATTTTAAGAATAATAAGACATAAATATATATTTAAAATATATATATATTTTAATAATAATAAGACAGCTAGGTTGTGAAATGGATATATTTGTACTGTATCAAGCTGGAATGGGAAAGCTTAATGTTCTCCACTCCTAGCAATTTCATGCCACTGACATGGTCCACCAGAGCCCAAGGTGGAGTCTATACCATGATGACTTCAGAGTAAGACCTTATAGAGCCCTTGTTATAAAATAAGAGACTATTATCTCACAGCATGTTCAGAAGTGTGGCAGGATCATAGGGTCAAAGGTTGAGAGGTAGAAGGGGCCTTAGATGCCATCAAGTCCAACCCACCAGACTAGAGCTCTGTCCCTTTGGCGACCTATCTGTGTCATCTGCATGTGTTTCAACAATCTCCATGATAGTAGAAGACTTCTAACTCAGAGTTTGGAGGACAGCTTGTATTTTTAGTTTTCCCTTGACATCTTGTTCAGTTCTGTTGTTGTGGACCCCTTTGACAGTGAATTCTATAGAACCTTTCTAAGAAAAATATTTTTGAATGAATAAAATAAATTACATAAAATTGCAGAGAAAATCCATTATATTGGAATACAGTTGTAAAAATATTTTTTTAAAAGTCACAGACTCGGCTAGCTAGGTAGTATAGTAGAGAGAGCACCAGCTATGGAGTCAGGAGGACCTGAGTTTAAATCCAGCCTCAGACACTTACTAACTGTTGTGACCCTGGGCAAGTCACTTCACCCCAATTGCATCAAAAAAAGATCAGACTCCCTGAGCTCTAGCTATAGATCCAACTTAAGAACTCTTGTTCTAAACTCTTCTAGACATGAGCTCATTAACTTGTCAGTATCATATTTTACAAATAAAGGAAAGAAAGAGAAAGAAAAGTTAGTGAAACGTTGGCTTAGCCCATAGACTGCTAGCCTTGTAGATAGGAAGATGTAGGTATAAATCTTGTCAGAGACATTCACCCCCTGTGAGACCCTGTCTCAGTCTCATCACCTGTAAAATGGGGATAATGATATCACCTACTTGCTTGAGACACTTTGGAGTTGTGCTACCCTGGGCAAGTCAATTAACTTCTCTTGTTCTTAGTGTCCTCATCTGGGAAACAAATGTGGGAGGGTGGACTTCATATCCCCAAAATGCCCTTCCACCTCTAAAACTGTGAGCCTTTGTAAAGCAGGACAAAATTTTTAACACGCTATATAAATCTTATATTTTAATTTTTAGGGCCACAGATAATGAGAGGTAAAGTAGGTCAAGGCATTCAGGGAAATTAAATAACTCCAAGGGACACACACAGAATTGGGGGACACCCTTAGGCACCGTGGACAGGAAGTCCCACAGCGGACTCAGCAGGAAGCCAATTGGTATAAACCATTGACCAGAGGTATGCACACCTTCTGGGCTCACAAAACCACACTGATAATATTTTAAGCAAAGCCCCCTGTGCAGGAGGCAGCAACCAGCAGCCCCGTGAGCACCGACTTTGGGACTCTTCACTTAGAAAGCCTGGATAGCAGCTGCTGGGCTTTGAAACAGGAGGGGTGATAGAGAAGGCTTGCTCTAACAGCCCCTTCCTGCTACCACACTGAAGCAGGGCCAGGCAATGTGGTTTGACAGGAAATGATTGATTATGAGAAACATCTCTGCCATAGCACTAACAGGTAGTTATCATGCGCCACCAAGGCCTTTGGGACTGCTCTTTTACCATGAGCATAATTTCTAGTTTAGCACCTGGTATCACTAAAGTGAAGAAAGGAAAGCCTATTTACTTTTTTAAATATATAGATATATATGTGAATGTATATATTTAAATATATGATAAGTTGTATTTTTACTACAAATATATACATACACACACACACTTCCCTTGTAACAACAACAACAAAAAAATCAACTAAAGCAAAACCAACCCACTAGCAATCCATATGACTGGGTGTGCAACATTCCACACTTATACTCCCTCTCCTCTACCTACAGGAAGGAGATTTATTTCTTTATCTGTTTATAAATTTAAATCTGAAAGAGACTTTAACCACCATATAGCTTGATCTCTCTTCTCTGGGACTGAGATTGATCATTATAATTCATAAACTCATTGAATGAGACCTGGAAGGGATGAAGACCATCTAGCCAACCCCCATCACTTTATAAAGGAGAAAATTGAGTCCCAGGAGGATTCAGAGACTTATGCAATGTTACACAAAAGTTGCTCTGGTTAAATTGTTTTCTAGATTCAGTAGTTTCTAGTTCAATTGTTTTCAATCATGTCCAACTCTCTGTGACCCCATTTGGAATTTTATTGGCAAAGAAACTAGCATGGTTTGTCATTTCTTTCTCCAGCTCATTTTACAGATGAAGAACTGAGGCAAACAGAATTAAGTGATTTATCCAGGGTTAAACAACTAGCAACTGAGGTCTGATTTGAATTCAGGACTTGACACTGTGTGCCCTATGGAGCTACCTAGCTGCCTTACACAAAAATGCCTAGGATCAAAGGTGGGATTTGAACCCAGGTCCTCTAACTCCAGAATCAATGCTCTTCCATTTAGCTACCTTCTAGCACTGTTTTCATTTATACCACTAGATTCTAGTGATTATGTATACCATTCTTCTCTGTATACTTTGCATCAGTGCATATAACTCTTCCCATGGTTCTCGGAATTTTTCATATTCATTGTTTATTGCAGTGTAATTAATTACATTTACATATTTATTGTGTACATATAATTATAAACATGATAAATTACATTTGCTTTCATGTGCTACAACTGTATTCATCCATTAGACAAAAGGGCCATTTAGGTTTTCCATTTTTTTGCTACCACAAAAAACGCTGCTATATCCAATACTATGGTTTATACTGGACTTTTCTCTCTTTGGCTTCTCTTTAACCTATGTCTTGCCATTCCCCAGTAGAATGTAAGTTCCTTCAGGGTAGGAACTGTCTTTTCTTTCTGCCTATATTTAGAACAGAGCCTGACATCAGTGTTTTTTCTTCTTCTTGTTCAATCTGCTTGGAGTATTTACCAAGTTGTGGGCTCACTGGGTCAAAGGCTAGGAATAGTTTTGTAACTTGTTACTAGTAATTCTAAATTGTTTTCCAGAATAATGGTTAAAACTATTTGTTCTTGCCGTTGGATGCTCCCTTACATTCTCTTGTGCTAAGAAAACAACCTGCTCTGCTGGGATGGTTTCAGTTTGGGACTATGAACTTGCCTGCCGATTCCCAGTGGACATTCTCACAATGAAGGATGCAGGGAGGGTGGAATAATTTGGAAACAATCTGGAAATTGTTTATGAAACCATAAAGTCAAATTATGACTCAGGTGTTCTGGTTATTAATGTTCAACTGTCTCATCAGAAAATAATAGTGAGCCTTGTTCCTAGAACTGTCTTTCAAGCTCCTTTTCAAAATTTCTCATACCTGTGACTTTGAAAATCAAGGAAGGATGTAAATTCTCTTCTAAAAAGAGATAGTGTCCTTTCTCTTGTGCACTAAGGTCAGTAGATTTTGCATTTGCATAGACCAGAAAATTGAATAAATGTTGGATCATTTTAAAAATCAGTTTGGCAGCCATTGATTAAGTGCTTACTCTGTGTAAGGCAGGTCAGTTCAGTGGTACAACAGAAAGACTACTTGGTCTGGAGTCAGGAAGACCTGAGTTCATATTTAGCCTCAGACATTTACTAGCTGTGTGACTCTGGACAAGTCACTTCACCCTGTTTGCTTCAGTTTCCTTGCCTGTAAAATAAACTGCAGAAGGAAATGGCAGACCACTCCAGTTTTGTTTGTTTGTTTTGGTTTGTTTTGACAAGAAAGCCCACAAAGAGTTGAGCACAACAAAATAGTAACAACAATGTTCAAGGTCCTGACCTGAAGTATTTAGAGTTATGAAGGCAAAAATGAAAGTCTCTGCTCTTAAGGAACATTCTTCTGAGTCTGCAAAGATGAAATATGACAAGTATGTTGGGAAGTAAATATAAAGTAATTTCAGGAGGGAAAGGATGAAGTGGGGACAACTGGGAGACTCAGAGATCCAGGGATTCTAAGAGGCAGCAGTAAGGAGGGAGTGCATTCCAGGCATAAGGAATAGACAGCTTGAGTAAAGATGGAAAAAATATTGTTGGTTTTGGGGTGTAGCTGGTAGGCCTCATTGGCTGACATATGGAGTGGGTGAAAAGAAGTCATGGAAATTAAGTAGAAATGTAGGTGGGAACCAGATTGTGAGAAGTTTTAAATGACAGACTACGAATCTTTAAATTTTTTTCCTCTAGGAAATGGGAGGACACTAGAAATTTTTGAGCTAGGTAGTCTTAGAAAATCAGAGATAAGATCCTAGAAATTCAGACCAGGAAGAGAACCAATTTCTGAGCATATGTAAAACCAGGAGTCGAATTTGGATGTTAAAATATCTCTACAAATGAGATTGTCTCTGCATTAGCCTGGAGGCATATTCACAAACTGGGTACTTTCCACTGTTTCTATCATTTCTTGTTAAATGAAAATGGATTTTAAAGCCCCATCCGAATTTATAATTGGCTAATCTATTGGTTTGTTATGAGCCATTATGAACTGTTTAAGACTCGACTTTCTTTGTCAGGAAGTATGGATATGGATGAATATTTGTATTTCTAATCAGATGACACTAATGTTTGTATTATCTGGACTGCCAGGAGCTTCGACTGAACTATTCCCTCTTCTTTCCTCAGAAGAGAATTTGAGGACCAATTCAATCCAAGCAGTATTTATTAAGTGCTTAATGTATATACGGCACTGGGGAAACAAAAGCAGTATATCTGTATAGATATACAGACGTATCTATATATATATCTCTCTATATATAGACATACCTAGCTAACAAAAATCTAGATTTAGGGTGTGTAAATATATTTGTAGATTTATAGTTACATAGACATATATGACTGTGTATGATGTGTGATAATATGTGGTATATGATGTGATATGTATAGTGATATGCATCCCTATACATATAACACATATATAGACATACATGTATACAGATATAGGCCTACATCATGACATGTGAATATATGTACACAAAGAATATAATATGATATGTAGATATATCAAATATAGACATGTGTGCACATATGTGTATAAAACTTTAGCTGTTCATCACAACAACCCTGTGATTTAGATACTATTATCAATCCCCATTTTACAGATGAGAAAATTGGAACTGAGGGAGGTTAAATGACTTATCCCAGTCACATAGCTAGTAAGCATCTCAGACAAGGTGTGAACTCAAATCTAGCATTCTATCCACATAACACCTGACTGATTAATTAACCCTCAATTCTGTCAATATGGTAAGCAGGGAAAGAAGCAAGTATTTAATAACCCCCTGCTATGTGTCAGCGCTGTACTTCAAACTTTACAAATATTATCTCATTTTGATCCTTACAACAACTGTGGGAGGTAGGTGCTGTTATTGTCCTGCTTTCACAGTTGAGGAAACCCAGGCAGATAGGTTAAGTGATTTGCCTAGGGTCCCACAAGTAGTAAATGTCTGAGGCTGGATTTGAACTCAGGGATTCCTGAGTCTAGTCCCAGTGTTCCAGCCACTTCCACAGGCTAGTCTTGCTGCCAATATGTAAATTATGCTTAATTGTTTTTTCTACATGTGTCTCTGATTCAGTTTATGTTGTGTTCCCATTATATAGCAACTTTCTTCGCAATAGTGATAACATCTGGCCTCTTGCAAAGACCTTGGCATTTAATAAAATAAATAATATATAATATCTATAAATTTATTATTGATAATTAATATTAATTAAATAATATACTGTTCATAATATTATTGTATTATATAATATAATGTATATAACTATATAATAATATATTCTATAATATATAAATAATATAATAAAATTAAATAAAGGTATTTAATAAAATACCTTTTATTTGGGGGGTAATAACAACATGTCACCCTTATATAATGTATATTAAAGGTAGCTAGGTGACTCAGTGGATAGAGCATGGGAGTCAGGAAGACCGATTTCAAATCCAGCCTCAGACACTTAATAGCTGTATGACCTTGGACAAGTCACTTTACCTTTGTTTGCCTCAGTTTCTCCAACAGTAGAATGAGGATAATAATTGCATCTAAACTCCCAGGGTTTTTGTGAGAATCAGATGAGATAATATTTATAAAGTGAGATAATATTTATAAAGTGCTTAAACCCTGTTTGCCCAGGACACATAGTAGATAATAGTTTAATACTAGCTATCCTTATTGTTGCTGTTTATAAAGTGCTTTATTCATCAAATCTATGAGATCATTGGGGTGAGTATCATGGCTATTTTATACGCATGGAAAGCTGAGGTTTAGAAAGATTAAGTGATTTGTCCCTGGTTAGACCCGAAATATCAGAGCTAATGCTATTGAGTAGACAGAGGACTGGAGTTTCCTTTCTGGATCCGGTCACTGAATTGTTCAGAGCTTCCTCTCCTCCTCTGACATATGGGTTTGGTCGTCTGATAATTATTTCTGAGATAAGCCTTGAAAATCCATATAGGAAGGGCCACTATGAGATGGCTGGACTAATATCAGATGCTGGTAAGTCTGCAGGACGCAGATGGATGCCTGTTGTGTTCTATGGATTTCTTCCTTGCATGGCACAGCAGCGCAGCTTCTCCAACATACACACCTTCAGGCAATACTCAGGCTTTTTTATGGGAATGTTTCACATTCAATGGGCTCGTGTTCCATCTGAGGCACCAAGAGCCTTTCTAAGGTGGGTAGAGGGGACAGCTGAGGAGAGGAGAGAATCAGCCAAATATGCATCTGTTATTTGTAAATTCTAGAGTTTCACATTAAAAGGTAATGACATACTATGGAAGTCAGTGCACCTGTTTGCATTTTTACCTTTTGATTTTGGATTTCATTTGTAAAGTATACTTTGCCTCCCATAATGGAGTAATTCATTTTTTTTATAGCAATCAGAAAGGAATATGGTACTCAAAGATGCAGTCAAATGTAGTGAATAGAGAACTGGCCTCCAGTCAGAAGGACCTGAATTGTTGCCTCAGCTCTGAGAAATACTGATTGGCTGACTCTGGACTAATCACTTAACCTCTCAATGTTCTTAAGAAACTCTCTGGGCAGCTAGGTGGTGCAGTGAATATAGCACTGGCCCTGGAGTCAGGAGAACCTGAGTTCAAATTTGGCCTCAGACAGTTAATACTTAATAGCTGTGTGACCTTGGACAATTCACTTAATCTCAATTGCCCAGCCTTCCCCCTTCCAAAAAAAAAAAAAAAGCAAGAAACTTTCATTGGTAGAAGGAATTTCCTCACTGGCTTCTCCTGGCATTAATAAAATCAGGGGTCTAGTCAAAAAATGGTACTGAAATCAGCGTTAATGCTTCCAATCCCAATGAGGACAGCAGCTTTGTAGAGTTGTTATTCTATGATAAAAGGGATTGATCTTGTGCGTGTGTGTGTGTGTGTATGTGTGTGTGAAACAACCTGGCACAATTCCTTCAAATATGGCACATAAACTTGAATGTTGCTTGGCAACAGAAATGATGTTAATGAGGAATTAATGACATTACAAGAAGAGTAGGGTTGTGAAGGCTCTTCAGAATGCTTAGTGCTAATTGAGTTAACGAGAACTGATTTTCAGTTGTGGTAGTAAATGGGAAAAGGCTAAAGCTTGCCCAAGATTCTTTACAGGAACCTTTCTCCTTTAAGTATGGAAAATTTCAGAGGGGTATTTGTGGGAAGGGGGGAGGGAGACTACCATTTCTTTCAGAAAACCCTTTAAATTTGCCCATATATAATGGGTTTCATATTTCTTGGAAAAATAAGGAGTATAAGGAAGGAGAAAATTTAGAACTGAAAATAAATAAATATAAATAGATAAATAAAATAGGTAAATTGCTTGGCATACAGTATCAAGCCCATTTTCTTCACTAACATTGCCTGGCCTTTATTTCGATGGAAACTCTTAGCAGTACCAACCAAGTCATATTGAGGGACCATTGGAATGTCACAGTTTCGTCAGCCTAAGACTCCTGGAAGAAAAGATCTGGGGTATGACCAACAGGGAAAAGAAGGAGCTCTTTGGTCCAGGATGGTGCCTTCCAAACTAGGCTCAAAGTCCTGAAAATTAAAAGATGCTGTAAGGTTGAGGCAGAAGTAGGTGTATAAAGAGGTAGGAAATGTTGAAGGGGTTTCCTTTAATAAATTTTAACTCACTTTCAATTTAAAAATAAATATATATCATATAGCACTTTTAAGAGATGTAAAAGTTTGAGGGGAGTGAGTTGTTACAAAATTTAGAAAACAGCAGTAACATGGTAAAGTAGAAAAAACCTTGTCTCTAGAGTCAGAAGATTGGGGTTCGGATTCCACTTCTCATGCTTGCTAATTGGGCAAATCACTACAATTCCTGGGGCTTCAATTTCTTCATCTCTTAAAAAAGAAATTTAGGCTGGATGGTCTCTGAAGTCCTTCCCACTCTAGAACTATGAGTCTTTGAGCCCAAGAGGATTCAGTTCAACAAACCTTAAATGCTTACTATGTGCCAGGTACTAAGCTAGGCTCATAGTACATAGTAGGCTTAAGTGCCTTGCAACAGGTACTAAACTCTTCTAAAAAGGGGGAGAAAATCAGGCAATGACTGTCATTTGTGGTCAGAGATAAGATGAAAAAGAGGTCAGGAGTACAATAAATACTAGTTTTGAATATTTAGTGCTTACTAAGGGAAAAGTAAACATCAAAATGGAAACGGATTTATATTCAGAGAAATGAGTCATTAACAAAAAGGAAATTAGAAAACTATTGGAATAAAGCAAAGGCAGGTCAAACTAGAAGTGCTTCTGTACTGGGAGGGGAGGGAACCAATTTAATCATGTGATTGATTACAACCAACTAAATTTACAATTGCTAACTCATCCAAGACAGCTAGTACAGTTGTATAATGCCATCAAAAGGTGGGTAGTTACTCTAGTGATCTATTTGTTCCTATGCACTAGCCAGTTAAGCACAAAAATTGCTAGGAATCTTAGATGGGCAACATTTTGAGGTGAGGAAAGGCATGTTTATATACTGGATGCTGAGGTCTAAGAGAGAAGGAAACCAGCGTTAGGTTATTAGCCCTTCCCTAGCATTATTTGACTAAGTACCTACCCACCAATACTGTTTCTTTCTTGGGTATTATAGGGACCAAGGAAGAATTGGTTTTACCTTTTATGAGCTTTCAATGTATAGGCTTTAGAGTTGAAGGGGATCTTAAAAATCATTGCCTTTAACCCCTTCATTCTATGTGTAAGAAAACTCAGACCAAGAAAGGTATAGTGATTTGCCCAAGGGGGCACAGCTAGAAATTGATGGAATCAGGACTTGAACCCATATCCTCTGATTAAAAATCCATTGGTCAGCAATTTGGAACTATGCCCAAGCGGCTATAAAAATGTGTATTTGACCCAACAATACTACTTCTAGGGTTGTATCCCAAAGAGATCATACAAATGGAAAAAGGACCCACATGTACAAAAATATTTGTAGCAGCTCTTTTTGTGGTGGCAAAAAACTGGAAATCAAGGGGATGCCCATCAATTGGGGAATGGCTGAACAAGCTGGGATATATGAATGTAATGGAATACTATTGTGCTATAAGAAATGAGGAGCAGAAGGACTTCATAATACCCTGGAGAGACATATATAAGCTGATGCTGAGTGAAAGGAGAAGAACCAGAAGAACTTTGTACACAATTACAGACACATCGGATGTGTGACAACTAACTTTGATAGACAGGGCTACTCTCAGCAATGCAAGGCTATAAGACAACTCCAAAAGACTCATGATGGAAAGGGCTGTCCACACCCAGAGAAAGAATTACAGAGTCTGAATGCAGATTGAAGCAAGCTATTTGCTCTCTCTTTTGTTTTTGTTTTGTTTCTTCTTTTCATTGGTTATAATCCTCCTTTACAACTTGACTAATGTTTAATGTGAAAGTATTTGTAAGAACCTGTATTGGATTGCATGCTGCCATGGGTGGGAGGGGAGAGAAGAAGGAGGGGGAGAAAAGTTGGAACTCAAAAGTTTGTGGAACTGAATGTTGTAAACTAAAAGTAAATAAATATATTTATTTTAAGAAAAAAATAAACCCATTGGTTTTTCTACTACATCATACTGCCAGTCTAAGATTTCTTTCTACTTCAGAGAAATGTGTGTATATAAAACAAGTAAAGTGATATACTCTGTCTAGAGAGAACAAAGATAACATTCATTTTATAAAGAAATGAATACATTATTCACTGCTATATATGGACTCATCATAATATAACCAATTTCATGATTGAAGTTTCCTATAATAATATTTTGTGGACACAAATAATAGGATAGGAAAAAAATACAAATAATTTAAAAAAACACAACAGCACAACAGTATCCATTGGTGTCAAGTAATCAGGAGGGATAAGAAACTAGATAAAGCTAGTTTGGAAATTCTAATGTCATTCTACACAACAAAACAGTTCTAGACAGAGATTTTGTCACTGGATCTTCAGGTACCGCAGTGCTGACATGGGAGGCTCTGTGGTCTACAAGGGTGATTCCCATAGGCCAAGGCTCCCTGAGAAAGCTCTTGTAGTTCATGTCCTTAAGAACAGATGTTGTCAGAATGGTTTAGTTACGAGTAAAAGGGAAATAGAGATAAGAAATAAAGACTAAAAGGAATATTCTTAAGGGAGAAAAGTAGAAGATGACTTTCATTTATAGTGAAGGAGAAGACCAAAAAGTGTTGAGTTGAGGAAGAGAAAGAAAGAGAAAGGAGGAACAAGGGCCTGGGAATATGTGGTAGGGACCCCATTGTTAGGCAGTATTCATTTCAAGGACTGGAAGTCAGATAAGAGAAATTGTCATTGTGGTTTTTGTTTTGTCCATTTCTACCACATCGATGTACCTGAGTCACCATCTTGGCTTTGTCTTTGGATGAGTCCAGATTAAGAAAAAAATGGAAAGAGAAGGTCTCTATTGTTCTTATATTTGGTGTTGTCTTATAGTACTCTATTTATAACTAATATAATACACATTATTTTATCTGATCCTCACAGTAATCCTCTAAGGTGGGTAGGAGTATATATTAAAATGTAAATCACATTCTACATAGCAACCTTAAATTTAATGATTATAATTTTAGTTCATGTTTTACTCATTTATTATTCATTGCTAATAACACTAGGGCTCTCTTCCCCCATGTTCCTAAGAGTTCTGTTCCAGAATGATTTCATCTGGGCATGAGGGAGGGTCTATATTCTGCCACAGGTAACATATATAGTGGAAAAAATGCCAGGTTTGAACTAGGAATTAAGATATACAGGGACTGGGGTAGGGAGACCCCCCCTGCTCTACCAGAATGTTAGAGGGGCGTTGGAGGAGGACATAAAAGAGAGCAGATCAGGGGAGGGGCTTTACAGTGGGATCGCTGTTTTGGGGTTGAGGGTAGGGGAAAGAAGGGGAGAAAATTTGTAACTCAAAAATCTCATGGAAATGAATGATGTAAACAAGAAAACAAATAAAAAATTTATATTAAATTTTTTAAAAACGCCAGGTTTGGAGTCAGAAAACCCGAATTCATATCCCATCTCTGTCATCTGCTCCCTTCTGTGATATTGGGCAAATCACTAACCTTTCTGGGCCTCAGTTTGATTGGACTAGATAACCTCTAAGGTCAGTCCGTTCTAGCACTACGTCTTCTGATCCTGTGATCTCAGGATTCTTTCATTCCAGATCCAAGGGAAGCCAGCCAGCTATTTAGAGAGTAAAACAAAGTGTCCCTTCAAGGCCAATCTCTGACATGGCCGGGTCTGTCTGCTTCCAGGAAGAGAGCTGTGTCACACCACACACCCACATGCTGGCCCTTCTGCCGTGTTTTCTGTTTGTTTGTTAGTTGCCACATGGATTTGAGCTCTGGTCCCACTGTGACTCACTCAGAGGATCCCTTTTCGATGCCCCCTAACACAAGTCTTCACTCCACCCCTGATAATTCTATGTTTTGTCCTACTTCCCCAGTCCCTGAGGCTTCTGTTACCCTCAAGGAGGCATGTGGTTCTGTATGGTGACAGTGTTTGTCTAGTGTATTTACTGGGCTACTTTCCAATCTTCCTATGCATCTTCACAAATGAAGGAAACACTTTAAAATTCAAACTAATCTTTGCATTATAGGACGGCCCAAACTCAGCATTTTAAAGAGATCAGGCTGGATTGTTTGCCTGTTGGTTTTTGTTGATGTTGAGAAAGATCGTCTATGGTCCTGCAGGGCAGAAAAAATAGGGAATAGAGATGAGGTGACTCACAAGTGCTCAGGGGGCATGAATGATTGAAATGTCTTACCTGTAATTTCCTGTGACTGGTGACACAATGACAGTGAAATAATACATAAAATGGTGGAGTTTGTGGAATAGTGGAACAATGTTAACGTTTCAAGACTCTCAGAAACCTTCAACGTCTATCCTGCTAGTTAGTGGTCCATTGTAAGAGCTATACTGGTGTGAATAAATGGATAGGAACCTGAAATACTTAGGTAAGAATAATTTCCCCTTATCAATAAGATCACAGTTTTAGTAGATAAGAGGCATACGTCATGTATTTTTTAAATTGACATTTGTCTAAGATTCTTAGAATAGTAGCAGGAAATAGTAAGGCTTTTTTTTTCCAATCATGTATGACTCTTCTTGACCTCATTTGGGATTTTATCTTGACAAAGATACTGGCGTGGTTTGCGATTTCTATCTCATTTTGCAGATAGAGAAACTGAGGAAAACAGTTAAGTGACTTGCCCAGGGTCACACAACTAGTAAGTGTCTGAGGCCAGATTTGAACTCAGGAAGATCAGTCTTTCTGGCTCAAAGTCCAGTGCTCCATCCACCATGCCACATGGCTGCCCTTAGTAAGCTTGGGATCCGAGAGACCTAAGTTTCTGTATTTCTTTGCCTCTAATTCATGTGTTTATGAAGAAGTCATTTTATCTTGTTTAGTCCTGATTTTATCATCTGTAAGTCAAGATATTGAAATAAACAGTTTCTAAGGTCCCTTCCAGCTTATTATAAGTGCACGAAGTTGGGAACCAGATGAAGAAATGTGGCCAATGACAATATTTTTTTTTTTGCTTTTTTTTGGAGGGCAGTTGGGGTTAAGTGACTTGCCTAAGGTCACACGGCTAGTTTTTTGTGTTAAGTGTCTGAGGCCGGATTTGAACTCAGGTACTCCTCGCTCCAGGGCCGGTGCTCTATTCACTGCACCACCTAGCCACCCCTAATGACAATATTTTTAATAGGAATGTCCTACAGAGCCAGTTCTTGTCCTACTCACCCCTTTATTGACTTAGATAAAGACATAGAAGATATAATCACTATGTTCACAAGTAACAAAATGCTGGAAAGATGATAGGATAATAGATTTAGAAGATTCCTTAAAGGTCATATGGACCAAACCTTCATTTTTATTGTTCAAGAAACTAAGACCTAGGGGCGGCTAGGTGGCGCAGTGAGTAGAGCACCGGCCCTGGAATCAGGAGTACCTGAGTTCAAATCCGGCCTCAGACACTTAACACAAAAAGTTAGCCATGTGACCTTGGGCAAGTCACTTAACCCCAACTGCCCTCAAAAAAAAAAAAAGAAACTAAGACCTAGAGTGGCTAAGTGAAGAGAGCCAATATTTGGTTCTCTGGTCCTAAATCTATAAATTGTCCATTTTACCACATTTGATAATAAGTAAATACTCTAAATGTTATATTCCAAATCTGAAAAGATTTTGATAAGACTGAACAGTGGGCTAAAACAAAATTAAATTTAACTGGATGGGGAATGACTAAGCAAGTTGTGGTATATGATTGTAATAGAATATTGTGCTATTAAGAAATGACAAGCAGGAAGACTCCAGAAAACCCTGGAAAAGCTTGCATAAACTGATACACAATGAAATGAACAGAAGCGGGAGAATTTTGTACATAGTAACAATAATATTATTTGATGAAGAGCTGTGAAGGACTTAGCCATTCTCATCACTACAATGATTGAAGGCAATCCTAAAGGACTAATTACGCAGTATATTATCCACCTTAGAAAAAGAACTGATATTGATTGAATATAACTGAAGCATGCTATTTTTCACTTTATTTCATTATTTTTCTTTTATTCAAGTCTTCTTGTACAAAACAACTACTTTGGAAATATTTTACAGAATTGGACACTTGTAGCCTATATCTGATTGCTTACCATTTCAGGGAGGGAAGGAGGTGTAGAATTTAAAACTCAAAACTTAAAAATATTTTTTAATTTAATTTAATTAAAATTTTAATTTTAAATTTAATTTAATTTTAAGCAAAAAATAAAAATATTAAAAATTTGAAAAGAAGAAGAAATTTACTTGGAGTTAATGCATAGCACTTGTTTTATTGGATTCAACCTTTACTGAATTCCTATAAATGCAAGCCTTTGTAATAGATTGTGAAAGATGTAAAAATAAGTTTGACAAGGCCCCTGGCCTTGAGGAGATAGGAGGTATACAAATAATTATACTTCAGCATCTAGCAATACTAACAATTGATGTGGTAGGCTTGTAGACATGTTAGTCATTTAGTTAGTAGTATCATTATTTAGAATAACAAAGCGTTAGCATGAGAGATACTAACAAAATGTTTTTATAGGTCAAAGAAGTGAGAATTTTTAAAAAATCAGCTATATTTCCTTAGTATCATTATTTATAATGATAAGCACACAAGAGAGATGATAACAAAATGCTTTTTTAGGTCAAAGAAGGGAGAGTTTTTTTTTTTTAATCAACTATACAAGTACCGGATGAGGGTGACCTAGCTTTACCCTAATTGGGTGTTCTAGGCAAAGACCTAGAACATTGGACTACAAGTGCTTTGCAAGCCAACAATATGAACTGGATGCCCGCCCCCAAAAAAAGGCTTATGCTGTCTTAAGATGCATTAATGGAAATATGGTGTATTTATGGATGAAGTAACTAATATTGCTCTTTGTATTGATCATACCATAACTACAATATTAAATTAAGTTCTGGGTGACATAATTCAAGAAGGATACATCAACAAAATAGAATGTTATACAAAGAAAAGCATTCAGTCGGGTCAAGTCAACAATCATTTATTATACCTACTATGTGCCCGACACCATGCTAATTGCTGGGAATACATAGAAAAGCAAAAATCAGTCCCTCCTCTCAAGGAGCTCACAGGCTGAGAGAATGGTGAAGGGCCTGGACATTGCCGTATGTAGAATAGATGAAGGAACTGGACATATTTGACCTGGAGAAAAGAAGACCTGAAAGGCAGTGGGGAGGAAGGACATAATAAATATGTTGGTTTTTTTGTTTTGCTCTTTGCTTTTTGGAGGGCAGTTGGGGTTAAGTGACTTGCCCAAGGTCACACAGCTAGTTTTTGTGTTAAGTGTCTGAGGCTGGATTTGAACTCAGGTACTCCTGACTCCAGGGCCGGTGCTCTATTCACTGCGCCACCTAGCCGCCCCCATAATAAATATTTGAAAGACTATCGTGAAAGAGGGATGAAACTTATTCTGTATAACTCTAAAGAACCAAAGGGAGTTTGGTCTCACAGTGGAAAGAGTACCTGCCCTGGAGTCAGAAGGCCCTAAATTCAAATGCAGTCTCAGACACTTACTAGCTGTGTGACCCTAGACAAGTCACTTCACCCTGTTTGCCTCAGTTTCCTCATCTGTAAAACGAACCAGAAAAGGAAATGGCAAACCACTGCAGTGTCTCTGCCAAGAAAACTCCAAATGGGGTCACAGAGTGTTGGATTCAACCGAACCAATTCAATGAGTAAAAGGCAGAATTGAGACCAATTGAGAAATATTTCAGTTTCAAGAATGACTCTTCTACCAATTATGCCTGTCAAATAACAAAATGGGCTGCCCTGTAAGCTATAAAGATCCCTGTCACTAGAAGGATGTGAGCAGACATTTGATATACATTTGACATATATTTTAATATTTAACGGAAGGGGAAAAGGTTGGGCTGATGGACCTGTGAGGTCCTTCATATTGCAAAGATTTAATAATTGACTGCATTTGAATATGAGGGTAAACTATGTGATGATGTACCTGAGTATGAAGGTACAAGCTACAAATGTTTTGTATAATGCTTTACACACAGTGGATCATCAGAAAATGTTGTCAGTTGATCATTGTTCTATTACAGCTAAGTAATGCTCATTCTCATAGGAGAATAAGAAAAATAGGGATAAACAGGTAAAAAAAAGTTCTAGTAGACACATATTTCAAAATATTATTTTTGAAATAATAGGAAAAATTTTATTAAAAAAATTAAATTTTTAAAATTTAAATTTCTGATATTCAAAAACTAAATCTGTATGATTTTGAGATATAGTAAATGTTTAGTTAAGAAGAAGCAGAAAATATTTTTTTTTCAACCTGGATCCCTAATTTCACTGATTTAGAGAATTCCCAGTAAGGAAACACTTTTTATAAGTCTTCTAGAGTTAACTAGGGCACTAAGAGATTGAATGACTAGTCCAGGGTCCCATGGTCAGCATGTGTCAGAAATAGGACACGAATCTCCGTCTTCTTAGCTTTATAGGAACCACCCTGCCTCTCACTTCCTTATATTTAGCTTGGGCCAAACCTTAATGAGAGCTCTTTTTCCTCCCCTAGCTTGCGATTTCATTGGTCTAGAAAACTTATGATGAGGAAGTACCCTCTACTAGTAATTTGAGTGATCCTCACTCTGCAGCTCGAGCAGTGATGCTCATGGTAACAAAAATAACTCACTTCTATAGCATTTCAAATATTTTCGCATTTATTATTTCATTTGAAACACATAGCTTGTAAAATAGGTAGGTCAAGTTTTTCTGTGCCCATTGTATAGATATAGACCTGAGTATTGAGAGAGCTGCCCAAATTTGTGACATGGTTAATAATAAATACTAGAATCCAAGTTTTCTGACTCCTAATCTAGTGTCTTTTCAGTTACAACACACTACATTTATGGGGCAGCTAGGTTGTGCAGGCAGTTAGGTGGCTGTAATGGTAATCAATTTGTTTGATCAGATACTTAGGGCTAAGTAGATCATATACTTAGGGTTAAGTAAATCCTAGTAACTTAGGGTTAAATATAGAACTCTGTCCATTGGTGAAAAGGTGTGAATTCCCTTGTTGACATGGAAGA
>CM053598.1:151305084-151377751 GCA_028646575.1 Pseudocheirus occidentalis | reverse complement strand
TGTTTTGTGTGATTGGGATCTTAATTACTGTCTTCAAGTATGATTTTGAACCAGAGAAAGATTTTGGATATCACCAGTGTAGGGAGTCCCCAGTACAGACTAGGACTTTCTCTGAAACTTGTAAGTTACAGAAAAATAGTTCTATTCTATGAAACAAATGTTTATTAAGTGCCTACTCTGTTTGGAGCACTGCTGGAATATATATTTATAAACATTTATAGATATACTTATATATTATATATTTCATATTATGTTACATGTACTTACAGATTATATTATTTTATATATTTGTATATTGCATTTATGTGCCTTTATGTGTTTATACATACACAAATTTTTATATGTATCCGCATATATATTTATATGTATAGTTTATTTGTATATGTGTGTGTATATATAAATATACTCTTATCTATCTATGGTGTAGATGAATATATGCATAGTTAAGCCAAGGTGAAGTCCCTGCCCTCAATAAGCTTCTGGTCTAATATAATCAGTTGTTTTCCATCTCATGAGGGTCCAATCAGACACAAGGAATATTTTCCCAGTTAAGACAATTAAACAAAAGAGCAGCCTCCCAAGAGGAAGAGAGGAAACTTTTGAGTATGAAATTTGAGAAAGTTCTTTTGGGCTTTGTCACCCAGCAAGAATGGGTGCTTTGGAGCCGCAAGCCTGTGGAGGAGAAAGTTCTCTGCATATTCTTTTGTTTAAACAGGTGGTGACCTTTGTACTTTTGAGAGAAGAGGCGGGTGAGGGCAGGAATCTGTGGGAGAACATATGGGGTGACTCAGGTCCTAGAGGCCCTGTTCCAGTGAGTCAAAAGGAACAATTAAATAAAACCTGGCCAGGAAAGGGTCTCTCTCTTCCATCCATATCCCTCAGTTGCTGCTTGGGAATGGTTTCATATTTGATATCTCCAGGGGCCAAAAAGATGAAATCGTAATTAGATTGAATGATATTATGGGAGCAGTCCCTTAAACACAATGTATAACTGTGCAGAGAGATGGTAGCATGGATAATTGAGCCCGAAAAGCCTCATTTTTATTACCAATTGTATCTCTCCTTTCACCCACTTTTTACCAAACCTGCTAAAAGACTCTCTAATTAGGGGATAAGGAACTAGAACTGTGATTTCAGTGGTATAGGGAACTTCCAAATGAGGTAGTTGCCCTGCATTACAGACTGGCACTGTCTCCTGCTACCTGGAGGCCTCTAGACATTAATTTACTGAATATATAGTAAGTACATACCATGTTTTAGAGGGGTAGCTAATTGGTACAATAGAGTGCTGAACTTGGAGTCAGGAAGATTTGAGTTCAAATCTGGACTCAGATACTTCTTAGCTATTTGAGCTTGGCAAGTCATATGTCCATCTCTATCCGTTCAAAACCCTGCCTTCTTTCCTTCAAGACCCAACATCACTTCTATGATAAAGCCTTCTCTGACACCCCAGTGTATCCAGTTCAAAGTAAATTCTCCTCCTCCAGTTTTTCATGGCACTTTGTCTGGGCCTTTCTTCAGCCCTTGTTCATAGGATTATAGGATTTAGAACCAAAAGGGAAGTTATAAATCAGTTTGGTCAACCCACTAATTTTTTCTAAGAAAACTGAGGCCCCTAAGCATGAAATGAGTTGCCCAAGGTCAAGCAGGTAGTCAAGCCAGAATTTGAACCAGGGTCCCATATACTTCACACCAAAAACTATTCTCCAATAAATTAGTAGGCAAAGGATATGAACGGTTGTCAGAAGGAAGGAATGCATACTCTTCATAACCATATGGGAGTAAGACACTCTAAACCATTAGTAAGAAGAGAAATACAAAATGAAACTTCTCGGAGGTTTTAGCTCAGACCACTGTGTCTGTCTCCTGTTTCCACGGTCCCCAGTATCTCAGAATTCTGGTACCTTAGACTCTCAGTATTCTAGTCTACAGAACAATTAGAACTTGCCTGTAGGAGATTTCTATTGAGCTAATTTTAAATCTTTCCATTGATCTAAAAGGAACAAATGAAATTCAAATTTATCAGCTTTTGAAATATGGGACACAAAGGGGTGAGGGTAGATTATCAACTCCTTGGTTGTGTTTATGCTGAAAGGGAGCCATGTAGGGAGGGAAGGAGATGGACCAGAGATGGATTAGTTAAATATTCTCAGGTGGGCATATAAGATTGAAATAATTTGCCTGCAACATACTGAGCCCAGTGACACAATAACAGTGAAATGGTGCCCTAAATGTAAAAGACCAAAAAAAAAAAATGGGCCAAATTGTCAAGATGATGAAAGATGTAAAACTCAAAAGCAAGCAGGACTATGGGAAGTCAGACACATATATAATGTTGGTAGAGCTGTGAATTGGTCCTACCAGTTCTGCAGATTTCTTACCCTTTGATCCACCAATCCCATTATTGGACATGGAACCCAGGAAAGTCAAAGATAGAAAAACAAATTATATATTATATAGTATCGTGTGTGTATATGTGTGTGTGCATTTATACATATGTGTGTGTGTGTGTGTGTATACAGTGCTGGCTTTATTGCCTGGAAGAGCTGGTTTTGGGTCTCATCTCTGAAAACTGCTGACTGTGTGTTCCTGGACAATTAAGTTCTCAATGCTCTAGACCAGAGGTGTTGAACATGCAACCTAACCAAGCTGCATGTGGCCTACAACCCTCCCAAGTGCCAGGATGTCATTGGAAAATAGTTAACAAAATACATACAAATACAGTACAATATAGATAATGTTAATTTATAGTTTCCTAAGTCAATAGGAATTGCCCATAGGGATCTGTTTCTATTTGAGCTTGACATCACTGCTCGAGTAAACACTCCAAGACATAAATTGAATAAAAGGTGCCCACCTACATTGGTTTAGAGTTCTTGGGCTAGGCATTCCTGATACTAATGAAATCACAGATCCAGTCTTATTCATAGCTGTGCTTTTGTGATTGCAAAAAAAGACCAGAAATAAAGTGGGTATCTATAAGTTGAGGAATGGTTCAGTCAGTCATGGTGTATGAATATAAACCAAATATCTCTGATTCCAAATCCAGCACTTTCCACTACAAAGTCCTGTTATTTGTGTGGTTTTCCTCCCATCAGAGAGGGAGCAGGATATAGCCAAGTTGGAGGTAGCAGGGATGCAGGGAAATGGGGGAAAGTTTATGTGAGCTGGTAGAGAATTCAATCATCAGAACCTGGGGGTGGGGAGTGGGGCAATCCACACCAAGTCTACTACAATAATGTAAATTATTGTAAATGACAATGGGCATTTTGAATTATAAATGACAATGAAAATTATTATAAATGACACTATAATGTACGATGTAATTACAATAATGGTGAGTAAATGCAAATGCCAAGAGGTCACCTGACTTTTGCCTGAAGGCAGTCCTTTCCACCTTACTCTATGTTTAGTTATTAGTAGGGTTTTCCTTACGTGAAAGGTGGGGAAGCTGCAGCCTTGAGACTGCATGTCAAAGGGCAGCACTTGAGGACTTAGAGGGCCATATGTGGCCTAGAGGCCAAAGCATCCCCACCCCTGCCTTACATCAATGACCAATCTTGGACCTATCTAACAGAGAGTGAAACTACTACTACATCAAGCCTAAATTCACAACTCAGTTTCTGTAACAGTCAACCAATCAGTAAGCATTTATTAAGCTCCTACTGTGTGCCAAACACTTTCTAGGAAGGAATTTAGTGTTACATGCTCCTCAGACATAAAGGCCTCAAGGGGGCAACTTTTCCAAAGAAAATTTTTACTTTTTTTGCAGCGCCGCAGGGTTATCCAGGGTCCCAGCCTATATGGTTTCATTGGTGAAATGGTACTTCTCCAAATGACACTACATAAGGTATTAAGGGACCTTTGGCCCCTGGGCAGCTAACTCATGGTGCAAACCAGCATTGTTTGTCATACTGCTCCAACTTCCCCTTTTAACTTTGCTTTCCTTAGACACAGAATGATTTGCATGCAATGTCTGTTAGTGATGCAATTTTATCTTACCAAGGCAAGTAAGAGAGGCAGCCTGGCATAATGGATTGAGGGCCAGTCATGGAATCAGAAAGATCTGTGTTCAGATCCTACCTGTGACACTTTTCTAGCTGTGTGAACATAGACATCACTTAATTTCTCAGGGCCTGGGTCAACTTTCTAAGAGTTTAAGTTACTGATGATTTACCATTTTGTATCAGTGGAGGGAGGTGCCATACTGGGAACTCCTAATCATTGACAGGTCTAGCAAGTATAGATATACATATATATGTATGTATGTATGTCAAGCAAATTTGTCAATTAGCACATATTCTTCAAAGAAATATAATGCTTAATAAGTATTTGGCACAGTATAATACTAAAACATCTGTTTGTTGAATTCTAGGCTTAAAAGAGAACTGATTAATGTATTCTCTTGACTAGTTAGGTCTGTATTCTAGGCATCCAAAATGGTTTCTCTGGCCCCCAGCCTTCCAATTTAAAAATCTCCAAAAGTACTTGGCAGTCTTCACAATGTCTGCACAATATGATTTTTAGGGACACATTCCCACCCCCCTAGCCTCACCCCCAATCCCTCCCACTAATTCTCGACATTACTTTTAATGATCCTTAAATGACTCATTTCTTTGTATTATCATACTTGTCCTCAGGGTCCCGCCCCCTCCTAGAGAGCCATTTTGTTATAACAAAATAATATTTTTTGAAGACAAAAAAGAAGGGGAAAAATTAGCATAACTGATCCCTACATTGAGGAAGTTTGAAAAAATGGGCAGTGTGCCGTACTGGTGGACCTCCCATCTCTGCAGATGTCAAGGTCATCCACTGCATCTCAAGACACTGACTTTTGTCCTCTCACTAGACTTAGGTGACTGGAAGAGTGAGGCTGATGACTTTTTGCAGCTCGGCCTCATTTAAATCTAATTCATAAACAAGTCAAGATATCACTCCCTGATGTCACTGGTCCCCTTCCAATAGGAAGGATACATAACAATAGGGTGGGGATGGGATGGAGGACATCTCATATATCTAGAGACAGCTAGATAATGTAATGGACAAAGCTTTCGACCTGCAGTGAGGATAGATCTGAGTTCAAATTCAGTTCAAACAAACTATTTGACCGTAGGCAAGTCACTTGACCTCTGTGTGCCTCAGTTTCCTCACCAGCAAAATGGGAATAATAAGATCACCTACCTCCCCAGGGTTGTTGTGAGGATAAAATGATATAATATTTGTAGAGCACTTTTCAAACCTTAAAGTGCTATATAAATTGTTATTGTTCATTCATTTCAGCTGTGTTTGACTCTTCGTGATCCCATTTGGGAATTTTTTGACAAATATACTGGAGTGGTTGGCATTTCCTTCTCCAGCTCATTTTACAAATTGGGAAACTGAGGCAAACAAGATTAGGTTATTTTCCCATGGTCTTAGAGCTAGTAAGTTTCTGAGGATAGTTTGAATTCATGAAGATGAACCTTCCTGACTGCAGGCCCTAGCACTGTATCTACTGTGCCATTTAATTTTTTTAAGTTCGTGTGAGTCTTGGTAGCGCATTGGCTGAATAGCTTACCTTAAATTTTTTTGCTTGAAAAACATTGCCCAGACTCAGTAAGTTTGGTGAATGCAACTTCAAAGTGAAAGAAAAATAGCAAGGGTTAATGATTGACCTTTCTAAAAACAAGGTAATTCTGCAAAAGCTAAACCCAGTTGGAAGATCTCATTACCCCTTGTCCCCACCTCCAGCATCTTTCTTTACGGTAAAATGACCTAACCACACCCCACACTCTCACCGTATTTGGTCCAATTGAGTATTCACTTGGCGGTTTGACTCTGCAGGGGGTATGTGGTTAGTTCAAGGTATGCAATAGAAATTCTAAGGTCTCAGAAATGACTTGAGTTGTCTGTTGCCTTGGGGCATATGTTGTATTGCAATACTCTGGCATTTCTTGCCAGCTTTTGCTGAAATGCTTCACCTAAAATTCTTTTTGCAAAAAAAATATATATATATAGTTTCCCATGTTAGTAAACTTGCTTCCAGTTTTTACTTCCTTCTTTTCTTCCTCCTCTCTTTCCTTCCTTCTTTCTTTTTCTTTCTTACTTTCCTTCCTTCCTCCCTCTTTCCCTTTCTTTCTTTCTGTCTTTCTTCTTCTTTTTCTTCTTCTTCTCCCCCTTTTCTACCACCTTCTTCTTTTACATATAAAGAACTTATTCCAAATGTGATGCATATTTTCTGACTTGGCCATTGTGTTTTGTTTGACCATCCATGTATGTTACAAGTATTTTTCTTTTCTTTTTTCCCCTAGTAGATGGAGAAGGAAATGTAGGAGAAAGAAAATAATAAATATTTGTCAATTGAAAAAAAATAAAATACGGTTTAGAAAACCAATTTGTCAAGTGCCTACAATATGCCATGTACTGGGTCTGGCACTAGAAATACAGAAACAAAAATGACAAACAGATTCTTCCCTTGAGGAGGTGACATTTCTCTGGAAGCTCAGATAATATAACTAATCTGCTCAAAACTATATGTGGCCAGACTGAAACTTGCAACGTCTGCCTTTGATCTGATGTCTCTCCCGACTCTGATATGGTTGACATGTACCAGATTCTTATCATTGCAGTCAGAATTCTGTACTGCCACCGTATATTTTCAGAAACTACATTTGTGTCCCTCTTTATAATTATCCTTCATTTGGTTTATTTTTTCTTTTCAATATTTCTCTTCAATTTTTCATCTCTTCCAAGAGTTTCCCCTGCCCCTGACACCATGCCATTCTCAGCCCCTGTGATAGAGTTACTTTGGCCTTCATGAGTTGCTATGACCAAAATCTAAGGTGTATAGTTGAAAGTGAAAGTTCAAATTCTGCTTCTTACTAGCTGTGTGACCCATAGGTAAGTCTTGGCCTCAGTTTCTTCATCTGTATAATGGACATCATAATAATATCTTTCTCCCAAGGTTTTTATAAAAGATAAAATATGTAAGATCCTTTGCCAACCTTAAAGTACTCCATAAATGTTAGTTATTGATATTATCATCTGCTGGCCAGCCTTAGAGGAGGAGTTCTCACTGAACCCCTCAGAGCAATGCATTTTGGTATCCCATTTTGCCAGTTTTGTTTCTCCTAAACAAGGATACCTCCATGTCCCATGATGCTTTGGAGTGGGGCTTTAGTAGAGCTCTCCCTCTCCACTTTATTTTCAAAACAGGATTAATTTCCTTTCAGGAGAACCCAGGAGATTCTCCATGGCCTGACTCTTGGTTTGGGGGGGCCCCAATCAAACCACTTTTCCTGCCTTTTCTGTTGCTCAGTTTTCCTTGTAGTTTACAGCAGAGCAAGGGTTCTTAACCTCGGGTCTACTGATAGATAGATTTCAGAATGGTCTATAAATTTAGTTGGGAAAGAAAGAAATATTTTTCTTACTAACCTCCAACTGAAACTTTGTATTTTCTTAAATTATTTTAAAACATTATTCTGAAGAAGGGATCTACTGGCTTCACCAGACCGCCAAAGGGGTCCATGACCCAGAAAAAGTCAAAGACCCCTTCCGTAGAGTGTCACCTTCTTCAGGGTCTCTTCCATCAGCATGATTATAGCCTCTCTGAGGGCAGGGACCATATCCCATGCCTTCTTGCATGGGCCAGGTATACCAGTACCTCTCCTTCCCCTCTGCCATGGCCTAATGATATTGAGCATAGCAAAGGTACTTAAGACATATTCCTTAACTTGACAAGGAATTCGTCCTCATCTGTTGTGAAACTCTAATGAGACTACTATCAAGACAGTCAAAAGGTAGAATTAGGGGGGAGAGAAAGTGACTGGAAGAGGAGGATACATTTGTCTTTTTTGCTTTCATGGTTTACACCTTATATTTATGCTTTTTGGAAGGCAATTAGGGTTAAGTGATTTGTCCAAAGTCATATAGGCAATAAGTGTGTCAAATGTCTGAGGTCATATTTGAACTCAGGTCTTCCTGACTCAAGGGCCTGTGCTCTATTCATAAACCACCTAGCAGCCTCTTAACCCTTAGATTTATGAAACAGCCAGACATATACAGTTCCCTTTTCTCTTCAGTGGGTCCAAGATTCATTAGATTTTAATCCTCTTTTAAAACTGAAACACCCCCAAAATGACCATTTCCATATATGATGTGGAATAGAAGAGGATTGTCCTTGAACTTATGAATCTCTGCTACAATAGAGCTTACTTTTTTAAGTATATAGTAAATTCAACACATAACTTTTTTTCAAATTGAAAAAAAATTCAACTAACAAACATTTATTTTCTTTCTCTCCCACCTACCCCCAATTTGAAGGGAAAAAGATCTTGTAATAAGTGTGCATAGTCTTATCAAAACCAATGCCCACATTGGCCATTTCTGAAAATACATCTCATTCTGCATCATGACTACATCAACTTTTTTCAAAATGTGGGTAGCGTGTATCATCATTATTTCCTTAGAATTGTGGCTGGTCATGCCATTGGTCAGTCAATAAGCATTTATTAAGCATCTTCTATGTGCCAAGAACTATGCTAAGCACTGAGGATACAAACCCTTCCCTTCCGTTCCCTTCCTTCCCTTGAGGAGTCCACAATATAATGGGGGAGACAACATGCAAACACCTATGTATAAACAAGTAATATGGAGACCAAGCTGGAAAGAGTTAGTAGAAAGTCCTAGATTTAAGAGGGATTAGAATGATCAGGGTGCATGAGTTCATACAAGTTTTCCCAGGTTTCTCTAAAAAGTTTCTTGTGACTTCTTTTTTTTGTTTGTTTGGTTTTTTTGTTTGTTTTTTGGAGGAGGAAAGTAGGGCAATTAGAGTTAAGTGACTTGCCCAAGGTCACAAGGTTAGTAAGTGTTAAGTGTCTAAGGCTGGGTTTGAACTCAGGTCCCCCTGACTCCAGGGCTGGTGCTATTCACTGCGCCACCTAGCCACGCCCCCCTTTGTGATTTCTTAAGGCACAATAATACTCTATTCCATTCATATACTATAATTTGTTTAGCCTTTTTCCGATTGATGGGATCTATCCTTGTAGTCAACATAAAACTTGCAAAGCTGTCCTGCTTGTCTGCGATTCCTTTTGCCCTAGGGATGGTACAGTGGAAATCCTTTCCCTCCCACTACCCCCCCTCAAATCCCTTTTTGTTTGTTTTTTTTTAATTCAATTTTTAATTTTCAGTTCCAAATTCTCTCCCTCCCTCTACTCCTTCCTATTGAGAAGGCAAGGAGTATAATGCCCATTACACATATGAAGTCATGCAGAACATTTCCACATTAGTTATATTCTGGTAGGGTGGGGAGGGAAGTTGTGGGAAGAAAAACTTTAAAAAGAAAGAGAGAAAAAAATGCATCCATCTACACTCCAGGCTCATCAGTTCTTTATCTAGAGATGGAGAATATTTTATATCATGAATCCTTTGCACTTGTGATGGATCATTGTACCAATAAAAATGACTAAATAACAATTGATTATCTTTACAATGTTGCTGTTATCATGTAAATTGTTCGTCTGGTTCTGCTTACTTCACTTTGTATCAGTTCATATAAGTCTTCCCAGATTTTTCTGAAACCATTCCCTTCATCATTTCTTATAACACAATGGTATTCTATCATATTAATATACATAATATTGTACAGTCTTTTGCCAATTGATAGGCATCCCCTCAGTTTCCAATTCTTTGGTACTACCAAAAAAAAAAGCTGCTATAGATATTTTTGTACATATCTTGCTCAATCCTTCTTTATTTTAAAATATTTTTTAAATTTTCAATCTTTTATTTATTTTTAGTTTTCAATATTTGTTTCCACAAGATATTGATACAAATTTTCTCCCTGTCTTTTCACTACTCCCCACCCCAAAATAGTGAGCCTACTGAATACCCCTTCCCCTAATCTGCTCTCTCTTATATCCTCCCCCATACCCTCTCTAACTTTCTAGTAGGGCAAGATGTATTTCCTTACCCCAGTACCTGTATATCTTATTTCCCAGTTGCATGTAAAAAACAATTTTTTTAAACATTTGTTTTTAAAACTTTGATATCCAGATTCTTTCTCTTCTTTCCTCCTCACCCACCCCCACTGGGAAGATAAGCAATTCAAGATAGGTTGGACATATGGAGCTGTGCAAAACGTTTCCATAGTAGACATGTTGTGAAAGAAAGACTAACTATATTTCCCTCCATCCTCTCTTGCCCCCCACTTGTTCTATTTTCTACTTTGACCCTGTCCCTTTTCAAAAGTGTGTGCTTCTAACTACCATTTCTCTCAACCTGCCCTCCCTTCCATCATCCCCCCTCTTATCCTCTTCCCCCCTACTTTCCTGTAGGGTAAGATACCCAAATAAGTGTGTATATTATTCCTTCTTTAAGCCAAATTCAGTGAGAGTAAGGTTTACCCATTCCCTTTCACCTTCCTGTTCACCTCCATTTTAACAATTTTCTCTTGCCTTTTATATGAGATAATTGACCCTATTCTATTTCTCCCTTTCTCCTTCTCTCATTATGTTCCTCTCACACCTCTTAATTTTTATTTTTTAGATATCATCCCTTCATATTCAACTCATCCTGTGCCCTCTGTCTATGTATACATGTACACACATACACACACTCGCATATGTATTTATACACACATACACCCTGCTATGTATACATATATATTCCCTTCAAGTATCCTCACACTGAGAAAAGTCTTATGAGTTACAATTATTGTTTTTCCATGCAGGAATGTATAGTTCAGCTTTAATAAGTTCCTTATGATTTCTTTTTCCCATTTACCTTTTCATTCTTCTCTTGCTTCTTGTATTTGAAAGTCAGATTTTCTGTTCAGCTCTGGTTTTTTCATCAAGAGTACTTGAAAGTCCTCTATTTCATTGAATGACCATATTTTCCCCTGAAGCATTATATTCAGTTTTGCTGGGTAGGTGATTCTTGGTTTTAGTCCTAGCTCCTTTGACCTCCAGAATATCATATTCCAGGCCCTTCAATCCCTCAGTGTAGAAGCTGCCAGATCCTGGATTATCCTAATTGTGTTTCCACAATATTCAAATTGTTTTATCTTGGCAGCCTGTAATATTTTCTCCTTAATATGGGGGTTCCGGAACCTGGCTATAACATTTCTAGGAGTTTTCTTTTTGGGATCTTTTTCAAGAAGTGATTGGTGAATTCTTTAAATTTCTATTTTTCCCTCTGGTTCTAGAATATCAGGGCAATTTTCCTTGAGAATTTCTTGAAGGATGATTTCTAGCTTCTTTTTTTGATCATGGCTTTTAGGTATTCTAATAATTTTAAAATTGTCTCTCCTGGATTTATTTTCCAGGTCAGTGGTTTTTCCAGTGAGATATTTCACATTGCCTTCTATTTTTTTTTATTTGTTTGAATCTGTTTTATAGTATCTTGATTTCTTATAAAGTCATTAGCTTCCATTTGCTCCAATCTAATTTTGAAGGAATTATTCTCTTCCATGAGTTTCTGAAATTCCTTTTACCATTTGGGCAATTTGGCTTTTTAAGGCATTCTTCTCCTCATTGGCTTTTGGGGCCTCTTTTGCCATAGTTAGTCTATTTTTTAAGGTGTTATTTTCTTCAGTCAAGCTGTTGACTCACTTTTCTTTGTTTTATTGTGTCATTCTCATTTCTCTTCCCAAGTTTTCCTCCACTTCTTTTACTTGATTTTAAAAATCCTTCTTGAGCTCCTCCATGGCCTGTAACCAATTCATATTTTTCTTGGAAGCTTTTGATGCAACAGTTTTGCCTTTGTTGACTTCTTTTGGTTCCATGTTTTGATCTTTTTTGTCCCCCAAGAAAGATTCCGTGGTCTGATTGTGATTCTTCTGCTTGCGTATCTTGCTAGCCAATTACTTTACTTTTGAGCTCTTTGCAACAGTAGAACTCTTCTTCCAGAGTGGAGAGAGCTTTGTCCCAAATTACTGGAGTTTTCACAAATGTCCTCAGAGGTCTGAGGAAGGTGCCTTCTCCACAGCCACCACAAGCTCTGGCACACTGGCATTTCTCACCCCAGGACCACCACCAAAGACAGCAAACCAGTTTGAAGCAAAAGCGATTATACTCTGAATGGTTGCTTGGTCTCCCCTATGACCTACAGGCCAGGAGCTTGGGAAGCCATGCAGAAGGAGCTGCAGCCTCCGTGCCTCCTCCACCTCTCACCTTGGGGGGCAGGGGATGGACCATGCTCTTTTGTCACCCAGTTCCAACAGAGCTCCCCACTGACCTTTTACTTTCTCTTTGGTGTTTATGGGTTGAGAAGTCTGAAAACCACCACAGCCTCCAGTGATTCATTCCCCTGAAGTCTTCTGCTCAATCTTTCTTAAGATTGACCAGAAAAGGTCAAGGACCCCTTCAGTAAAGTGTCACCTTCTACATGGTTTCTTCCATCAACATGATTATGAACTCCCTGAGGGCAGGAAATGAATCTCATGCCTTTGCGAATGGGCCAGGTGTGCTAGCACTTCTCTTTCCCCTCTTTCCTTCTTAAAACATCTTCAGCCTTCCTTTGTTTTGGAGGTGGTGAACCATGGGTTTGGAGTGCTATATATGTGTATACTCTTAGATAAGGTTGATATGCTAGTTAGTTGGGATTTTTTTTCTCCTTTCTTTGTTACAAGAGATGGCTCACTAGGGTAGGACCTACTGAGAAATGAATGTGATTTTTTTAAAAACAGCAATCAAAATACAACAGATTTCTTGGAAAAATCCCTAGATGGAGAAATTCCATTAAATTAAATTCCATTCTAAATTAAATTCCATTCTACAGATGGATAACATGAGGCTTAGCAAGACAGTGAGCCCTGCCTAGGGTCACACAAGGAAGTCAGTGACCAAACCTAGAATGTCAGGCTTTCTGCTCTGGTGCTTCAAATCTTCCCCAATTTCAAGTATTTTTATTCTCTCCCTCACTCTATCTCTCACTGTCTCTGTCTCTCTCCTTCCCACCCCCATCTACCCTTTTCTCTCTGCCATTTTCCAACCAGAAAGAACATTTTCTTTTGCCAGTGATGCCTGTCAGATGCTGTTGTCAGAAGATGAATACACAGTACCAGTTGGTGGCTTTGGATGTTTTGAAATATACTACTTCTGTGGCTCTTGACTGATGATTCATTTGCCAAGATTTTTTCTTTGCAACAAATTTATAATCTCTCCACTTTAACTTTGTGTGGATCTGATATTTCCTTGTAGAATAGTACCCCAGATCTACATACAGTTCAGTTTTCCCCGTTTTGAGGACTTCAAGTCCTGAAGTCTAGGAACAGGTTTCTAGAAGCTATCAGATCCAACCTCCTGCCTTTGAATGGTGTGAGGAATATTTAGCTATAGGTCAATAGCTATTAAAAAAAATGCAAATACAAAGTCTTTTTTACTGGAGTGGGCTTTGGTTATAACGAAATACAAATTTCATTTTATATATACATAGCTATATACATTTATATAAAAATATAATAAAATATAGAAATCTATAATAAAATTATAGGTACAGAGGCATAGTGCATCAATTCAATAAACATTTATTAAGTGCCTGCTGTGTGCCAGGCATTGTGCTTACTGCTAGGGATACAGATAAGAAAAAGAAAGACAGTTCTTGCCCTCAAAAAGCTTATAATCTAATAGGAGAAGATAACAAATAAAAAGAAGCTGAAAAGTAAGGAATGGGGATTAGGGAAAATTGGGGGCAGGAAGAACTAAGGGGTTTGATGCTTCCATGGAGAAATAAGAGCCTCTCTGCAGATGGAAAGTGAAGAGTTACCTGTAAAGTTCAGATCATAGTCCTATATAAAGGAAGGCTTTGGGAGGAGTGCTCTACCCTCCAACCCCCCAATCAAAAGAGAGAGGCAGCTAAAGGAGCTGAGAAGGTATTGAGTATCAAAAACCAAACTAGGTGGTGGACAGATTGCTGGGGTCTGGAATCAGAAAGACCTGACTTCAAATCCAGCTTCAAATACTGACAGGCTTAGTGATCCTGGGCAAGTCACTTAACCTTGTTTGCCTCAGTTTCCTCTTCTGTAAAATGAGCTGGAAAAGGAAATGGCAAACCACTCCAGTATCTTGGCCAAGAAAACCCCGAGAAAGGTCATGAAGAGTAGGAAATACTAAATAACAACAAATCAAAAACTGAGCCAGACAGCATGGTGATGAGATTTCAGATAGTCTTGTTATCCTAGGTGAAGCATGATGTTACATGGAATCTAAACCAAGCCAAGCTGCTGATGGAAAATGAAAAGTCCCTTGATTATTAATTAATAATTAATTAATATTAATTAATAATTAATAAAAACAAGAAAATATTACAGAACACTATTCCAAAAGCCAAAATATAAGGTTTGTAAATGAAAATAATTTATCTTGCAAAAGTAATTATAATCCCACAGAGGGACAATGGACCTTTAGTAGAATAGAGAACTTTCAATGTTCTTTCAATAATAAAAATAGATGATAATAAAATAATTTAATAATGGATAATAAAATAGAGAACTTTCAAAAAAAAAGGAGTCCTAGAGTTGAGTAGGAACTCTGATATGCAAACACAAGAGAATCTACAAAGGAAATTACATTTGAGTACATGGAAGAGGCTAAACAATGCTTATAATAGAGAAGAAACAAAATGCTGTCTTCAGAATCCTACTATCTTCAAGGGTCACAGTGGTCCTTAAGAAACATACAAATACAAGGCCTAGGTACAATTTTGATCTATTTTGTTTGTTTTAAGAGAGGAAAAAGAGTAGAGAAAGGGAAAAGGGAAATAGTGAGGGAGGAGCTTAACTATTTTATATAAATAGGGTATATCAGAAGGAGAGTATATGAACATGGAGAAAATAGGTAGGGAGGCAGGAATCTAATGATTCTCTTTTTTTGTAAACCTCACAAAGAACAATTCACACAAACACAGAGTTTGGTGTAAAAATATGTGAAAACTCAATTAGAAACATGCATAGAGAAGGGAGAGGGGATTTTTAAGGAGAAACAGAGTCTGGAGGAGACACACACCAAAAAACCCCCAAACATCAGCTTCAGAGGGTGGATAATAAAAGTGAGGATTAAAAAGAGGAAAAGAAAGTAAAAGAAGCAGAAATCAGACTGTGGAGCTATTTAAAAGAGGAGAGGCCAAGGGCAAGAACAAAACAATTCAATTAGAAAACACTAGTATTAATCATATTCCTTCTCTTTTTCTAGCTCCTTTGAAAAGAGGGGGAGGGTCAAGTGAAAAAGAGACAAGTATTAGAAGATGTGATGGAGGGAAATACCAAATTAACAGTCATAACTGCAAATGTAAGTGGGGTGAACTCACATAAAAGGGAAGATGTTAGCAGAATTAATTAGAAAGCAGAATCCAACGACAATATGTTGTTTTCAAGAAACACACTTGAAACAAAGATTCACAGAGAGTTAAAATGAAAGGCTGAAGCAGGATTTTTAATGCTTCAGATGATTTCCAAAAAGTAGGAATAGCAATCCTGATCTCGGACGAGGCAAGAGGAAATTGCACAGTTAGAAAAGATCAAGTAAAATACCGCGTTTTGCTTAAAGTCACAATCGATAATGAAACAACGCCAGTGCTTTATAGATATGCACCAAACGGCATAATATACATGAAGCACAATTTAACTGTAGTTGGAGAGCTCAACATGCTTCTTTTAGAACTAGATAAATCTAATGAAGATAGAGAAGAAAGAAGTTAAGGACTTTAATGAAATTTTAGCTCTAGGGCAAAACCCTAGCAAATATTAAATGGGAAAATAAAAAGAATGCACATATTTTTCAGTTGTGGCACCCGCTCCACATTGGCACTAATATGCTAGGGTTGAGGTACCTAAATTTGTTGTTGCAGTGGCCTCACAGGAGTGCCATGGAATGTATTCATTTTTTGAGGGAAACAGTAATAACTCAAAAAATACTAGCATGAGATAGATCATGCTCCATTCCATTCAATAAAGCTCTTGAATATTTGAGAAACGTTTTTGTTTATTTGTAATTTTAGCCACTCTCATTACTCTCATTATCTCTCGTTATCACATCTCTGAAACTGCATTTTTAGCAGTTGCTGTGATAAAAAAAAACAAGTACAAAGCAAAAATTAATGTGGAACAGGAAATGACAGTGACAGTGTCCAGTCTGATTCCAAGGTTTTAGAGGTTGTGCATGGCTCATCCATTAGTAATTGTGGTTATTTAATAATGAAATAAAAATGTTTTTCTTTTCATTTTTGTGCATTTTTTCCAAACAGCTGCTAAGTTGGTAGAATAGATAGATAGACAGACAGACAGATAATAGATAGATAGATAGATAGATAGATAGATAGATAGATAGATAGATAGATAGATAGATAGACAGACAGACAGAGACAGACAGACAGATAGATAGATAGATAGATAGATGGTAGATTCAGTTGTTTGAACCAAATTACTTAATAAATGGAAGAACTGTTAGGTATATCTTTTGGCCTAGAAGTGGGTGAAAATTATTAGGGTTCTCCATTGGAGCAGCTTCCAAAGACCAGATTTAGCATGGTGTCTGGCACATAGCAGGCACTTCATAAATGTTTATTGAATAAATAAATGGATGAGAGAAACTTCACTGGGTAATTGAGGTTCTTTCAAGGTAAAAATGAATTGTCCAATTAATAATAATAGTTCACATTTATATAGTGTTTACTATGTGCCAGGCCCTATCTTGAGCACTTTATAAGTATTATTTCATTTGATCCCCACAGCAAACCTGGGAGGCAGGTACTATTTTTGCCTCTATTTTGCAAATGAGGAAACTGAAGCAGGCAGCAGTTAACTGACTTGCCCAGGGTAACACAACTAGTAAATGTCTGAGGTTGGATTTGAGCTCATGGAGTCTCCCTGATTCCAGGCCTAGTACTCTATCCACTGGCTCTAATATCGATGCCCCTCTCTTCCTTTTTTAACTTGATCATCAGAGCCTACAGGTTGATATTTTAATGCACAGAATTGGAAGGGACAGTTCATATTCCCTACTCTCTCAGCCCCCTGGGTTTTTTTGGAGGTGTCAAGTTACAAGTGAGTAAGAGATCTCCAGAGAGAAGCAAGAAACCCAGGCACCTTACTCAGTAGAGGCAATGCCTCTAAAAGCCCTTTTTCTCAGCAGACAGCTCATGTTCTCAGTTAGACATTTATAGATTGTGATCTTTCATCCAAAAAAAAAAAACCAAAACTAGGTCATTCTTTACATAGAGCTTCATGCTTCATAAGAAAAATCATGCCCAGAGATGTGTGTGTGTATGCGTGCGTGTGTGCATGCATGTGCGTGTGTGTGTCTGGCTCTGCCAAGGAAAGGAGTGGGATTCACAAAAGCAGAAAATTTAGTACTGAAAGGAAGGTCTGGGACCATGTGGAAGGGTCATCGGGTTTCAGGGGAACTGTTATTAATGTTATACCTAGTTCCACCAATGACTTAACTATGTGATTTTACAAAAGAACCTCTCTGGGTTTCACCTGACCAGCATAGACAGGGGCTAATAGTTTCCAGACTTTTCTCTTCTCCCTAGGTTATTGTTAAAAGAAGAACAAGACTGAGTGGGTTAAGCGATTGGAGCTTTTGTGTGAGAAAAGTTATCACCAGGGAGTTGTTGAATAGGAGGCGTATCTCTAGGTCATATTTGAGGCAGTCATTAGGAACGTCTTTGGATTGCTTCTGTATTTAGTGGAGAGAGGTTCTGGGGAGCAAAAACTTGCTGTGCCAGAGCTCATATTGTAGTTGGGGAGCAGAGATGACTGAAAACTATCATCTTTCGGGAGGCCCTATTTCCCTATTGCAGCTCCCCGGTCACCAGAGATGAGAGGAGGCACCATGTTTGGAAGCCTAGCGGAGTAGCAAGAGCACATGATTAGACATCAGAAGACCTGAGTGTGAATTCTGAGCCTCACGTTCACTACCTGTGTGCCCTCTCTGGATCTGTTTCTTCATCTATAAAATAAAGGCATAACCTTATGTAACTCTCAAGTGTGTGAGTGGTGAGAATCTTGGGCTTCTCAGTAGCCTCAGGCTTTGACCGGCCTGGCCTCTCAAAAGCATTGGCTTTCAGGATGGATTTTATAGGGATGAAACACAAAATTGCTCACAATGCAAAAAACGTGAAACTACCTCCCATTCTTTCCTGCCTCCCTGTTCATCCCTGCCCAGTCCTCTCACAGGAGAAAAACGCAGACACGCAGGATAAATAGCAGCAGAGAGGGAAGGACACACCGACCTCCACTGTTTCCCAAGGCAGTATTTCCTAAGGATGCCCTGATGAGATGGAAAATGGCAAGAGAAACCAGGTGACCTGGGTTCAAACTCAGGCTATGAAACTTCCTCTTGTAAGCAAATTGCTTAACCTTTCTAAGCTTCACTTTACTCATTTGAAAAATCTGAATTTGGGAGTGGCTAGGTGGCGCAGTGAGTAGAGTACTGACCCAGGAATCAGGAGGAGTTGAGTTCAAATACAGCCTCAGACATTTGACACATGAACTAGCCGTGTGACTTTGGGCAAGTCACTTAACCCCAATTGCCTTGCAAAAACAAAACAAAAATGTGAATTTTTTTTTTGGAGGATGAGTTCAAAGAAAAGGGAGATTTGTTATTTCAACAGTAAGGGAATTCTTTCTGCTTTTGAGTAAATCAGCAACTGGGGCCCTGAGAACTGAGACTTAATTATTATGGTCACAAACCTAGGTTTTGGATGCATAAAACACAAAGGAACTTATTGTATTGAAGGACAATAATAAAAAAAAATTAAACAAACAAAAGAGTTCACAGCATTGTTGTTGGGGGGGAGGGGGGGAGGTGTTTGTTTTTAAAGCAATCAAGATTAAATGATTTACTTAGGGTCACACAGCTAATGTCTAAGGTCAAATTTGAACGCTGCTCCTCCTGACTCCAGGGCCAGCGCTCTATCCACTTGCCTCTGCTTTGTTTCCAGGACAAGGCTTGACCTCAGATCTGTCTGATTCCAAGCTCTGCCCTCAACAAAAATAATTCTTAGACTGATAGACAATGTGACATATGGGTACCACACTATCAGTTTGAGGAAAAAGAAATTTTTTTTAGCCAGACCTATGATTTATTGGTATAAGCACCTCCCATTAAGACTACCTATGCCATTTTGTAACCCATAGCCTCAACAATGGGCAAATCTTGAAACCTGAAAACTTTAGTCTGCTATAAATGTGACTTATTAGGACGGAACATAGTCAAAATAGAGAAAGTGACTCTCCATTATCCAGAGCCTAAAGAACCAAGGTGCAGATTATCAAAGGCCCTGGCATTTCCATTCAGCCATATGTTTTCTATTTGCCAAAAAGATTTGGTAGAAACCAGGAGAAAATTGAGACCCGGGGTAATAGAAAATTCAGTACCCTATACTTGGGTTCTAGACCTGGATCTGCCTCTAATTCAATGTGTGATCTTGGACAGGTTATTTCTCATCTCTGGGTCTATATTTTCTTCTGAAAAATGAAGATATTAGTTTATTAGTTGGACCAGATTATCTCTTTTTTGTTTTTGTTTTTGAGGGCAGTTGGGGTTAAGTGACTTGCCCAAGGTCACACGGCTAGTTTTTTGTGTTAAGTGTCTGAGGCCGGATTTGAACTCAGGTACTCCTGACTCCAGGGCTGGTGTTCTATTCACTGTGCCACCTAGCTGCCCCAGACCAGATTATCTCTAAGAGCCCTCCCAGCTTTTTCATGATACGAAAAGATGAAACCCAAATCAGGCCATTTCCTTCCTTAGTAGTAGACCTGCTTAAACTTTATGTTGGGGAGAAAGTTGAATTTACAGTTAATGGTTAAGTGAAGGTGTAGAGATGATCTGTGACACTGTGTCCCTAATTTACCACAAATAAATAGAATCAGAAAAACGTTCTGCCTGGGTACATGCCCTCATCACCAAAGCAGTCAGCTTCCCTATTCTCCTTTCTATATTTAGACATCCTGGTTTGCCAAGAGAGGTGATTGGGTGCAAAGAGCAAAGCTGGCCTCAGATGGAGGTGGGTGGTACTGAGAGATTCCTCCTGCACTGGCTTGCCATCCCTACAATTAGAAATGCAGTCTTTTGGGTTAAAACCCTTTGCAAAGCTTAAAGCACTATCTAAAGGCTCCTTTTTATGGTGATAACAGTCAAGCCTTCAGTGACCTCCTATTACCTCTAGGACAAAATACAAACTCATTTTGACATTGCAAGCCCTCTACAATCTGGCTTTAGCCTAACTGGCCAACCTTTTTTTTTTAACTTTTCTTTTAATTTTCTTTTTTAATTTATGGAATAAAGCAAGCATTTCTATAACACAGTATAATAAAAAAAAAAGATGATTGTACATGAAACTGCATCTCTATTATGTAAAACTTGCTATTCCTTTTAAATATATAATAAAGTTGCCATGTAAATTTCTTTCATCTTCCTTTCCCCCCACGCAGAAGGATACCATTAAACACAAATGGGTGTGTGTGTATGTGTGTGTGTATATGTGACATACTTCTACTTATCAGTTGTGAATGCAATTTTGGCCTTCCTGGACAGCCTCATTTCTTGTTTTCTCCCCCTATCCAGTCTTCAGTTAAACCAAACTATCAGGGATTCCCTGAATTTGACCTCCACCTCCAGGTGCCAACTTTATACTGGCTATCTCCCAGCCCCACCCCTGGAAAATGTGAATACTCTCTCCTTACCTCTGTTCAAAAACCTCTTCCTTCAAGGCTCAACTCAAGTGCTGACTGTGCTAGATTGTTGTTCAGTTAAATCCAGCTAACTTTCCTGACCCCCATTTGGGGTTTTCTTGGAAAAGATACTAGAGTGTTTTACCATTTCCTTCTGCAGGTCAATTTACAGATAAAGAAACTGAGGCAAAGAAGCTTAAGTGACTTGCCCAGGATCACACAGCTAGTAAGTGTGGGAGGCTACATTTGAACTCGGGTCTTCCTGACTCCAGGCCCAGGGCTCTAGCTGCCACTAATCCCCCCAGATGAAAACATTTACTTCCTCTTCAATATTTCCCTAGAAAAAGGATTCTTTTACCAGCTGTCTGCTATGAACTCTTGTTTGTTTAATATACTTTTATTGTTGTCCTTCAATATAATAAATTCCTTTGTGTTTTATTTTATGCATCCAAAAACATTATTCTGAGAAGGGATCCATACACTTCTCCAGGCTGCCAAAGTAACCCATGACACCAAAACAATTAAGAACACATGGCCTGGTTCTCCAATACCTGCAACTAGGAATTAAGATATACAGGGGCTGGGATAGGGAGACCCTCCCTGCCCTACCAGAAAATAAGAGAGCAGAGCAGGGGAGGGGCTTTACAGTGGGATTGCTGTTTTAGGGTTGGGACAGGGGCAAGACCGGGAGAAAATGTGTAATTAAAAAATGTAATGAAAATGAATAATGTAAACAAGAAAACAAATAAAAAAAATAAAATAAAATAAAGAACACATGGCCTGGAGCAGCTAGGTGGCAATGGATAGAGTCCTGGCCCTGGAGTCAGGAGGATCTGAGTTCAAATCAGACCTCAAACACTAACTCGCTGTGTGACCCTGGGCAAGTCACTCAATTATGATTCCCTCCAAAAAAAAAGAGGAAGGAAGGAAAGAACATATGGCCTACTACAGAGATGTCAAGCAGGCCTGGGTCACATACTGCCTGAACCAGATGAAAATATAACTGGGAAACATTTAACAAAATACTTAAAAATTCAATAGGCCATAGATAATGTTAATATGTGGTTTTCTAAGTCAGCATGCAACCTACAGAGATTATTATATTTGGCTCAGTGGTCTCCAATTTCTCTTTGACATCACTAGCCCAGAGCACTTTGAATCTCAGGGAAGGGAACATTTTTGCTACCCTGTTCCATCTTTGTGTGATCTTTATCTGAATAGGTATTTTATCTCTCCTAGAATTTAAGCTCCCTGAGGGCAAAAACACATCATTTTTCAATCCTGTGTTCCCAGCCCCAAGCCCAGGGCCACATAGTTCAGAACAGGCACTTAAATGTTTGCTGGATGAAGTTACTGACCATCCTGAGAGGAGTAACACATTAAGTTGTTATTGGCCATTAATACCTAAGGGGGAAGAATTAGTCCATTAGATTAGCTAATCAGACATGTAGCAGGTCCTGAGGAAACAAAACAGGAGACTGGCCAAGGGAAAGCTAGGATATATTGAAGCTGAGCAAATTTGAGAGCCTTAGGTGCCCAGGGGCAAGGAGGCTAGGGGAGAGGTGGAGTCAGGCCAGGTCCACCAGTCTTGCCCCACTGACCTTATCTGAATAAAACCAGACATCAGAATTTCAGTAATTTGGAATCTAGATCTTATTTTAGATCTAGAACGGACCTCGGAAGTTGTCAGCTCCAATCCCCTCACCTTACAGATGAGGAACTGAGGCCCAGAGACTTTGCCTCTAAGTGAAACAGGTACCCTGAGGACAGACCCAGTGCTTTCCAGTGTTTGGGTCATGGCAAATAACAGCTACCACTAGCAATAATCCAGAATTTTCCAGGTTACAAAGTATTTCCCTTACCGTGACTTTTCTAGAGATAGGGTTCAAATATTTTAGTTCTGATTTTGCAGATGAGGAAAAAGACTCAGAGACAGATTGATTTGCCTCTTCTGAAACCAATTTTAAAAAATACCATTGATGTAGTCCTTTAAAATTAGCAAAGTGCTTTACAAATATTGCATTTTATCATCACAATAACCCTGGAGGGTAGATGCTATGGTTACCCCTATTTTACAGATGAGGAACCTGAGGCAGGCAGAAGTGGCTTGCCCAGAGTCACATAATTACTAAGTGTCTGATGATTTGACCTCTGGTCTTCTTGTCTCCAGCCCCTGCAGCGACTAGCTGCCAATATTGGACCTCTTCCCACTACACACCAATACCTTTTCCTGCTTTTACACTTTCCTGGCCCTCATTTTCTCCATCTGTCAAATGGGATGAATGTAGTTTTCCCCTTCCCAAGGTCCTCGATAGAGATATCCTGGGCAGACAACTAGGGAAATGGTAGTCAAATTTTCTCAAGCAGGTGCTGTAAAAGAAGCCATATGAGTTCGAAGTATTATCCCGAACTTTTTCTTTGGGTATATTCCTGACCCAGCCCCAGCTACCATAAGCTAAGGGTTTATTTTCAACTTACCATTTTTTTTTTCGCACTCCTCAAGTAAGATCTGGCTGTCATATTTTGGCCCTGGTTTCAGCCAGAATTTGTAGGTTTGCTGAAGATGACAGAGTGATATACTGTGAAGAGCATAAGTATCAAATACCTTTTAATATGATTTCTCATACTCCATGCAAAATCTGTCAAAGAATAAATGCCCTTCAGTGTCACTGTCAGAGACAAAATCACTGTTTTATCTAGGTCATGGATGTGATGCAGTATTGTGACTTTCTTTCTCTTGTAATATAGCCTTGAGAATCATGAATTTCTTTTTTCTTTTTAATGCTTTTTGGAAGGAGGCAGGCAGGGCAGTCGGCATTAAGTGACTTGCCCAAGGTCACACAGCTACTGTGTTAAGTGTCTGAGGCTGGATTTGAACTCAGGTCCTCCTGACTCTAGTACCAATGCTCTATTCACTGGGCCACCTAGCCACCCCATGAATTTATTTTTTCATATAAAAACCAATACCAGGTAAAATACTAGGAAACTTACAAGATTCCAAAGGAGACTTAGCAATGATTCCATTGTCAAGTGTTACTTTGTGCCTTCCTCACCACTCCCTTCTCCTGCTCCCTTATCGCCCTACAGAACCTAAGCATCATCCCACACATCCCCACAGGTTTCCATGGAAACTAAACAAAAAGGGAAGGGAGAAGCAGAGAAATATTAGGCTCCCAGGTTTCTCTCAGGTGGGCAGGCATGTATTTTCATGTTTGCAACTGATGGCTTTAATCTTCCTCGGATCATGGAATTACAGCTTTAGAGATGGATGGGATTGTCAAGGTGATTTAGTCCAATCCCCTCATCTTGCAGTGAAGGAAACCAAGGTCCAGAGATGTTAGTAAGTGACTCATAAAAGGTTACAGGGGTAGCAAGGTGCAGAGCACAGGATGAGAAAGGTGAAGTGTGGGTGATTATTAAATGGTAGGAAAATTATGGACTTGTATATGTGCTAAATTCTGTGTATCTGTTAAAGATTCTGCCTCCTAAGAAACATTTAGAAGGAGGCATCAGACTTTTTGGCCTTGACAACAGATGGAGAGCACAAAGTCCCCAGACAAATGCAATGCATTTAATGGCGGGTAGATCATGCGTGACATAAGAATCCTGGGCCTTTCTCCTAGCTGTATCTCTTCCTATGGGAAAATAAAGGAGTTGATTAGACCCATCACTTGTTGAATAAGGAGGAGGAAAATCAGCTCCATATAAGGAAGGACCGAGAGTCTTGAAGCTCAGCCCATCTTCTGATTCCCATAGGGCCCTGATTGGCAGGAAACGTTTCAGAGCAGATGGAGGGGAACAGCTCTGTTGGGATTCGGCCAAATGAGGAAGTGACTAGAAGGCCCGCTTAGAGGTGGAGGGTGACTAGGCACCTCAGGGTCTCAGTGGGGTCTCATGAGTTGGACAAATGGGGAAGCAGAAAACTAGGGCCATGCAGGACAGTTCCGATGAAGAGTGGCAAAGCCACATAGGGATGGCCATGAATGAAACTTGACTATTGCTCCCAAGGGGAGGGGAGCACGGGTGCCAATTGGGAATAGTCATAACTACCTTATGTGGTTCCCATTGCCCTTATTTGAGCATGTTGGCTTCCAGACATAAAGTCATGCAACAGCTTTCAAATTCCGGGAAAAGGCCCAGAGTACCTCAGGCCTCAAACTAACATAGAGTTTTAGACAAAGAACCAAGTGGAACCAATGGGAGATTGCCTTGTCATCTGTAGAATGGAATGGTTGGGACTGGGGAAATAAGGGTATTTCTAAATGACTTTGCAAAGAGTAAGGAATGAGGGGCAGATAGGTGATGTGGTGAATAGAGCACCGGCCCTGGAGTCAGGAGGACCTGAGTTCAAATCATACTTACTAGCTGTGTGACCTTGGGCAAGTCACTTAACCCCAATTGCCCTCCAAAAAAAAAAAGAGTTCAAAAAAATGGCCCAGTTCACCCTTTACTTCCTGTTGTCTAACCAACCAAATGGTAATTGTGAATAGAATTGGATCCATAGGCGGGAAGACCTGAGTTCAAATCCATCCTCGCACTTACTAGCTTTTTGACCCTGGACAAGTCATTTAACCCATCTGCCTCAGTTTCCTTATCTGTAAATGGGGATAACAGAAGCATCTGTCTCCCAGTGTTTTGGGGGAGGATCGAATGAGATGATATTTTTGAAGTTTTTTGTAAACTTTAAAATATGATATAGACGCTAACCATTATCATTAATAGAGTCAGAGCTAAAACAGACCTCCCAAGGACATTTAATCCAGTTTAGTTTCTTTGCAGATGAGGACGCTGATCCTCTGGACTTGTTTCCTGCTCTTGGCCCTTCCTGGTCACTGCGCAGCAGCCTAAGGGAGGGATCCTCTTATGTGAAATTCCTTCCCTCTGGCTGTACTTCAGGCTGGTGTTCTTGTCCCATGCGCTTCCCCTAGGAGCATGAGGCAAGGGGCTACAGAGCATGAGAATGTGACACTTTCCTGCTTCACTGAGCTTCAAACACTTTTTACAAATAATTCTTCCTCTGGAGGGTGGCAGGACTGGGTGGCACTGCAGACAGGCAGGCACACTTTGCTATTACACATTTTATTTATTAGATCTTTAATATAATATCCCACATTAAAATAAGCCTGCGGATACAAAAATAATTATAATTATTTGTTGAAATGCTTAAGTCATCTGGCAGCAGTAATAACAGCATATCCAGATAAAAACGAGTGGTTTGGACAGTGTTTCTCCTCAAGATACTCCCTCAGAATCAGCCAATTTGAAAACTTAGTGTTTTCTTTCAAAGAGCAAAAATTTTGTGGAATGACAATGGAAGAATGAAAGGAAACAACCATTTACTAAGCACCTATTATGTGCCAGGCATTGTGCCTAGAGTTTGACAAATATTGTCTCATCTGACCCTCATAATGAACCTGGAAGGTAGGTGCTATTATTATTCCCATGTTAGAGTTGAGGAAACTGAGGTTAAGTGACTTGTCCAAGGTCACACAATTAGTAAGTTCCTGGGGCTGAATTTGAACCCAAATCAGTCTGACTCCAGGACAAGGAGTCTATTTGCTATGCCACCTGGTTGCCTGATGAAGCAGGAATATAGCTCTGTTCCAGTCCTATAGGTACAACATACACACAATTCCCAGGGACAGATGCTGAGGCTATTAAGAATAAATGGAGGGGCAGCTAGGTGGCGCAGTGAATAGAGTGCTGGCCCTGGAGTCAGGAGGACCTGAGTTCAAATCCAGCCTCAGACATTTAACACAAAAACTAGCCATGTGACCTTGGGCAAGTCACTTAACCCCAATTGCCCTACCTCCCTCCCTCCAAAAAAAAATCAGTGCTGTGGGATAGAACTTCTCTTTAATAAGGCTAAGCCTCATGATTTGTGCCCTTAATCCCATATGCTCCCAGATTCTTCAGGAGCACTCTGTCTCATCTTCATTCTCTCCCCAATTACTGGTTCCATCTGCATCTAAACATATTCCGTTCTCTACACTCTAAAACAAAAAAAAACCTTTCCATGTGGAAAACAACATGGTATAGTGAAAGGAACTCTGCGTTTAAATTCTGAAGACCTGGTGAAACCCAACTCTGCCATTTATGATGACCTTTGTGACTTTGAGCAAGACACTTAACCCCCCTGAGACCATTTCTTCTTCATGAGTGAAAAATAAACCGCACATATTAGGGGCTTACTAAGTGTAAAGCACTGTGTTAAGTTCTGAAAATACAATTTAAGAAAGAAAAAAAAGACCCCACTCTCAAAAAGCTCACATCCTAATGTGGGAGACAACACATAGGATTTAATTGGAAGTTGGATAAAGAGGTCCCATGGTCCTTCAGGAACATCAGTCAAGTAGTGATCATGCATCTTCTTTAATTTCATTTTCAACTGATTAAAGAATATCTTTCTGTAAAATGAAAGATTTGGAGCAAGTAACTCTTCAGATTCATTCCATGTCTAGGACTGTGATTTCGTGATCCTCTCGGAAAAAAAGAGGAGGGGGGGAAGGCAGAGGCAAATTGGCAAGGAGTCTGATTGGGAGGTCTGAAGAGTTAAGTCTTATCCTCTCCCTTTCCCTCTTTCTCCTCTCTCTCTATGAGTAAACCATTTCTCAGTGCTTAGCCATTTAAAACCACCTCACCCCCACAAAGAAGGTGTGAGGATTCACAGGATGAGTTGTGTTGAAACTCTTTGGAAGGAAACGTGTAAGGTGAAAGTTTAAAAAAAATAAATTTAGTCGTGCTCACCCTGGACTTAGCTTCTGGAGGATTTTCATATGTGTTTACTTTTTCTGTAGATAGCCAGAAGGCATAATCAGTTCAAAGCAAAGGCATTTTAATGAAATTAAAATAGTGCAAAAAAATTTTGCAATGGAAATTGCATGATATAAGGCAATGTCTTACAGATATATAGTCATATGTACATTTATATATACACACATATGTGTCTGTATGCACATATATATGTCTGTGTATATACATGCATATATTATTGCATATGTGTGTATAGAGATAGATAGAAAAATAGGTAGATAGACAGAAGGACAGACAGAAGGATAGATAGATAGATAGATAGATAGATAGATAGATAGATAGATAGATAGATAGATAGATAGATAGATAGATGGAAAGGTAAGTAGATAGAAAGGTAAGTAGATAGGTAGATGGATGGATGGATGGATGGATGATGGAGAGAGAGAGAGAGAGAGAAAGAAAGAGAGAGAGAGAGAGAGAGAGAGAGAGAGAGAGAGAGAGAGAAAGAGAGAGAATCAGTGTGGAGAATGAGCCTACAGAGGGATCATGAATGAGGGACCCACATATGGGAAATAGATAGTCATGAGTAATCTTTGAGAGAATGTGTTCATTTGAAAGGTGGGTTGGAAGACAGATTGAAAGGGTTTAAGGAGAGGGTAGATGGTGATGAGCAAAGAGTCAAGTGTAGACTACCCTTTCTAGGAGTCTAGATGTGAAAGATGGGGAGCCATAGTTTGAGAGGAGAAGAGGGTCACATCTTGAGAAGGTCTTTTTTAAGAATGGGGAGAACTGGATATGTTTGTAGACAATGGTGAACGAACCAGTAAGTGAGAAGAGGTTGAAGATGAAAGAGAGTGCTCCCAAAGGCAATGGGATGAAGGGCACAATTAGAGGGATTTAACCTTGTTAAAGAGAAGGGCCACCCAACCCTAAGACTGAAGCAAAGTAAGAGAGAATGGGTAAAAATAGAGATTTTTGAGTTTTGGAATAAAAGAAAGAAATCTGCATTTATTAAGTGCCTGCTATATACCAGGCACTGTGCTGAATGCCTTGAGAATATTATCTCATTTAATTATCACAACAGCCCTGAGAGGTCAATCTTTTACTGTCCCTATCCTACAAGGGAAGAGACTGAGGCAAGCAGAGGTTAAGTGACTTGCCCAATGCCCCACAGCTCTGTCTGAGGCCAGACTGGAATTCAAGTCTTCCTGATTCCAGGACCCATTCTCCATCTGCTGCATCACCTAGCTGCCTCTAGTTAATAAAAGGGATGAGACAAAATAGGTAAGAAAAAATTCATTTTCTAAGTAAAATAGGTAAGCCCATCTAATAGGGAGAGGGAGTACAAAGATGGAAGGCTTGAGGAGGGGGGAAAACTAGAAAATTTGGATTCTTGGGAATGTGAGAGTTGACTAGAGATGGCTAAAAGAGTTGACCTGCAGAAGGAAGGACCCAACTGAGGCTAAGTAACATGAATTTAGGGTGGACCAAGTCTGCAGGGCTTCATGATTTCTTCAAGAACTATTCTTAATTTCAAGAGTTGGGGCAGGGAAGGGAGGTAGTTGGTGTGATCTGGGGTTTAGGGTGATAAAGTGTGAATTCTGGAAGGACAGGGAGCAAGGAGTTAAGGGTAGTAGAGAGGGCTCTGACTTACTGAGCTGATTCTCTTGAGCCTGAAGGGAATAAAGACCAGAACAGGAGTAATGAATTGGACAACAAAGAGCAATGAAGGCCATAGCAGTCATGGGAAGGAGGTCTCAGGAAGTGCCCAGAAGGAAGAATGAGGCAGGTGGAGAAGTGGAAAGAGAGGGGATTATGGTCAGTGAGGACAATTTCCTAAGATAATTAAGGTAAAACAGTTCAGGGTTTGGTCAAATCTAAGGTGTGACCACCTCTGTGGGTGTCTATGATGGGGTGGAAATGAATGAATGAGCATTTTTAAAGCCTATGTACAAAGTACTGGAGGGGGGGCAGGAAGGGACCCTACAAATAGAAAAGTAGAGACAGTCTCTGTTCTCAAGGAGTCTAGGTTCTAATGGGGGGGCGGGTTTCAGCCGCAAGTCAGATGGAAAGGTCCTATCTTCTCAGGGTACAACAGCAAAGCAGATGGCAATGCATCTTCTTTAATGTTATTGCCACTAATAAAAATCATATCCATTTCTGATACTGAACCATTTAATTATGCCAAGGACTCAAAAACTTTCTTTTCTGAGCCTTCAGTAGCTGTGACTACAGATGCCATGGAGGCAGCTGCCAGGTCCAGTCTCCACAGGGTTTGTGCCCCAACTGATAGTTAGTGGTGTCTGGGCAGGCTGGGAGTTGGGGGAAGGAGGAAGGAGGATCTGACCCTCGAGGAGTTCTTGGGTTTACCTTATCATTGGCAACAGCTGGTGGTGGCCAGGAAGGTGGCCTCCTTTTTCCACAGTGACTGCTTCCCCTCAATGATGTCTATAGGACCCAGGAGTTGAGAAGGCTGATGAACTTGGATATCAGGGTGTTCAAAGGAATACCAAAGGGGCTTCTAGATGGTGCAGTGAATAGAGAACCGGCCCTGGAGTCAGGAGGACCTGAGTTCAAATTCGGCCTCAGACACTTAACACTTACTAACTGTGTGACCTTGGGCAAGTCACTTGACCCCAATTGCCCTACCTTCTCCTTCCAAAAAGACAAAAAATTAAAAGGAATACCAAACTGAATATGGAAGCCATTGAGGATGAAAGCAGGGAATGGGTTGGAGAAAGGAAGACTGGGAGGCAGGTAATGTTGGCGACAAAAAGAGGGAGAGTGACATGGAGGTCAGTCATTGATAGCATCAAGGATCTTGACAAGGGGATGAAGATGAATAGAGGGGAAAAAGCTGCTTGACCATTTAAAAGTTCTATAAGTGGTAGTGAAGAGTAAGAGGTATGCCAGCTCCTGGCCCAATGTGTCACCAGTGGAGAGGATGGCAAGAGATTAGATGTTTATAGAAGAAGGTCAGGTTTCTGTGGACATCAGAAGGTAAAATGTGCATGAGAGGAACAATAATAATAATGCTAATAACATTTATGTAGCAGAGTACTTTTATAGGAGGAAGGGATGTTCATTGACAATAGAATGGGATCCTGGTAGAAAGGGAAGAAAGAGATGAGGAATGACTGAGGAAGGATATGACTAGACTGAACAGGAACAAGAGTAACCAGAGAGATTGTAGGAGTGATACAACAAGGACAAGAGAAAGTATGGAGAAACCTACAGGCTAAATTGGACCGTGGTTTCCTTTTAGAACTCTAGTGTAAAGATTTCCTAGGTAGAGACCTTTCAACTGGCTGGAGTAAGGAATACAAGGAATAGTGTTAATGGACACCAGGAAAATTACACAGTGAAGGAGATCCAAGTGGTTGTTTCTACAGATGCTACATCCAGATGGAGCTGGTAGTAGTAGCTGGGAAGGTTAGGTAAGAACCTGTAGTCCTTGTAAAGGGACAGGGACAAAGTAGAGAATAGAACAAGTTGGGGTTGGAATAGGAAGGAGGTAAATACACAGGTACTGGGGCAGGGAGATCCATCCTGCCCTACCAGAAAGTCAGAGGAGTGATGGGGGAGGATATAGGAGACAGCAGATTGGGGGAGCAGGTATACAGTGGGATCGATGTTTTGGGGTGGTGGGTAGGGGAAAGACGGGGAGAAAATTTGTAACTCAAAATCTCATGGAAATGAATGATGTAAACTAAAAATAAACAAAAGGTTTTTTTTAAGAAAAAAAAGAACCTGTAGTCCAAGGAAACGTGTGTCAGGGGTTTCCATTGCTCAACATTCTCTGCTTCAGTCCTTTGTGGGTCGGAGGTCAGAACAGAATAGCACTAGGAGAGCATACCCAGTGACAGTGGTACTTTGGGGGTATTACCCATGGATGTTCTCCTTCAGATTTCAATTGTTTTTCCTTGGTCATTAATTGTCATCTTGAAATATCAGCTCCATGAAGGCAGAGACAGACAATATCTTAACCTAAACTGCCTACATCCCCCCACTACCTAAACAGCTAGGTGGCATGCTGAATAGAACACTAGATCCAGAGTCAGGAAGAGCTGAGTTCGAATCCTGTCTCGGGTCCTTCTTAAGTGACCCTGGCAAGTCACTTCTGAACTTTATTTTCTTCATCTGTGAAATTCAGGGGCTCTACTCAGTAACCTCCAAGCTACCTTTCAGCTCTAAATCTATGATCTTATGACCTCACATGGTGCTCTATAGACAGCAATAAATTTTGAATTGAACTGAAATTTATTTACCAATACTCTCTTATTTCTGTGGCTCAAAATAATTCACAAAGGTTTTGCAAAAAAATGTAATTTATTCCATGTGAATACTCAAGAAAAATAGTCATATTTTGGCATTTTTAAAAGAGTAACACAGAGAGAATAAAAAATGCATATTAACCAATCAAAGCTACACAATTCACGAATTGTTCAAGATCTTAATTTAAAAAAAGCTGGTGATGAAAGCAAAGATCTAGCAGTTATTAAGTTGACCCCAAGCCCTAAGCCCAGCTAATGCACTGAGTCCTTGATCACTTAGTAAAATTCAGAAAAGACTATTTTCTTTATTTCCCCTATGATTTTGAATGAGATCTGGAAAGGAGTGTCAAGCATTTTACCTGGTAACCTTGACTAATCATTTATGATTAAGGGCTCCTGTACTGCAAACCATCCAATCAGCAGATTGAGTCGCTTTTTCTAAAACCATATGCAGAATTCTAGTGCAGAATGCAGTCCCAGTCTGGACTAAGAATGTGGAATGCTGAAAAGGATACAGTCAGTCTTCAGCTGCGTATGCAGTTGGAGATTTGACAGACCATAGGTTAGCGGATTCCACAAATAACCCCCAGCTCCCACATTTACCATCAGCCCCATCCTCCTCCCTCACCAGCCATCTGGTGACGAAGGCCAAAAATGGATTGATGAGAGTTTCCCTCTTCTCACTGCCTCTTGTCACCTTCAGAAAGAGATTTTAATAAGCAGTTCAACACTCCAAATGATGGGGGTGACAAAGGCTGAGGAAGGGGCAGGGGAAAAGGGGTGGGGAGAGAGGCATGCATAGGCTCCAAAGAATTTAAAAACTTGGGAAAAAATCATGCACTGATAATTGGCTTGTATTTCTGTTGAGTTACCTCTCTCCTTCCAATGCCTAATGCATATGCTTCAATTAACTTTTTTAGATACAGATGGAAATCTCTGTCGGAGTAACCAGCTGTTGCAAGTGATGCTAACCATGCACCGTCTCCTCATCTCCTCTACCGACTTGCTCCAAAAGCTCATTGAACTATATCCTTCAACACAGTAACTTGTGTTTTCAAACTGGGCAGAAATGGGAAAGGGAGGGAGGAGGAAAGGAATAAGCATTTATGTAGCGCCTACTACAGAGACAGCTGGTGACTTGGTGGATAGAGCACTGGGCCTTTAGTCAGGAAGGCCCGAGTTCAAATCCAGTCACAGACACTTCCTAGCTCTGTGACCTTAGGCAAGTCACTTAACCTCTGATTGTCTGACAAAATGGATCCACCAGGGAAGGAAATGGCAAGAAAACACCAAATAGGGTCATGACAGGTCAGACCTGACTAAAATGACTGAACGACAACTGGATGCTAAGAGGCTTGAAAATATTGGTGCAGGAGGTGATGATGGTGAAATGTGTTGTAGGCCACAAACCAGAGAAGTATGTGACTTCTCTGTGTGTCGGGTTTTGAGTCTACCGACCTTGGCACGTCTACGTTGCTGCTCTGAAGTGTCCCTTCCCAGGAAGTCACTTAGGAGCTCCGAAGGGCTCCCCGAGACTCCCCACAAGCTGAGGACAGCTCCTGAGGACACAATGGAGGCTGTGATGAGTTCAGCTAGGTGACATTACCCATGTTACCTATGACCTGAAGAGCAAGATGAATAAACTACTACTTGGCCCTAGGAAGTTCATACAAGGAAAGTGACGTCACCTTAGTTCATAGACTCAGAGGGTCATAGTACTTAATCCCATCTAATACAATGCTCTCATTTTACAGATGAGAAAATTGAGGCCCAGAGAAGTTAAGGGATTTGCCCAAAGCCACAGAGATAGAAAGTGTCAGCCGTGGGAGTAGGTCCTGTGACTCCAGAGGCAGCGTCTTTTCTATTCTACCTTTCTATCTTCTCTTGTCCATTCAGAAGTTATTGGTCCAATGGAAAGGGCAGTGACCCTGGAGTCAGCAGACCTGGGTTCAGATCTTACCTCTGATATTCACTACCTCTGTTACCTTGGGCAAATAATTTCTCCTCCCTCAGCTTCTTCCTCTGTAAAATGAAAGGGAGTGGACTAGATGGTCTCTGAGGTTCCTTCCAACTCTAGAACTATGATCTACTAGGGATGGGGAACCCGTGGCCTCAAGGCCACATGTGGCCTTCTAGGTCCTCAAGGGGGCCTTTTGACTGAGTCCAAGTTTTACAGAACAAATCCTTTTATTAAGGGGATGTATTCTATGAAGTTTGGATTACATCAAAGAGTTGCACTGGAGGGCCTCGAGGGCTGCATAGGGCCTTGAGGCTGCAGATTCCCCTTAGCACATAGTAGGCCCTAAATAAATTCTTATTGACTGATTGACGATGACGACGACGATGATGATGATGATGATGACGATGATGACGATGATGATGATGATGATGATGATGATGATGATGATGATGATATCATGGGTGCATTTCCAGGTCTAATCGTTATTACTTCCCAACAGACCAAGAAGGGTAATTTCAACAGGTCATTCAGAATATCAGATTTCAGAAGAGTCTTGGGAGCAACAAGACACTCAAGCACAACTCCTCAGTGAAGATTTCTTTGAGGATATTTAAAATCTTCGTCCACTTTGTAGCGTACCCCTTTGTCTCCGAAGGTAATGGAAACTCTCACTGGTAATTGTTATCTGAATAAATGTTGCTGCGGAAATCCAGCAGTGATCGCTGGACCTTCTCTTGCATACCGAAACTAAAGGAAATGAAAGAGTTCTTTTCTACCAACTCAGCCAAAATTCTTACACACCCCAAGGAAGCAGACGGGGAGATGTGGTAAGGCGGTACGTGAGAGATATTTCCATGTCTCAGACGGTGGATTTCTGTAGCATGCCCATCCTGTCCTCAATTTTCCCATTTATTTAGGAAGACTGAGACTCTGAAGAAAGCTTACACATGTCACAAGCTTTAGAAGCAACAGCTTATATCATGGGGACACACGCAGGAAGGCTGGCAAATGGCCAAGAGGGCCTTGTTTGTTTCTCTAACTTTTGTGGGGAGAGAGGGGTGTGAAACTAGTAAAGATAGGAGATCCTCCTGTACTCTCTCTATCCCCAGTCCCTGCTCCCCACCCCTACACTGCTTCATTTGCAAGACATGGTCCCTGAAGTAGAAAAAGGCTGGTAAGTGCTTTGAGACTTTAGCAACAGTAAAATAGAACAGCTGCCCCGAAACCCGAGGGACCCAGTGAGTGACTTAGTAGCCAAGAATGGACCCTGAATGTTTTGATAGAAAGAAGTCCCTCAGGATCTTCCCCATCTAGCGAGTGCTTAATTTGGAGTCAGAAAGACCAAGTTAAAGTTCTTTTTCTCATGGAAGATCATTTAACCTCTCCTGTCCCTCAGCTTCCTCATCTGCAAAATAGGGTTGATGCATTTAGTACCTGCATCACAGCAAATGATACATGTGTAAAGTGCTCCACACACCTAAAACTACTATATGAATGTTGTTTATTGTTCTGTTCCTAGCCTGTTATGTTCTAGTGTGCCAGTTTTCATTATGGCATAACCCCTGGAAGAAAGGTTAGATTGGTCACACCTGCCACATCAAGAGTAACTTAAGATTTCCAAGCAAGAATAATTTTTCCCATGTTGTAGGATATTTCAAAATCCAGTCCTCAGTCACAAGTATAAGAATTTTTCACTCAATTAGTCCAGCTGGTTTTGCATTTTTCCATTACAGAAAAAAAAAACAACCAAGACCTCACATAGTTCAAATACCTGAAGACTCCAGATGGAACATTTGGAAACTGACCCAAGAGTGTTCACAGGGAAGAGGAGAGGAAGCTTAGGAAGGATGAAGTCTCTGAGCTGCAGAAAACTGAGTGAGGCAGGGCTCTCTGAGCACCCATAATCTGTCCCTCCTCTGGCAAATATTCATTTCTGCACATGCACTGAGACTACACAATGCCCCCAACCTGATTCAGACAACTTAAAAGCTGTATTTCTTCACTCGTTGGCATCCTGAAGGCAAGGGCTGCCTTTTCCTTTCTTTGCATCCCCGGTGTTTTGCACCATGCCTGATACTTTATAGGAGATTAATAAATGCTTACCCCTCTCTTCCTTCTTCCCTTCCACCATTCTGTCTAGCTTCTCTTAGCTCTTCTAAAACGTGGTACCCAGAACAGTACTCCAGATATAGTCTCACCAGGGCAGAGTCCAGTGAGGCTCATCACCTCCTTAGTTTTCTGGAAACAAAGTCTCCCAATATGGTCTAAAATTATATTAGGTTTTTGTGACTGCCATAGCAAACTATTGACTTATATTAAGCCTATGGTACACTGAAACCTTCAGATCTTTTTCTTTTCTTTTTTTCAGATCTTTTTTTTTTTAAAGGAAATGCTATGTAGCCACACTGCCCCCATCTTGTACTTAGGAACTTGAATTTTTGACTCCAGACGTGACTTTATATTCATTCTCACTAAATTCCAACTCATTGAATTTTCCCCCAGTATTCTAACCTTTGAGGATCCTTCCTGTCATCTGATAAGTTATCTATCCTGACTATGTTCATGTCATCTGTAGTTTGATAAGCATCTATGCCTTTACCATCTATGCCTTTACCCAAGGACGCTGATAGAAAACATCAAACCACACAGGACTAAGCTCATGTTGCCTAAAGAGCTCACTTCAAGTTGGCATTAAACCATGTGTGGCTGTGTTTTTGGTCCAGTCATTACCACAGTTTCAAATTCACCCAACTGTATTATCCAACCCACATATTTTCCACAATAATTGCTTGAGAGATAGTTAAACACCTTGTTGAAATCTAAGTAAACTAGATTTACAGTCTTCTCTCCGTCATTAAAGTAAAACAAAGTGATTCTGATGTGGAACAATCCACGTCATTCCTGATGAAGCCACGTTGGGTCTCTGTGATCACCATCACTTCTGTTAGTGATGTTCCTTGTCGTGACTCTTCACGCTTCTGCCAGGAGTCAGAGAGAAGCACACTGGCCTGTTGTTTCCAGAAGTCATTCTCTTTCCCCTTTGTAAAATCAGAACAACATCTGCCTTCTCTCCAATCGTCTCTCCCGCATCTCTTCAAGATCACTGAAAATGTCTTTGAAATCTCATTTGCTGGTTCTTAGAGCAGCTGAGGGTGCATCGGCTCCTGATGACTTGAATTCTTAAAGGAGACTTGTAGGTGCTTTATCTCCCTACTTATCTGGGGTTCAAATCCTCATTAGCCATTTTTGTTCTGTTCTTTCCTTGGCAGGAAAAAAAAACAAGCAAACATCAGAGTTGAGCGTTTTGGACTCCTCTCTGTCATCCATTATCATTTTCCCCTCCACCCTGAGTGACAGACTTGACCCTATTCCTTTCTCTCAACATAGATTATTTTAAAATAATTTCTCTCTTTCTTAAGCTTTACTTGGCAGCCTCAGCTCACCCTGAGCTTTAGCACTCCTGATGTCATTCTTACAGGATTGTGCCACAGTTTCCTATTCTTTCTTTCATCTTTACTAGCTGCATGACCTTGAGTAAGTCATTTAGCCTCTTTCTGTTTAATTTTCCTTACCTGTAAAATGGGGATAACATTAGTACCTACTTCCCAGGGTTGTTGTGAGCCTCAAATTAAATGAGATAATGTTTTTAAAGTGCTTAGCACAGTGCTGGGCACATAGTAAATATTTAATAAATGTTTCTTTCTCTCCTTTCTTCCTCTTCCCTAAATAACCCCTTGAATGAATGGCCTCTCTCCTGTTTACTGTCCAACTTCACCCAAGAGTTGTTATATCTGCTTCCTCTTCTGTTGCACAGGCTTCAACTACCATTAGATTGTGACCACCTTCAAAGGATGGACTTTCTTTTGCAGTTTTTTGCATCCTTGGCATGTAGCGCAGTACCTAAAAAATGTTGTTGATGTTCAGTCTTGTCCATAGGCACTTAATAAATATTGATTGAGGGGTGGCTAGGTGGCGCAGTGAATAGAGCGCTGGCCCTGGAGTCAGGAGTACCTGAGTTCAAATCCGGCCTCAGACACTTAACACAAAAAACTAGCCATGTGACCTTGGGCAAGTCACTTAACCACAACTGCCCTCCAAAAAAAAAAAAGCAAACAAACAATAAATATTGATTGATTGACTGGTTGATTGACTGGTTGATTGATTGAACTCCTTACAGTTTGGTTTCTTCCCCAGCCATTCCCCTGAAATTTCTGTCTGGAGAGTCACCATGAATTACTTCCTAATCACAAATCCAAAAGCCTTTTTTCACTTATTCTTCTTTTGGCAAGACAATGGATATTAAGTGACTTTCTCAGGGTCACACAGCTAGTAAGTGTCAAGTGTCTGAGGCTGAATTTGAACTCAGGTCCTCCTGACTCGAGGCCCAGGGCTCTATTTACTGCACCACCTAGCCTTTCTTGCTTATTGTTTATTCCAGTAACAACTTTGAAACTTAGCTATCACCTCCTGTTTGAAACTCCTCCTTTGATCTCTATGATACCGTGGTCTCTTGGATTTTCCCTTCTTTCTCTGATGATTTCTTCATATTCTCTGCTAGTTTCTCTTCTTCTCACTCATAAATATGAGTCCCTATAATTCTACCCTTAGCACTTTTTCTTCTATATATTTTCTCTGTACGCATCTCTGATATCATATGTTCCTGTAGTTTTAATTATCTATCCAGTTAATATCCAGATGTGTGTCTGTTGAGCTGATCGTTCTCCTGAATCACACGTCTACCTACATCATGGGTATCATTGCCTGGATGTCCTTTCTGTTCACCATGTTCAAAGCCATATTTGTCATTTCCCCAATCGGCCGCTCCTTTTTGACTACCCTGTTTTCTTTAATGGCATCACCATGCTTCCAGGCACCCAGGTGCAAAAAACACTTGGGCTCCTCCCTTTTGTTCACGTCTTCTTACCCTGAATAATTTTTGTCAGTTCTGTCTCAAGCATGTCTCTTCTTCGTCACCTCTTCCGTTTATATTGCCATCCGCATAGCTTAGACCCTCATTACTTCTCATTAGGTGATGGGAAGACTCCCTACCCCTTGCTTCCCCCCTTAGCCATGCTGCTTGATTTCTCACAAAGCTTAGAGAGCTACAGGGCTTTACTGTTGTAGATATTGGCTACTGGCTCCTAATTTTCTCTAAACCTTACTCTGACCTTTCTCTATACCCTGAGTTCCCCCGGGTATATGAAATATAAATATTCAAGGAAGACAAGCATCTCTGATGTGAGGGTTTTCCAAGTCCTTCTCAGACTGCTCAACCATGTTTGGTGGCCACCTTTCACCCAACTCTCATCCATGGCTCCAAAAAGCTATAGCATACACCATGGCCACACCCCAGTAAGCCATCTCATCAGATGGGTTAAACCAGGCTGAGGATAATGGACAGGCCTCAAACCCATCAGTGAGTTAGGGGTTGTCTGTGCCAAGCATGTGAAGACTTCCTCCAGCAGAATAGGAGGATGAGAACGGTTTGTTCCAATGTCTATGAAGGCGGCTGAAGCAGGAACTGTGATGTACTTAGAGCCTGGTCAGAGAAGGAAGATACCAAAGTCATCCGCTGCGTCCCAGGCCATCACCGGTCATCATGACTTTTGTCCTGCTATTGGACGTCAGGGGCTCTGGAAGAAAGATTGATGCTGACAAGTTTGTGCAAATCTGCCTCATTTAAATCCAGTTCCTACACCAGTCAATACATCACTGTGCAATGTCATCCATCCTCTTTGGAAACAGAACATTCTCAGAGTCTCCCACACATCAATCCTGCCAGAATAACATCCCTAAAGAACAACTTCCCTGCTCTAAACCCTTCAGTGGCTCCCTATTACCTACTGAACAGTATAAATTCCTTAGCCTGGTATTCCAAACCCTCTCCTCCCTACCTAGTTTTTATTTATTTTTCTACCCTTATTTCCAATTGCTGTTGTTGTTCAGTTATTTTTTTTGTTACGTCCAGTTCTTTGTGATGCCATTTGGGGCTTTCTTGACAAAGTTACTGGAGTGAATTGTTATTCCCTTTTCTAGCTCATTTTATGTATGAGGAAAGTGGGACAGAGTTAAGTGACTTGCCCAGGGTCACACAGCTAGTCACTGTCTGAGGCTGAATTTGAACTCAAGATGAGTCTTCCTGACTCTAAGCCCAGCACTATGGCGCCACCTAGCGGCCCAGTTTTGAAAGGTAATAATACCACTATTTTGACAGGTAATCATACTTACAAATTTCCACTTTGTATTCCCTATCCTACCAAACTTGATTTCTTGTCATTCCCCAAACATGCCTTGTGCTTTCCTGCCTCCATAATCTTACTTACACTATTATTCCATCTGTGGAGCACTGCCCTCCCTGCCCCAACTCCACTTCTTGACTTACAAAAATCCTACTTATTTTATAATAAAATTTTGATTTAGAGCTGGGAGGAACCTTGGGATTCTCCTGGTACAACCTTCTCATTTTATGGATGAAGAAGCAGAGATCCTGTCCTTCAAGGCCCATCTCAAATGCCACCTCCTCCATGAAACTTCTATCATCCTTCCAACATGGAATGATTCACAAAGGGTGACCCCTTTCCATTCATGAACTATTTGGTGGTTTATCTTGAGGGCGGAAGGTATCAAGACCTATGATTTCATTGCTGTAGGAAATTCCCTCTAATAATACAGATTACAACTTAAAGTCTTAGAAAGTTGCCTAGGGAACACCCAGGGTTAAGTGATTTACCCTGGATCACATAGTATATGTGGGAGGCAGGATTTGAACCCAACGCTTCCTTAACCAAGTCTGGCCCTCCATTATGCTGTACTGCTTCTCTTTTCCTTTTTTTTTGGAGGGGCAATTGGGGTTAAGTGACTTGCCCAAGGTCACACAGCTAGTAAGTGTTAAGTGCCTGAGGCTGCATTTGAACTCAGTTCCTTTTGACTCCAGGGCCAGGGCTCTATTCACTGTGCCACCTAGCTGCCCCTTGCAGGTCTTTGGGGGTTTTTTTGTTTTGTTTTTTTAATTTTTAAATTTTTTTTTCAAGCTACTTCTCTTGTCCCTCTTAGGGTCCCTATTTCTTTCTGATTCTATGATACTAATGTGTACCTATTTCATTCTTCCCGTTATATTCTACCCTCCATGAAGAGGCCATCTCTTATTCATCCTCATGCTGCCATGACCCTCCACTCCCCTAGCACAGGGCTTTGCCGGAGAAGACTTTCAGTAAATTGAAGTGGATAGAAGGCAGGGTGCAAATCCTGCCTGTTGGCCCTTGGGGACACATGACTTCATCTTTCCAGGACTCTGCTTCTACATCTGTAAAATGAGGGGGTTTAGACTAGATGACTTCTGAGGCACCTTCCAGCTTTAGATCTATGACCTATGAGAGTCTCCTTGAGCCTCAGCTCCCTTATCTGAAAAATGGAATGGAATTTGTGGCTACAAAGATCTGTGATCCCCCATAATTCATTTAAGTGAGAACACTCTTTTTTGGCAATGGCTACTATGGGTTAGAGGCAGCTAGGTGGCTCTGTAATGCATAGAGCACCAATCCTGGAGTCAGAAAAACTTATCTCCCTGAGTTCAAATCTGGCTTCAGATACTTTCTGGCTGTGTGACCCTGGGCAAGTCACTTCAGCCTATTTACTTCAGTGTTCTCATCTATAAAATGAGCTGGAGAAGGAAATGGAAAACTATTCTAGTATCTTTACCAAGAAAATCCCAAATGGGGCCACAAAGAGTCAGACCCTACTGAAACAACCGAATGACAATAAACTCTGGGTTAGACAGAAAACCAATCACTATTATACATGATATAAAGAATTCTTCTCAGTACTTGCATCCTAAGATGGGGGGACAAGGGGAATAGATGAAGGAAATGATGATATCTGGTGGTTGGGTACTAGGAAAAGGTATTTTGTAAGGACTTGTACAGTAGGAAGATGGCAAAGACTTCCTTTTCCTTAACCTAGTCCCTACATATAAGGATGCTTTGGCCAAACATTCACCCGGCCTTTGTCTGAAGATCTGCTATTTTGTAAGGTAAGGTTTCTGTGTGATGCTGGTGATTTTCCAGAGCTGGGAGAAATGAAGTCCTTATACAAGGAATGAGAGAGACAGTTTTGTCCAGTCTTTCTCAGGACAGCTCCACCTTTTCCCTCTCATTCCGTGCATATACCTCCCAGAGTTGGAATGTAAATGACAGAATGTTTACTCTGGAAATCCATACTAATTTTCTCTTCCATGTAACTGAGCTTAAAAAGCAACACTGCTTTTAACCACAAGAAAGGATGAAAATTCATCCCTGAATCTTATTTACTGTGACATGAAATATAAGCAGTGCCAAGAGATGATGAAGGATCCCTTCAATTTTAACACACATTCAATGTGAATTTCATGTGCTTTTCTGCCTAGAGTTGAGTGAATGTCAGTACTTCAATTTTTTTTTTCAAAAACCCAAAAATATGGATAAAAACCAAACTCTGCCTTCCGCCCACCCGCAAGGTCTCTTTATTAAGTCACAGACCCGCTACCGCCTTTCTTGGGAATCCACCAAAGGGGGAAAATCCTTTCTTCCTTCCACTCTGAACTGACTGTGTTTAATCTCTTCCTTGTAGATACTGGATAACGGAATTCTGGGTCATGTTTAAGTTGGACGCCAGCTTGACAAACACTATGGAGGAGTTTCAGGAATTGGTGAAAGCTAACGGTGAGGAGTTACACTGCCGCCTGATTGATACAACTCTAATGTGAGTGTCAAGGTTTGGAGTAACCTTTCAAAGCCACGTTGCTTCTGTGATAAGATCATAGTGAAACTGCCAAGGCCGCGCAACTGCTGCTCAACCTCTTATGAGCTCACTTGTTCAGAGAAACCCACCTGTGTCTGTCAGGATGACTCACGATACTTTTATGAAGTTTTCACTTTTGGAAAAGCCTGATTCTTTAAGCAGGAAGCAAAGAAGAAAAATATCCTGATGCTGTAGCTGGAGATTCTGATTTGAAAAAAAAAAAAGGCTGAGGGATACTGACTTTTCATAGATATTAATATAGAAAGTACAACCCTGGGCAACCTTTTTGAGCCTCAGTTTGCAATAATATAGAATGGGTATAATTAATATAATATCTACTTCATAGGTTTGTTGTGAGGCTCAGATGAAGACAACATATATAAATCTTTTTTGCAAAATGTAAAATCTGCTTTATAAATTTCACTTATTGTGACAATGATGGTGGTGATGGTAGTAATGGTGTTGTTGGCCATGACTGCTGTGGAAAGAGCTGGTAAAAAAAATTGATGAGGTGATGGAGGACGGGAATGAGAGAAGCGTTTACTGAACGTCTGCCGTGTGCCAGGTGCTTTATCTTATTTGATGGACACATAGCAGGGCCATAGAGTTAGCTTTATACCTGTAAAGACTTGGGGCCCTTAAGATTGCTGGTCACTTAGTCCAATCCCCTCGTTTTTTTCAGAGGGAGCAACTACAACCCAGAAAAATGAAATGACTGGTCCAAGACCATACAGGAAATAAGCAGAAGATCTGAACTTAGATCCTTCAAGTTCAGATCCAGAACTAGTGATAGTTGTATTATTTTCAGAGAACCCTAGAATCCTCAATGTAGAAGAAACAGTTGGAGGTCTTCAAATCCATCCCCATAGGCTGCTCATCTGTTGATCTGATTACCCCCACCCACCCTGGGGAAATGGGCATCTTTCCTGTTTTCAGATTCCTGTGAAAAAAGAGATTACTTCCTCATTATTCTACTCCAGTGGAATTGTATTGTTGTTGTTGTTCAGTGATGTTCAACTCTTTGTGACACCATGGACCATGGTGTGCATGACCCTTTCTTGTCAAAGATAATGGAATGGCTTCCTATTTCCTTCTCTGGAAGATTAAGGCAAAGAGAGGTTAAGTGACTTGTTCAGGATCACACAGCTAATAAGTGTTTGAGGTTGGATTTGAACTCAGGTCTTCCTGACTCCAGGCCCAGCACACTATCCATTGAAACATCTATCTGGCCCCACTCCACGGGAATACTTATTGTATAATAAAGTGCAACATGTTGTTGAAGATGGACATTCACAGAATATTTAGAGTTGGAATGGACCTAAAAATCATTGTTAGGAAATTTTCCCTTATATCAAACAAAATGTTTCTCTGCAGCTTTACCCATTACTTCTACTTCTTTCCCCTTGGACAAAGCAGAAAAAATCTGGTCTCAGATCACTGGTCCTGTTTTACTGGACCTGTTCCATGGTAGTTGATTGCACTAAGAATGGGATAATAGAAAGAACATTGAACAAAATAACAAGCAGTGGGTTTCTTTGTAGAAGGAATAAAATCATAGTAAAATGCATGTGAAAAAAAAATAGGCAAGAACATCAACCCTGGGCAGAAAGGGGTGGAAAAGAGTAAAGGGATAAAGAAGGAGGTCTTGTACCCCCAGAATTTAACACATCTTCCAGAATAGTTATAAAAATTATCTGGTACTAGACCAAAAAAATAGATAAGTGAGTCGGAATAACAGACATCCAAGCAAATGTAGACAGAATATTAGTATTTGATATAGTTACACAAAATAAAAATGGGAGCAATGTCTCACTACTTAACAAATGTATTTTAGGAACTTGGAGAGCAATTTGGTGGAAAATTGATTCAAATCTATACCCCACACCATATAACACCTGGATGATAGACAAACATAAAAAATATTTTAAAAGAGTACTAAAAATGAAATATAGAAGACAGAGGAGTAATAAACTTATTTTAATTGTGAAGGAGAAATGACATTTTTAAATTAAGAAAAAGAAAGAATTGTTACGGACAAGACAGATGTGCTCAACTACATTAAAATAAAAAACTGTAAAAATATACAATCAAAGAAAATAACAGATTGGAAAAACATAACAAATGTGATAGATTTGAAGCTTGGCATATAAAATCTATAAGGAACTGCTGAAATTTTGCAAAGTTAATTCTCATTCCACAATGGATGCATATGGTCAAAGGATAAGAACAGACCATTTCCAAAAGAGAAAACAGAAATTGTTAATAATTGTTGAAAAATTGTTCAATCTCATCATTTGAAGACATGCAAATTAGCATAACTTTAAGGTGTCAAGCTCCTACCCATTCAAATGTAAGAAAATAACTGAAGGCAATGAAACTCAGTGTTGATGTGGTTGGGGGAGGAACCTTCATTAATGGCTTCTCAGACAGCAAACTTGTAGAACTGTACTGGAGAACAATCTGGCAGTACACAGAGAAAGTTAGAAAAATAATTAAACAATATAACTGGGTAATTTCATTGTTTAAAATATCCTCTGATTTTTTTGAGCTATCTTTTCAAAGATTCTCATAGCAGTATTACTAACAATTGCAAGAAACTGAAAGTGCCTTAATTTCCTGCAATAGAAGAAGGAATAAATAAATTGTGATGTATTCATTTCATGAAATAGTATAATAAAAAAGTCACTAATCGCATGTTATGGTAGAAAGAGTGCAGGATTTAGAGACACTTGACCCAGGTTCAAATATTGGTTTTGTTCCATTTTACCGATGTGACCTTGGGCGGAGCTACCCTAATCTCTCTCCATCTCAGCTTCCCATCTGTAAAATTAAGAAATTGTCACTGAGATCCTTTGAAACTTTAAGTAATATAGAGAAAAGTGCAAAAAAAAACCACCTTTTTGAAATTATATAGAGTTTAAAAAGCAAGGCTAAAAGAATAGAATGCACAAGGATCAAATAAGAGGAAGAATAAATAAGAATGAGGGGGCAGCTAGGTGGCGCCATAGCGCACAGAGTGCCAGGCCTGGATTCAGACTCCTCTTCCTGAGTTCAAACCTGGCCTAAGGCACTTACTAGTTGTGTGATCCCAGAGAAGTCACTTAACCCTCTTTGCCTCAGTTCCTTATCTGTAAAATGAGTTGGAGAAGGAAATGGCAAACCACTCCAGTATTTTTGCCAAGAAATCCCCAAAATGGGGTCATGGAGAGTCAGACATCACTGAAACTACTGAGCAACAACAAGAAGCCCGGGCCAGTCCAATAGTCTTGGTTGTCTTAAGGAATCCAAGGGAGTTTCCCCATCATTGTATGGAATGCCAAAGCAGATCTCTGCACGTTTACATAGCACAGCGTATATGTCCACAGAGCTCTGTCATTCTGTGTGATGGAAATAGTGATGCTCAAAGAACACTGATGTTTTCTAGCAGTACTTTCCTTCTAAAATGTTAAATAGGAAATTTTGTATTTATTAAAAATACTTATTTGTACCAAATTTTCATTAGGAATAGCAACTTGACATCTTCTGTTTTCTTTCCTTTTTTTTTTTTGAGGGAGTAAAGATGTTCTATACCCTAGACTAGCATTTGAGTTCTATCAATATATTGCAATTCCCAAAGTGTTTCATTAGCGAAATTTTGGGGGAATGCTGTACTGATCAAGGGGGATTTTTTTTCTTTCTTTAGGGAAAAAAGTCAGGTAAAGATGCTATTTCGTTGTTCTTATTTTCATATATCTCTCCATTATATTTAAGTTTCAAAAGCAGATTCATTGTCATAGAAGTCATTAATTAGGATGGGGAGTGCTTTGGAGAAGCAAGGAGAGCAAGCAATACAACAACATGAAAGAAGTGGTAACAGGGAGCTAAAACTATGACTAGTTTTAGGCACTTCCATTAGCTTGAAGTAAACTCATTTTACCCTGGAGTATGTTTGAAGTTCTTATTGAAAGCCAATAAAATGTCTTGGTTGTAGTCCTCTTTAAAAAAAAAAACAAAACTGGTCTGATGACATATTGTTTTAGCCAAAGGAATGTTATCTATATTGTTGTGGGAAATGCTAATGGATTTTTTTTTCCGCAAAAAAAATAACTTCGCTTTCTCTCTTTTCTCTTCCTATCCCTCTCTCCTCCTGTCTTTCTCCATTGCCTTCTGTCTCTTCTTTCTCTTTGTCCTTCTCCTGTCTCTTTCCCTTTCCTTTTTATATCTGTCTTTCTTTCCCCATCTTCTCTTGTCCCTGTCTCTCTCTCTCCATTTCCTCCTATTTGTCTTTTTCTCTCTCCTTCTCCTCCTCTTTTTCTCTTTCTTTCATTATCTCCTCTTCCTCTTCCTCCTTCTTCCTCTCTCTCTCTCTCTGTCTCTCCCTCTTTCTCTGTCTCTCTCTCTCTTTCCTCCTGCCTCTCTCTCTCTGTCTTTCTCTCTCCATTTCCTCCTCTCTGTCTTTCTCTCTTCATCTCCTCCTGTCTCTATCTGCCTATCTATCTGTCTTGTACTCACACAACAAAAGCAATACTCGAGACTGGTCTAGGAAGCTTACTCAAAGGATAAAGCCCAACACCAGTAAGAAACGGAAAGTCTCACTTCTCTTTGACCATCTGGAGCCCGGAGAGCTGTCTGAGCACCTTACTTACCTTGAATTCAAATCCTTCCGAAGGATATCGGTATGTTTCCAGGATTCTGGTGAATGCTTTGGGTCTTCTGAGAAAAACACATAGCTGAGATTTGGGATCCATGCATGCTAAGATTCAAGAAAAAGGGACAGTACATAAATTAGCAAGGAGCAAGGGGTGGGTGTATATGCCTGTTGCCATTCACTCATGGTGTCGTGAAAGAAGTACTGGCTCTATAACCCAGGGACCTGGGTTCAAATCCTGCTTCTGACAAAATCTATGTCAACTTGGACAAGTGATTTAACCTCCCTGGGCCTCAGGTCCGTTATCTATAAAATGAAGCAGTTGTATTCAATGGTCTTGAAGTTTCCTTCCTGCTCTAAATCTATGATGCCCCTCTAACACTGAAGGATTCCTGAGTCTTGGCACCATATTCAAGGAGTCTCCTCCAAAAGAATACAGTGAGCCAGTACATCTCAAAGACTTAGGCCATCTGTCTGCCCTGCCATGCCACCCACCTCTGACCATGACCTTGACTCAGCCCCTCCTTAGTTTTCTAGGTTCCCAGTATGGCAGCAGATCTCTCTTCCCACTTTGGCTCAGTGGCTTTCACTGTCAATACAAACCACCCACCCTCCAAACCTTCCACTACCCAAACCCTGTAGTGCTTATAAGACATTGGGGATCCCAGAATCATGAATTAAGAGCTAGAAGGTCCACCAGAGGTTATCTAGTCCAAACCCCCTTCCTCATCCTTTTTAATCAGAAAAGGTAAAGTGAATAGGTCAAAACAGGCCATGAATGGTAGAGTCCATATCTGAACACAGGTTCTTGGGTTCTGACTCCTCTTCTCCATCCATTGTACCACGATAAAAGAGCATTTGTCACTCAGGCAAGCAGCATGGTGTAAGGAGAAGACCACTGCACTTAGAGCCAAAAGATCTACACAATTCTGTGTTGCCACTGAAAAATGGTTAAGAAAGGGCTTTTCCTCGTCTCAGAACATGGACGTTCCCTCTGTAATCATAGCAGGACAAAAGAAACCCCACTGCCAGGCAGCTTCCTTCGTCTGCCAAGAACCTCCATCCCTACACCCACCTGGTAAATCACCAAACTACAAAATGTGCTGCTCCCCCACACCCTGACCTCCTTATCCACCCATCCCCTGTCCCAAAACAGAAGGAGCTGCCTCAAACAAATGGCAACCTACTGGGCCTGCCAGTGCCACCTGCCATCAGGGAGCAGGCCCTCCTACCGATCACATTAGAGCAGAGCTGAAAAGGGTAGTTTATCACCCCTGGAAATCTGAACTGGCAGTGCCTTCCCAATCAGAGCTACTGAAGATCTGTGTGATGCCAGTGGCCAGATAAATTGTGGGGGAAGTGAGAAATCATTTCAAAAGTGAGGACTCCAAGTTGGCATTTTCCATGGCATACTCTGAAATAACTGCTTTTCATTCATTCCTTCAGCAAGCATTTATTAAGCTCCTACTATGTGTTAGGCATTGTTTCAGGAAACTGGGGATACAAAGAAAAATTTTCAAAACGAGAAGAAAAAGCCAGTCCCTGCCCTCAAGATTCAACCTTTCTTTCCTCTCTCATGGGGCAGCCCCTTCATAGGAGATCTCGTTAAGTGTATATGCATTTTATCTAGTCAAAAAAATATCTGGGCTGTAGGGCCAGATGGAGGAAGATTGCAAGAGGTCACGTCCTCTATCTTCTGGTTGGAAATAGATAATGGCATTAACTATTTCCTTTTTGATGTGTTATCTCACTAAGAGGAAGAAGGAAATAAAGAATGTCTATGTACAAGGGACAAAGACATTGAGACGCTACTGCTGATAATAATGTAGCTGAAATCCTAAAGAAGCAGGTTCTTTTGAAAGTCTCTTATTTGTAGGGGTCCCAGTTCTAGTGACCGTGAATGCGCATGAATCATGGGCCCTTTTTTCTACAGTCAATGGCATTTTTAAAAAACTGGACCTGTGAAATCCCTGCCTAAAGTGCAATGCTTAAGTGTATCTGGTCACACACCAGCAACAGCAGTATTTTGAAACACTCCCTATGTAATATGTGACCTCCTCGTAGAGATTATGGGTTATGCTGGAGAAAGCAAAAACCCTCCCTTAGCAGGGGGCACCTTTGTGTTAGCAAACTGGGATGTACAATTAGGCCTAAAATACTTAATGTGACATTCATTTTCAAGAAGGTAAATAATAATAGGATTGTTGATTTAGAACCTGAAGGACCTTAGAGGCCACTGAGTCCACCCCACACCTTGTTACACACACACACACACACACACACACACACAATGTTATGAATGGGGAAAATAAGGCATAGAATTAGGTGGCTTGCCCAGGGTCACAATTTTATTAAGTGTCTGATGCAAAATTTAAAACTTGGTATTGCTGACTCCCGAATCCATCACCTTATCTATTATACTGCACTGTATCAAATTCACTCTGATTCAGCAAACAATTATTAAACACTTAATTATTTAGCACTTAAGTATCAGGTGCTATGCTAGGCATTAGGGTTGGAAGATTGAAAGGAAATAGACTCTGTCCTTAAAAAATTGGTAGTTGTACTGGAGGAGAATATTATATCTACAGATAAGTTTGAAATTATATGTATAGATATATAGGAAATATATCTGCATGAGTGTAGAGATATACATACATATGTGTGTATACACATACATATGGAGATAGAGTAATTTCAGGGAGCACAAATAACTGGGGGGACCAGGAATGGCCTGGGTGGGAGGGATGTCACCCTTTACATAACTCAAATTCACAAGATTGATAATCATCTCGATCCTGGATGATTCTTGCTCAGTTATAAAATGGACCAACTGGCCTCTCAGGTCCCTTCTTATTAAGATTCCATAATTTTCTCTTTTTTTTTTCTTTTTGGAAGGGGGAAGGCAGGGCAGTTGGGGTTAAGTGACTTTCCCAAGGTCACACAGCTAGTAAGTGTTAAGTATTTGAAGTTAGATTTGAACTCAGATCCTCCTGACTCCAGGGTCAGTGCTCTATTCACTGTGCCACCTAGCAGCCCCTTTATTATCTCTTTCTATGGGAGGTAGTATCACAGAGTGGTTAAGAAGCACACTGAACTTAGAGTCAGAAGACCTGGGTTCTAGTTCTCCCCACGCTTAATAACTGTGTGCCCATTTGCTTTCTTTGAGTCTCGCTTTGCTCGTTTGTACAATGAAGATAATGGTGCTAATACTGCCTACTTCCAAGGGCTGATGTGAAGAAAACCCATTGCAAATGTTTAATACTCTACGTGAAAGTGAGTTTTTATTTATTATGAAGTTGGAGTCAAAGTAAAATGGGTTTTCTTCCTATGGCACATAATGATAGCAATAATAATAAGTAGTGTTTATATAGTTCTGTAAGGTTTACAAAGTACTTTACATATAGTCGTTTGATGTTGAAGCTGTTATGATCCCCATTTTGCAGATGAGAAAACTGAGGTTGACAAAGGTCAAGTGACTTGCCCAGGGTCATACAACTAGTAGAAACTATACGAGGCAAGATTTGAAATCGGATCTTCCTGATTCCTATTTCAGTGCTCTGTCGACTGTACCATTTCAATTGATACTTGAAAGAGCAAAGGACTCGGTGTCAATCATGGACCCAGAGGCCAGCTCTGCCTCTTACTGGTTATGTGATTTAGGGCAAGTTGCTTAACCTCTCTGAACCTCAATCTCCTCATCTTTAAGTTGGGGAGATGATATGTGCATTACTGACCCCACCTCCCGTGGCCATTGTGAGGAAAGGTATTTGCTAACTATAAAACATGCCATAAGACTGATTAGTGGCAGACCCTGTCCACCCAGGCATCAAATGCAACACAGTTGGTTTCCCAAAAATAGAGCAGCCCTCCTGATTCCTTTACTTCTCTTTCTCAGTTCTCCGATTATCAAAATTACATTGTGAATAGCTGTGTGAAGGAGAATCCCACCATGGAACGATCCATCGCTTTATGCAATGGCATCTCCCAGTGGGTACAGCTTATGGTGCTCAGCCGCCCCACCCCGCAGCTTCGGGCTGAAGTCTTCATCAAGTTCATAAAGGTGGCTCAGGTGAGTGCCTTGACCTTGGTCTCTGAGATGACCAGTCCTCCTAGTCTTCTCCTAAGATGCACTTTCTTTAGGACTTTCGGGGGGCAGAGAGGAACCAGATTGTATTCATAAAGAAGTCCCAAGAAAACAAGATGAAGCATACTGCCCTCTAAGTTGAGAGATGGAGCACTACGGATCCTGAATATTATTGATGAATTCAAATGCATCTGATCTGTTTCCGTTTGTCCCAAGGGGTTAGGGGCAGCTAACTGGGGAATGGATGTGCTGTGAAAAACAAAGAGCATTAGTAGAATTTGTAAAGGTCCGAGGCGTTGATGACTGTTGACGTTTAGCTGCGTTTTCAGTCACGTGTGACTCTTCAGGACCCCATTTGGGGTTGTCTTGGCAGAGACGATGGAGCGGTTTGCCCTTTTCTTCTCCAGCTCAGCTGAGGCAAACAGTTAACTGCCTTGCTCTGGGCCACGCAACTAAGTGTCTGAGGTCAAATTTGAACTCGGAGTTGCCTGACTCCGTGCCTAGGGCTCTATCCACTGCGTCTCCTAGCGGCCGCTTTGATGACTATTTTGATATTAATGAACCCTACCCTGTTCAATAGATCATTAAAGTGACTGCTATACTCCAACTCAAGCAATCCCTCAGTGCTACTGAACAACCTGCCTCGATTCTCAGGATGAGGCTTAAGACAGATTTTCAACCGATTAAAAATGCTTTGGGGTTTTGGGGGGGTTTTTTGTTGTTTTGTTTTGTTTTTTTGCAAAAGAAGCGTATCACCCTAGCCGGTTTTCCCCACTCCTTTATTAGATGGTCTCTTAAGTCCTGTCTAGCTCCTGAATCTATTTTCTTCTGCTCTCATAAGAAACATGAAAATGGGCCTGGCTTATTTCAAGATCTTGAAACTCTGCTCATTTTTGTTCAATAAATCCAACACAGTAAGCCTTTGTTGAGGTCCTGCTATGTGTCAGACACTGTACTAGGTGCTTGACCTGTGATTTCATTGGGTTAGGAGACTTACAGAAGAATGCCAGTTGGCACTTGTCCCTATAACTTCCAGTCTTAGAGAGTTGTCTAGACCATTAAGGGACTTCCTAGGGTCACCTAGCCAGTACTCATCAATGGTGGGAACCCAGTCTTCCTGGTTTGGAGGTGATTCTTCGCTTGCCATTTTGCTAGAGATTCAAAGATTTTTTTTGTAATGCCATAGCCATATTTAAGGATCTTATCTGGCAGGTTTTAAGGTATTCAGTGATAAGTGTAGGCATTTGTAAGCTGGGGGGTGGGGGACATTTAAGAAAAGAGATTGTGTCATGACCATCCAGCCCCCTTCCCAGGAAAAACTCCCGTCTGAGAACTGGGCTACAGGAGGCACTTTGATCATTGATAACAGCAAGCCTGAGCTGACCCTACAAAGCTAGCTGCCACTGCAAATCCCAGCATCCAATTTAGAAATCTGGTCTCAGTTCCATATTCCAGCGTCTCAAAGGAGATTTGAGGAGGAAAATACAGAGGAGTTTGCAAATGGATTCTTAGTCTTCCATTTTGTGTAAAAATAATTTGTGGCACCACACGGGAGCATTCAAGAGAAGGGAAGAGGCAGGCTTTTCTCAAGCTGGGTGATGGATGGATACATGCTGCTAACCACCACTTGTTCTGTTGGGGTTGGAATACAGAAACTCCATCAGCTACAGAATTTTAACACTTTGATGGCCGTGATCGGAGGACTGTGTCACAGCTCCATCTCCAGGCTGAAGGAGACAAGTTCCTATGTTCCCAATGAGATCAACAAGGTCAGTGCTACCCTCTTCACTCCATGGGTGCTTAGCAGGAGGCCAAGAACAGAGTGCTTCCCAGAGCGTATCACCAATGGTGGCAAAATTGACTCCCTGTGCCAGTCCAGAAGAGAGATCAGGACCCCTATGTATATATGCATGTAAATATAAAGGAAGCCACAGGATACAAAGTAAAGTTCAGGGGTGGGGAACCTTCGACTTTGAGGCCACATGTTGCCTTCTAGGCCCTCGGGTATGGCCTTTCAACTGAGTCCAAGTTTTATAAAACAAATCCCTTTATTGAGGGGATTTGTTCTGTGAGATTTGGATTCAGTCAAAGGGCCACACTTGAGAACCTAGCGGGCCACATGTAGCCTTGAGGCCACAGGCTCTCACTCCTGGTAAAGTCAGTCAATAAGCATGTATTAAGCACTTACTGTATGCTAGGCATTGCACTAAGTGCCAGGTATGCAAAGGAAGGCAAAGACAGGGGCCCTGCCCCAAAACAGCTCACACTCTAATCTCTCCCTTTTCTTTTTCCTCATTCCCTTCCTCTTCATCAAATACCGTCTGATGTACTATTTGATCACACTGATGGAGCACTTTCTGAGTTATAAGCAGAGATGTATTAGTAAATTTTTAAGAATTGGCTCTCCAAAGAAGGACACACTTTTACATTTAACCTGCATTATCTGCAAATCAAATGGCTCCTTCCTAACTGCCCCCCAAAACACCGAGGTCTCCCCCAGCCTGAATAATGCAATATGGATATGTGCATGCATGCATTCAAAATGCAATATCACTCAAATGCCTTTGTATGGACAAGATATAGTGTAAATCATAGGTGATCTCAAAGGGAAGGTAGCAGCAGCTGGAGGGATTGAGAAAGGTCTGCTGTAAAAGATGTGAGGTGATAGGAAGGAGGGAGGGAGGAAAGAAGGAGGGAGGAAAGAAGGATGGAGGGAGGAAGGAGGGAGGGAGGGAGGGAGGAAGGAAGGAAGGAAGGAAGGAAGGAAGGAAGGAAGGAAGGAAGGAAGGAAGGAAGGAAGGAAGGAAGGAAGGAAGGAAGGAAATCTCTTTAAAGTTTGCAAAGTATTTTATATGTATTATTGTCTCCTTTGATCCTCCCAGCAGCCCTGTGAGGGGGGTATTATTATTATCCCCATTTTATCCGTGAAGAAACTAAAGCTAAGGGAGGTTAAGTGACTTGCCCAGGGTTACATAGTTAGTAATGTCTGAATCAGAATTGGACTGGGATCTTCCTGACTCCCAAGTCCAGGACTCTCTCCATCACATCACACATATGTACTTCCTTGCTAAAACATGTAGGACCTCAGTGTCTGTGCTGGGTTCCCTCTCTTCCCCTTGCCCTTGTCCTGTGGATTAATAACAGGAAAGAAATTGTGGTAAATAGTTGCTATAACCAAGGCGACCTTAAAAACCTAACTTGTCTCTCTCCCCCATCCCACCGATCTGACCTGACTTTGACGTTTCTATCTCCCCAGGTACTCAATGAAATGACCGACCTACTGTCCTCCTGTAGAAATTATGACAACTACCGGCGAGCCTACGGGGAGTGCACCCACTTCAAGATCCCCATCCTCGGTGTACACCTCAAGGACCTGATCTCCCTTCACGAGGCCATGCCTGATTACCTGGAGGACAGGAAGGTGAATGTCCACAAGCTGCTGGCCCTCTACAACCACATCAACGAGCTGGTCCAGCTGCAAGAGGTAGCACCGCCCCTGGAGGCCAACAAGGACTTGGTGCACTTGCTGACGGTGAGGCTGCCCAATCAGCGTCTTTGCAATAATCCCAGCTGATATTTCTATAGCCCTATAAAGTTTGCAAAGCGCTCGATAAATGTTAGCTCATTTATCCTCTCACCGACCAAGGCTTGCTGTTATTATCCCCGTTATACAGATGAGAAAACCAAGGCAGATGGGCGTACAGCTAATAAATGTCTGAGGTCACATTTGAACTCAGGTCTCTCTTTCTGACTCCGGGTCCAGCATTCTATCCACTGAGCCACCTAGCTTCCTCCAATAGATGGGATGAAAACAAACTAGGGGGGTGTCCCCCATATACATGGGAAGGCTCAAGAACCTTAGGAAACATCCAGGTGACAAACCAGGACAGAAAATGGCAATGTTGTTGGTTACAACACTTCTATACAATCAGACTACTGTACAATCAAATGAGATGCCATTTGTATAAAGATGTTAAATATTCACACAGTGGCTGGCACATGGCAGGCCCTTAATGGACGCTTGTTTGCTTCCTTGGGCACATTACAGCCTCATATCTCATATATAAAATGAGCAGATCTGGTTAGATAACTCTAAGGACCCTTGCAAGGTGGCAAGGTTGCTCAGTGGATAGAGCACTTGGCCTGGAGTCAGGAAGACCTGAGTTCAAATCTGCCCCCAGATGCTTGCTAGCTGTGTGACCTGGGCAGGTCACTAAACCCCATTTCCTCATCTGTAAAATGAGCAGGAGAAGGAAATCACAAACCGCTCCAGGATCTTTGCCAAGAAAACCCCAGATGGGGTCAGGAAGAGTCAGACACTAGGGAAACAACTGAATAACAACCAAGGACTCTTAAAAATCACTAAATGAGTTTAACTTTCTATACTTTCTCTTCTCTATTCATAAAATGAGAGTGATCATCAAGCATTCCCAACTTGGTGAAACAGAAAGAAGGCCGGGTTAAGAGTCCATTAATTGGGAGCGGCTAGGTGGCACAGTCAATAGAGCACCGGCCTTGGAGTCAGAAGGACCTGAGTTCAAATTCAGCCTCAGACATTCTACCCAAAAACTAGCCATGTGACCTTGGGCAAGTCACTTAACCCCAATTGCCCTCCAAAAAAAAAATAGTCCATTAATTGGTAAACGTGTGTTAAGCACAAGCACTAGGGATTCAAAAGGAGGGAGAATACAGTGCCTGGCCTCAAAGAGCTTACAATTGAATGGAGTCAGAGGGCCTGGATTCAAAAACTGCCTGTGCTCCCTGTATGACCTTGGACGAGTCACAGCTTCTCCGTTGCTTCATCTCTACAGGGAGGGTGAGCTAGATGGCCTCTAAGATCCCTCTCTTGCTGAGTACTTTTAAGAGCACAGCAGAAAAGACCTCGGAGTGGGCATTGGAAGGCCTCCGTCCTAAATCTTACTCTGATGCTCTTCCTATCTCTAAGATTGGACTCTGCTCTCTAAGTCCTGATCCAAGTCTATCATGCTACTCAAAGTAAACATATTGCATTTATAAATTCCTAAAAAATTAGGTTCCCAATACGCACAAGCTGATCCCCCCATTCAGCCAAGCAGTTATTTGCTTGGCTGAATGAACGCCAGCAGATTGGATCGAATCGCATGTGTAGTCAGAGTTGTTGAACATCTACTGTGTCATGCCAACAAGCCCCATAAGGGACAGAAAAGTTAATTCAACTCTGAATCAGGGAAGAGGCAAAAGGCTTCTCTGAGAGGTTAACCTGACTTTGTTTGGTCTGCAGTTATCCCTGGATCTCTACTATACCGAAGATGAAATCTATGAGCTTTCATACGCCCGAGAACCAAGAAATCACAGAGCGCCAGTAAGAGTTTTTCATGCATCGACTTCCCGTTCGCCATGAATGTGTACTCAAGCAACACAGATAGGACTTAGCAGTCACTGTAAAGACCAAATTTTTTATGCTAACAATTCTTTATTGAATCCCTGTGGGATAACTATTATGTGGGGAGAGCTTCATGGGATGGTGGGGGTGGGTCTCATTCCTTTAAGAAGGGTCTTAGACCAGAACCAATTGATGCAAGTGAGTGGCCACCATGTGAAGTCCAAGTCAACTGCTTTGGAGTGTTGGATTTCATTTCCTCTGCATAGAGTGAGATTAAGTTCATTATTCCTGTTGGACAGGAAGAGGATGACCCCTTAAGAAAAAGCTACCTTCAGAATCTACTATCTCAAACTATGCACGTTGTTGGGGAACTTTGCCAGAAGGAGACTTTAAGGAATGCTCTCTCCCTGTTGGTTTTTGTTTTGAAGGGTTTTTTTTTTGTTTTTATTTTTTAAAATTAAGGCTTTTTATTTATTTAACTTTTAATTTATGGAATGAGACAAGCATCTCCATAACACTATAATTTTTTTAAAAGAGGATATATACATATTTGCATCCAATGGCAGTCATTTCTGAGCGGGGTGGGGGAAAGAAAAAAATATATTTACATGTTCTTAAACTTTTTTAAATATTAATTTTTTTACTTTTTCTTTATTTTATTTTAAATTTAGGGAATAAAACAAGCATTTCCAGAACATAATATAATAAAAAAAATTATTTATACATATTTGCATCTAATGGTAGCCATCTCTAGGGCATGGGAAGAAGGAAAAAAAGAAATTTACATGGTTTAGAGGTTTTTTTAATATTGTTTAAAATTTTTTTATTTATTTAATTTGAAATTTATGGAACAAAACAAGTATTTCCATAAAATAGTATAATTTTTTTAAAAGATGATATATACATATTCATGTCTAATGGTGCCATCTGGGGGGAAGGGAAGGAAAAAAAGGAAGAAAAAAAGAAATTTACATGTTTTTAAGTTTTAAATTAGAAACAACATTCCTCTGTTTCTTTTCTGCCTCAGGCTATTTCCCTTTTTGTTAGTGTTTCCCAATTTTTAAAAAAATTGAACAGAAGGGTTAGGAAACTCAAACCATTATATTACTCCCTTTTGATGGTTCTGATGAAAGATGCAACGGGAGAGAGACTGAAATGATAAGAATATGTGTGAAATACTTTCCTCACAAAGAAAGGCAATAGATAGGGAGTCATCCTCAGAATGAGGAAGATCTATGTTCAGGTCCAGCCTCTGATGCATACTGATGTGACCTTGGGCAAGTCCCTTAACATCTCAGTGATCAGTCCTGACAACTTTCTAAAACAGTGAGTTGAAGAGAAGGTACCATCTTGCTATAGAGAGAGTTTCCACATCCAGAAATTCCATATGCTGATGAAATTACAGGTCCAGTCCCTATCCTTTTCCTCACAACAGGCCTATAAGGTAGATACAGAAGGTTGTTATTATCCCCATGTTACAGATGAGAAAACTGTTGTTGCTTGTCCTTAGTTCTCAAAAGGGACCATGACAGCAGGGAGGTGATACCATGACATGCAAGTGAATTGGATTTAAGTGAGGGAGGTTCTGTACAAGGTCACCAGCCTCACTTTCTCCTCCAGAGCCATCTGGGTCCAGTGGCAAGATATAGATCCGGACAACTGGAGACGTCCTTGGATACAGTGGGAGACCTTGGTCTTTTTAAAATAAGATCTTTAACAGGTCTCAGTTTGACTGAGACAATTATAAAACGAAGAAAGGTTAATTGACAATTAATTCCAACCCAAGGGTTCTGATTCTAAGGCCAGTGTTCTTTTAAATTCTACCTTGCTACCCAAATAGTGTTTGGCCCTTAGTCTACATAAGACTTGTACATTCTCTGTACTGTCTCTACCAGGAGTTGTCAAATTCTGATTCAGGGGTTCAGTCTGGCCCTCCTCCTGTTTTTGTATTTCCAAGAACTGAGAATGATTTTTATGGTTTTGGGGGGGGGGGGCGGGAAGGGGGTGGGTTTTGTTGGTGGAGGCTATTGAGGTAAAGTGACTTCCCTAGGACCATAGAGTTAGTAAGTATCTGAGACCAGATTTAAACTCAGGTCCTTCTGATTCCAGGGCTAGTGCTCCATCCACTGTGCCACCCATCTGTTCCACATTTTTTAATATAACAAAATTTATTTAGAAAAGCAAAAGACATTCTTAGCTCCTGGGCTACAGTGGACAATAGCTTACCAATCTCTGGTCTATACTCTCACATTGCAGATAATTAAGAGTTAGCTATGAATCGCTGCTATCAGCCTGTGTGGAGGGTCAGGGTTGGGGAGCAATGATGGGAAGAACTGTTCGTTACAACTTTGTCTAATAGTGAACAGTGGTATTCTCTCTGTATGTTTCACTTCAGCCTCTAACGCCTTCAAAGCCTCCAGTTGTTGTAGACTGGGCATCGGGGATATCTCCCAAGCCTGATCCAAAGACTATCAGCAAACACGTGCAGAGGATGGTGGACGTAAGTAGAAAACTGCCCTACAGAGGAAATCTTGAAGCAAGAGGAAGCCATGGGGAACTGCCCGGTCTTAGAGAGGAGGGAAGAAGAGATGTGTTGGTTATTTTGGAACTTGTGAGAAAGAGTTTATGGAATAAAACAAACATTTCCATAATATAGTATAATGGGAAAAAAAAGTTGATGTCTTACATGCTTGCATCTAATGGTAGCAATCTCTAAGATGGGGACAGTGGGAGAGGGAAGGAAAAAAATAAATTTATGTGTTTCTAAGTTTTAAATTAGAGTCAACATACCTCTGCTTCTCTCCTGCCTTGGGCTATTTCCCTCTTTGCTAGTGTTCTCCAATTTTTAAAAAATTAAACAGGTCAGGAAACTCAAATCAGTCCTTTACTCTTTGTTGATGATTCTGATAAAAGATTCAGTGGGAGAGAGACTGAAATCATCAGAATATTTATGAAACACTTTCCTCTCAATGGAAGGCAATAGAAGGGGAGCTGTCCTCAAAACCAGGAATGGGAATGGGAATGGACAGAGGGAATGACTCTAAGGTACAGGTCACTCAGTATTCTTTAGCCCCTGAGTGCTGAGAGAGATGTAGCTCTCTCAAACGCTGCACCAAGGGAGATAGCCCCTCAGGGTAATAAATACAGGCAAGGGAATCTCCCCAAATATCTCAAGAGTTCTTAATTATTTGATGATTTTTTTCAGGGTGGGAGCAGATAGTGAAAGAGGCAAAAAAGAAATTAAGGAAAACCTGTATTTGGCCATTTTGAACAATGCTTTGTACATAGCGGGTGTTTAATAAAGGGTAGTTGTGGGACGGCTAAGTCCACAGTGAATAGACCACCCACTCTGGAGTCAGGAGGACCTGAGTTCAAATTCGGACAAAGACGCTTAACACTTACTAGCCATGGGACCTTGGGCAAGTCACTTAACCCTAACTGCCCTGCCTTCCCCCCTCCAAAAATCAAATAAATAAATAAATGGTAGTTGCTAAATCAATACAAAGTGATTGGGGCACAGGGATCAATACGTACCGATTGATTACCTGCTATGTTCAAAGGGCTTGCCTCGATGTAGAAGGGGACATAAAGAAGGGGAAGATACGGCCCCTTCCTTCCAGAAGCTTGTAATAAGAATTGCAAAAGATAGATACATAGATAAATTCATAGATACACAATACATAGAGACAGAGACAGATCCATAGATAGATTCATCCCACCCAGAACTAAAATGAAAAGAACCAGTGAGTACGGACAGAAAATGCTCTTGGAGTTCTGTGGTAGGAGGGATCCCCTAGTGGTCTGCTCTGTTAAGGATGTGGTATGTGAGTTAGGTTTTGAAGGATGGGTAAGGCTTGGCTGGGCAGGAAGGACGGAGGAAGAGGTCTTCTCCATCTATAATGAGCAAAGAGGGCAGGGTAGCCAAAGGTGAAGCATGTATTGGAGATGTCGGAGGCATTGGGAGCACATACAGTTGGCCAGATAATGGAAAAGACAAAGGATGACCTACACATCTACTTTGTGGCTGATTGAAGAGCAAGGTTCCATATTCCCCTACTTGGGTAACGAGAGGCTTTCATCTGGGGAGTCCTGGTCTCTTGGTTAACCTGAAGAATTATCAGTGGCTTTTTGAAAGTCATCAGAAAATTCCCTTTTCTTACTCTTTCTTCCAGTCCGTTTTCAAGAACTACGATCATGATCAAGATGGATATATTTCTCAGGAAGAGTTTGAAAAGATTGCTGCTAGCTTCCCCTTCTCCTTTTGCGTGATGGATAAAGACAGGTGAGGCCTTGGGCGTGTTTGCACGGTACATAGATGGGAGTCCCAGGGGATGAGAACAGTGTGTTTACAAGGGGAATATGTATACATAAGGGCATCCATACAATGGTCTTATACTGAATTGCAAGGCTAGAAGAAGTCTCTATTCAGTTCTCCTTTCTTCAGGTAAGACTTCTGAGTAGGTCTTAAGAACAACAAGACAGAGGACTAGACCTAGGGGTGGGAAACCTGCAGCCTTGAGGCCACATGTGGCCCTCTAAGTCCTCAAGGGTGGCCCATTGACTGAATCCAGCCCTTAATAAAAGGATTTGTTCTGGAAAACTTGGACTCAGTCACAAGGACTCACGCAAGGACCTGAAAGGCCACATGTGGCCTCAAGGCTGCAGGTTCACCACCCTTGGACTAGAAATTTTCTCAGATCCTGATGACCTTTTGGACTTCTCCAAAACAGAAAATACATGCCAAAGCAACTTCAGCTGTCTCTGTGGTCTGAGACACCTAGAATCCAAAAAAAGGGTTAAAAAAAAAAAAGACCCAGAATTGACACTTGGTGACCCTGAGCTCATTCAGCTCCCCTTCTTTACCTCTCCTGCTACCAACAGCAAGGCTGCAATAGTAGACGTAAGAACCCACACAGGCCTACAACAAAACCCATCCTCATGCCCTAGGCCTTCCTCCTTTCTTCCAGTGGCATGGAGACTCTGTCTCTAGGCTGTGGAAGTTTTCCCAGGCTACAACAAATTGACAATGTCCACATCTCTATAGAGCCAGGGCTACAAAAGCTCTCATCTAATGGTGCGAGGATGGACAGCCTCATATACACCAATGGGGCAACTCTCTGAATTGCCCAAGCCAGGCCAGAGACCTAAGGAAGAGGAAGTGGGAAAGGACACCAGGAAAGGACACCTTATGAAAAGGTGAGGCTGTAAATACTCCACTAAACTTGAGGGAAAGAACACAGCATCCAGCTGGGACCAGTTCTGATTACCCAAAAGTCACTTGACCTAGGCTGGTGAACTATAAATTGCTCATCTGGGAGGAGACTGAGACACTCTGAAATCCAGCCCCCAAAGAAACATGACAAAGAACAGAGTCAGGAAGTCAATAGTGGAATATTGGGGGAGAGGAGGAAGGTGGGGAGAGACTCAAATTACCAAATTACCAGAGATCTCAGGAAAAAGAAAACTCAAAGACCCTGAACATAAGCAGATACATCAATAGAAGGAAGTATAGCCTTCACAGCTAGTAAATGAGTTCAGGCATCCATGAATAAATACTGCAAAACAAGGGAAAATAATGCCACACCCAGTGGGATGGAGGACCCTGTGGAACATGAGGAGAACATGGAACCACAACAGGCTGTTCCTGAGAGGGTCAAAAGAGAACTGAGGATGATAAAAGCAGAATTTTTATCCCGCACAGCAAAAATAATGGGCAGAAGAGAAAACCTGGGATCTGTGAAGGCAAGTCTCATGAAAGAAATAGCAGAAAGAATGATGGACTGGGAATGCACATATACAAAAGTGAAAGACCAACCAGAAGATGAGAGAAAACAAAACCCAATGATATCAAAGGAAAATAACCTCACTATGTAAGCAGAACAGACTGATCTCAATGACAGGATTAGTACAGACAATTTGTATAGACAACCTAATATGTCTCACAGAAAAATACTATAGGACAAAAAACCTTGAGAGCTGCCCAGACCTTCTGAACAAAGAAAATGAGATACCAGTTGAAAGGAGTCAGAGGTCAGATCCAGGGGGGGAAAAATACACAAACAAACCCAAGGCTGCACATGCAAGACATATAGTGTTTAAATTTAACAATTCAGTTCAAAAACAAGTTCTGCAAACCATTAGGAAAAAGATGTGCAAATACAAAGGAAAAGAAATTCAAATAATATAATACTCCTCTGCATATCAGAAAGCATAGGAGGGCAGAGAATAACGAGCTCTAAAAAGCAATGGATTTTAGGATACAGCCCGTGGTGAACCACCCTCTAAATCTGACCTTTTCCATATAGGGAAAAAAGATGGACGCTGGATAATTAAGAGGCATTTGAAATATTTTTAGAAATAAAACCCAAACTGAAGAGACTGTTTGCTTCTAGAATATAAATGAAATTCAGGAAGAGTGAATAAATGCATCAGGCAAGGACAGCAACAGCAATAGAGTGACCAGTTAAAAAAACTTTCTAAATATACACAATGAGACAAAGCTAAAGGCAAAAGTCTGATGGAGATAGTGAAGAGGTGGGCATGGGGCATCGTGGACAAAACCTGGCAACAACCTACCTACAGGTGAATCAGTATTTCTTTGTGGGACTGCACTACAACATGGAAGGGTACTTAAAGAAGACGAGGGGAATGGTGCAGGGAGCAGGAAGGTAGGAGTGTGTGATATGCTAGGGCAATGAGGGGAAGGTTATCCCTGGTATCAGAAAGAGAATGACCTTCGGGAGAGTGGGTGAGGGGGAAGGGGAGAAGAGGGAGGAAGGAAGGAGGCCTCGCTTTGCTGGGGGGAGGGGTTTCTACGAATGATTGCTCCTATGGGTGAAAAGAGATGGTCTGTGAAGAGAGTTTATGCCTTTAATTTCATTCTCTAGTCTTATTACTGTTATTAGCATTTCCAGAACTATATCAAATAATGGTAGGAAGAATGGGAATCCTTGCTTCACTCCTGTATTTATTGGAAAAGGTTCTTGCGTATGACATTTGCTTTTGACATTAGATAGATGACTTTTATCACATTTTTAAAAGTCACTCTATGCCTATACATTGTAGGATTTTTTTTTTGACATAAAGAAGTGTACTTTGTCAAAAGTTTTTTCTGCATTTGTTAAGAAGATCATGTGATTTTGGGTTGTTTTGTTTCTTAATAATTATGTTGATTGTTTTCCTAACATGGAACCATCCTTGCATTTTTGGTATAAATCCCAGTTGGTTATAATGAACGATTTCTTGGATAGATCACTGTTGTCTGTTTGACAGAATTTTGTTCAGAATTTTGGGGTCAATGTTCATTTATGGTATTGGCCAAGTTTTGGGTTTTTTTCTGTGTTTTATCTTTACCTAGTTTTGTCTGACAAAAGGATGTTGATGACATGTTTTCTTTCTCAATTTTTGAGAATAACTTGTGAAGTATGAGTAATAACTATTCTCTCAAAATTTGATACAATTCTCTTGCCCATCTGTTAGGGCCAAGAGTTTTTTCTTTGGTAAAGCCTTTATAACTAGAACTATTTCCTTTTCTATCTGGTCTTCTGATAGTTTGGTATTTTGTATTTTTGAACTTATGTATCTACTTCTTTTTTGTTCTTAGTTTTGTTAGCATGTAAATGTGTAAAATATGTTCTGATTATTCTTTTTATTTCTTCTGGTTTTACTGTGATTTCAACTTGCTCGTTCTTTATTGATTTGCTTTTTTGCTTTCTTCTTTTTCACAAGAATAACTAAGGGTTTCTCAATTTTATTAGTCTTTTCAAAGAACCAATTTTTAGTTTTATCATTTCCTATTTTTTTGTTTCCAATTTATCTATTTTCTCTCTAATTTTTAATATCTCTTTTGTCTTATTTGTAATATTGTCTTATTTATAATATCTCTTTTGTCTTATTTGTATATTTGTTGACTTTCTAATTTTAAAAAATACATATTCAGTTCATTAATCCTTTCTAACTTCAAAAAGTACATATTCAGTTCCTTAATGCTTTCTTTTTCTATTTAGTTATTGTATATTTGTAAGGATGTAATTTTCCCATGAGAACTGCTTTAGCTATAACCCAAACATTTTGGTGCATCATTTTATTATTGCCACTTTTTTTTTTGCATAGTATTCACAACCACATGAAAGAATGTTCAAATTCCTAATAATTAGAAAAATGAAAATCAAAACAACCCTGAGGTTTTACATCTTGAAAATTGGCCAAAATTTTTTAAAATGACAATAATCAATGTTGGAGGGGTTGTGGAATGTTAGGCAAACTAATACATCATTGGTGGAGCTGTAAAGTAATACAAACATTTTAGAAAGCAATTTGGAATTATATAAATAAAATGACTAAAATGTCTATACCCTTTGAACCACAGACTCCATCACTGGGCTTATTACCAAAGAAAAGAGTCCCTATATACTCCAAAATATTTATAGCAGCATTTTTTGTGATAGCAAAGAACTGGAAACAAAGTAGTAAATGCTCATTGCATGCAAAATGGCTAAACATATCATGGTATGTGAATGTAATGGAATATTACGGTGCTGTAAGAAATGATGTACATGATTAATATATTAATATAAAATATATTAATAAAATAAAATAAAATATTAATATAGAAACAATATTAATATTATATAGAAAATAATTTTCCCATAAAATATATGGGAAGATCTATATGAATTGATGCAGAGTGAAGTAAATAGAGTCAAGAAAACAGTATAACAATGTAAAATAGAAAGAACAACCACACACCAAAAAAAATAAAATGTAAAGCAAGACTTGAATAAAAACATCGGAGAGGACAGCCCCCCCACCCACCCTTTTGTGGATGTGGGAGGTCTGCAGGTATTACATATGCTTGCAGACTTTTTCAATGCATTGATCAGTGGTGCTGACTTTTTTCCTCTCTAAAAACTATTGTTTGTTATATGAGAAGGCTCTCCGGGAAGGGGAAAGATACTTGGGACAACTATGATGATGTAAGAAATCGTTGATATCAATAAAAACTTTTTTTAAAAAGGCTATTTCCTACATCCTTGATAGTGCTTTCGGGAAGGATCCTGTCAAAACCATCCTAGACTTGGAAGAAAGCATGTCATTTTTTTTTTAAAGATTTTAGGAAGAGATTCCATTGTCTACTTTAGTAATTCACATTTCAATAAAAGAAAATTCTTCCTTATGCTCAATTTAAACTTCTCACTCTGTGACATATCCCCCTGTCTGTCTGGAGGAGATAAGGGGAAAAGCTAATGCTTAACATCCCCTCATATCTGGGTTCCTTCTTCACTTATTCTTCTAGTTAAATAATTCTGGGTTGGGGCTCCCCAATTTTGGGGAGCAGAGGCTTGCTAGAAGAGTTGGCTGCAGATGCATTAAGACAGAACTTTCCTGTTCTCTCTACTGGATGGACTAGAAGGCAGCAGACACAAACTTTGTGTCTGTGTGTGTGTTGAGAGACAGAGACAGAAACAGAGAGAGACAGAGATATAGAGAGACAGAGACAGAGAGAGACAAAGGAAGACAGAGACAAGGACAGAGAAAGAGATACAGAGACAGATAGAGACAGAGAGGGAGACAGAGAGATACAGAGAAAGAGATACAGAGACACAGAGGCAGAGACAGAGAGAGAGACAGAGACAGAGATGAAAAGAGAGAAACAGAAATGGAAATTCAAGATCACAAAGAGCTTTTTGCCATGGAGTCAGGAGGGTCTGTCTTACAACCATGACTCCGTCCCACTGTCCTCATAACTGAGTCCTCTTCAGTGAATTCATGAAAATAAAATGAGTTTAACTCTGAGGAATATGGGTTACCACTAGAGCAAAAGTTCTTAACCCAGGGTCCATAGACTTGTTTTCTTATTATTTTGATAACTGTATTTTAATATAATTGGCTTTCTCTGTAATCCTATTTTATTTTATGATTTTGAAAGCATGATTCTGAGAAAGGGTCCATAGCCTTCACCAGGCTGCCAAAGGGGTCCAGGACACACAAAAAGATGAAAAATCACTGAACTGGGGGAGAAACAGTGTGGAAATGCCAAGGGCCAGCAAGAGCAGGGAAGTTCAGTGGTTCTCAACCTGTGGGTTGTGACCCCTTTGGGGGTCAAACGACCCTTTCACAGGGGTCACAGGAATCACCTAAGACCATCAGAAAACATGTATTAGTGATAGTCTTAGGAACCGAGACATGGCTCCTCTGTCTGTCTCCAGGCAGGTCTACCCACACGCAGATGTGCCCACATAAGAATATTAAAGGGTCCTCGGCATTAGGAAGGTTGAGAACCGCTGCTCTATACCGTAGCTACACTCATAAGCCTTCCACGCCCCCATACTCATCCTTTTCATTCTCTGGTCTGCCAACAGGGAAGGCTTGATCAGTCGGGATGAAATCACTGCCTACTTCATGAGGGCCAGTTCCATCTATTCCAAGCTGGGCCTCGGCTTTCCTCATAACTTCCAGGAGACAACTTACTTAAAGCCTACCTTCTGTGACAACTGCGCTGGATTTGTGAGTTTCCTCTCTGGAGCTTTAGGCTTAGAAAGGGGACATAAAGGTGTGGAGGGTGGGGGCAGAGGAGGCGTGGAATAAGAGACAAAAAGAAACACCAGTTATTACTCATTGTTACTCACCATGCCGTAGACGTTGACCCTGAGAACCTAATAACAACAATTCATGTTATTCAGCCGTTTCAGCCATGTCTGACTCTCTGTGACCCCATTGGGCATTTTCTTGGCAAAAATACTGAAGTGTTTGCCATTTCCTTCTCCAGATCATTTTACAGATGAGGAAACTGAGGCAAAAAAGGGTTAAGTGACTTGTCCAGAGTCACATGGCTAGGAAGTATCTTAGGCTGCATTTGAACTCATGTCCTCAGTGCTCTATCCACTGTGCTACCTAGCTGCCCTGAACAACAACAGTTATAACAATAATTATGGCTTGCATTAATATAGAATTTTAAGGCTTATAAAACAATTTGCATGTGATTTCATTGGTTCCTCACAGACCCTGTGAGATTGGTACTTTCATTTTTCCCCTTTCATGAGAAACAGGCTGACAGAGCTCAAGCTGACTAGTTTAGGATTACACAATAAGTGCCTGAGACAGAATTTAGCCTAAAAAGTATTCACAGGTAGGGGCAGCTAGGTGGCACAGTGAATAGAGCACTGGGATTCAGGAGGACCTGAGTTCAAATCCAGCCTCAGACACTCAACACACTTACTGGTTGTGTAACCTTGGGCAAGTCACTTAACCCCAATTGCCCTGCCCTCCCCCCTCTAAAAGAAAATACATAAAAAGTAGTCAAAGGGCAGTGTGGTACAGTGGAAAAGAGAACTCACTCTGAAATCAGGGAAACTAGATTCAAATGCCAGCTTTGACATATATTACCTGTATGACTGGGAACAATTCACTCAGTCTCCCTTTCCCTCAGTCTCCTCATCTGCCAAATGAATCATTCATTTTGTTGGGTGCCACCTTTTGACTGGGTCCAAGTTTTAGAGAACAAATCCTTTTATTAAGGGGCTTTGTTCTGTGAATTTTGGATTTAGTCAAAGGGCCGCACTCAAAGACCTAAAGGGCCACTTAAAGCCTTGAGGCTGCAGGTTCCCCAGCCCTGGTCCAGGCAGCAGCATCTCTGCTTTCCAAGGACCAACCTAGCTAATCACGACGAGTCTTATCACCAGTAGACTGGCCACTTGATGACAAATTCTTTGGCTGCAGCAACCTAGAAGACAAAAATACAGAGAGGGGGAAATGGTATCAGGGAGAAGAAATATCAGATCTCAAAGCACTGAGAATCAAACAACACGGATGAAGGAGGTTTTCTAACGTGTTTCTTGTTTGCCTTATAGCTGTGGGGAGTGATAAAGCAAGGCTATCGGTGCAAAGGTAAATTCTAGCTTTCTGTATTGTTTTGTGTGCTGACAAATAACTTTAGTGCCTTAGCTGGGGTCAGTGTACGCAGCCCCTCGTGCCCTGCTCTAAGGAGACGAGTCCTCTTGGAAGCCACCCATTCATTTCTACAGCTTTCAAATTCACCTCCAAACTAGCTTCTCTATTCCGTGTTCTTGGGACCAGTTATATCTATATCATATGTGTGTATATACATATATGTTTGTCTACATGCACATGTATGTATACAGTTATCCCTTCCATGTTGCAGGGGTGAGGTTAGGGACATGACATCCCTGCGATTTGGGGAAAATCTTATAGAATATTTTGGCCCTCCCTTTGTAACTGGAGAAGTCTGAATTTTTTCTTTTTCTTTTATGGGATGCTTGCAGTATTAAAAGATAAAATATGTTGCTATCATACAATATTATACATATATCTTATGTGCTTTGGAGTTTCTAAACTTTTTTCTTTGTTGTCTTCTGGCCTTCATGTATCTTCTACAAAACTCCTCCCAAATTCCCGTTTAATTTTTTCATGCCAACCTGCAATATATTGAAACAACAATAGGGAAAATCATGATGTGGAAGGGAAATAGCTACATATATATATATATATATATATATATATAAAGAGAGAGATACACCCATGCATATAAGTAATGTATGTATGTATGTATACATATAAATGTTTGCCTATAGCTACATACATGTATGCATATGTGAATATATACACACACATATATAAGTAGATAAATAGAGATATCTCTTTTGCCCATAGGCTCTAGGTATAGGAAAAGATCTTGGCCTCTGCTTCTCTGATAGCCAGCATAGAGGAGCCCTCCAGCCCCGGTGGAAAGGCCACACCAATAGGACAGATGGTTGTCTGCATTACTAGAAACCTACCATGCAGAAAAAGAGAAAGCATAGTCCCCTCACAGTCTGTGCTGGAATATGCTTATGTGGAATATACTCAGTTCAGTTCTAGGCACCACATTTTAGGAGGGACATCAGCAAACTGGAACCAGTACAAAGGAGGGTGACCATGATGGTGAGGGAACTTGAAGCCATGCATATGACAGTCAGTTGAAGAAAGTGATGCTGGTTAGCCTAGAGGAAAGACTTGAGGTGAACACGATTTCTGTCTTCATATATTGGAAGGGTTATAATTTGACAGAGGTGTTAGATTGAATCTGCTTGACCCTAAAAGACAGAGCTTTGACCCATGTGCAGCAGAAGTTCTAGGGGGGCAGATTTCATCTGAGTGTAAGGAAGAACTGTCTAGTAATTAGATCTGTGTGGAAATGGGTTGGACTGCTTCCTCAAATAGGTGGAATAAATTGTTGTCAGGATATGTGCAGTGGGTAGGGAGCTGCTCTACCCAGGCTCAGAATTGGAAGGGACCACATAGGTCACTTAGACCATAGGGTTTGGGGCCATCACTTAGAATCAATCACTCAGAATCAATCACTCAGAACTGGAAGCGATGGCCCCAAACTCTGGTTAGCGTGTGTATATCTGACATACTCCTGGACAGAATCCTGAATCCAGGTATCAAGAGTGTTCAGAAGTGAGGAGCAAGAGATGGGGGCTGAAATCTCCAGATTATTTGCCTTGGACGCTCCCCTAATGTCTTGCCTCTAATCTCCTAACCTTAAGAGAAGCCAAGATAATATGTGGTTTGGGGACATAAAATACATGCTAGACGAATTGGCTCATTAGGAATGGCCCTTGTAGGGACAATGAGGTGGTACACTAGACAGAGCAAGTTCAAATCTGACCTCAGACACTTGACACTTGCTAGATGCATGACCCTGGGCAAGTCACTGAACCCCAATTGCCTTACACAAAAAAAGAAAAAACAAAGGATGGCCCTTTCTACCTATTCCAATGTTCTAGGTTTTCCAAGTGAAAAGACTATGTAGTTTTCTAGCCTTGACATAACAGCAAGGAGAGCTTGGAAAAGCTTAATGCTAGTCAGGAGTTACTCAGTCCTCCTTCCTGCTCACTGGCACAAGATGGGCCCTGAACTTCAAGCTCCTTCTCTTCCTTCCCTGCATTTGTACAGGCCACTCCTCATGCCTAGAAGGCTCTTCCTCCTCATCTCTACCTCATAGTAACTGACTTCTTTCAGATCTCAGCTCAGAAGCTACCACTGACCTGAGTCCATCTCACCCTCCCCAGGGCCCCTTAGTATTCTCTTCCTCAGTGTATTATGTATTATGCCATTTTGTGTACACATTGCATACAGTATGAATTCAAATTTATTCCTGGTAGAATATAAACTCCTTGAGGGCAGGAACCATGTTGTCTTTATGTTCCCAGAACCTAACACAGTGCCATACACATAGGAGGTACTTAATAATTGTTTAATTAAAATGGATGAAAGGAAGGAAAACTGAATCACTGACTAGGACTTTGGTCTACAGATTGTGGGATGAACTGCCACAAACAATGCAAGGACCTGGTTGTGTTTGAGTGCAAGAAGAGGTCCAAGAGCCCAGCTTTGCCTGCAGAGAACAGCACCTCAGCTGGGCTGGCATCTACCCTCTGCCCACTAGGAGTCAAAGATGCACAACATGGTGAGTGGGACTTGGAGCTGCCATCTTGAGATCTGGGGAATGGGAGATGGAATGGGGCAAGAAGGACGGGCAAAGTCCTATCAAGAACCACACACTGTGGGCACAATTTCACCCAGGAACCAGTTGGCCTTTGACAGTTAATGCCTCACTGGAGTATAGAAATCCATCTTGCCCTACTAGAAAGTTAAGGGGGTATAGGGGAGGATATAAGAGAGAGCAGACTGGGGGAAGGAGTATTAAGTAGGCTCTCTGCCTTGGGGTTGGGGTAGGGGAAAGATGGGGAGAAAATTTGTAATTCAAAATCTTGTGAAAATGAATGTTGAAAACTAAAACTAAATAAATAAAAGATAATTTTTAATAATTAAGTTAAATTTTAAAAAAAGAAAGTTAATGCCTAAGCTTGAGTTACTACTGAGCTGGATTTTAACCATGTCCAGGACTGACTTCTACCCCAATCCCATGCCAAAGTTCTCTGCTAACAGATCCAGCCTAGTGGTACTGGAATAGGGAGAGGGCAGGTTGGATACAACAGTCAACCACCAAATATTTAATAAGGGCCTACTCTATGCCCAGAACTATGGTCAAGTTTGTAGAAATAATAGACCTTGGGTCCTGTCTAGGAGTTAATGATGTACCTAGGAGTCATGTCACACATCTCTTGTCCCTCCTGCATTGAAGGCTGAGACTAGAGGACCAAGCTAAGTCTGGGACTTCTGAGATGGAGTAGAGCTAAACCTGATCAGGTGTCCATGCAAAGTCCAACACCAATATGGCGAACCCCTGAGAATAGAGGGTCAGGCTGCCTAATGAAGGGGACGGACAGACAGGTGGAAGGACTAGCTCAAGTCAGAAAAACAGAACAGGTTAAAACTTCTGTGCTGATCAGTATTAGAACTGGGCCCTACTTCCATCCTAAGTGACAAGGAGATGCAATCTGAGAAAGGAAGACAAAAGTGTTGATAATCTACTAAGATAAGACACATCCATGAGCTATTTAATCAATAATTCTCCACGGTACATAGGAAATGCCAAAAGAGGGCTTGGTGCTCAACAAGAGGAGTCATCACCATGGGGAGAGGCCAAGAAGGCTTTGCTGGTGGTTCAGACATTTGAGTAGCAGAGGTAGGAGGCAGATAAGGGGGGAAACAAGTGAAAAGTATTCTAGGTAGGGAGAGCTGTGTAAAAATAAGATAAGGATTAAGAAAGCATAAGCCATACTCAGAATGCAATGAGTAGGTCACTCTGGCTACAGTTAAGGGTTATTTCTGAGAGCCACAGAAGGTGTTTGAGCAAGGTAGTGACACAATAAAAGTAGCATAGGCCTTGATATCACAGGGAAATGCCATTCATTGTCCCCAGGCTTGTAGTCTGGGTTACACAGGGGAACACTGGGTGCTCTGGTAGTTTCCTAAGGATAGTTGAAGTTCAGGTATAGATTATAAGATGCACAAAATGCAAAATCTCTGCTCTCTTTTCATCTTTTATCCCCAGTGCCCTGTTCTAGATGCTGTACTAAGCAGGTTCCAAAGACTAAAATGAAGCAGTCTTGGTCTCCACATAGCTTACACTTCACTGGGACAGCATAGGAGTGTGCCTATGTGCCATATATATATATATATATATATTTTTTTTTTCAGTTCTTATGGCTGTTATGCAGCATTTTTGACTGAAGCTTATTTCCATCCACTTCAAAGTAGCATGAACAG